>JAZKJV010004101.1:0-1200000 GCA_037367405.1 Ottelia alismoides
TGGGGCTCCTCGGTGCAAGTCCGTGAAAACGGGGGAAGCATCTACAGGGGGTTCGGGGGGAACTTGAAGTCCCCCCACGATAGAAGGCACCACCACCCAATGATGCATCAGTGTAGATCCGGGGTTGTGCATCTCCCGCATCGGTCTCGTGGTCCTCCTGCCGTGGCGGCTGCCGCTGCGGCGGCGTTGCTGCTGCTGCTGCGGCTGCTGCGGCTCGTGCCTCTACATCTGGTCCGTCCTCAGGCTCGCTCTGATCTCTCTCTTCTCTGAGTCGCTCCAACTCTCTCCTCATCTCAATCATGAAAGCTCCCTGATCCCTCAGCTGCTGCTGCATTGTCTCTAATGAGGCGATCAGGGTGGAGTTGATTGCTCCCTGGTCCATCACAATGTGCTCGGTCCTGGAGCGGTCCTCTGAACTACCGGCCAAGACCTGCAAAATCAAATGATCCATACTCAGGTGCTGTCAAATCTGCTAATCTCCCTCTGGCTCATATCTCTCAGTACCGAAAGAAAGGGGGTCGAGGGGGAACAGGGCAGAATCGTACTCGGGCTCGGAGAACTGGTCTCGGCTTCTCGGGGCCAACCTAGATGATTGGGTAGACGTGCCTGAAAGTGGTGCAGCCAGAGGCTGCCTAAGAGAGGAGTCTACCCATCATCGTGATCTGGTCGAGTAGTGCGGATGAGATCTGGAAAAACTATGATCAGAAATGCAAACCCCCGGTTCACCAACGCAACGCGAGCTAAAGACCGTAAAAGCTCGATCAAATTATCTTGTCAATTTTTATTAGGTGAACACACAAGATATCAGAGCGCTTTACGTGACCTGTTAGGATACCCGATACTACTCCAACCGACTGGCCCGCACGGAAGAGTCGCTAGTCAGCTGGAAATAGTACCCGGAGGGCTCTACCTAGGGTGGCTGGTCACTCTCTCGCGCAATCAAACCAAACAAGGAGGGGGTTGCTCTCCCCAAGACAAATTTTTAAGGTGAGTGTCTTTTAGGGTCAATAGTTTTAGCCAGTCCCAATTTTATGGTTTTTTTTTAATATTTTTCAAATGAAAACAAATGCCTAACGAATTTTTCGGTTCTCCTGATTATTTAGTCCAAAACAGGGGGGAGAAGACGAAAAAGCCGATGCACGATAAATCAATGATGCATGCAAAGTCAGAAAGGCGTACCTGTCTCCAGCACTTTACATGCAATATGATCCGCACATAAATGTAAAGACAGAAATTAAACTACCTAAATGATGCAGCGATGAAAACCGAGTCCTAGATGAGCAAGTTCTACTCGCAGAACCGTCTAACTGGTCACCGTCCTACAGGCCAAAGGTCGGTCCTGGTCTACCCCTCCTCTGCCCGACAAATCGGGGGTAGGAGAAAGCGCTTTATGGGGTAGACTACGGCACGTAAGCCACGAAGGAAAATGAGTCAGTTATTTTTAATTATTGATTATTAGTAGGTCCAATTAAGCGTACTATAGGAGCATGCAGATAATTAAGTGTGGGGACCCTACTAATTACGACACAAGCAAGTATAAATTCCTAAATCTAGGGGCTCGATCAAAAACCACGTAAACACCGGAAAAGGCAGTAAAAAGGAAAGAAAAAAACAAAACTGCGAGAAAAGCCGCGAAAAACTCCTAAGGGTCCCCCGAGCACACCGATGCTCGGCGAAACCGAACCCGCTAAGCAGATAAAGTCCTCAAGTCCAGTCTCTGAGTACCTGTATTATTACAATAATAATCAAATAAAAAGAAAAATAAACCTAATCTACTCCGCTCCCACTCAGCTCTCTCTCGCTCTCTCCTGCGGCTCCGTAAAGAAAGGAGCCGCCTCCAAGTCCTGCGGTTGCGTCGGCTCCTCGAAAGTCGCCTCCGCGGTCCTCGGGCCCTCGCAAGAAACAGAGACAAGTGGTCAGACCAAAATAATCAAATATGATAAGAGAAATAAATGGAAATAAAATGAGGGTATATATGCAAAAATGCAAAATAAAATAAACACTCAAATAAAACAAAAATAAAAACAAAAGAAAAGAAATAAAGCAAAATAAAACAAAAATAAAATGTAGACAAAAGCCGCGAAAAAGCCGCGAGCTCTGGAAGCTTGACTGAATTTGTAGGTTTGATATATACTTTTGGAAAGTACATGAACAAGACCTAGGTATGATATATGCTTTTGGAAAGTATATGATCGATACCGACTCCCAATGATCGAATGAGAAACTTACTGATAAAATCCTGAAGTGGACTTGATGACCAGCCAAATGACCAAGGTAAAGGTATCAATTGGTCGTTGCGACCTAGATTACTCGGCTAAGTCAATCAAGAAAAATAGACCACCAAGATAGATAAAATCAATCAAAAATGCGATAACGGTCTCGCTATTAGATTAACCTGGTATAGCGACCAGGGTCGAACACAAGGAGCACGGGTTGGCCTCTCGACCTACGAAGTAGTCAAAAAGAGAAATAAAATAAAAGAAGCAAATATTTTTGGTGGTTTTTAATTATTTAATATTTTTTTGGATTTTTAATATGTTAAGAAAATAAGACAAGTAAATAAACACACACTTCAACAATTTATTAAAAGCACTAAAAATCAAACAAAAATTCAAATAAAAATATTTTTATGTGTTTTATAATTATTAGTGTTTTTGGTGAATTTTTGAGACTTTTCTTATGTTTATTTAATTTTCTAAAAATCAAAAAGCGACTGAAAAGAAAGGTACTGTCCAGCCGAGCTAAAAGGGCCTAGATAAAATATCTAAAGGCCCCAAATTAGCTAGGAGGTAATTTTCCTGTAAATAGAATAAATCAAGGAAAATTTAAGCACCTAATTTATTATTTTTGGATTTTTAATTTATTTACTAGAATTTTTATAAGGTTTTTAGTGTTTTTCAATTTTTAGTGGTTTTCAGTAATGAAAAGTAGCCAAAATTGGCTACAAAATCAAAACACAACAAAATAGACAACAGACAATTTTTTGTAATTTTTAGACACTATTTAATATTTTTTTATGATTTTTAAATTAGACAGTGAAGAAAATAGAGGTTTTTGAATTTTTAAAAATAGCAAATGAAAACAAAAATGTCCTAAAAAATCCTCGAAAATTTTACACTATGGCAGGAGCCATGTGTCCAATTTTCGTTGGATTTGGAGGTAATTTGCTATTTTATTCAAAAATAAAGAACGGGCACAGTGCACAGGGACCAAAGTGCAAATACCCAAGAGTCTGGGATGTTTGGTGCAATTAACCCAGCGAAACACGTGCTACGCGCGTGTCTGGGGCACTCAGGGACCCATATGTAAGAAAAATAAGTTCCAAGGGCTTATTGGTAACAGGTACCAAAAGTCCAGGGACCTATTCGCAAAATACCCAAAAAATCACGCACATGTTCAAATGTATCACGCACAGGGGTATAAATGCAAATAGTTAAAAAACTTTCATTCATTAAAGAACAACCAGAACTGCAGGGCCTATATTGCCAATAAACCAGAAATCACGTGTCGATGCACGTGTCAGACCATACACAGGGTCATAAATGCAAACTAAACAAAGTACGAGGTCCTCTGTGCAATAATCCCAAAAACTAAACAACTATATTACGTATTTACAGGAACTAACTACGAAACGCAATAAACAGAAGGGCCTAAAGGGTAATTTACCCTTTATTAATGCGGGCCGATGGATGCACGCCACGTGGAGCATCTGACGGTGGCGGGTGAGAGTCGGTCCAATGCTGCGCTCCTCGGGTGCATCCAACAGCTAGGGTGTAGCCACGTGTCTGATCTAGCGGTTGAGGGTATCGGTGGCTATCCCTCTTGGCTCGGACGTCCAGATCGCCTCGTGGATGGATCTGACGATGACTGGTCCTCCTCAAGTGAACGGTCGAGATGCGAACTGGAGGGTGAGGATGATCGGACGGTCGGGGGAGGTATCGGAAGAACAGTTGGCCAACGAAGTCCGCCGGCCTCGTGCGTGCGCTGTGGACCTCCCCTGCTGCTCGTGAAGGTCGGAGAAGCTCCACAATGACGTCCCACAGCTGCTGGTGAACTCCGATGAACCAGCCGAGCCCAGGAGGGCTCCGTCGAGATCGGCGGAGGAAGAGCTTCTGGTCTGAATGGCCAACCCCTCAGACGGGCTGGGGAGCACATGCAAAGTAGACCAAAAGACTCACGGGTCGAGGTCAAATTGCCTCGACCCCAATTAGGCGGGTGACGGTGGTCTGTGGGGCGTTATGGGCGAGCTCCAGCGAGGGGGGTAGACGGAGGAGCTCGAACCCCAGCTCCTGTGCGAGCTGGGTTGAATGGGGATACGAAGAAGGTGCGCGGGAAGGAGGCGAAGGCTATGGCGATACCCGATGATCGAATGGTGGTCGGAATCGATAGGAATCGACGATGGACGGCGGCGGAGCGATTTGGGGGTAACTAGAAATTACGGAAAAAGAAAGGCTAACGGAGCTACCTGGGTGGCTGACTGGGCTGTGGGTGAGCTTGCGCAGCTCTGGGTCCTTGCCTCACGGAGCGCCGACGTCCGAGGCTCGATGCTCCTGCTTGTGGCGGAGCAAGGCGGCGATGCTCGCCGGATCAGTGGCCACGCTCCCTCTCCTCGCTTCGACAGCACCGGACACGAGATGTCACTCTCGCGCACACACTAGAGCTTACTGGGGGTGGAATCAAATGACCAAAGATCCAGAATTAGGGTGGTGGAGCTCGGCTTATGTATGGGTGCAGGTCCGGGAAAGATGGCTCGGGTCCGGCTCCATGGAGCACGTATCCCTAGGATCTATGTCTGGCGAGATTCCCCGGATACCTGGGGAGTGATTAGGACCCCTGAGTTAGGCTAAATGGTGATCGGTTTGGCGGTAATAAATGGAGGAAATCGGGTTCTCGAACCAGACCCCGGGAAGGTGGTCCACAGGGGGGAGTTGACCTGGCGGTCAACTATCCCCGTGGACCAATGAGAAGCTGCTGTCTGGAAATGATTTGTAAAATCATTTAAAAATAGTAAATGGCCGATTTATTAAAAGTCAAAACATAAAATATTTTTGTTTTAATTTTTTCTATTTTTTAGTGATTTTTAATTAATTTGTCAAAATAAAAATAGGGTATATACATAATATGTTATATATAGGTATATGTACACTATATAGGGTTTTTAATTTTTGATTTTTTTAATTATTATTTTTATGCAATTTTATTCCTATTTTATATTTTATTTATTTTCATTATAAAATAAGGAATAAAAAGATATTTTTATTTTATTTTAATTATTTATATACATAGGTGAAATAAATACATATATACATTTATAGACATGGTATATTTACAATATATTTTTGTGTTTTTAAATTTTGCTATTTTTATTTTGTTTTTGTTTTTGTTATTTTTATTTTATTTATTTACACTATATAGGATATTTACAAGAATTTTAGAAATTAAATTTATTTATTTATACGGTTAAATAATTATAAAGGTGGTTCAATGTACATGATGACTATACAAGAGGTGTTTTTGTTTCCTTTTTAATTTTTAAATTTTTATTTTGATTTTATATTTATAAAATATATACAAATATTTACAAGCCTATTTTTGTGAGGAAAATACTTTTATTTTATTTACATATATATTTACACACATGAGCCCCTATCTCCCTCTACTTTGGCTTTTTATGCGGCCAGGCCCATGCTGAGCCCTCACTTGGGTTAGGTTGCTCAATATTTATTCTAAATATTTCCCTCTTTTCTTTTTAATCTTTATTCTTTTATTTTTGCACAAAAACATGCTAATTATAGGTATTTACACAATGCATGCTTTTGGTAATTATTTGTATTTACACATATCTACATGCATTTGCAAAGGTTTTTGTAGCTAAAATATAAGAATAAAGAGTGATGAATGAGTATTCATCAAGACTGTGTAAAGTTGATCTAATACTTCGGGTTTATTCTAAGTCTTCCAGTATGCAGGATGTACAGGTATTGGGAATACCTGAGGGTGATGTGATCATAAACGATTGTATAACCATGACGTTTCCATTCCTAGGGAGTGATGAAACGGGTCTGGATTTTAGTGACTCCTCTCAGTAAAGAAGTAATCTGATCTTGATCCAAATGTTGGACATTGATCTGAATGTGATTCAGATGCAATGAGAAGATTAGATTTACGGTCTTGATTTAATAAAGCATCTATGGGAGGCCCGAGATCTGGATTTGAGATGTAATCTCAATATCCTAGTCACTATACGTGGAACAATACAATCGCCATGTCCTTATCTCCAAGTATTCGCGGAGAAAGCGCATTATCCTTGAATGGGTTCAGGATAATTTCATTGTTGATAATATATATCCGAGCATTGAGAAAATGGATAATTAAATGTGATTTAATTATCATGAATAATATGAATTTGATTCATATTATAAGGAGAGTTATCTTGGATAATTAAATGTGATTTAATTATCAAAGATATAAATAATGTGAATGTGATTCATATTATTTGAGCACATGAGAATAAGTTATCCAATATAATTAAATGTGATTTAATTATTGTGGATAAGAATAATGTGGATAGTAATATCCAATTATTCATAGTATATTATAAATGTGATTTATAATGTATTAGAGAGAGCTAATTATAATTTATATTTGTTGATTAATTATTATGTGTATTGGATACACATTGTGTAATTAATTGATAATATGAATTATATGTTGTTTTGGGTTGTGAATGTGATTCACATTTTTCCAATGTCAAGATTGCAATATTCTCAAATATAATTGTGAATTATTTTTTATGAATAAAATACCAACAAAAAGTTGTTAGAAATAAATAATGGAGAATATTAAGGATGCATGCATCTCATGGATTTCCATGAGATTGCCCTCCATATGGAAAGGGTGGGCGGCACCCAATTCCTAATTGGAATGGGTGGCCGTCCACATGGAATGTACATGGAGATGTAATCTCCATGTATATTCTCTCCTTATTTATTGGTTTAATTTAGGATTGATTTGTATTTGCTTTTGTCAAATATATTTTAATCTAAATTAAATTACAAGTTGATGGCTTTTACCAACAACAATCTTGACCATTGGATTGACATAAATCAATCTCATCCATTGATTTATATGTCCCATGGATTAAGATCCATGGATCCCAAAACCCTATAAATGGAGAGGCATACCATGCTCTCTCTTTACACATAATGCTTGAGAAGCACATCTCTCTCTCTTTCTCTCTACACGCCATCTCTCTTCCTCTCATGGCCGTTCACCATGGATGACCTAGAGAGAAGTCTCCATCGCTGCAGCGTCATCGTTATGATGCCCGATCGTCTGCTCGTGGATCTCCGTCTACTTCGATGCGCCTTGCTCGTGAAAAAGACGTCGGATCTCGTGTGTTGAGATCAGGAGATCCGCCGCTTGGATCATCAACATGGATTGCGAGAAGCACGTGCTTCATCCCCGCGCTCGCAAGCGTCTCCTCCGTCGGATCGGACTTGAGACAGGAGGTTTCTTCGTTTAGAGACTCGATCGCAACCACGCTTCAAGAGGTAATCCTATTACTTTTTTGTGGTTTAGACGAAATGATCCGAGAAGTGTTCTTGGATCATGTGGTTTCGTCGCATGAAAATTTTTTTAAATTCCGCTGCATCGAGCAACTAGTGCGACTAGTCGCTCCTCGTCATATTCGATACGATGCTCATGCTTCCGTGATGTGCTTGAGGATCTAACCATATTTTTCAAGTGGTATCAGAGCCTTAGGTCAAAGGTTTTGGATAAGATCCATAAAACCGAAGGCGACTTGGGTTCGTTAGGGTTGCGAAAGTTTTATCGCATTTCATTTTCGCATCTCTGTTTAGTGTAAATTTTCGGCACTGTTTAAATTGTTTAAACACGAAATTAACACGTGGATTTTTTTCCCCCATTAAATAAGGAAACCATAGGATATGAGTTTATGTAATTTGGATTCCGTTTGCTCTAGATATGGTCGTTTTGATGAACATGTATTCACTGTTGCGGGAACTGCGAATCTTAACGTAATTAAGGAGTTAATTACTGCTTAGAGATGCCTCGAAATGCATGAAAATCACATAGGTTCAATTGTAAGTCAAATTAGCAAATTATGGAAACTTACTTTGCTTAATTTGGATTTAAATTGATTGAGATATGCTAATTTTAGTAAGTAGGGGTCACTGCTGAAATTACTTTCCTAATCAAGAAACATGTGATTGTCAATTAGTGAAATTAATTGTTACTTTCATGAAACAATTATGGATAATATTTGAGAAATATTGGATGATGATTATTTCCTTAATTGACTTGTCCTCAACCAATAATTGATTAGATTTTATCTAAATCAAAATTGGAAACTTAATCAACAAACTCCTTGCTTGAATAGGATTGGGAATTTGTCTAGCAAATTTCCTTATAATTAAAATTTTTTTGATTATTACTATATGGTATAATTTCGGTTGAAGAACCGATGATCATCTCAAGTACAAAGTGATTGACTCGGCACTATTTTTTCTCGAGGCGGATATGGTGTCTAGTCGGGGATCGCTGGGGTAGCGGGTTGCAACGTATGCGGTCCGTCCCACTCCCGCCGGTACTGGCCATGACAAAGGGTAGGGAACGAATGATGACTGAGAGATCATGATGTATTTTTCTAATTATTAAAATTCGAATTAATACATATTTTGAGATAATACCATATATTCAAGTAAAATCAAGTTTGTTGATTAAATTGGATTGATAATTAATTTAATATGATTAAGTTAATTATATCTAATTAAGAATACTCTATTATGAATAGAGTTATTATTTCCCTTGGAAGAATTAATTGTAATGAATACGATTCATAATGATTAATTAGAATTTGAATATTATATGGAGGATCACATAAGTGACATCCATGATCTCCCGTCAAGGTGATGGGTTCCTTCGCCAGATATTATATGTGGGAGACGCCTGTCCGAAGTGACAACTCCTGGATATGATCCATTTGGATCGAGCTCGTCGCTTCTCGAAAGAGTAAGGATGTATGCGTAGTGACCCCAATATCGGGTCCTCATATTATTGGGGCGATACTAGATTGCGCATAGCGAGTTGTATTCCTGTTGACGGTTGGTTCAATTAATAACGGGTCAACATCACCTTAGGGGTGGTGGGCCCGGGTGTTAAAGACCGAATTGGGAGATGCAAGTTGGACTTGCAAGGCAGAATGTGTTCTCGCTTCTTTTTATCCGAGTTATAGGTTCTCATATTATTGGGATGCAACAAAGATAAGGAAGGAGTTCCCAGATCTTCCTTGAGATATAATGGTAAGTATATCTCTTATATTGAAAGTAATTGAGGGAATGAACTTTCATTGTTGACATTACAAGACAGCTTTGATATAAAAATTCCTAAATCAAAGTAAATTATATATTTATATATGTTTATGCAAATTTCTTATTTCAGATAATCCTTCTTTAAATCCACTCAATGTTATACTCAATAATAACCAGTAGAATATCTTGGATTGGACCCATGATCCAGATATTGTACTTGCAATTGGACACATAATGTATGTGGTTGCAATGTGCAAGTTTCCCCATAATAATGAGGAATGATGATTAAATAAGACAATAGGACTAAAACCCTAGGGTTTGTATGTCTCTATAAGTCTTGATCTTATCGAATGTACTTTTGAAGTGACATGTAGATAATGATCGTAGTTATCAAATAATCCTGATAAAATTCTAAGAAGATGTTCTGGCATACATATGTGCTCTCGACATTTAATCATGAATGATGTGGTTCTCTGCATCATGCAGAATGGTGGCTCTATAAGAGATGATGTATTCAAATTGTTTGAGTACCTACCTGAACCAATATTTTAAGAGTCTAGATGGATGTAGATACGATGAATGTCATCATTCTACTATCTATACTCTAGTCATTCATGAAGCTTCATAATATTCATATTGTATGAACTAAATGAAGCTTGTATAAATGTTGAAATACTCTTATATCGAAATTTTTGATTTTAATAGAAAGAGATCCTTGGTCTTGAGAAATGGTTGCTTATAGACAAAGGGAGCGCAGTGGAAGCATGGGTTGGACCTAAGTAAGAGGTATAGTCAAAGAGTTGACTGTACTTCTATGACTTCCATATGACATCCAAAGAGTTGGATGAATGTCAATACTGCAATAAGTTGATGTGCTGATAGTATGACTATCAAATCTATCTAGAATCCTTAGAGAAGGAATCAGATAGTACATCAGAAAAATCTACATATAATCATTGAAATTGACTTACTTATTTGAAAAGATAAAGTCTAATAATTGTATCTCAATCTTCTAATGACACTTACAATTGGTTGCATCTGTGTTAGAATATTAGAAATTTGATCTTAAGGTTTAATGGTCATCCATGTTGGAATTGATGCAATTGTTGCAATAATTTCCATCGGATGAATAGACTTCATATTTTCAGTGGGAGCCCTTAGTCTTAGAGAATGTCTCTATGACGTAGATATTAGAATACACTCATTGTTTATTTCTAAATGTTAGGAATAAGCATGAATTCTAGAATAGACCTATCATAAAGAGTTATGATGGAGATATCTCAGATAGTAATCTAACATCTAGTGGATTCCACTAAAATAGAAATCAATGAATGGTTCATTAAGATTTCTAATACTGAAAATTAAACCTTTAAATATCAATAGGAGGATAAAAATCATTTGACAATGATCTGGCATAATGTTTTGGACATATGTCTATTGATGAGATCATTGGACAAGTAAGAGATGAAACTTTAGAATGTCTAAAAGTTCAAATCTTACATACTTATGAATATTCTAATCAAAGAAAAGTGTCCAATATACCTTTCTTTGGGAAAGATGTAAGATGTCAAGGTATTCGGGATCTCATACATATTGATGTATGTGAATCATCCATATCATAGTAAACATTATAGATATGTGATATCTATCAATGATTATGTATGATATGAAATTTCTTCTCTTCACCTAAGAAACCTTTGAAAATGTTCAAAGATTTCACAATTTTGGTTTAGAACCAAAGTTTGAAGGAAGATGAAATGAATTTGATCTAACCATGGTAGCTTGTACCTATTAGAAGAATTCAAAGAATACCTTATGGAGATGTGAATATGATTCCTATCTCAATCCTCCTAAAGAACCTTAACTCGATGGAGTTGTAGGGAGATACAATTGATGATGTGTGACATGATTTGATCAATGATTAATCTAAGCTTGATTATCTCTTAGTTTCCTGGTATATATATAAATGTGGTAGAGACTACATTATATATATTCTTAATAAGGTTCCATGTGATTAAGCTGGAATCTGGCACTAGAGAATGCTACTTCATTAGGAAAATAAAAGATGGTATTGGATACCTACTTTATGACCTTGAGATTCTTAAAGGATCTCATCTCTGAGAATGTGATTCTTAGAGGATGACTTTCTTAAGAATCAAGATGAAAATGAAGTAAAGGAACTCATTTAATCTTGAGAAGATAATGAGGCTCCTGAGATCGAAAACTAAATAGACAATTAAAGATGAAACACTAATGCTTCTTCAAATAAGTTTGAGGATGTATTCCATGTGTCAGTTAAGTCTGAAAATGATCGACTTCATGTTATGAAGCTCCTAAGGATCATGACATGGAAAGATGGATGTTAGCAATAAAAGTCTAATGTAGACTTCATATACAAATGTTGTATCTGGACCCTCGAGGATCCACCTACAAGGGTCAGACCCATTAAGGTGTAAATGGATATTCAAGAGAAAGAGGGAACCTGATGAGAAGGCAGAGACCTTCAAAAGCACGGTTTGTATCCATGAGCTACACACCGAAGAGAAGACATCGCTTGCGATGAGACTTGCTCTCCAGTGACCTTGCATTAACCCATCAGAATATTGCTAACTATAGCTACACAACTTGACTATGACATCTTCATGATGAGAGTCAAGATTGCATTCCTCTATGAATACCTCCCTGAGGATATTTATATGAAGTAGCCCTAGGGCTTCATGGTTGAGGAAAGCATGGTGTGCAAGCTAAAGAACTCCATCTTTGGACTCAAATAAGCTTCCTGTAGTTGGAGCATAAGATTTGATGAATTATAAATGTTATGATTTTAGATAAAATCTTGATGAACCATGTGAAGCTTAGTGGGAGTGCCATTGTGTTCATCGTTCTAAATGTAGATGTTATTCTAATCATTTAGAATGATATGAGAATAATAATAAGTGTTTTATAATTTGATTGTTCCATACCTTGAGATACGATCTCAAGGATACCTCTTAGATCTTAATTCTGAAGTCGTTCAGAAGCAAAGAGAAGAGGATATTGGGACCGTCACATTAGTAGTACACCTTGGACTTATTCCATTTTCTGGAAAATTCCAAGAAAGGCTTCTTTCCCCTAAGATATGGTACTGACCTATCTAAAGGGATATCACCTCAAAGAGTTGAGGAAGTGAATGCTAAAACTGCTTGCACTTGTGCATTAGTTACGAGAAGCTGAAGTGTATGCTAGATGTGTTCAAAAGCCATATGTCTGCCATGCAGTGGGAGTAGTAAACTATTACTAATCCTACTCTTGATATAAAACACTTGGTTGCAGTAATAATAATATCTTAAAAGATGATGGAACTTAGAGATAGTGATCTCAATGTCTTATCTTCAAAAGTTTAAGACCTTGTATATAGTGATCTATAAGGGTCTTAGCTGTAGATACCTTAGGAGATAGAGATCTCCAGAAATGAAGGTATTCTAATAAGGATTATGGGAATACTAGTTATGATTATTAATAAGATGTAGTGTCAAGGACACTATAACAAAATTGAGTAATGGTTGCAAAAGATGCAACATTCGCATTGGATGCGAGCACTGTTACTAGGATATATGCAAGTGCCGTAAAAGGACTTGGCATAGTCTCTTGGGAAAAAAGTGACTGATCATCTTACCTAGCTATTTTCTAAATAGCCTATGATTGTCACATGAGTGTGGGTTTAAATGATTAACCCATTAATGGCTCTTTGGGCTAGTGGGAGATTGTTGGACATGCGAGCCCACGGCGAGCCATCATGCAATAAATGTTATTGTAATTCACTCCTTTATCTGAAATAAAGAGTACATAATTTGCATAATAGGTCCCTTAGTACAATTAGGGTTATGTACCATGGCCATCTTAATGATCATATAGCTGTTGATTCAACTATTGAATCATAGAGGCTGGTGCTTAGATGAATATCTAATGAGTAAGATTGAGGACTCATCAAGCACCGCCAAATGATTATTAAGAGATGATCTCCAGCCTGAGTAGGAGACGACAATCCTTTCTCAGTTAGGCTGATATCTGACCGACCTCTTGATGCAGGTCCTCTGTATAGGAATAGTGATTCGGAGGTGTCAGATTAGTTAGGTTAAAGAGTTGACTTAACGAGATCGAGATAACCAAAGTCCTATATCGTATGCTGTCATGATATAGGCACACATCCTCTGACCGGAGACAGATGTGTTGCTATATGTCTGAGTATGTACATTTGGCAGACCAATAGGTTGATGACCTAATCAAGGTCTATACACCGGCGCGCTGGTGTGCATATAAGGGCATATGAGTAATACGATCTCTCAAAGGGATCATACATGTTCAGTTACTGAACCGGAAGACATGAGCTCACTCATGAGATATTGGGAAGAATCAAATTCCATGCATATGGTCGTCTCGCTTTGGAAGCTTGACTGAATTTGTAGGTTTGATATATACTTTTGGAAAGTACATGAACAAGACCTAGGTATGATATATGAATTTGGAAAGTATATGATCGATACCGACTCCCAATGATCGAATGAGAAACTTACTAATAAAACCCTAAAGTAGACAGCGTAAAGTTGATCTATTACTTCGGGTTTATTCTAAGTCTTCCAGTATTCATGATGTACATGTATTAGGAATACCTTATGGTGATGTGATCATAAACGATTGTATAACCATGACGCTTCCATTCCTAGGGAGTGATGAAACGGGTCTGGATTTTAGTGACTCTTCTCAGTAAAGAAGTAATCTGATCTTGATCAAAATGTTGGACATTGATTTAAATGCGATTCAGATGCAATGAGAAGATTAGATTTGCGGTCTTGATTTAATAAAGCATCTATGGGAGGCCCGAGATCTAGAATTGAGATGTAATCTCAATATCCAAGTCACTATAGTGGAACAATACAATTGCCATGTCCTTATCTCCAAGTATTCGCGGAGAAAGCGCATTATCCTTGAATAGGTTCAGGATAATTCATTGTTGATAATATATATCCGAGCATTGAGAAAATGGATAATTAAATGTGATTTAATTATCATGAATAATATGAATTTGATTCATATTATAAGGAGAGTTATCTTGGATAATTAAATGTGATTTGATTATCAAAGATATAAATAATATGAATGTGATTCATATTATTTGAGCACATGAGAATAAGTTATCCAATATAATTAAATGTGATTTATTTATTGTGGATAAGAATAATGTGGATAGTAATATCCAATTATTCATAATATATTATAAATGTGATTTATAATGTATTAGAGAGTGCTAATTATAATTTATATTTGTTGATTAATTATTATGTGTATTGGATACACATTGTGTAATTAATTGATAATATATATTATATGTTGTTTTGGGTTTTGAATGTGATTCACATTTTTCCAATGTCAAGATTGCAATATTCTCAAATATAATTGTGAATTATTTTTGATGAATAAAATACCAACAAAACGTTGTTGGAAATAAATAATGGAGAATATTAAGGAGGCATGCAATCTCATGGATTTCCATGAGATTGCCCTCCATATGGAAAGAGTGGGCGGCACCCAATTCCTAATTGGAATGGGTGGCCGTCCACATGGAATGTACATGGAGATGTAATCTCCATGTATGTTCTCTCCTTATTTATTGGTTTAATTTAGGATTGATTTGTATTTGCTTTTGTCATATATATTTTAATCTAAATTAAATTACAAGTTGTTGGCTTTTACCAACAACAATCTTTACCGTTGGATTGACATAAATCAATCTCACCCATTGATTTTATATGTCCCATGGATTAAGATCCATGGATCCCAAAACCCTATAAATAGAGAGGCATACAACGCTCTCTCTTTACACATAATGCTTGAGAAGCACATCTCTCTCTCTTTCTCTCTACACGCCATCTCTCTTCCTCTCATGGCCATCCACCATGGATGACCTAGAGAGAAGTCTCCATCGCCGCAGCGTCGTCGTTATGATGCCCGATCATCTGCTCGTGGATCTCCGTCTACTTCGGTGCGTCTCACTCGTGAAAAAGATGTCGGATCTCGTATGTTGAGATCAGGAGATCCGTCGCTTGGATCAGCAACATGGGTTGCGAGAAGCACGCGGTTCATCACCGCGCTCGCAAGCGTCTCCTCTGTCGGATCGGACTTGAGACAGGAGGTTTCTTCATTTAGAGACTCGATCGCAACCACGCTTCAAGAGGGAATCCTATTACTTGTTTGTGGTTTAGATGAAATGATCCGAGAAGTGTTCTTGGATCATGTGGTTTTGTCGCATGAAAAATTTTTAAATTCCGCTGCATCGAGCAACTAGTGCAATTAGTCACTCCTCGTCGTATTCGATATGATGCTCACGCTTCTGTGATGCGCTTGAGGATCTAACCATATTCTTCAAGGGGTAGGTGATCGGGGACAACATTTTTCCTGGACCATTCAGAAAATAAGAATCCAAAAATTATTGTAAAATCATTTAAAAATAACACATGTTTTTAAATCAAAAAATGTACAAAATGAAAAATATTTATTATTTTCTAAACTATTTTATGTGATTTTTATTTATTTTTTAGGAAACATAATTTATGGTATATGTAGTATATTGTATTATATACATGTATAAGAGACATATGTATTTTATACAATTATTTTTAATTTTATTATTTATATAATAATACTCCAATTTTGAATTTTATTTATTTACAACATAATATTTAGGGTATATAATATTTTTTTTATCATTTATTTACAAGTATAAAATAATTAGGGCAAGATACATACATACATGTGTTATGTACAAGGGAGAGAGATTTTTATTTTATTTTTATTTTATTTTTAAATTTTTGTCTTATTTTAGAAGGAAATATGAACACAATTTTATTCTTATTTTTGTAAAAATAAATTATATATATATACACACACATAAGTAATACATATGTACAAGGTAGAGTGGCATTATCTCTCTCTCTACTAATTTTATTTGGCGATCAGGCCACTTCTTAGCCCTCACTTGGGTTTAGGTCACTCAATATTTATTCTAAAGATTCTTTCTTTTTCTTTTATTTTTTATTCTTTTATTTTTGCACAAATACATACTAATTATTAGATATTAACAAATGCATGCTTATTGCTAATTTATTGTATTTACAACTATTTACATGATGCTTTGCCAAGATATTTAGCTAAAATAAAGGAATAAAAAGTGATGAATGAGGTTTCATCACCACCCTATACTTTACCTTTGCTAGTCCCTTACAAACACTTATTTGAAAAAGAAGTGAAAAAGAGAAAGGAAAAGAAAAAGAAGGAGAATCAAGGTTGAGTGTTAAACTTGTCTTCATTAAATTGAAGTATGGAGCTCAGTCAGACCTTTGGATTATTAGTGTGTCGGAACCTTATTTGGACTTAGGTTTAAAACTCAACAGCCTCTAAGTACAATTAATCTATGGTCAAGACTCCTTAACAATCCTGATCAGAACAAGTCTACATACACAAACACTAATGACCATGAATCTTTTCTTGTACTGTGTAAGTGATATGTAGCTCCCCACCTCAGAAATGGCAAAGTGACAACCCCCCTCAACAAGGTAACTCTAATGCCCTAGTCTGGAAGCTCTTTCCTCGAGGAGCGGGGTATTCCCTCCTAAGTTCAAGTTCAACCGGCTTAAGAAGAGGAGGAAGAAGAGAATGGACCATGACCAGTGTAGCCATGTATCCTTGGGAGCCCAACCAGTGTAGCTAAGTCTCCCGCTACAAGCTTCATGAGATGAGAATGGGTGACATAAGCTTTGATTTATTTGACTATATACACTCCGGTGGGGATTTTATTTTCAATCAGACCCGCCACTTTTTTGGAGTTTTTCTTTCTTTTGCACATTTTTTTATGTGCATATGTACAACGCATCTACATGGTGCAATATATATACATAAGGAGTTTTTCCTCTTGAACCAGTAGACTATCCCTCTTTTGAAGCTTTATTGCAACTCACAACTCCTGTCTTTAGACCTCAACACCACCAGACCAAGTTGAGATGCATTTCCTTCACTAAAAGAAGAAGAGAGTATGTTGAAATTTTACAAAAATAATTTTTATAAATAGCTATGTATGTATAAGAAAGAATTTTATGTACAAGGAAAATTTTTAAATTTTTATAGTTTTTTAGCTAAAGGGTTTTCCATTTTATTTATTAACACACTGACACAAAGTACGAGTTATGGCTAAAGTATTTATGAATTATATATGACACCCCCCTATACTTTGCTCGAACGATGTCCTCAATGTGGATCGAGAGTGACGAAGAAGATATAATCGTGCTTAGTATAGGGAAGTGAAAAGGAATGGTATACTACAACGACGAATCAAATAATAGAATGAAGAGAGCTCAGTGTTTCCCCCTATACTTAGGATCAAGTAATCCTAAGTATAGCAGACTGTACATAAAGGGAAACAAGAGTGACCAGATGTGCAATGTTTACCTTCCCTGTACTTAGGGTGAAAGGTCCCTAAGTATAGGCAGCAAAACAGAGGTAAAAAGAATCAAAAGAATACTCAAGAGTCAGACACCCCCCTTACTTAGGGTAAGGTACACCCTAAGTATAGCATAATCATAGGATGTAGATGGAGTGTGGGACTAAAAATGAGATGATATGGACATCTGGATCTATACATGGTGGAGGACAGTGATAATCAGGCATGAGATGCACTAGATGTTAATCAAAGACCAGATCTCACACGAAATGAATAGGGGCGATGTCAACGACCAGGGGCTCATGATCTTGATATGGTTTGTACCGCTGCCCGTTAACACGAAAGGTAGAATCAGATGACATTTCAGATATGTCAATGCTTCCATTGTCATGTACCATTCAGACCAGGTATGGTCCCTTCCACTTGCTTCGCAACTTCCCTGGAAATAATCTAAGCCTGGCATCAAACAACCATACTCTTTGATTTGTCTCAAACTGTTTGTGGCTGATATGAGAATCATGCCACTCCTTCACTCGCTCCTTGTAATGTAGGCTGCTCGAAATGGTTGTATCTCTAAGATCCTTCAGGGCTGCCAATTTGCCTTCCTTTGATCTCCTATACTCACTGGATCTAATAATATATCTGTGACAACCCAAAGTGACTTGTGCCTAATCTCAACAGATAAAAGGCATGGCTTGCCATAAACGAGGCGAAAGGGAGATGTACCCAAAGGAGTCTTGAAGGATATCCGGTATGCCCACAAGACCGAGTCCAAAAGCTGTGACCAATCCTTTCGGTCAGAGCGGATGACCTTCTCCAATATAGTCTTGATCTCCCTATTTGACACTTCATTAAGACCATTGGTCTGAGGATGATATGGAGTGGCTACTCGATGGTCAATGGTGAGCTCGCTAGCAAGGGCCTTTACCTTGTCATTAATGAAATGAGACCCCCCGTCAGATATCAAAACTCGAGGTACCCCAAACCGAGAAATTATATGCTACCTCAAAAATCTACAAACATTCCTAGCATCTGCGGTTCGGGCGGAGATGGCCTCAACCCAACAACTCACATAATCAACGGCCAAAAGAATGTACTTGAATCCCTGGCTTTTAGGGAATGGATCCATGAAATCAATGCTCCATGCATCAAAAACCTCACAGAAGTGAATGGGCTGCATCAGCATCATGTCACGTTATCCACAAGTGCCCATCCTCTGATATTTAGTACATCTCTTCACAAATTCATAAGAATCCTTAAAGAGAGTTGGCCACCATAGGCCGGATTGGAGCACTTTCTGTGCCTTTCTCCTCCCAGCGTGATGCCCTCCTACCTCCAGCTTGTGGCAGTAGGTGAGGATGCTATGGTGGTCCTCCTGAGGAATGCACCGTCTCAAGACGCTATACCCTCCTTCATGATAAAGGATGGGGTCCTCCCTATGGTAAGACTTGGCCTTTGCTAGGAAGGTCTCAAGTCGCTGCCTGGGCCAACCTTGTGGAACTTTCTTTGCAACAAGATAGTTCACAATGTCAGCGTACCATATAAGCGATGCGATAGCAATGATCACCTCATCTCGGAATGTCTCAGAAATAGGATCAAGCTGCTCGGATTCCTCAAGACGCTCTAATCGGGAGAGATGATCCGCCACCATATTTTTGACTCCAGGCTTATCCTTAATCTCAATATGAAACTCCTGGAGTAGAAGGATCCATCCAGTCAGTCTTGCTTTGGCATCCTTCTTTTCCACAAGGTACCTGATGGAGGTATGTTCTGTGAAGATAGTCACTCTAGATCTAATGATATATGATCTGAACTTATCTAGGGTAAAGACTACGGCTAGCATCTCCTTCTCATTAACAATGTAGTTCTGTTGCGTAACATCCAATGTACGACTAGCGTAGTGAATGGCAAAAGGCACTCCATCCCTCCTCTGTCCTAGCACGACACCTACGGCAAAATCGGAGGCATCTATCATGATCTCGAATGGGAGAGACCATTCATGCAGCTAGAGTATAGGAGCCTCAACAACTAGACTCTTGAGAGTCTTAAATGATGCAAGACACTTATCATCTACAATGAACTCGGTGTCTTTGGTCAGCAAATCAGTCAACGGTCGGGCGATCCTGCTGAAATCATGAATGAATCATCGGTAAAAACCGACGTATCCCAGAAAAGACCGTAACTGTTGTAAGTTGGATGGTGGATTGAATTTCCTGATGATATCCACCTTGGCCGGATCAACCTCCATGCCCCTGTTGGAGATGATATGACCAAGCACCGTCCCTTGAGTCACCATGAAGTACTCTTCTCCCAGGATAATACAAGATGCACCTTGATGTATCGCTGAAGGATGCGGTCTAGGCAGTCAAAACAAGCATCAAACCCATCGCCATAGACCGAAAAGTCATCCACGAAGACCTCTAAGCAATCACCCACCATGTCGGAAAAGATGGACAACATGCACCTTTGGAATATCGCCGGGGCGTTACATAGACCAAAGGGCATCCGTCTGAAAGTTTATATCCCATAGGGACAGACGAATATAGTCTTTTCCTGGTCTTCTAGAGCAATGGTCATGTGGTTGTAAGCGGAGTACCCGTCAAGAAAGCAGTAGTGACTCTTCCCAGCTAGCCTCTCTATAATCTGATCAATAAAAGGCAGCAGGAAATGATCCTTCTTGGTGGCCTGATTCAATCGTCTGTAGTCCACACAGACCCTCCAAGAAGTGGGTACCCATGTAGCTATCTCCTCTCCAGACTAGCTCACAACTGTAGTGATGCCCGTCTTCTTGGGAACCTCATGTAATGGACTAACCCACTTGGAGTCAGAGATGGGGTAGATAAAATCGATGCTCCACCATTTCGAGATTTCCTTCATGAAAACCTCTCGAAGGTTCGGGTTCAGCCACCGCTGAAACTCACGCGACGACTTCGCGTCCTCTTCGAGATAGATATGGTGGGAGAACAGGGCCGGACATATCCTTCGGAGATCAGCTACACTCCATCCTATCGCCTTGCGGTTTCTCTCAAGAACCTCCATCAAATGAGATTCTTGCTCCCCAGTCAAATATGTTGAGATAATGACTGGGTGCATCTCATGCTCTCTCGCAAGGTATTTATACTTCAGCGACTGCGATAAGGGCTTCATCTTTGGACTATTGGGCGCTGGCAGATATGGCCTCTGAAAAGTCTGCGTGAAAGTAGCCAAATCTGCATGGGAGAACTCTCGCTGATCATGAAAATCCGGTGAAGACTGATCTATTGGTTTCTCTGTACTCTATATAGGATCAGTCTCCATCCTTGCTGCTAGCTCTGTAGGAATCATACATGGAATCAACTCATCAAACTCTGCCCAATCAATATCTGACTTTGAGGGATCTGAATCAACAGAAATGTCGACTGCCTCGCTATCCTGAACGCGGTCTACAACCTCGAATGTGTCCTCTGCTAAGAGTGTGCTCTCCATGCTCTCCTCTGCTGGAATCTGGCAATCAGTGGAATCTGAGTGTGAGAGGATAGCTCGTGAAACTGGGTCTGAACAAGCGGCTTCATCATTTGTGATCACAAATTTGCAATCCTCATGTATGCCTTGCTCTGCCTCTGTCATCTGCTATGAATATGTAGGCGGCTCTGAGCAAGCTGAATCTCGCGCTCTAGTCTCATCGATCGTCTCTATTTGTATACTCTCGCCCTCGACGCGAAAGTATACCTTCCCGCTATCATGATCGGACACCGCCTTGGCTGTGGCCAAGAACGAGCATCCTAAAATGTGTTGGACATGCGAGCCCATAGCGAGCCATTATGCAAATTGCAAATATCATTCCCTGATTTGATATGAAGAATAAATAATTTGCATAATAGGTCCCTTAGTACAATTAGGGTTATGTACCATGGCCATCATAATGATCATACAGCTGTTGATTCAACTATTGAATCATAGAGGCTAGTGCTTGGATGAATATCTAAAGAGTTAGATTGAGGACTCATCAAGCACCATCAAATGATTGTTAAGAGATGATCTCCAGCCTGAGTAGGAGATGGCAATCCTTATCTCTAAAGGC
This sequence comes from Ottelia alismoides, assembly GCA_037367405.1. Taxonomy (NCBI): domain Eukaryota; kingdom Viridiplantae; phylum Streptophyta; class Magnoliopsida; order Alismatales; family Hydrocharitaceae; genus Ottelia; species Ottelia alismoides. The sequence goes on from JAZKJV010004101.1 coordinate 21,863, forward strand.
TGATATCTGACCAACCTCTTGATGCAGGTCCAATGCATAGGAATAGAGATTTGGAGATGTCAGATTAGTGAGGTCAAAGAGTTGACTTAATGAGATCGAGATAACCAAAGTCCTATAGCGTATGCTGTCACGATATAGGCACGCATCCTCTGACCAGAGACAGATGTGTTACTATATGTCTAAGTATGTACATTTGGCAGACCAATAGGTTGATGACCTAACCAAGGTCTATACACCGACGCACTGGTGTGCATATAAGGGCATATGAGTAATATGATCTCTCAAAGGGATCACACAGGTTCAGTTACTGAACCGGAAGGCATGAGCTCACTCGTGAGATATTGGGAAGAATCAAATTCCGTGCGCACGGTCGTCTCTCTTTGGAAGCCTGACTGAATTTGTAGGTTTGATATATACTTTTGGAAAGTATATGATCAAGACTTATGTATGATATATGCTTTTGGAAAGTATATGATCGATACCGACTCCCAATGATCGAATGAGAAACTTACTAATAAAACCAAGAAGTGGACAGTATAAAGTTGATCCAATACTTCAGGTTTATTCTAAGTCTTCCAGTATGCAGGATGTACAGGTATTCGGAATACCTGAGGGTGATGTGATCATAAATGATTGTATAACCATGACACTTCCATTCCTAGGGAGTGATGAAACAGGTCAGGATTTTAGTGACTCCTCTCGGTAGAGAAGTAATCTGATCTTGGTACAGATGTTGGACATTGATCTGAATGTGATTCAGATACAATGAGAAGATTAGATTTGCGGTCTTGATTTAATCAAGCATCTATAGGAGGCCCATGATCTGGATTTGAGATATGATCTCAACATCCAAGTCACTATACGTGGAACAATACAATTGCCCTGTCCTTATCTCCAAGTATTCGCGGAGAAAGCGCATTATCCTTGAAAGAGTTCATGGATAATTCTATTGTTGATAAATATATCCGAGCATTGAGAAAAATGGATAATTAAATGTGATTTAATTATCATGAGTAATATGAATTTGATTCATATTATGAAGAGAGTTATCTAAGATAATTGAATGAGATTTAATTATCAAAGATGTGAATAATGTGAATGTGATTCATATTATTTGGACACATGAGAATAGAGATCCAAGATGATTAAATATGATTTAATTATCATGGATATAAATATTGTGGATAGCAATATCCATATTAGTCATGTATATTATAAATGTGATTTAAAATATATAAGAGAGAGCTATTTGTAATTTACATTTGTTGATTAAATGTTGATGTGAATTGGATTCACATTGGACATTAAATTGAAAATGCAATTTACATTTTTTTTTGGGTTGTGAATGTGATTCACAAATTTCCAATGCCATGATTGCAATTTTCACAAAATAAATTGGATTTATTTTTGTGAAATAATATACAAAAGTTTTTGAAGATATTAGAGAGAATTATGAGATAATGCAATCTCTTATAATAGGAGAGGCATTCACCTTCTATATAGGAAGAGTGGGCGGCCACAATTCCCATAAGGAATGTGGTGGCCGTCCACCCTCCTTATGGAAGGAGGCTTGCCTCCTTTCTTATTTCTCTAATTGAGATCGATTTGATATAAATCAAATCATATTCTATATATATTTGATTTTTATTAAATTAATTGTTGTTGGATTTTACCAACATAAATCTTAGCCATTGAAAGAAACACAATCAATGAGAACCATTGAATTTGTGTTGTCCCATGGATTGAGATCCATGGATCCCAAAATATTATAAAAGGAAAGGTACCCCATTGCTCTTCTTTACACAATGCTTTAGAAGCACATCTCTCTCTCTCTTTCTCTCTACACGCCTACTCTCTCTTCCTCTCTCATGGCCGTCCACCATGGATGCCATGGAGAGAGTCTCCGTTGCCGCAGCGTCGTCGTTATGTTGCCCGATGGTTTGCTCGTGGAACTCCGTCTACTTCGGTGCGCCTTGCTCGTGAAGAAGATGTTGGATCTCGTGTGTCGAGATCAGGAGATCCACTGCTTGGATCATCAACATGGATTGTGAGAAGCACGCGGTTCATCCCCGCGCTCGCAAGCGTCTCCTCCGACGGATCGGACTTGAGAAAGGAGGTCTCTTCGTTTAGAAACTAGATCGCAACCACACTTCAAGAGGTAATCCTATTACTTGTTTGTGGTTTAGACGAAACGATCTGAGAAGTGATCTTGGATGATGTGGTTTCGTAGCATAAAAATTTTTAATTTTTGCTGCATAGAACAACTAGTCCGACTAGTCGTTCCTCATCGTATTCGATACGACGCTCACGCTTCCGTTGATGCACTTAAGGATTATACCATATCCTTCAAAATGATGGGGGTATCCGTCACAGACTTAGGGATCTCCATGTCCAACACAACGAAGACCATGGGAATTTCAGGCCCTGAATTGTGATGACCACATCCTTCAACAACCCCATCGGTCTCTTGACAGATCTATCAGCAAACTGAAAGACTGCCATGCTCTGTCGAAGAGGGCTAAACTCGAATCAGTCGAGTAAGGCTGCCGGAAGTAGGTTGATGGAAGAGCCGCTGTCTAATAGAGTCTGATCGAACCTCTGCTCATTTATATGACATCTGACATAGGGGGCTCCTGCATCTGGCCTTTTGGATGGCATACGGTTCTGGATGGTGAAGCAGGTGGTACGAGTGAGCACATGGATCTCTCAATGATGGTTTCTTCTCTTCTTGCAAATAGGGGTCTTCTCTCTAAGGTTCCTCTGTAAGAGAGGGATGTGGTACAAGGCCTCCTCTAGAGTCTGCTAAATATGAAATATGTCTATCATCTGCTGGTTGAACTCTAGTTGATGAGATTTTTTTGGATTTTCTTTTTTAGTCCCCTTAGACAAGCGGAGTGCTTGGGGGAAGGGGATGGCTGGGCCCTCCTCATATGGAGGGCTAGGAATGGGTTCTGCTGCTATGGTGAAACAGAATCCGTACAAATATCTCCATGCATCGCAGATGGACTCACAAATAAAAAACCCTTTCCTTTATTAGATTTTCCAGAATAGTCCCAAGATACAGCAACATACGGAAATGTAACAAGAATAGAATGCGTGGCCACAGTACCACCTGTGGCATCTGGACTTGTGGCATCTCACCGCACTCTGGCTCAACATCATAATCTCAGGTGGCATCAGCACCACCTCCAGCATCTAGTGAAGTGACGGCCTCAACACCATCAGCTAGGTCTACAACCTTGGTGGAATTAGCACCACCGTCATCACCATCATCATGAGCGGCATCAGCATCGCTCTCCTCCTCATATGACTCTCTTGAGTCCTCATGGTGTCATCTCTCATATGAGGCGCTGTCGACTGGCATCTTACCGCTCTTAAGTGTAACAAAGTCAGCATCAAAAGTGTATGCAGAAATATCTCCAAGTGAGTCACTAGGAGTGGTAATCTCTGTAAACTCTACCTGCTCAGACTTCCTCTTCAGGTTGTTTGGATTCGGCTCGATCTCAGCAGGTATGGCAGCCTTGCCCTTCACTATCTCCCTCATCTCCTGACGGAACTTGTCCATCTCCTGTCTGAAAGTGGCCTGCTACTCGGAGACAAGGCGGGCTAAATCATCAAGAGTTGGGTTCTCATAAGATGGCCCATAAGAACCAGATAGGTGGCCTCTCTAGAAGTGAGGCTGCTGCTGCTTGGAATGGTAATGGGGATACCGGTGAGAGAATTGCTGAGTCTGCTGCCTCCACAGTTGTCCCTGCCAATAGGGATGAGAACCGTGCGTGTAGTGTGGTTGTCGCTGTGGCTGTGGGAACTAGGGCAGCTGCTGCTGGCTATACTGCCCACCCTGAATTGGAGGTAGCTGCTCGGAAGAGGGACCTCCAGCTGACCAACGGAATCCGGGATAGTCTTGGAGGGTCCCAGGCTGAGGTCGGTCGTACCAAATCCTGTTTACATCCATCAATGGCTCCTGCTCGTAAGGGGGTGGGGGAAGGACTGCCAGGGGCTGATCCTGCCTGAGACGGTGGTGGTTGGAAGTACTGCTGCAGCAGCTGGAACGACTTCGCCTGAACATGGTGAACCTATCTGGGCTGGCTAGAGTGCTGGGTCGAGTTGCTGCTGCTGGTATCGGCCCGTGACCTGAGACGAGGCTGAGAAGCCACCTGTGCCTCCTAGAGACACATTATCTGGGTCTTCAGGTCACTCAACATCTGTGCCATCTGATCCATCTGTGACATCCCCTGGCACTACTTCTTCTCAATGAGCTCAATGCGGTCCAACTTCTCGCTAATGATTCCCGTATTAGCAGCAGATGACTCTGCCTATGCTGCGGCTGCTGATGAAGTGGATGGGCCAGCATCGATTCGTGTAATCCTCTAGTAGGACGCAACCTGTGGATGGGGCTTCCCCTGAGTATATAGTTGGGTCTGGGACATCACAGTGTAAATCTTGACCATCTCCTCATAAATAGCCCAGACATGATCCTCATCCTTCGCAAAATAGGATCCCCCATAAGATGCGTTCACGAGCCCCTGCAGCTCCGGTGTTAGTCCGCAAAAGAAAATATGCACTAAGTTGGGCTTGGATATATCATGATGTGGACACTGGTCTATCATTTCTCTGAAATCGTTCCCATGCTTCACGAAATTGCTCGTTGGTAAGCATGGATAAGTTGTCAATGAGGGCTCGCGCAACATTTGTCTGGCCGAGTGGATAGTACTTATTAACTACTCGGTCCCAAGTTGTTCCACAAGTCATGTATCTCCCTAAATGCTTCAGCCAATAGGCTTCTCTGTCGATGAGGGAGAATAGAAAAGCCATCATCTTGATGGTGTCCTTGCCCACGAGTCGATCGTGGACCGTGCTACAGATCATCTCAAACTCCTGGAGATGGAGGTGCGGCTCCTCGGTGGCAAGCCCATGAAAACTGGGCAGTAGCTAAATGGCCCAAGGTGGGAGCTTGAAGTCTCCTAGAATGACTGGCAGTTGAATCAGTCTGTGGGTCAGAGTTACACCAGGGTTATGCAACTCTCTCATCGGACGTGCAGGTGTTGTTGTATGTGCTGGCTCCTCTGGTTCTCCTCCCTTAGGAATATATGGTTCTCCTCCACCAGCTATGTTCTTCTCTCTGTCCACTCGCATCTGTGCCATCTCCCGGCGCATATCTGCCATGAAAGCCCCCTGATCTCTAATATGTCTCTACATGGTCTCCAAGGAGGCTAACAGGGCGTTGATGATGGCACCGTGATCAAGAACATATGTTTGTGTATGGCTGGGCCCATCAGTACGCTCCTCGCTGTTGGCCATGGTCTCTGAAAAGGCAAAAGACCCAAACTCAGGTGCCGTCAAATGATTAAACATCTACTACTATCTCTACTCGGGCACCTCAGGACTGGTAGAATAGTGGTCAAAGGGGAACATGGCAGAATCAAACTCGGGTTTGGAGAGCGGATCTGGGCTCTCACAAAGCAACCAGATGGACTGGAGTGCTCGAGAGCAGTGCAACTAGAGGCTGCCTAATGGATCTCCGGCCCATCATCGTGATGTAGAGAGTAAAGATGGATGAGATCTGGAAAACACACAAGATCGAACAAACAAACCCCCAATTCACCTATTCAGGCAGAGCTGATGACCAGAAAGGTTCGGTCTTTTATTTTATCGATTTTATTTAGGTGATAAAACAATCTTTCACAGCGATTAAGCAAGCTGGTAGGAACCCAATGCTCCTAACAAACTGTCTTGTATAAAAGGTCGGTAGTCTGCCAGGAGTTTGGGTATGGCTCTATCCTAGTGTGCGCTTCACTCTCTCACTCATCCAAACAAAACAAGGAGGGAATTGCTCTCCCAAGACATATTTTTCAATGTTGTGTCTTTTAGTGTCAAGCATGTTTAGCGGTCCCAATTCTATAGTTTTTCTTTTTTAGATATTTTTCAAACAACGCCTAACAAATTTTCCAATTCTCCTAATTATTTTGAGTCCAAAATAGGGGGAGAAGTCGAAAAAGCTGATGTGCGATCAAGCATGATGATGCATGCAGAGTATGAAATGCGTACCTGACTCCAGCTCTCTACATGCAGGGTGATCCACGCATAAATTAAAAGACAGAATTAAAACTACCTATATGATGCGAGAAGAAATCGGTCTTAGATGAAGCACTTTCTACATGAGAAGAACAATAGCTAGCTAATCAGATAAGTCCGGAGTCCGATCTTAGGAACCACTCAGTGCCCACCACAATGGGTCCTGCCAGCGTTGTATGCAGTTCCTCACGGCACGTGGACTCGAACCTAATTAAACCAACTTTTTCTTATGATTTAATTAATAAGGTCCAATTAATCGATCTATAGGTGCAGGAAGATAATTAGGGTTGGGTCTTAATTAATTACGCCACAATCAAGGAAAATCCTAAGTCTAGGGGCCAAAATCTTCGAAAATTAGACAGGAAGTAAATGCGGTAGAAACAAAACTGACGAAAAACCGCGGTGAGGTCCTCCGAGCACACCGATGCTCGGCGAAACAAACCCCGATAAGCCAAGTATCCAAAGTTCAAGTCCCTATATTATTACAATAATAAAGATTCTAAACTACTCAAATCTAAACAATCTTCTGCTCCCGCTCTCCTATGCTCTCCTGCGGCTCGATAGAGAAACGAGCTGCCTCCGCTTTGCTCGGGTGCACCGGTCCTCCTAGGAACGCCACCCTCGCTTGTCGGGCCCACGTAAGAAAGAGAGAAACAAAGGAAATGTCAGATCATAGTTATAAAAATATATCAAAAAAATGTGAAGCAGATAATCAAGCAAGCAATGGAAGCTGACTACTAAGCCGTACTCCCAGGCAATGGTGCCATTCTGACGACACGCTTTTGCTACTCGGGTTAAGGAATAAATATGGTCGTTGCGACCCGAATCGCAAGGCGAAATCAATCCAGAAAAACAGACCACCAAAGGAAGAAATAAAGCAACCAAAATGTAGCAAGCAGTCTTGCTATTTATTTTTACCTAGTATAGCAACCAGGGTCGAACACAAGGAGCACGAGATGCAAACCTACGTAATAGTCGGGAATCCAAGAAAAGCAAAGAAATAGTGGTTTTTTTAATTTTCAATTTTTTTATGATTTTTAATATAAGAAAAAGGCTAAAAGGAAAGCAAAAATCAACACTTACACAATTATTTAATAGCCCAAAAACACTTGAAAATTCAGAATAAAAATATTTTTTGTTTTTAAAATATTCAACTGTTTTTGTGAATTTTCTTGGATTTTTCTAATTTTTATTAATTTTCTAAAAATATAACAAAGTCAGGAATAAAAACCAATGTACAACTGGAATCTAAAGGCTAATTAAAATCACTTAAAATGCTATTAAATTCGAACATCAATTTTATGTGAGACTATAAACAAAAATCTAACTACCGAAGAAGAAAATACGTTTTGTTGAATTTTTATGAATTTTTACTAATTTTTCTAAAGATTTTTCTCTTTTTGAATTTTTATGGATTTTATAAATGAGAATAAGCGAAAATTGGATACAAACTCAAGCAACACAAAAGAAGCAATCAAGAATTTTTTTAGAATTTTTCAAGGCTTTTAATATTTTTAGTTGATTTTCTAAAACAAACTTTGATAATTCTTATGGTTTTTGAATTTTTAAAAATAACAAATACAATCAAAATAGAACAAAAAATTCAACAAAATTCCTACACCATAGCAGTAGCCATGTTTCAAAATTTCATGATTTTTGGAAACCTTTTGCTATTTATTAAATCAAAAATAAAGCACACAGCATACATGGACCAGATTGCACAGAGAATAAGTTTTGGGACCAAATAATAACACGTAAAAAAAACTCTAAGGTCAAATTGGTAAAATTTCCACTAATATCTACACATGTCTCAATTCAGTACACACATGGGTATAGTTGCAAGTGCAGAAAGTAAAAATTCTATCCATAACAGCAGATAAGTCCAAGGTAAATAATACTAGTATCTCAGAGAACACGTGACGAAGCATGTGGGTCCACAAAAACATGACTAAAGTGCAAACATAAAAAACTACATGTGCCAAAATGCAAAAAGGTCCATTGTTTACTTTATTTTACAGACTAAAATGAAAACTAAAATAAAAGTAAGGTAGACGGAGCAAATTACCCATGCAGACATGTTATGAGGTACGTGAGGAACAGGTGGCCGATGCTGATTAGTTGTGGACAAACGACTCTGGAACTGTCAGGTGCCACATCTAACAGCTGTTAGATGTCAGCTACGTGGCTAGTACGGGGCCGTTAAATCTGACATCTAATGGCCTGACACTTGCTGTGAATAGATGGCTGAGATGGCATATGGACGAGGGGGTCGATCCAACGGCGGAGAGGGGTTCTGGAAGAACTGTGTCGAGGCGAGCTTCATCAGAGCACCGGCAAAGATCCAGAGCTCCGATGAATGATCGGACGACGCCACAAGGATCGTGGGAACCTTCCGTGTCGAATAGTCAACTCCGATCGAATAGCTGATGATCTGATGATCGTGGTGATGGCTGGGACCTGGGAGCACTCCGGTGAAGGTGGTCGATGGCGATTTGGAAGGCCTTCACATGCATCACGGCCTGCACAAGAAAGCTCATACTCAGATCAAGGCTCCGTTCGGGGTTATAGGGCCTAAAATAAAGGGAAGCGACGATGGATAGAAGGGGAGTCTTCGACGAAGTGACAGATGAGACCGATGCCTAATCTTGGTGATATGAGCCAAAATCAGGATGAGGGGAGGTGTCGATCTGAACAGGTGGATAACGGTGACTAGGCTCCGACCGGTTGGTCGGAGCTGGCGGACCAGCGGAAGATGGCAAATGAAAGATTGAACGAATGGAGAAGCTAGGAGCTATGGAAAAATTACATGACGGTCCTAAGAGAATCCTGAGCTCTAGGGGATGCGGATGGTAGGGTCTTTGCCTCGACTTCGCTGCGACTGGCGGAGGAGGCTCATCGTGGCGGTGCCTCGGCCACGAGACTTAAGCGTCGGCTACAACGCTCTTCTCCGATTACCAAAGGTGGCCTCCGGTTGTCGTCACCAAGGCGGAGGATTATAGGGTAGCAGAGAAGGGTGCGGCGTGAGCTAGCTAGATGGGGAGGCGATGGAATGGATTTATAGCATGTCCCCGGAAGCTTGGAAGAATTGGATTAAGGGCGTGAACCGAGGGCGATCCCTGATTCCCTAAGTATCCGTGAGGATCACAGATCCACCGGGGAGATGCGGGTGCCAAAATCGGAGCTAGAGGATGCAGGATGCAGTCGAGATAATTGGGAGAAACGAGTGCCAAAACTGATCCGTGAGCGAGGAGGTCCGGGAGGGGTAGTTGACCGGAGTCAACATTTCTCCTGGACCAATCAGAAAATAGGAATCCAAAAATTATTGTAAAATCATTTTAAAATAACAAATGTTTTTAAATCAAAAAGTGTACAAAATGAAAATTATTTATTTTTTTAAACTATTTTTCTGTGATTTTTATTTATTTTTTAGGAAAAATAATTTATGGTATATATAGTATATTGTATTATATACAAGTATAAAATACCTATGTATTTTATACAATTTTTTAAATTTATTATTTATACAAAAATACTCCAATTTAGTACTTTATTTATTTACAGCATAATATTTGGGGTATAAAATAATTTTTGTTTTATTTTTATCATTTATTTACAAGTATAAAATAAATAGGGCAAGATACATATATACAAGTGTTATGTGCAAGGTGAGAGAGATTTTTATTTTATTTTTCTAATTTTTGTCTTGTTTTAGAAGGAAATAGGAACACCTTTTTATTCTTATATTTAAATATATATATATATATATACACACGCATACACATAAGTAATACATATGTACAAGGTAGAGTGGCCCTATCTCTCTCTACTTATTTTATTTGGCGATCGAGACACTTCTTGACCCTTTCTTGGATTTAGGTCACTCAATATTTATTCTAAATATTTCCTTCTTTTTCTTTTATTCTTTATTCTTTTATTTTTGCACAAATACATGCTAATTATTAGATATTAACAAATGCATGCTTATTGCTAATTTATTGTATTTTCAACTATTTACATGATGCTTTACCAGGATATTTAGCTAAAATACAAGAATAAAGAGTTATGAATGAGTCTTCATCACCCCCCTATACTTTACCTTTGCTAGTCCCTTAGCAAACACTTATTTGAAAAAGAAGTGAAAAAGAGAAAGGAAAAAGAAAGAAGGAGAATCAAGGTTGAGTGTTAAACTTGTGTTCATTAAATTGAAGTATGGAGCTCAGTCAGACCTTTGGATTATTAGTGTGTCGGAACCTTATTTGGACTTAGGTTTAAAACTCAACAGCCTCTTAGTACCACCAATTTATGGTCAAGACTCCTTAGCAATCCAGATAAGAACAAGTCTACACACATAAACTCTAATGACCATGAATCTTTTCTTGTACTGTGTAAGTGATATGTAGCTCCCCACCTCAGAAATGGCAAAGTGACAACCCCCCTCAACAAGGTAACTCTAATGCCCTAGTCTGACAGCTCTTTCCTCGAGGAGCGGGGTATTCCCTTCTAAGTTCTAGTTCAACCGGCTCGAGAAGAGGAGGAAGAAGAGAATGGACCATGACCAGTGTAGCCATGTATCCTTGGAACTTTCAGGTGCCAGATCTAACGACTGTTAGATGTCAGCTACGTGGCTAGTACGGGGCCGTTAGATCTGACATGTAACGGCCTGACACTTGCTTTGAATGGATGGCTGAGATGGCATCTGGACGAGGTAGTCGATCCAACGGCGGAGAGGGGGTCTGGAAGAACTGCGTCGAGGCGAGCTTCATCAGAGCACCGGCGAAGATCCGGAGCTCCGATGAAGGATCGGACGATGCCACAAGGATCGTGGGAACCTTCCGCGTCGAATGGTCAACTCCGATGGAATAATTGATGGTCTCATGATCGTGGCGATGGCTGGGACCTGGGAGCACTCCGGTGAAGGTGGTCGATGGAGATTTGGAAGGCCTTCACATGTGTTACGGCCTGCACAAGAAAACTCAGACTCAGATCAAGGCTCCGATCGGGGTTATAGGGCCTAAAATAAAGGGAAGCGACGATGGATGGAAGGGGAGTCTTCTGTGATGCGACATATGAGACCGATGCCTAATCTTGGTGATATGAGCCAAAATTAGGATAAGCGGGGTTATCGATCTGAACAAGTGGATAACAGTGACTAGGCTCCGACCGGCTAGTCGGGGCTGGCGGAGCGACGGAAGATGGCAAATGAAATATTGAACGAACGGAGAAGCTAGGAGCTATGGAAAGATTACATGACGGTCCTAAGAGAATCCTGAGCTCTAAGGGATGCAGATGGTATGGTCTTTGCCTCAACTTCGCTGCGGCTGGCGGAGGAGGCTCATCGTGGCGGTGCTTCGGCCACGAGAATTGAGCGTCGTCTACAACGCTCTTCTCCGATGACCAAAGGTGGCCTCCGGTAGTTGTCACCAAGGCAGAGGACTATAAGGTAGCAAGGAAGGGTGCGGTGTGAGCTAGCTAGCTGGGGAGGCAATGGAATGGATTTATAGAATGTCCCAGAAAGCTTGGAAGAATCGGATTGAGGGCGCGAACCGAGGGCGATCCGTGATTCCCTAAGGATCCGTGAGGATCACAGATCAACCAGGGAGATGCGGGTGCCAAAATCGGAGCAAGAGGGTGCATGATCCGGTCGAGATAATGGGGAGAAACGGGTGCCAAAATCGATCCGTGCGCGAGGAGGTCCAGGAGGGGTAGTTGACCGGGGTCAACATTTCTCCTGGACCAATAAGAAAATAGGAATCCAAAAATTATTGTAAAATCATTTTAAAATAACAAATGTTTTTAAATCATAAGTGTACAAAATGAAAATTATATATTATTTTTGAAACTATTTTTCTGTGATTTTTATTTATTTTTAGGAAAAATAATTTATGGTATATATAGTATATTGTATTATATACAAGTATGAAATACCTATGTATTTTACACAATTTTTTAAATTTATTATTTATACAAAAATACTCCAATTTTGTATTTTATTTATTTACAACATAATATTTGGGGTATAAAATAATTTTTATTTTATTTTTATCATTTATTTACAAGTATAAAATAAATAGGGCAAGATACATATATACAAGTGTTATGTGCAAGGTGAGAGAGATTTTTATTTTATTTTTATTTTATTTTTCTAATTTTTGTCTTATTTTAGAAGGAATTAGGAACACCTTTTTATTCTTATTTTTATAAAAATAATATATACATATATATATATATATACACATACACATAAGTAATACATATGTACAAGGTAGAGTGGCCCTATCTCTCTCTACTTATTTTATTTGGCGATCAAGACACTTCTTAACCCTCTCTTGGATTTAGGTCACTCAATATTTATTCTAAATATTTCCTTCTTTTTCTTTTATTCTTTATTCTTTTATTTTTTCACAAATACATGCTAATTATTAGATATTAACAAATGCATGCTTATTGCTAATTTATTATATTTACAACTATTTACATGATGCTTTGCCAAGATATTTATCTAAAATAAAAGAATAAAGAGTTATGAATGACGCTTCATCACCCCCCCATACTTTACCTTTGCTAGTCCCTTAGCAAATACTTATTTGAAAAAGAGGTGAAACAGAGAAAGGAAAAGAAAAAGGAGAATCAAGGTTGAGTGTTAAACTTGTGTTCATTAAATTGAAGTATAGAGCTCAGTCAGACCTTTGGATTATTAGTCTGTCGGAACCTTATTTGGACTTAGGTTTAAAACTCAACAGCCTCTTAGTACCACCAATCTATGGTCAAGACTCCTTAACAATCCAGATAAGAACAAGTCTACATACACAAACTCTAATGACCATGAATATTTTCTTGTACTGTGTAAGTGATATGTAGCTCCCCACCTCAGAAATGGTAAAGTGACAACCCCCCTCAACAAGATAACTCTAATGCCCTAGTCTGGCAGCTCTTTCCTCAGGGAGCGGGGTATTCCCTTCTAAGTTGAAGTTCAACCGGCTCAAGAAGAGGAGGAAGAAGAGAATGGACCATGACCAGTGTAGCCATGTATCCTTGGGAATGAGAATGAGTGACATAAGCTTTGCTTTATTTGACTATGTACACTCCGGTGAGTATTTTATTTTCAATCAGACCCACCACTTTTTTGGAGTTTGTCTTTCTTTTGCACATTTTTTGATGTGCATACGTACAACATATCTACATGGTGCAACATATACACATAAGGAGTTTTTCCTCTTGAGCCAGTAGACTATTCCTCTTTTGAAGCTTTATTGCAACCCACAACTCCTGTCTTTAGACCTCAACACCACCAGACCAAGTCGAGATGCACTTCCTTCACTAAAAGAATAATTCCATTTTAGTTACTTTTTGGCTAATTCTTTCTTTAACTTGTTCATAAAAATGTATAAAAAATACAAAAATACAAAACAAATTTCTCCTCAAATAAATGCTCCTAGATCCCAAAGAGAAAAAGCCATAAAGTCCAACTTTCCAACCAAATTCCCGCTCCGTATGAACTCCAAATTCACTAAACCCACTTTCAAAGTTCAAGCTAGAATATTAACGGAAGTGGTCTCATTAAAATCTGAGCTCATTTGCAAAAGTTGGGTTTTAGGACCTAAATGTACATTGTATATTACGTATTTATTTTTTCTTTCTTAATTTTATTTGTATCTTTCTTAATTACTAAAAAAACCAAAAAACTCATTGTTGTATTGTATTTGATTCTATTATTTTAGTGTATTTTTCTGTTGTAAATATCTCTTATTAAAAAGACAAAAAAATTATAAATTAGAAAAGCAAACAAAAAAATGTACATGCTGTTTGTCGTCTTTTGTAAATTCTCCACTCTTTTTCTTCTCTTCATTTTTATTGTATTTTAGTAGCCTACTTTATTTATTTATTATTTATTTATTTTATATTCTCTACAATAACTTCTCTTCTACCACCAACTTCCATTCAACTCCACTATTTTTTAATAACCTCCATTCCACTCCATATTCTTCATCCAACCCTTCATTCAACTCCATTAATAATACAACCTCCCACTCAACTTCACCACTTTAGTAACTTCTCATCTTTTCTCTTTATATACATCTCATCCTCCTCATTTTGCACTTGATCCATCTTTATGTGAGGAGAGCCTAGTTCCCAGAGTTGAATCGGTGACACCGACGCAACCGCGGTCGAGCGACGATAGCCCTCCCTCCGGTGAGATCCGTTGGCTTTTTTGCCAACATCGCAGCTGTACCCACGCGCTTCTCTCATGAGCACAACATAGGCATCCGCATTCATCGTAGGTAAATTTTCCCTTTCTATCATTAATAAACATTTTCATTATCTTGCATTTTTATCACATTACCAACACTGCACGTCCATTTATTCATCTACTTCATCATATTACCACCATCATATTTTTTTCCACATCATTTGCATTCCCTATTAACAAAACAAAAAAAGTAAAAAAATTAACAAAAAAATATTATCGCAACAAAAAAAGGAAAAAAAGAAAAAAACATAATAGTGGCCGGCCCCCCACCGTCGGCCACCGCTTCACACACAACCCGCAGGTGGCGGCTCCCCCACCGTCGGCCACCTGCCACCTCTCTACCTCTTCACGCGAGCAGTCGCCCGCTCGCCGACGCTCGCGAGCCACACCCGAGACCCCATCACCGGCTCGTCGCCCCCCAGCAACTTCTAACCGCTCCTTCCTCACCGCACAACCACCTCCAGCAAGGCAACCGCGCCGCCCTCTCCTCTGCCCCGCATGCGGCGGAGCGTTGCCCCCGCTTCGCCCGCAGCCCTCCTCCTCGCGGCCCCGCCTGTGGCCGCACCGTCGACTCCGTCGTCCCCTTTTGGTGCCCCACCCGCTGAGCTGAAGGAGAAGGTGATTTGTTTATCATTTTTGCGTAAAAAATGCAGTTTATTTATTTCAAGTCTTTGTAATTACAAAATAATCCCTGTATATATTTGTTTGTATGTTTTGTTTGTTTGGATATCATTTTTGCATCATTTTATTCAATGAAAATGTCTTGATGTTGATCAACTAGTTCTCTACCGCGTGGATATTTATTTATATTTTTATGATCTCTGGGTAATTAGTTAAAAATATTTAACTGAAATATTGCATATTTTATTCATTTTGAGCACTTAAATTCATATCTAACTCATTGTTGCTCCAAAAATTCCACAAAAATTTGAGATAATATCTTAAAGTATGCTTTAATTACTACCAAATTTCACTTTAATTGGAGATGTCATGTACTTTAAATAAACTATAGAGTGATTTGGTTATTTGATTTTTAATTAAATCCATGCACATCATTTTTGCGAAATTTCCACTCTCCTGGATTGAACATCTAAATATCTTTTTGAGATAATTCACACTCTGTTTAATTTGTTATTATGGTTTTTTTGGAATTAATTACTCACTATCACTCTATTTTCACTAAAAAATCTATAAAATATCATATTTTATCAGAAAATTCTAAAAAAATATTACTGTAGTATCCTTGCATCGTGTTTTCATTCCAATAAATTTTTAACAATTTTTTCTTACTGTTTCTGTGAAAAAATACGAAAAAACCCATAAAAGTGTGTAGTTTTAATTATTGCATTTTAATCCTGAAAATTCCAAAAAAAAATATGTTTTGTACTCATCTCTGGATTAGGATTGTATGAAAAATACATTTAGGCTAACTTTGGTTTATTCCCTATTAAAATTAATTTGGCCTATTTGTGTGCTTTCTTAGTGTCTTAATTCACTTGCATTGTGCATTTTGCATTCTTATTGCATAAAAAAATATAAAAAATCGTGTGGAAACCTAGACCTAAGTATTGAATTAACCTCAAGTTGTTCCTTTGCCTCCCTGTGTTCGACCCCAGACTTTCCCAGGATATAAATTAAACCCAGACACTCTTCACAGAGATCTTCTCTCGGTTCTGACTGATTCACTAAGAACACATATTACAGCGTACCCAAATTATATCACGTATTTAGTGACTTGTTAGATTGTGCCGTTGCCGAGGATATCTGCTGAGATTGCGGGCCATGCTGGCCCGCCAGGTTATGGCCCTGTCGGCCATACTGCTGGTACTGCAGCCATAGGGGTGGCCGGAATCCAAGGCTCTGCTGTGAAGGAGGTGGTGCGAAGGTGAATGCGGTGATGTGAAAGGTCGGGGGACGTTGGTTGGTCTGTCGGTCGCCCGTGCTTCCCTGCCTGGCAGGGTCCTAAGTATATCATACTCCATTCACCTCCCAAATTGGTGGAGGCTCCTCTTGAATTGTCTCTGCTAATGGAGGTTGCTACTGGAAAGAGTGGGCATAGGATTGGTCCTGCTCCCACGGTTGGGGTTGCCCTGACACCAACTGATCCTGAATATGGTGAACTTGGTATACAGGAGCAGAGGGTGCAGTCAAGGCATGTATCTTTATCTTATATACCCTATCAGTAAACTCCTCCATTTGTTTTGAAATATTGCAGACACCCCGGTCTAATTCATCAATCCTCCTATCGATCCTTTCAACTACAATAAGCTTGTATGAAAGGTGTCCCATGCTAGCGATCACGTCCTGAGAGAGATTGACTACAGCTGATTTTCCCCTCCAAATGAGAGTGAACTGGGGGACGATATATAGGCCCTGTTGGCCATCTATGAGTGGCTACTTTCAGTTCAGCCATCTGCTCGAATACCTTCCAAACGGTATCCGATCCTCGTGATGTATATCTACCTCCACTGGCAGCGCTCACTAAACCTTGCATCTCAGGGTTGAGACCAGTAAAGAATGACTGGACCAAGATATTAGCATCTAGTCCATGACATGGACACTTTTGCAGGATATCCTTGAATCTTTCCCTAGCATCACAGAAGGCTTCTTGGGGTAATTGGGAAAAACTCATAATGTGCATCCTCATCATGTTAGTTCTACTTAGAGGGTATAACTTCTTCAGGAATAGGTCCTTGAACTGGGCATAAGTGGTGATGGTAATTCTAATATTTTTCATCTAGTAGTCGCCTTTGCCACCCAAGGCAAATGGAAGGGTTGTGAGCCTTATATAATCCTTGCTAACATTAGGATGTCTAAGTTTAGAGCAGACGAGCTCGAAGTCCCTTAGGAATGCATATGGCTCCTCAAAAGCATTCCCATCAAAGGGTGGCAACAGTTTCAGAAAATGCGGCTTCACTTCAAAATCAACAGTGGGTTCGGTCGGACTCAAGTAGTTCCGAATTCGGTACTGTCCGGTGTTGTATGCCGCATCCATTGGTGGTTCGACCCCAACATTGAGCTTTCGTAGCTGAGCTCTCGGTAATGTGTATTGTTGCTCAGATGCTGCTAATCTGGCAAGTACCATTCTCATCGGGTCCTTGGGTTGTTCTTCTTCCTCTTCTTTCTTCTTTGGAGGAATTTTTCTTGTATCTTCTTCAGGTCCTGAATCAGCAAGGTGTTCTTGATTATAAGAGGATTTATGAATCAAGATATTCTCACCGAGGCGAAGGTCTTCCTCGGTGAGGTGGGAAGAGAGAAAGGAAATGGTTTGAGAGTAACCATCCCAAGAGTGGGTGATGCTGGGCTCGAGATGGTCATGAGTCCAGGTTGGTCCAAGTTGCGCATGGACATTTGAAGACGTATTTCTTGAAGGGTTCAAGGAGAGATTCACAATGTCCGAATAAATATCCCCCAATTAGTCATCTTCGATGTCAAAAGAACCGATTAAAACACGATATTCAAAGAGGCGCTAGTTCTATGGTGCACTCAAATGTGCGAAGTAAACTCACACAATACAAACACAATTCAAACCCTTAATTTCACCAAATCAACACGTGATGGCCGTAAGGTTCGGTCGAATTATCTTTTCAATTTTAGTTGGTGATAAATACAATCTTGGAAAGATTAACGAGTTGTTAGGTGCCCCTATTTTCCTACAGACTGGCCCGGTTCTTACGACTAGTTGAACCTACTTTCAGCCAGTATAGGAGTAAGTACGGACCATATAAATACGGCTACCCGTTCCTTGAGGACTAAGGCACTCTCTAAACCTCCAACTCTACTAAGTAAGTCCATACTGTATAAATACGGCTACCCATATTCCTCGCTGAAAAGTAGCTAATTGCCTAAAAATAAAGAACTAGTAGTATGTAAGAAATCCTGGCTTGGATCTATCCTAGGGTCGTCTCTCTCTCACTTGCAAGTAAATCCAATAATGATGGCTTTATGCACCCATGAACATGGTTCTTTTTATTCCAATTATTTAATCAACCTGCTCAATTCAGTCCCAATTTTAAAGTTCAGTTATCACTTGAAAATTAATCTGAACATAAAAACACGTCTACCGTTCAGTTCCAATTTCCTTTTTGACCTTAAGTTATAAAACAGGAGGGAAATCAGAAATCAGAATGCAAATGCGAAACTATGATGCATGCTCAGAAGAAGGTATACTTACAGTTAATCCCAGCACTCTCCATGCGTTATGCAAAACTAAATTTGTAAATTTTACACTAAATGCTTACAGATCGAGAAAGCCACACCTAAACAATATACTATTAGAGGGGAAGAATTGATTTAATTTGAGCTAACTAGTACGTGTCTACATGCGTCTCATTATGAATCTTATCAGATATGTGAATCTTCTAAGATATGTGTGGCCTAAATTAGGATGTGCATAAATAAATTGATGCTATGCTAGTGTGTTCCTAATTCTTAAATTCACTACTCAATTCGAGCCCCACCCTCACCGGAGAGTGAAACAGATCTCGACACACCACAAAATAATGTCCAAGTCTCTTTACACGTGCGAGCTCTCAAACAAGAGCCGCTATAAAGAAGCAAACTACCTAAATAATTACAACACAATAATTACAAAAAAATTACAAAACTCTCTCAAAAATAAATAAATTTTCTTGCTCTTCAGCAGTCGGCGCGCGTCATGTCCGTCGACCTCTGATGCACTCCAAGTCCACAGGACCCTCGCAAGGAAAATGAGATTTATATTAGAGAGATAAAAATAAAATATATACAAAAATAAGTAAAAAAATAATGGAAAGAAAAATGGATTAATTACAAGTGGCTCGGGGGTTAGACTACCTGAGTAAATGAAAATCTAAATCTAATTTTTTTAAATTAATCCCTAAGCCGTTTGCCTCCCCGGCAACTGCGCCATCAGACGAGTCACTAAGTACACATACTACAACGTACCCAAATTATATCACGAATTTAGCGACTCATCAGGTGCGCCATTGACCATTTTCTACTGTTACCACTTGTGCCTTCATCTCAAGTTCTCTATATTTGAGAGATGATTATGACGCTTCGACAAGTATCTCGAAGCGCGGAGGTGCCTGGTAGAGCTTTGGCGAGGTCGCTGGATCTCTAAATATGCCTCCTATATCTAGTTGAAGTCGAAGAGTAGGTGGCGTTAGATGGCTCCCTAGCGGTGGCCATCCTATCACCCAGGTACAAACTCGTTGCCACTCCGGACCTCCAGGTTCGTATCCAAGCCTCTCTCCCCTAAAGCACCAGAGGCTTCCATGCCATCCACCAAACCTCATCGCCTTCGGAGCCTAGTCCCTCACGTGCCCTGCCTTTGAGGGGATGGGATATTGCAGAAGAACCCTCGGTAGTTGCCAGAATTACAACAAGGATCTCAAGCACGAGCCTCACATGCGTGCCTGGAATTTTGCACAAATGTCCAGCCAGGTTTCGATATTTACATGTCCTTGCACTTCAGGAAAAATTACAGAAGGACCCTTCGGGTTTTACTATTTACAAATGGGTCCCTCAAGGGACCGATTTGCAATATTTATCTTTATTCATCTTGTATTTTTATTACATTTATGCCCCTGCACTATTTCTCTCATATCTTTAGCATTTTAGATCTAAATGTCATGATTTTAGTGTCGTTTTGAAGATTATTTAATTATCTATCTAATGGCATGTTTAATTTCTTGGTTGGCACTAAATAAAATATGATTAATTTTAATATTATATTATATAGTATCTCTTACTTTATAAATCTTTGCCATTAATAAATGCTTGCTCTTGCTTTTTTATGCTTAATTTGACTCTCAATTTGAATTACAATTTGTTCTATTATTCTGTAGGGTCTTTTTTGTAATTAATATTTTGCGTACATGTACATTGCATTTTATCATGCATCATGTTCATGCATAATCTTATAATTGCATTGAAAAATCACATAAAAATTACATGCATCATGATTTCTGATTCTAGCTGCATTACTTTCCATTGATGTATCTGTATATTCTTCTGCATCTACATAAAGACCTAAGACAGAGAAAATAATCTCATACCAACTACTCGATAAAATTTGATAAATAGACGAAGAGGCTCGTGTCCCTGTGTTTGACCTTGGTACGCTTTCCAAGTAAATTAATTTCCACAAATTCAAAGGTGTGGTTCTTTGCTTGAACCAAATTTGCCTCCTGTACTACAATAACATGACTTTGTTAAATAGGAAATTTCGATGCTCATCAAATGACGTCATTGTTGGGGCCATGATTTACCTTTATTTATTTGTCGGATTTTGTTGAAATATTTTTTATGTGAATATTTCTAAAATTTTTAGATCTTCTCAACTTGTTATCTCGACATCATTTTGTTGATTATTTTTCTTGATATTTTTCTGACAATTTCTTTTGTTGCAGGGCCCATGAAAATAGAGGACACTCGATCTACATGGAGGCGTGGAGTTGGGAACTCCCGCTACGAGGAGCCACAAATAAAATCAAGAGAGATTCAAGGAATATTTAATCAACATTTCATTCATTTTGTTGTAAAAAATTGTATCCTGTGCATTTCTAGTAGCCATCATTCGAGGGCTTGCATGTGTAAAAAAAAGTAGATCACTAGATGATCTACCCCACCCCGCCCCCTCACACACTCACAAACATAACTCCACTCCCCCCATCACCTTCTATGTATAATCACACAATGTATACACCTCCCACAATCATCTACCCCCTCTTACATCTCCACATGTAAAAACTCTCCTCCCTCCTTTTATCTTCATTAGAATTTTCTGCATAAATTCAAACCCTAACCCTAATACCCTTGGACACCCCAGCCCAAATTCCAAATCCTTTACTTATGTTATTTTCTTTCTAAGTATAGAGGGGACCTGACCTATCATGGCTCCATCTATATGTCCTCTTATACTTAGGTCATTTTGACCTACGTATAGGGGTACCCTCTGCTCAGTTTCGCTATATCACTTTGTACTTGACCAGAGCTATGTCTTCATATCACTTGTGCTATGAGGACATAACAAAAGTTATGTATATGGGGGGTATACCGTATAGTAGACTGTACACAAAATTGGGAGGGTCAAGGGTGGGAATGAATAGATCGTACTCAGACTGTCTCCTCATATACTTAGGTAAGATATCCCTAAGTATAGACAAGAAGAGGAGACAATGGAGAGGATCAAAGAATGAAAGAAATAAGGGTCCACACGCTCCTATACTTAGGACAGAGTACGTTCTAAGTATAGAAGACTGACAAAAAGGGTAGATACCTTTTTGGTAGAAAAAGAAAAATGAAAATGGAAAGAAGAAAAGAAGAAAAAGGATCTAACGATAGAAGAAAAGATCAAAGAGAATGTACACATCACTCCCCCTATATTTAGGGTAAAAGAAACCCTAAGTATTGGCAACAACAAGAGTGATGAAATGAAATGAAGAATGAACACTCGGCTCATCCACCCACCCTATACATTGGACAAAGTACGTCCTAAGCAAGACACACATGAGAATGAGGTGGATTAGCGAAAGGAGAGATGGACGGAAGAAAACAAATGTGAATGTACAATCGAGTGGATATACAAAGATTAAGGAGGTTGAAAGCAAACCTTCTTGGGGGGCCCTTTGAAGAATGGATCGGACAATGTGCAGGTCGATATCGAGGGTCCATAGTGGATGGGAGCCGATCAGGATCGACCTGGTGAAGATCCTCAGCAGAAGCAGAGTGAGAAGGCATGGACAGGTCAGTGGAAGTAGTGTGGCTAGGTCTAGCCTTGGGTGTCTTACTGATGTCAAAGTGAAAAGGGACGAACTCATTATCGGAAGAAGTAAGGTCAAGGTCATCCTGCGAGGTCTCTCCTATGTCAAAAACAAAAGGAACAAACTCATCTATGGAAGTACTCGAATCATGTTCGTCCTCTACATTCTCAAATGAATCATCATTCTCATCAAAAGGCCAAAATTCCTAGATAAAAGCAACAAGATCAAATTTAGCCTTGGTCTCATCAATATCCGCCCTCCGCTCACAGGTATTAATCGTGTAAATCCCGCAGATGTCGTAAACACATCTCTAAACACAAAAAGAAGGAACTCTAAGGTCCATGCTTTTCGAGTCTTCCTCCTTAGAGAGGAATTCTCGGGTCTCAGTCGAATCCATCATGCAACAAAAATACCTAATCATCTCATCAAGGTCATAGTCCTTGGGGTCAGCCAAGATAGGTGTGGTCTGATGAATACCCATTCATCACTCTTTATTCTTTTATTTTAGCTACAAAACCTTTGCCAAACACATGTAGATATATGTAAATAATAATAATTAGCATTTGGCATGCATTGTGTAAAAATAAATAATTAGCATGTTTTTGTGTATAAATAAAAGAATAAAGTAACAAGAGAAAAAGAAGGAGATATTTAGAATAAATATTGAGCGACCTAATCCCAAGGGAGGGCTCAGCATGGGCCTGACCGCATAAAAACCAAAGTAGAGAGAGATAAGGAAGCTCACACATGTGTACATATACCTATAAATAAATAAAAATATTTTCCTCTAAATAAAAATAAAAATGGGTTTCTATTTATGTGTATATATTTGTAAATATAAAAGTAAAATAAAAATGAGAAAATTAAAAAGAAAATAAAATCCCTTCACCCTTGTCTATACTTACCATGTACATAGAACCACTCTTCTATTTATTTTCCTTTGTAAATAATTAAATAAAATTCCACAAAAATATGTACATATTCCACATTTTATAATGTAAATAAATAAAATAAAAACCATAAAAAAATAAAATAAAAAGAAATAAAAATAAAATCAAAACCAACATTGTACATATACCATATATGTATATAAATAAAAGTATTTATTTACCCTATGTAAATACTTAATAAAAAGAAAATAAAAATATACTTTTATTCCAAATTTTATTATATAAATAAATAAAATATAAAATTGGAATAAAAATATACAAAAATAAATAATTAAAAATCAAAAATTAAAAATATATGTTGTATATACCTATATATACTATACTATATTGTAAATACTTAATTTTTATTTCAAAAAAATAAATAAAAATCATAAAAAAATAGTTTATAAATAAATAAACATTTTTTATGTTTTAACTTTTTCCTAAATCAGCCATTTACTATTTTATATTGAATTTCTAATTATTTTATACGTGGCCGCATCCCATTCCACGGGGGATGTTGACCCCCCGGTCAACACCCCCTGGACCACAAACCCACAGATCTGTGCCCGAACCGCCTCTTCTCCTAATTATTGCGCCTCGATCTGACACCCAAATCCGCAAACCCCGGGTCCTAATCCTTCCGTGATCAACCCAGATCCACGCCCGGTGGTTAGCATCGAGGTCCGTGCTCCGAATTCCTCGCCCGACACCCATCTAGCCGGACCCCTAGCCATATAAATCCCCAGCTCTGTCGCGCATTTCACGCTATCTTTGGCTCCGCCTTTCCATCCCAGGACCTCCACTGCCCTCGCCTGAGTGACAGCGAGCTGAGGGTGGTGTTGCAGTGAGGAGGGAGTGTCCAGCCACTGATCCGACAGCTCTTCGCCACCGTGCGCTGCCACTTGAGTAGCGCTCGAGCCTCAGGCATCGACGATCCTCGAGGCAAGGACCAGGAGCTTCAGAAACTCTTCCACAGTCGACTTTGATTATCTAGTAAGCCTAATTTCTTCTATTTTTCTCGAATTTCAATTTACGCCCAAATCCCCCGTTCGCCTTCGACCATCGATTCCGGCCATCTCGTTCACCCATTTCGTTGATTGACCTGACCATCACCTCCACCCTTCTGCCCTACACGTTCTTTGCTCCTTCATCCAACCTAGTTCGCCACAGAACTGGGAGTCGAACTCCTTCACCGTCGCATCGCCGGAGTTCCTCCGCCCCGACGCATCGTTCACCCACCTCGCCTCTAATCGGGTCGAGGCATTTTGCCCTCGACCCAGGAGTCTTTCTGTGCAGCTTTACAGGTCAGAGGGGTTCCATCTGAGGTCCTCCACGTTCAGCATAGGAGCCTAAGCTCTGCCTTCGTCGCTGGAGCTCTTCGGAGCCTCCCGACGTCATCGGAGGAGACTTACATCTGCGGGAGGCCTTGGCGATCATTTTCCACCCATCAGCAGCCCCCGAGGAGGTCCAGCGCACACGCATTCCTCCGGTGAAGTTCGCCGGCGAGGAGTTCTTCCAGAGTCCTTCTCCACCGTTCGTTCAGCCCAGGAGACCTAGATTTGATCCGGACCGTTCACTTATACGAAGAGGCGCCCCACACCAGCACCGTTCGATCGCCACGTTGCGCCATCTCCACCGTCGGTCGCAAAGGAGAGGCGAGCCCCCCTCAGTAGCCGTTTGATCCTCCACGTGGCGAGCCCTCCACCGTCCGATCAAGAGCCGAGGTCCTTTGTTCAGCTGCAGCGCACCTCTACCGCACGATCATCCACGTGGCGCGCATCCAACCCCTCGATTAATAAAGGGTAATTTACCCTTAGGCTCTCCCTTTTTTTAGTGTTTATCATTTAGTCCTATAAATAGTTTCTGTAGTTCATTTTATTTTGGTGAAATTGCATAGAGGACTTATTAGTTTATTTTAATTGCATTTTTACCCCTATAAATTGTGGACACGTGCTTCGTCACGTGAATCTTTGGTGATTTTGCATTCTGTGGGCTATAGTTTATGTTTGTTAATGAATGAAAGATATTTCTTGTTATTTGCACATATACCCCTGTGAATGAAATTTTTTGACATGTGCCGAATTTAGTGGGATTTTTACAACTTATCCCCTGGACTTTTAGCACGTGTTGCTAATAGGTCCAGTGAGTTATGTTTCATTGCATATAGGTCCTCAGTGCCCAGAACACGTGCCGCGCACGTGGGAGTCTGGTGTTTTTGCACGAGGACCCCCCAAGTTTCTGTTTTTGTTATTTTTAGGCCCCCAGAAGATACTTTTATGACAATCAGGTCTCTGTGCACTTTGGGCTCTTGATTGTTTTAAATAAAATATCAAATTTCATCCAAATTGAGTAAAAATTTGACACGTGGCTCCTGCCACTGTGTAGAATTTTCACTATTTTTTGGAAAATTTTTTAGCCTTTTTATTATTTTTTAAAAAAATCAAAAACCTCTAATTTTTTGCTGGTCCAGATTTAAAATTCACAAAAAATATAAAAACCTCTTTAAAAATTACTAAAAATTCAGGTTTTGTTTGTTTTGGTATGCTTGATTTTCTAACCATTTTTGGTCATTTTTGGATTAATAGAAATATAAAAATTGAAAAATACTAAAAAACTCATAAAAATTCTAATAAATCACAGAAAATTCAAAAATTAATAAATCTTTTTCTTGATTGCTCCTTGTTATTTCTACTTTCCAGGAAAAATACCTCCAGGTCTTGATCAGACCATTTGATATTTTTAAATGATCTATGAAGCCTAATTGTACAGTTGTCATTTGTTTTTGCCTTATTTCATTTTTAGAAAATTCTAAAAAAAATAGAAAATTATCAAATATTCACCAGAAACAGTAAAAAAATATAAAAATCATAAAAACATTTTTGTTAGAATTTTTAGAGCATTTTAGAGTAATTAATTAATTGTTGAAAGTTGATTGTTTTCCTTGTTTTATTATTTTCTTTATTTATTAAAAATTCCAAAAAAATATAAAAATATTAAAATCAACCAAAAATCATTTGTTTTTATTTTTCTTTGTTTTTTACTACCTCGTAGGCCGTAAGGCCAATCCGTGCTCCTTGAGTTCGACCCTGGGTGCTACACCAAGCTAATCTCATATCCATGGCCTTTAGTTATTTTTCTTTGATTTTATGTCTGTTTGGTGGTCTGTTCCATAATTTTTCTTGTTAACTGATTGATTTCCGAGATCCGGGTCGCAACGAACCTAGTTATATTTTATTCACCCGAGTCTCGGTCATTTTTTGGTCATCAGAATGGCGCCGTTGCCAAGGAGCACAGCTTAGTAGTTGATTTCTTTTTCTTTTTATTTTGTTTTGTGCGGCTTTCCGCGGCTTTTTGGTAGTCCACAGCTTTTCGCGGCTTTTTATTTTTCTATTATTTTTCTTTTTTTTGTTTTATTTCTTTTTTATTTCTTTTCTGCTATTTTTGTTTTTGTTTGTTTTTGCTTGTTTATTTTTATTTACATTTTTACATATATACCTTATTTTCTTTATTTTATTTTATTAGCTCTATTTTTATCTGGTTTGACACTCTTCTGTTTTCTTGCGAGGGCCTGAGGACCGAGGCAGCGACTTTTGAGGAGCCGGTGCAACTGCGGCTATCGGAGGTGGCTCCCTTCTGCACCAAGCTGTAAGAGGAGCGCGAGGAGGCAGCCGAGTGTGGGAGTTTAGATTAGAGTAGCTTAGATTTTATTTCCCGTATTATTTAGATAATTGTAATAATATAGCGACAGCAGGACTCTCTCTCAGACTTAGACTCTCGGGGTCAGTTTTGTCGAGCACCGGTGTGCTCGGGGGACCCCTCGATTTTTACGCAGCTTTCTTCGCGGTTTTGATTTCTTTTCTGCCTATTCGGTTTCTTGCAGTTTTGAGCCCCTCGCCTTAGGATTTTTGCTTGATTGTGACGTAATAAATAGGATCCAAACACCCTAATAAATCTGCCTGTACCTATAGATCGGTAATTAGACCAACAATAAAAATATTAATAAAATAGTCGATCCACTACCTTCGAGCCTACGTGCCACAGCCCACCCTGCCAAGCGCTGCTCCTGAACTCGATTTGTCGAGAGGAGGAGGGGTGGACCGAGACCGGACTATTGGATTGGAGGCTGGTGGTCGACTAGACATTCTTTCGAGTAGAACTGCTGCTTAGGGCTCGGATTTCCGCTTGCACCATTTAGGTAGTTTATTTCAGTCTTTAAATTCTGCGCGGATCATTTTGCATGTAGACTGCTGGAGTCAGGTACGCATCTCTTACTCTGCATGCATCATTGATTTTCTCGCGCATCAGCTTTTTCGACTTCTCCCACCTGATTTTTGGACTTAATAACCAGGAGAACCGAAAAATTCGTTAGGAGATTTCTTTTTATTTGAAAAATACCTAAAAATTTGAACCATAAAATTGGGACTGGTTAACTCTATTGACCCTAAAAGACACTCACGAAAAATTTCTTTTGGGGAGAGCAACCCCCTTCTTGTCTGGTTTGCTTGCGCGAGAGAGTGACCCGTACCCTAGGATAGAGCCATATCCGATTTTTTCTCGACTGATTACCGACTTTTCTGTACGGGACAGTCGGCTGAGAAAAATATTGGATCCCAACAAGTCACGGTAATCGCTCTGCTATCTTGACTTCTCACCTAATAAAATTGACAAGATAATTGACGGAGCCTTTACAGTCTTCAGCTCGCGTTGCATAGGTAAATCGGGGGTTTGCTTGTGAGCATTGTTGTTACCGGATCTCATCCGCCCAACTCGCCAGATCAAGATGATGGGCAGAAGGTCTCTTATGCAGCCTTTGGATGCACCGCTTCCCAGCACTTCTGCCCGCTCATCTAGGTTGGTTCGCGAGAGCCGAGACCCGCCCTCCGAACCCAAGTTCGACTCCACCCTGTTCCCCCTCGACCCCCATTCTTTCAGTTCCGAGATACCAGTTCCAGAGGAGAGACAGTCAGATGATTTATCGGCACCTGAGTTTGGGTCTTTTTCTTTTGTAGAGACCATGGCCGACAACAGTGACGACCGCACCAGAGGTCCCCAGCATGAGCCGACATTCATTATGGACCAGGGTGCGATCAACTCCACCCTGATCGCCTCCCTCGAGACAGTTCAACAGCAGTTGAGGGATCACGGAGCGTTTATGATTGAGATGAGGCGCGAGATGGAGCAGTTGAGAGCCGCTCGCGACCAACGCGAGACAGGAGACGGGCCGAGGATACCCGACGATGCGGCAGCCGCCGCAGCAGCCGCAGCAGCAGCAGATCCACCGAGACTTCAAGTTCCCCCCAAACACTTTGCAGCTTCTCCCCCGGTTCCTTGGGCTCGCCACAAAGGAGTCCCATCTCCACCTTCAGGAGTTCTTGATGATATGCAGCACAGTCCACAACAGGTAGGTGGACCAGGATACCATCCGCATGATTGCCTTCCCCTTCTCCTTAGCAGACAGAGCAGCCACATGGCTGAAGCACTTGGGGAAGTTTGTCTACACCTGGGAGCAGCTCTGCACTGAGTACTTGCATAAGTACTATCCACTCGTGCGGACGAACGCATCTAGAGCCCTGATCAGCAACTTCTCCATGCTCTCCAATGAGCAATTCCACGAGGCATGGGAGAGGTTCCGTGAGTTGACCGATAGATGCCCGTACCATGACATCTCGAAGCCGAACCTAGTTCAGAGCTTCTTCAGCGGGCTGACACCAGAGCTACAGGGCTTGGTGAATGCTTCTTGTGGTGGGTCCTATTTAGTCAAGGATCATGATCAGGTCTGGGACATTTACGAGGAAATGGCCGAGAACTACATGGTGATGTCCCAAACTCGACTCTACACTCAGGGACGACCCCAGCCACAGACCGTGCAGTACTAGAGGATAGCACGGGTTGACGCCGGTCCATCCATTTCATCAGCGGCAGCAGCACAGGCCGAGTCCACAGCCGCTGACATGGGGATCATCAGCGAGAAGCTGGACCGGATGAAGATCATTGAGAAGAAGCAGTGCCAGGGCATCACGTAGATGGAGCAGATGGCACATACTCTGAGTGACCTGAAGACACAGCTCATGTGTCTCCAGGAGGCACAGACGGCTTCCCAGCCCCGTCTTCAGGAACGAGGCGATCCAAGTAGCAGCATCAGCTTGTCCCAGCACTCCAGCCACCATCAGCCTAGACAGGTTCACCTTGTACAGGCAGAGCCGTACTAGCAGCCGCAACCCACTTACCAGTCACCGCCATCTCCAGACACACAGATGGTGGTATACCATCCGGATCAGCCTCTAGCAGTACTCCCGCCAGCCCCCTACCAGTCAGAGTCGTTGATGGATGTCAACGGGATTTGGTACGACCGACCCCAGCCCGGTATCCGACAAGACCATCCCGGATTCTGTTGGTCGGTCGGAGGTTCCAGCTCCCAGCAGCAGCCGTCAGGATAGGGTGGCCAGTACAGCCATCAGAGGGATCACCAGCAGCAGCAGCCCCCAGTGTATACCCAGCAGCAGCAGCAGTCACAGCAGTATGGTCCTCGTCCCTATCAGCAGGGACACTCTTGGAGGCGTAATCAGCCTCAGCCGCAACATCATCCACAGTCATACTCCTCTCACCCATAGCACCAGCAGCCTCCCTACCAGCGAGGCTACCCGTCAGGTTCTCATGGTTCATCCTATGAGAACCCCGCCTTGGATGATATAGCCCGCCTCCTTACAGATCGGCAGGCTACATTCCGACAGGAGATGGATGAGTTCCGCCAGGAGATGCGGGACATCGTGAGAGGGAAGCCTGCCATCCCTGCCCAGATAGAGCCCAATCCGAACAACCTCAAGAGGAAGTCTAAGCAGGTAGTTTGTACTGAGTATGCCACTCCTAGTGATACATTTGGAGATATGTCTGCATATTTGTTTGATACTGATTTTGTTACACTTAGGAGCGGTAGGATGCCAGCAGGCGGCGCCTCGTCTGAGCGATACCCAGAGGCTACTTCCAGAGCGCCTGACGAGGAGGAGAGCGGTACTGAGGCCGCTAGAGATGTTGACGGTGGTACTGATACCACCACGGATGCTGATCCTACCGGAGGTACTGAGGCCGCCATTTCACCAGTTGGAGGAGGTGGTACTGAGGCCACCCATGTTGCCGAGCCAGGGCACGGTACTGAGGCTGCACGTCTACCAACCGAGGGTGGTGCTGATGCCACCAGTTTTTCTGAGAGTCCTGTAGCTTTTCCTTCTATTGATGTATCTCGGGACATTTCTGGAAATAAAGGAAAGGGTTTGTTTTCTTCTGGTCCACCTGTGGTGCTTGATGTATGTGTGGATCCTGGCATCGAGCAATCTAGACCCTTTCCTAGTCCTTCATCTGAGAAGGACACTGTGATCCCCTTCCCTAGAGCTTTTCAGATGGGGAAGGGGAAGAAAATCGAAAACCCTAAAAAGAGGCAGCAGGAAGAGTTCAGCCAGCAGATGATAGACCGTTTCCATATCTAGTTGACTCTTCAGGAGGCTTTGCAGCGTATCCCTCTACTCCAGCATTCAATCAGAGACAGGACTACAGTTAGGAGGAAGAGGAGGAACCACCAGTCCGAGATCCATGTGCTAACCAGAGCTACTTGTTTCGCGATCCAGAACCATCTGCCGGCCAAGAGGCCAGACTCAGGAGCCCTATATATCAGATGCCATATCAGAGAGCAGAGGTTCGACCGTACTCTATTAGACAGTGGTTCATCGATCAACCTACTTCCGGTTACCCTTCTTGACTGCTTCGAGTTGGGCACTCTTCGACAGAGTAGGACAGTCCTTCAGTTCGCTGATCGATCTGTCAAGAGGCCGAAGGGGTTGCTGAGGGACGTTGTCGTCTTGATTCAGGAACTGCAATTCCCTGTGGACTTCGTAGTATTGGACATGGAGATTCCTGAGTCAGTGACAGATACCCCCATCATTCTCGGTCGCCCGTTCTTGGCCACAACCAAGGCAGTGACCGACCATGATAGCGAGAAGATATACTTTTGCGTCGAGGGCGAAAGTGTACAAATAGAGACGGTCGAGGACATCAGAGCCAGAGATACAACATGCTTAGAGACTACTTCCGATACAGAGAAGGTGACATATGCAGGGCCAGACATCTACCAGGACTACGACTTCGTGATTACAGATGATGAGGCAGTATGGGCAGATCCAGATGCACAGGCAATCCTCTCACCTTCAGAGTCCACTGATGCAGAGACGCCAGCAGAGGAGAGCTTGGAGAGCGCATTCCTGGTCCAGGATACCGTTTAGTCGGCAGAGCCGGTTCTTGACCGTGAGACAGATTTGTTTTGTGATGACAGTGGTACTTAGGCCACCTTGGATGATACAGATCCCTCGGAGTCAGATTTTGACTGGGCAGAGTTTGATGATTACATACAAGATCTGACTTCCACTTAGCTTGCAGCTAGGGAGGAGGTAGATGCCGAACAGAGCAGAGGTAGTCCAGCAGAGCAGCTTTCTCCAGTTTCAGAGTGTGAGCGAGAGTTTCAGTTCTCCCATGCGGATTTGGCGGCCTTCACGCAGAGTTTTCAGAGGCCAGATCCACCAGCACCTAGTTGTTCAGAGCTGAAGCCACTTCCTGCATCGCTGAAGTATAGGTTCCTTGCGGGTGAGCATGAGATGTACCCAGTCATTATCTCCGCCAATTTGACTGGAGAGAAGGAATCCCGTTTGATGGGGGTTCTTGAAAAGAACCGCAAGGTGATAGGATGGAGCCTAGCAGATCTCCAGGGGATAAGTCTGGCCCTGTGCTCCCACCATATCTATCTCGAGGATGAGGCGAAGCCGTCGCGTGAGTTCCAGCGACGACTGAACCCAAATCTGAGAGAAGTTGTCATGAAGGAGATTTCAAAATGGTGGAGCGCCGATTTTATCTACCCCATCTCCGACTCCAAGTGGGTCAGCCCTTTGTGTGTGGTGCCCAAGAAGACGGGCATCACTACAATTGTCAGCGAGTCTGGAGAGGAGATTGCTACATGGGTACCCACTTCTTGGCGGGTCTGCGTAGATTACAGACGACTCAACCAAGCCACCAAGAAGGATCATTTCCCCGTGCCCTTTATAGATCAGATCATTGAGAGACTGGCAGGGAAGAGCCATTATTGTTTTCTGGATGGGTACTCCGGCTACAACCAGGTGGCCATCGCTCTCGAGGACCAGGACAAGACTACCTTTACCTGTCCCTTTGGCACATACGCCTTCAGATGCATGCCATTTGGGTTATGCAACACCCCTGCAACTTTTCAGAGATGCATGTTGCCGATCATTTTGGACATGGTGGGGGAATGCTTGAAGGCCTTCATGGATGATTTCTCGGTTTACGGCGACGGATTCGACTCCTGTCTTGACTGCCTAGACCGAGTCCTTAAACGATGTATAGAGGTTCATCTTCTGCTGTCTTGGGAGAAGAGTCACTTCATGGTGACTCAAGGGACGGTGCTTGGCCATATCATCTCCAACAGGGGCATGGAGGTTGATCCGGCCAAGGTAGATGTCATTAGAAAACTCGCACCGCCGTCCAACTTGCGGCAGTTACGGTCTTTTCTGGGGCACGTCGATTTCTGCCGGCGCTTCATTCATGATTTCAGTAGGATTACCCGACCGTTGACTGATCTATTGACGAAAGACACCGAGTTCCTTGTCGATGACAAGTGTCTTTCGTCTTTTTGAGACTCTCAAGAGATGTGTTGTTGAGGCTCCTGTTCTCCAGCCGCATGATTGGTCTCTCCCATTCGAGATCATGACGGATGCCTCCGATTTTGCCGTGGGGGCCGTGCTGGGACAGAGGAGGGATGGAGTTCCATTTGCCATTCACTATCGCTAGCCGCACATTGGATTCCGCGCAGCAGAACTACACAATTACTGAGAAGGAGATGCTAGCCATAGTTTTTGCCCTGGATAAGTTTAGATCATACATTATTGGATCTAGAGTGAACTTGTATACTGATCATACCGCCATCAGGTACCTCATGGCAAAGAAGGATGCCAAGGCCAGATTGACTAGATGGATCCTTCTACTCCAGGAGTTTGACATAGAGATTAAGGATAAGCCTGGAGTCAAGAATGTAGTGGCGGATCATCTCTCCCGACTAGAGCATCTTGAGGTATCTGAGTAGATGGATCCTATATGTGAGACCTTCCCAGATGAGGTGATTCTTGCTATCGCCTCTCTCCCATGGTATGCCGATATTGTAAACTTTCTTGTTGCTAAGAAAGTTCCACAAGATTGGCCCAGGCAGAGGCTTGAGACCTTCCTCGCGAAGGCCAAGTCCTACCACTGGGAGGATCCCATCCTTTACCATGAAGGAGGGGATAGCATCTGGCGTAGGTGCATTCCTCAGGAGGAGCATCATAGAGTCCTCACTTACTGCCACAAGCTTGAGGCAGGAGGACATCACCCTGGGAGGAGAACGGCACAGAAAGTGCTCAAATCCGGCCTATGGTGGCCTACCCCCTTCAAGGACTCTGATGAGTTCGTGAAGAGGTGTACTGACTGTCAGAGGATGGGAACTTGTGGACAGCGTGATATGATGCCAATGCAGCCCATTCACTTCTGTGAGGTTTATGACGCATGGGGCATCGATTTCATGGGTCCATTCCCTAAGAGTTAGGGATTCGAGTACATTCTGTTGGTCGTTGATTGTGTTAGTCATTGGGTTGAGGCCATCCCCGCCCGAACCGCAGATGCTAGGATTGTTTGCAGATTTTTGAGGAAGCATATCATTTCACGGTTCGGGGTACCTCGAGTGTTGATATCTGACGAGGCGTCTCATTTCGTCAACGACCAGGTGAAGGCCCTTGCTAGCGAGTTCGGCATAGACCATCGAGTTGCCACTCCATACCACCCTCAGACGAATGGTCTAGCCGAAGTGTCGAATAGGGAGATCAAGACTATTTTGCAGAAAGTCATCTGCCCTGACCGAAAGGATTGGTCACAGCTTTTGGACTCGGTCTTGTGGGCATATCAGACGTCTTTCAAGACACCTTTGGGCACATCTCCCTTTGCCTCGTTTATGGCAAGCCGTGCCATTTACCTGTTGAGTTGAGACACAAGTCACTTTGGGCAGTCACAAATATACTTTTGGATCCAGATAGTGTAGGAGACCAGAGGAGGGCAGAGTTAGCAGCCTTGGAGGAGCTTCGTGATACCGCCTTCTCAAACAGCATACAATATAAGGAGAGAGTGAAGGAGTGACATGATTCTCATATCAGCCACAAGCATTTTGAGCCTGGACAGAGAGTATGGTTGTTTGATGCTAGGCTTCGTCTATTTCCAGAGAAGCTATAGACTAAATGGAAGGACCGTATCTAGTGAGAAAGGTACACGACAATGGGAGTATCGATATATCTGAGTTGTCTTCTGAGAGTACCTTTCGAGTGAACGGCCAGCGGCTCAAGCTATTTCTAGATCATGAGCTGCGGGTCCTTGATGTTGCCCTTATTCACTTTGCGTGAGATGTGGTCTCTTGCCTCACATCTGTTGCATCTCACGCCTGATTATCACTATTCTACCGACTTGTATAGATCCAGTTGTCCATATCATCCCATTCTTTAGTACCACATCCCTTTTCTCATCCTTTGATTATGCTATACTTAGGGTGTACTTTACCCTAAGTATAGTGGGGATGTAGGACTCTCGGGTATTCTTTTGATTCATTTTTACCCCTGTTTTTGCTGCCTATACTTAGGGATATTTTACCCTAAGTATAGGGGGGGTAGACCCTGTATATTCTCCACTCGGTTTTCCCTTTGTGTACAACCTGCTATACTTAGGATTATTTGATCCTATGTATAGGGGGAAAAGCCGAAGTTATCTTGATTTCTATTCATTCATTCGTCTTTGTATATAGCCTTCCTTTTCACTTCCCTATACTAAGCACGAGTTATGTCTTCTTCATCGCTCTTGACTCTGAGGACATCGTTCAAGCTAAGTATAGGGGGGTGTGTATATATTTCATATATACTTTATCCATAACTCGTACTTTGTTGGAGTGTGTAAATAAATAAAAATTGCTAAAAAACAAAAATCCATAAAAATTAAAAATGTTTCCTGTAAATAACCATTCTTTTATTTGCACATACATAGCTATTGTACAAATTATTTTTGTAAAAATGTTTTAAAAAACTTTTTGTGTAAAGATTGTGTAAATATTTTCATACCAAAATTATGTATATAGTACAAAATTTTTCCAAAATGTTTTGAAAATCAAAAGTTTGCAAAAATCTTGTGTAAATTTGTGTAAATATTTTGCAAAACTTGCATTCATGCATACATCCATGATTTCAAAACATTTTTCAAAAATTTTGCATTTGTGTAAATATTGTGTAAATAGCATCTTTGTACATACTTGTGTATAGTTTTTCCCGGATTATAGTTGACATTTAAACTAGCCTAGAATTAAATTGGGAAATGAAGCTTGATTAAGATCTTAATCCACCTAATCATAAGAAGAACCTTATAGGGCTTAGGGTTAAGGCTTTTCAGGTCCATGGTGACTTATCTCTTTGAGTCCACTAGGCTATATCACATGTCATCTCAATGAGCCTAAGTAGAGCACTTAACAACACACACATGACTCATATAGACAATGGCTTTACTTGGACCCGCACGTAGCACCAAGCTCTCTACGGATGAGGTGGTGAGGAGGCAGTCTTCCTTGACTTGGGGTAGCATATGATGGTAGTACTTCTAGTTGGAACCTCTCTTCTTCTTTTAGTGAAGGAAGTGTGTCTCAACTTGGTCTGGTTGCCATGAGGTCTAACGACAGGAGTTGTTGGTTGCAATAATGCTTCAAAAGAGGGATAGTCTACTGGCTCAAGAGGAAAAATTCCTTATGTATATATTCTGCACATGTATATGTTGTATAGATGCACTTGAAAAAAAATGCAAAAAGAAAATAACTCCAAAAAAGTGGTGGGTCTGATAGAAAAGGATAATCCCACCGGAGTATGTATATAGTGCAATAAGCAAAGCTTGAGATTCATGTCCCACCTTATGTAGCTTGCAGCAGGGAGACTTAGCTACACTGGTTGAGCTCCCATGGATACATGGCTACACTGGCCATGGTCCATTCTCTTCTTCCCCTTCTTCTTGAGCCAGTTGAACTTGAACTTAGAAGGGAATAACCCGCTCCTCGAGGAAAGAGTGGCCAGACTAGGGTCATAGAGTTACCTTGTTGGGGAGGGTTGTCAAGTTACTACTTCTGAGGTGGAGAGCTTACCTCACTCACACAGTACAAGGAAAGACTCATAGTCTTCAGGGTTTGTGTATGTAGACTTGTTCTGATCTGGATTATTGAGGAGTCTTGATTATAGATTAGTGGATCTTAGAGGCTGTTGAGTTTTAAACCTAAGTCTAAATAAGGTTCCAACACATTCATAATCCAAAGACCTAATCGAGCTCCATATCTCAATTTAATGAAGGCAAGTTTATTATTCATCATTAATCCATGCATATTCTCCTCTTTTTCTTTTTCTTTTTCACTTCTTCTTCAAATAAGTGTTTGCTAAGGGACTAGCAAAGTTAAGTATAGGGGGGTGATGAATACCCAATTCATCACTCTTTATTCTTTTATTTTAGCTACAAAACCTTTGCCCAACACATGTAGATATATGTAAATAATAATAATTAGCATTTGGCATGCATTGTATAAAAATAAATAATTAGCATGTTTTTGTGCATAAATAAAAGAATAAAGAAACAAAAGAAAAAGAGGGAGATATTTAGAATAAATATTGAGCGACCTAATCCCAAGGGAGGGCTCAGCATGGGCCTGACCACATAAAAACCAAAGTAGAGAGAGATAAGGAAGCTCACACATGTGTACATATACCTATAAATAAATAAAAATATTTTCCTATAAATAAAAATAAAAATGGGTTTCTATTTATGTGTATATATTTGTAAATATAAAATTAAAATAAAAATGAGAAAATTAAAAAGAAAATAAAATCCCTTCACCCTTGTCTATAATCACCATGTACATAGAACCACTCTTCTATATATTTTCCTTTGTAAATAATTAAATAAAATCCCATAAAAATTTGTACATATTCCACATTTCATAATGTAAATAAATAAAATAAAAACCATAAAAATAAAAATAAAATAAAAAGAAATAGAAATAAAATCAAAACCAACATTGTAAATATACCATATATGTATATAAATAAAAGTATTTATTTACCCTATGTAAATACTTAATAAAAATAAAATTAAAATATACTTTTATTCCAAATTTTATTATATAAATAAATAAAATATAAAATTGGAATAAAAATGTACAAAAATAAATAATTAAAAAACAAAAATTAAAAATATATGTTGTATATACCTATATATAATATACTATATTGTAAATACTTAATTTTTATTTCAAAAAAATAAATAAAAATGACAAAAAATAGTTTATAAATAAATAAACATTTTTTTATGTTTTAACTTTTTCCTAAGTCGACCATTTACTATTTTATATTGAATTTCCAATTATTTTATACGTGGTCGCATCCCATTGGTCCACGGGGGATGTTGACCCCCCGGTCAACTCCCTCCCCCTGGACCACAAACCCGCGGATCTGTGCTCGACCTGCCTCTTGTCCTAATTATTGCGCCTCGATCCGAGACCCAAATCCGCAAACCCCGGGTCCTAATCCTTCCATGATCAACCCAGATCCACGCCCGGTGGTTTGCATCGGGGTCCGTGCTCCGAATTCCTCACCTGACACCCATCTAGCCGGACCCCTAGCCATATAAATCCCCAGCTCCGCCGTGCATTTCACGCTATCTTTGGCTCCGCCTTTCCATCCCAGGACCTCTACTGCCTTCTCCTTAGTGACAGCGAGCTGAGGGTGGTGTTGCAGTGAGGAGCGAGTGTCCAGCCACTGATCTGGCAGCTCTTCGCCGCCGTGCGCCGCCCCTTGAGTAGTGCTCGAGCCTCGGGCATCGACGACCCTCGAGGCAAGGACCAGGAGCTTCAGAAGCTCTTCCACATTCGAATTCGATCATCCAGTAAGCCTAATTTCTTCTATTTTTCTCGAATTTCAGTTTACGCCCAAATCCCCTATTTGCCTTCGACCATCGATTCCGGCCATCTCGTTCACCCATTTCATCGATTGACCCGACCACACCTCCACCCTTTTGCCCTACACGTTCTTCACGACTTCATCCAACCCAGTTCGCCACAGAACTGGGAGTCAAACTCCTTCGCCGTTGCATCGCCGGAGTTCCTCCACCCCGACGCATCGTTCACCCACCTCGCCTCTAACCGGGTCGAGGCATTTTGCCCTCGACCCAGGAGTCTTTCTGTGCAGCTTTACAGGTCAGAGGGGGTCCATCTGAGGTCCTCCACGTTCAGCACAGGAGCCTAAGCTCCGCCTTCGTCGCTGGAGCTCTTCGGAGCCTCCCGGCGTCATCGGAGGAGCCTTACATCCGCGGGAGGCCTTGGCGATCATTTTCCATCCATCAGCAGCCTCCGAGGAGGTCCAGCGCACTCGCATTCCTCCGGCGAAGTTCGCCGGCGAGGAGTTCTTCCAGGGTCCTTCTCCGCCGTTTGTTCAACCAAGGAGACCCAGATTTGATCTGGACCGTTCACATATAAGAAGAGGCGCCCCGCACCAGCACCGTCCGATCGCCACGTGGCGCCATCTCCACCATCGGTCGCAAAGGAGAGGCGAGCCCCCCTCAGTAGCCGTTTGATCCTCCACGTGGCGAGCCCTCCACCGTCCGATCAAGAGCCGAGGTCCTTTGTTCAGCTGCAGCGCACCTCTACCGCACGATCATCCACGTGGCGTGCATCCAGCCCCTCGATTAATAAAGGGTAATTTACACTTAGGCCCTAGTGTTTACCATTTATCCTGTAAATAGTTTCCGTAGTTCGTTTTATTTTGGTAAAATTGCATAGAGGACCTGTTAGTTTATTTTAATTGATGTTTTACCCTTGTAAATCGTGGACACGTGCTTCGTCACGTGAATCTTTGGTGATTTTGCATTCTGTGGGATATAGTTTATGTTTGTTAATGAATGAAAGATCTTTCTTGTTATTTACACATATACCCCTGTGAATGAAATTTTTTGACATGTGCCGAATTTAGTGGGCTTTTTACAACTTAGCCCCTGGACTTTTAGCACTTGTTGCTAATAGGTCCAGGGACTTATGTTTCATTGCATATAGGTCCTCAGTACACGTGCCGCGCACGTGGGAGTCTGGTGTTTTTGTACGAGGACCGCCCAAGTTTCTGTTTTTGTTATTTTTAGGCCCCCAGAAGATACTTTTATGACAATCAGGACCCTATGCACTGTGGGCTCTTGATTGTTTTAAATAAAATATCAAAGTTCATCCAAATTGAGTGAAAATTTGATACATGTCTCCTGCCACTGTGTAGAATTTTCACTATTTTTTGGGAAAATTTTTGAGCCCTTTTATTATTTTTAAAAAATTCAAAAACCTCTAATTTCTGCCTAATCAGATTTAAAATTCACAAAAAAATATAAAAACCTCTTTAAAAATTACCAAAAATTCAGGTTTTGTTTATTTTGTTGTGCTTGATTTTCTGACCATTTTTTGTCATTTTTGGATTAATAGAAAATATAAAAATTGAAAAATACTGAAAAACTCATAAAAATTTTAAAAAATCACAGAAAATTTAAAAATTAATAAATCTTTTTCCTAATTGCTCCTTGTTATTTCTACTTTCCAGGAAAAATACCTCCATGCCTTGATCAAACCATTTGATATTTTTAAATGATCGGTGAAGCCTAATTGGACAGTTGTCATTTGTTTTTGCCTTATTTTATTTTTAGAAAATTCTAAAAAAATCAGAAAATTATCAAAAATTCACCAAAAATAGTAGAAAATATAAAAAAAACATAAAAACATTTTTGTTAGAATTTTTAGAGCGGTTTAGAGTAATTAAATAATTGTTGAAAATTGCTTGTTTTCCTTGTTTTATTATTTTCTTTATTATTAAAAATTCCAAAAAAAATATAAAAATATTAAAAAATCCACCAAAAATCACTTGTTTTTATTTTTCTTTGTTTTTGACTTCTTTGTAGGCCACAAAGCCAATCCGTGCTCCTCGAGTTCGACCCTAGGTGCTACACCAGACTATTCTCATAGCCAGGGCCACTAGTTATTTTCTCTGATTTTATCTCTGTTTGGTGTTCTGTTCCATAATTTTTCTTGTTGACTAATTGATTTCCGAGATCCGGGTCGCAACGACCCTAGTTATATTTTATTCACCTGAGTCTCAGTCATTTTTCGGTCATCATGGTCACATCAGATGCATGTCTGTGGTTGGGAGTGGAGGCTGTGATGATCACCTCTCTCTCGTCAAGAGGACAGACTCAATCCATAGTTGATAACACAGAATTCGTTGAGTCAAGATGGGAAAAATATTTATCACGATGTCGTTTTTCTCAATCAATCGAATCGATGAACGAAAAAAGTTTATTTTAAACCACTTAATAAAAGATTATCAATCAATCAAAGCAAATATAAAGCGGTTTTCGCTATTCTTTTTACATGGTATAGCGACCAGGGTCGAACATAAGGAAAACGATTTAAAAACTAAGTACCTAAATTTCTGAAATGTTTTTTAGTGGTTTTTGAATTTTTTTTCTTTTATTTTTGAAAAAAGCACAAAAGATAAACAATACACAACACCACGCTCTTTTTGTACTTTTCAGAATAAAAAAAGCTCAAAAAATTGAGAAGAAAATGTTTAGTGTTTTATGTATTTTAAAATATTTTTGATAATTTTTTTAAGTTTTTCTGATATTTTTGAGATTTTTAGAAAAATCAAACAATGAAAAATAAGCGAACAGTGCACATCCAAGAGTATTTTGCAACTTAAAAATAGTTTAAGTGTCCAATACTCCTGGAAATTATTTTAAAAAAAAACTAAAAGTAAATATCTACAAATAGAGTCTGGAATCAAATTTTTTGGATTTTTCTAAAACTTTATACAATTTTTCAAAGATTTATTGTTTTTCACATTATTTGGTTTTTATAAATGATTAAAGCAAAAAAATTAGCAGAAATTAAACGACAAGAAAACACACTTATAGTAATTTTTGGAATTTTTAAGCAATTTACCAAATTTTTATGATTTTTCTAATTCCAGACATGCAAAAGATGCATTTTTTTATTTTTTTAAATATATCAAATGATAACAAAAAATGCTATGAAAATGTTGTACAATGATCAAACATATAGCAGGAATATAACATTTTTTGAAGAATTTATTGAGCAATGGAAGATTTATTTCAATAAGATAAACCATGCAAGTCAAGTCTACAATATAGGGATTAAAATGCAATTACTTATTGTTTTTGCACCAAAACATAACAAAACAGTAAACTTAGGGTGAAAATTGTAAATTACCCAAATCTTCTAATGCACAGGGGCCTTATCACTGATTCAAAAACTTCCAAGGGGTATTTTACAATTCTTCCAATTTTTTCTTATTTAATAAAAATCCAACAGTAGAGTTTCTCTGATTCTTCATTCTTTTGGTTGTCAAATGGGGAGGGGGAGCCGCCAAGGGGGCAAGGGGAACGGGGTGGTGGACCTGAGAGGGAGCCCCATGCTTAGCATGGGGATTGGCGTCGGTGACTACGCGCTGCCGCGACGGGCGGGCCACAGAGGAGTGTTGGCGTAGTCGTGGGGGTCCGAGGGGAGACGCGGCTGAGGGCACAGTAGGGGCACTTCTCGGACGTGGAGGGCTCAGGCAGTGGCGGCAAGGCTGAGAAGGGCGGAGGCCGCGCGGGGCTCCTTCATGGGTAGTCGCAGGCCAGGCGGGAAAGTCGATGGAGGTTGGGCACTGCCTGGAGGAGGCCATGGAGAGCCGCGCACGGGGCTCGAGTACCGCCTGGAGGACGGCGTTGGACGGTAGGGGAGAGGACGGTAGAGGCGGCTCCACTGCCCTCTGGAGGATGCGGCGTTCGGTCGCGGCGTCGGGCCTGGAATGCGCGGTTGTAGTGGACGACGAAGGAGGGCTGTTGAGTCGGTGAAGCGTCGGCTGGAGGGAGAAGATCCGTGGCCGCAGGCTGGCGCGGGGTTCGGCCAGCGCTGGGTGCCCCAGCGTGGAAGGGGGAAGGCCGCTGTAGAGGGCCCAGGTGGCACGGCCTCACAAGGCGACGCGGACCGCAGGAGCGCGCTGGAGGAGATGATGGGCGGCAATGCCGACCAGCCTTTTTTTTAATTTTTTTTATGT
Organism: Ottelia alismoides; assembly: GCA_037367405.1. Classification (NCBI taxonomy): domain Eukaryota; kingdom Viridiplantae; phylum Streptophyta; class Magnoliopsida; order Alismatales; family Hydrocharitaceae; genus Ottelia; species Ottelia alismoides. The sequence goes on from JAZKJV010004101.1 coordinate 64,098, forward strand.
ACAGAAACGATAATAAAGAAAAAATGTTTTTTTTTATTTTTTTCAAAACAGAAAATGTAAACATAAATGAAAATAGATTTTTTAATCAATTTTTATGTTTACTATATTTTTTATTTTTATTTTCTTGCAAAAATAAATGTGAGATAGAGACAAAACATTTTGTCTTTTTCCTGCAAAAACAAATGTACGATAAACTGGAAAAATATTTATATATAAGTGTTTATTTTTTTTATTTATTTATACACAAGAATGGGATGTGTGAACGGACAGATCTTGTGATATGTAAGAGAGATCCGTGTCTCCGACCACCGTGCGTGGTCGGAGGTGAGAGGTGTGAGGTAGAAAAGAACATGGAGAGATCGAGATGTGGCGTAGAAAATCGGTGTTGGATCAGAAAACGTTTGGTGGAGAATTTTTTTGGATTATAAGATCTAAAAATTAATCACGAAATAAAAATTTATTCTACGATCTACCTAAGAATAAAAATGACGGGAAATAAAATGGATCTCACCTCGGGGTTCGGAAATGCCGTGATGGCCTCGACGAGGGCCTACGTCCTGTCAGTGGACGACTCAGCGGCTGGGGACCCTTTTTCGACAAGATTGCTCTCAAATATCGTGTTCCTCTCGACCAAAGATCGATCAATAAATTAAAGGAGGAGGAGCTCATTAAAAAGACAAGAAAACAAATAAGGAATGTATATACACTTAAGGAAGGTGTTTATTGGTGGAATTAATAAAATAATTAAATTAATTAACTAATTAATTAATTAATTAATTACGAAATTAGTAATTAATTAAATTAAATTAATTAAATAATTTCCAAAAATTAATTAGCCACCTTAATGGTGGCTATTAAAGGTATAAAATCAAATCTTATATACATGGTAGGTTATTAAATCAAATAATTCAAATAAATCCAATAAATCAAATAATTGAATATGAATTTCGTAATTAATTTAATTAATTAATTAATGTGAGATGTTTTATTTTTTGGTAATTTTTTATATAAGGAAGTTTGTTGTATACAAATATTATGTACATATAATACAATATACACATGTATTCATGAGGAAATAATTTTTTATATCCTTTTTTAAATTTTTTTTATTTATATATTTTTTATTTTATTTTTAATGAAATAATATTTACAAATATGTACATTATGTATAAAAATAAATATGAATAAAATATATACAACAAGTATATGGGAAAACTGCACAAAAGACCCCAGAAAACCGACTTTCAACCATAACTCCAAAAATTATGAAACCACAACCATTTAAAAGATAATTTGATTTAGAGTATAATGGAAGTGAGTTTGGTTCAATTTGAGTTCGTATGGAGCCTGAATTGGTATTTCAGTGATCGCTTTGTGGCCTTTTTTGAGGGAGATTAATTGTGATATGTACATTCTTTTATTTGGTAGTTATTTTTATTATTTACAACACATTTTTTTTACAACTTTTGTTTACAAATATAATTAATTTGAGGTCAAATTATATACAAATTAAATAGTACAAGTTTTATACAAATATATGGAAAAAAATATTTACAGAATATTTTTGGATTTTTGACACAAGACCCTATCTCCTCCTACTTTATTCATGGTCGATCAGGTCAAGTCTTAACCTTCTCTCGGGGTTCTGGACAGTCTGTATTTATTGCATAAGCACATCCTTCATTTTTCTTTTCTTTTTCTTTTCTTCTTTGTTCTTTTATTCTGAATGCAAAAGGTGTTAAAAATGCATATTTATCAAATGCATGCAAAATGGTAGTTTTATGGAATTAGTGGGTATTTACAGATGTTTGACTAAATATATGAAGCTAAATAAAAGAATAAAGGCGATGAATCATGGATTCATCAATAGTCAATAACAACCCTCGCAGAGGTGAGGAAAGGTCATCCAGGATGATGGGAGATTGCTCCCCAGTGGTGGTCTCTATGGGTTATACGAAAGTATCTACAAAGTACCTCGTTCCTTGAATCCAAATAATGATATTTTCTAGAATGCCCTTCGACCTCGTTATTGATCAATCAGCAGATTATGCGATCATCCTGGTTTTATTGAGAGGCCCTAAGTGAAGAGGTTGTACTAGCGAGAAGGGTTTGATGCTAATTGAAGCACCATCTTCTAGGAGAGTGTGGTCACAAGTATGGTCAGAGATAGTGCAACTAATGAATGGAGTATTCGTGTTCCTTTTCCAAGAGATTAGACAGTGTGTAATGGCGTGGGAAGTGGCCATGGTCAAGATATGATGCTCAGATATGCTCCTCCACTTTCTCGTCTTTGGTTGAGGAGCTGATAATTGGGTCATTGCATGGTGAAGTGGGGATTTTTAACGATCTCATTAATGGTGGCTACCACTTCAGGTTCAATCAATAATTTTTAAAATTTTTGAATCTCCTCCATACAGGAATCAGCATACATACGAGGAATACCAAGAGTAGTCTGTACAGTGTCATCCTCAGGGTCAAAGGTGGATGTCTGGGTGAAAGATCTGGCATGTGGGTCCCCTTCTCACAGTCTGAATGAACAATGTGTCTCCTGAAATCTTTTTATATTTTAAAAGTTTTCTAATTTTTTGTATTTTTGGTGATTGCAAGCTCTCATAGAAATCCTCAAATGAGTCAATATAGTCAAATCGTGAAGCATCAATAGGGCTCTTATTTAGAAAAGTAAGGTCGTCAATCCTCAAATTCATATGCTCCATGAACTGGGACAAAGTCTCAAATCTGGACATCAAGAGAGGTGACTCCAATAGATCAGTCTCGTGTGGATGTGAAGGTGGAAAATATGAGGGTGGAAGTGGATAAAAATTCGGAGGTTGATACTTTGGTTGAGGCGGATATGTACAAAAATCAAGAGCAAAGTCGTCCTGGAAAAAGAGAGGTGGAACGACTGGAGTGTAAGAGGGATCCACAAAATACGGATAAAATGCCCCCCAATCAGCCATCTCGAAATAAAAGAAAAATGATCGGGAGAGCACGATGGTCAAATCAAGATATGTGACGAAAAAGAAGGCACAAATGTGCAGAAGCGGTCGAGGATTCACACAAACAAACACAAAAAACTCACACAGAACAAACGCCTTAATTCGCCTACTCAACTCTGTAAAGATCGTGAAAATTCGGTCTTTTTATCTTGTTTGTTTTAGAGTTAGGCGAGAAGTCAAAATTTGTACAAACACTTAGGTTTGCTGAATGGGATTTGGAACTAAACCTTAGTGTGTACATGAGCAATGTAAAAGAAGACAAGGAGGGGATTACTCGTTCCAAGACAAATATTTTTCTTTTTGATATATTTTAGGTTCAAGTAGTTTTAATAGTCCCAATTTTATTGTTGTCACTTTTTTTGGATTTTTAATGAGAAATGCATGCGCCTATCGAGGAGTCAATTTTACATAGCACCTAGATGGTCAAAATCAGAGGTACAGTCGGAAAAGTAATGCGAGGTGAAAAATATGATGTATGCTAAAGATAAATCACCTCCAGCACTCTACATGCAAAGATGCACAATAGAATTGAAACCTATAATCTATGCAAATGCAAGCCTATGAAATTGCCCTAAGTACATAAATTGTTATTATCATGAAGAACCAATGCTAATGACTTAGAATGGAACCTAAGAGTCCAGTCTTGGAGTCTCCTCGATACCCACCATAATGGATTCTGCAAGTGTTGTATGGAGGACTCTCACGGTGCGCGGTTCCGAGATTAAGTGAGAAGCAGTTAATATTTGACTATATACAAAAGCATTTTATAGTAACATGCAATTATAATTAAGTGTTTGGACCTAGTGCTATCTTCTAGCAATCCCACACCTAAGGCTTAATCACTGAAAAGAAAGAAAACAAAACCATGAAACAAAATAAAAGAAATGCGAGAAAACTATGAAAAACTGACCAGGCCCCCAAGGAAACAATCCCTCGGGCACTAGACCTTGTGAAGTGTGAAGTATTATCCTGAAGAGTGTCCTGAATTATTACAAGTTCAATGTCTCTCTCCTACTTTAAAATTGCACAATAAAAAAATACAAAAATAAATGCTCAAGAATATGCCTTCAGACACTCCAAGTTCTTCCTTGATGCTCGATCAAAGCAGCCTCACATGGGTGCACATGCGCTCCTAGAAGAGCTCCTCCCTCGATCCACGTTCCTCACACAAATCCAAACTAGAAGAGTGGTTATACAAGTTACAATGATATAAAATAAATGAGAAAAATAAATAAAGCAGAGAACTGTAGACAAATAAATAACAATCAAGCAAAAATCAATCTATGCACAATTGCTCCCCGAGAACAGTGCCATTTGTTGAAGAGGATTTTTCACGGGTCTAAAATAATTCTCACATAAGGCAGAGACACAGTCACTGGGGCGACCAGTTAGAAGCCCTACTTCAAACAACAAATAACCCACAACAAATAATCAAACAATGAAAATAAATGTGGAGTTAAAATTTATTTTATTTAACGCTACAATGAGGATGTGTATATGTGCAAGTATGTGTAAAGTGTCGAACACAGGGAGAAACATGATAGATCGAACAAAACACACAAAATATGATAGCAAAATATTTGTCTATATTCTTTTTTGTGGGTTTTATTTTTATTTTTTTTGTTTTATATTTTTATCTTTTGGTTTTTAATTTTCAATTTTTATATTTACTTTTTATATTTTATATTTATTTCAAATAGAAATATAATATATATAAGGCTATATATATAATAAAAACTAGGATGTGTGTATATATATATTATAACTAAAAAGAGTCAAAATAAGACAAATAAAATATTTTTTGGTTTTCAAATATTTTTTACTATTTTTTTATGATTTTTTTAGTAATTTTTGTGAATTTTTATATATCTTTAAAGTAAAATATACCCTAAATCAATGTTTACTTAATAGGTCGAATAAATGTAGAGATAAAAAAATAGAAAATAGAATAAAAAGTATCAAAATTATTTTAATAAATAAATAATAACATAAAGAAATTCAGAAAAAAATATATTTTTTAGGATTTCTAGGTATTTTTTATTTTATAAGGGATTTTAGGTCTTTTTAATTTTTATGTTTCCTTTTAAAATTTCTAGGATTTCAATTTTTATGGATAGAAACAAATAGCTAGACAAAAATGTATTTTTGTAATTTTTCAAAAAATTATATTTTTTTATGTATTTTCTTCTGTAGATGGGGGAAAATAGGCTATTTTTTATTTTTAATAAAGATTAAAAGATCCTAAAATTGAAAAATAAAGTAATGACGTGAAAGGTTGTGCAATCAAGAGTGAACATCTATTTTTGTGGATTTTTTCGAGCAATGTAGCTATATTAAATAAATAGAGAAAATAAAAAGAAACTACACAACTAGTAGGCACCTTTTTGTAAATAACAGAAAGTAAAGGGACCCATCTGTAATTTTACCAAAAATATATAACATTCAAATAAGGTTTCTGAACTAAAAAGAAATATTAAATACAACATGGGTAATCCTGTAAAATGTCCCCTACCTGGGGATGCCACGTAAGGTGATGTGGCGTGGACTGATACGCAATAATAGAAAAGATAGGGGTCATTTTGCAAAATTTACAAAACTTAAATAGCAACAGATGAATGTTTGATGTTTGAATATTAAATACCAAAAATGTCTGGGTGAGAATCGCAAAATACCCAGAACGATGCGAGAACGAATGCCATATATGGATTCACTTGCCATCTGTTAAGGTGTGATGATGCTTCGGATCAACAACTAGGATTAGATCATCCAACGACGATCAACGGATGAAGCCCTGGAGATCTAACGGTATCTGGAAGCCTGGGACACCTCTTTGATCGGATGACTGTGACCTCCCTTGGATTAACAGGGTAGTACCCAGCCGAGTCCGAACTTCAATCGTTCGTATCTCCCTCCTCCTTCCATCCCAGAGGCTCCTTCGAAGCACAAAAGTCTCGTTGGGGTCGTGCAAACCAGTAGGTGGTCACGGACGAGCCCCAAAAGATCTCCGACGATCCCTCGAGGATGGGGAATGTGAGGTACTCCAGGAACCTGGCTTCCTTCAAAATCGACCCCCAAGGGAGTCCTTGGGCCTCTAGTGCTTGAAAGGAGTTCAACACCAGCAACAAGGGGGTTCTAGGAGTCTTAGTGGTGTAGGTGGGCGCAGAATGGATGGGAGCAGCGGTGCTCCGACGAAGTGAGGAGGAGGAGCACCGATTTCTGATTTTGGAGAGATCAGTTGGTCAGGAGGGGGACAAGGCATATGGAAATAACAAGGAAAGAAGATGAGGTGGACAGCGAGGTCGGTCACGGTCAGAGATAGACGAATGGGGTTCGCTGGAGACTGGGGTTCGCTGGAGACCAAGGTCCGACGAACTTCGTAGGTGGTTATTAGCAACTAAACACATGATCAACGATAAAATAAATGTGCGAAATTAATCTAGAGATTACATCTACGCTAAAGAGTAAGAAATACATGTACCTCAATGGTCATAAAACCATGAAGCGGATCTCGATGGCAGCGATGGCCGTAGATGGTGGAGAACGCCACTGACCGACTCCTTCAACCAATCTAAATGCACGATAGAGATGTTGTCACCATGCTCGACTGTTTGGGTGAAAAATGGAAGGGAAATAATGGTCCAATGGGATTCAAAATCACGAGGAGAGAGGTGGAGGGTATATGTACAAGTTGATTGGGTGGCATCATAGATTGAGGTGCTACATGCTCTAGAACGATCCAACGCCCATGAAAATATCTGGGCATGAATCACAAATGCCCGAGGAGGAAAAGTTGTCAAGGGATCGATGTGAGAAGATGAAAGAATCGAGCCTCAAAAATAGTGAATCAAGTAAAAAATATGTCTGACACCCCTAGTACCTTGGTCAAAGAGTTGATCGAGGTCAAAAAGGGGTGGAAGCTGATTGGTCCACGTGGACCAACCAGAAAATTAAACCTAAAAATTATTTATAAAATAAATATGAAAAAGAAATGATTTTATTAATTTTAGGTTATAAAATAAAAAATGTTTATTATTATTTTTTATTATTTTTTATGATTTTTATTTATTTTTTAGAGGTATATAATTACATGGGTTAAAATATAGGTATATTCATCTATGTTTTAATGTCTTTTATTTTTATTTTGTATATTTGATTTTATTATTTAAATTTTACATTTTACATAATTATAACTTATTATTATATACTTAATAATATTTTTATTATATTTTTCGGATTTATTATATACACCTAATTAAATAGATGTATTAATTACATGTGTATAATTATAAGCAATGCATCGATGTACTTTATATACATATTTTATTTTGGTGTTTTCTTTATTGTTTTATTCTATTTTAATATGCACATATACTATAAATAATATTTAAAAATTATAAAAATAATAAAATATAAATAAAATGAATATTTTAATCGAACATATTATATAATAGGGGTCCAAAACCTAACTTTCACACCTTAAGTCCAAATAATATAACACCATATTTATTAAATAGCTTATTAAAAGTTATATACAATTAAAGTAATTTTGATATATTTTGAGTTTTTATTTGAGAGAAATTAGTCTGGGGTGTTGGGATTTTGGACTTTTATTTAAATTGTAACTTTTACACTGTATCTTATTTTTTGTATGAAATCGTATTTGTATTTTTTTATATTTTATTATCTACAACTTTCATGTTCAATGTTTCTGTATTTGAGGTATAAAGAGTGGAAAATGAAATAGATCTCAAAAATGAATAATAAATGAATTAATAAATGGGAATTTTTATTGTATTTTGGTCATTGTCTCCCCTTACTTTATTCCTTGTCGACCTAGTCATCGATATGCCTAAGTCTCTGGATTTAGGGTCATAAAATATCTTCGATATTTTATTCATTTTCTTTTCTTTTCTTTATTCTATAATTTTTGCATTAAAAATAGTATTTTATACATAATTCGCACAACAACTTATGATTGTTAATTTACAAATTAAGGGTATTTGCATGCACTTACTAGGTTCTTTAAGGCCAAAATGATAGAATAAAGATGATGAAATGGAGATTCATCACCCATTGAGACCCCCAGAACCATCATTGTTGCGTGTTTCAATTTATATATGTTCTGGAAAATCAAATGACTCCTTGCGAGTCGATTTGGACCAAGGATAGAGAACCTGGAGCGTCCCTTCTTCCCCGACCTCGTCATCCCATGTCGAAGCTCCAAGAGCTCATCGGAGACCATCGTTTGAAATGGAGGAGCCCTGGCTCAATTTTGCACCTGTCCCAAGCATTCTAGAAGACTAGAGGAGCGAAGGAGGGCCAATCGAAGCTCGACCTAGATGTGTTCTTAGTGTGTTCTTCCATCTACTCTACCAACCATCAGATATTCTAGCTACTCCATATCGTACAAGAATCATTGGATGCGAGAAGCCTTAGTCGTAAAATCTCAGAGATCTAATGTCAACTGCACTCGACGAAGCATCATTGGACGTTCAGTGAGCAACACATGTCAAGTGGAAACTCTGCCACCATTGGATTGCACCTATTAGGGGGTGATGAATCTTGTATTCATCATGCTAAAATTGGTCAATTAGGCTCTACTCCCCATAATTCATTTGCATTTAATAATAAGTAGAGCATTATTAGCATTCATCCATGTGTAAATAATATTCGCGTTTCATCTTGCATAATTGCATTAAAATTTCCAAGTGTATAAATTGGCCCAAAAAAACAGCTAAATTCCATATTTTTAATTAATTCATCCTAATTCCTATTGACCCCAAACTACCTCCATTGTGTATATATTACTAACAAGAATAAATAAAAAATACAAAAAAATTTACTAACTCAAATAAGTGTTAAATAATCCTAAAGTCTAATTTCACATCTAACGGACTAAAATGTAGATATCTTCCTCATACAGTGTCCGATTTTGGTCTACTCACTTTTAAAGTACTGCATTTTCAAATGCCTTCAAAACAAGATCAGTTTCGTAAAATTCAGAACTCATATGTAAAAGTTGGGTTTTGGGCCTCTTTTGTGCATTCTAACTTTTTGATGTTTTTGACCTTAGTTTCTATGTACATAATTAACCTTTAATTTTATTTCTTATTCATTTATATTCTTTGATTATAGTTTTATCAAGCAGTTTGAAAATTTAAATCTAGATTAAGACTGAAATCAAAGAAACTGGTTGTGCCCGAGTGTCCGTTGTGAGTCTGTGCAAAAGTCTCGTACTACATATTTCTAATTTATTGTCCTAATTTCTTATTTACTAAAAATCCAAAGAATTTAGATTAGTGTGTAATTAATTATCTTGTAGTTATATCGTATTTTTTCTATAATTTTTATCCCCTTTAAAAACAACCAAAAAATTACAAAAATTTAAAAACGGGTTTTACAAACACTTGGAAACCACCAAAAATACCACTTCGCATAGATGACCTCTTTTTCTCCTGGATCCTTCATGAAAGTTGTAGTCTCATTGAGATGAACAACTTTCGTGAAGGAAATTTTTCTACATGAGATCTTCTTCTATTTCTTTTCTAATTTTCTTTATCATTTTAATTTTGAAATTTTTTGGGTGCCACGTGATGAATCCCCATTCATCACTCTTTATTCCTTTATTTTAGCTATAAACCGTGGTAAAATACCATGTAAATATTTGTAAATACAATAATTTGTCAAAATGCATGCATCATGTAAATAGCCATAATTAGCATGTTTTTGCACAAAAATAAAGGAATAAAGAAACAAAGAAAAAGAGGGAAATATTTAGAATAAATATTGAGTGACCTAAACCCAAGGGAGGGCTCAGTATGGGCCTGATCGCAAAATAAAATAAGTAGAGAGAGATAGGGTAACACAACATGGTGTAAATACCCCTCTTTTTGTAAATATTTTATTTTCTAAAAATAAAAATATTTATGTGTTCCCTTTATTTTGTATATATTTCCAAAAATAAAAAAATGGGAAAAATAAAAGAAAAATTAAAAAACAAATAATTTCTCTCTACCCAGTGTACATATACCATGTATATATAAATAAAAGATGTATTTATTTTACCTTTGTAAATAATGAATAAAAATAAAAGGGATATTTACCCAACAGACCCTGAAATCTTTCGAAATTACCTCTACGACCTTTGAAACATCGTAATTCCTCCCACGACCCCGTAATCTTGCTCCGTCTTACCCCACGAACCCTGCCGTTAAATTGACACATCTTGAGTTAACTTCATTGAGTTAAAAACGAGTTAATCTAACCAATCCGTGATCGGACGGCTAGAATCAACCAAAAGTCTCTTCCATCTCTCCTCCCTCATCGAGGGCATTTTCCTGGCCGGAGGAGGTTTGCGCGAGGGGGCGTGGCACTTCGGCTCGACCTGAGCTGGGGCTGGGCTGGAGGAAGTTCATGGAAGGGAGGAGGTTGGCAACATCCTGGAGGGAGGTGGGGGGCTTCGAGAAGGAGAGGCGGAGGTCGGAGAGGCGGAGGCCCATCCACCTCTGCAGTCGCCGGGGGAACATTTACCATCTCCTTTACCTCCTCATCTGGCCAGCCCCCGCTTCGCAGCACCTCCCCGATCGCACACAGCGGCGTCACTCCAGAACTCCACCCAACGCGGGGTGCGCGTGGCAGAATCGAGGCTGCGGCGGAGTCCGCAGCTTGATCGGGCGAAGAAGGTCTAGAGCGCAGACGGAGATCCGAGAATCATCGACGAGGAAGACGGGGTTTCCGGCGAGTGAAGGGCTGGTGGGGAGGTAGCAGCGGTCGAAGACCGGGAGGAGGGGAGGTGTGCGGCGGAGGGCGGAGCGGGCAACGGATAGAGCGTGACAGTCGTCGGGGGGGCGTGGGCCCCAGGAACGGTGCCAGAAGGAACGGCGGGAGATGTGGAGGGATAGGGCGTCGGAGGGAAGGCGGAGGAGGTGGGGGAGGGCGGAGGGGGAACGCCAATCGGGGAACCCTGGGGCGGAGGGGACGCCGAGGGAGAGGACGGCTCGAAGGTCGGGGGGGAAGGAGATTGCGAGATTGGCTTCGAGGGGAACGAGGAGGAGGAGGAGGCAGAGGTCGGGGAGGAGGGCCATGGAGGGAGGAGGTGTTGGGTGTTGGGTGGTGGGGAAAAGGAGGAGGGTAGAGGGAGTGACAGTGAAGGTAAATTCGACAAATAAAATAGGCATAAGATAAAAGAATTTAGCGGAATCTGGTTAGTTTTAACGGGTAAATGGATGGGGGTTAACCACAGGGTTTATTGGGTAAGGGTTATCAAGATTACGGGGTCGTGGGAGGAATTACGATATTTCAAAGGTCGTAGAGGTAATTTCGAAAGATTTCAGGGTCTACTGGGTAAATATCCCAAAATAAAATAAAACTTATTTTGAATCCCATATTTTATGGTGAAAATAAATAAAATATAAAATAGGGATAATTATACAAAAATAAATAATTAAAAATAAAAATTACATATGTATTTATACATGTATATAATAATAATATAATGTAAATACCTAATTTTTTTTTCAAAAAAATAAATAAATATCATTAAAAAATACTTTGAAAATAAATAAACATTTTTCGTGTTGAAAATATCTTCAAATAAAATCATTTTCTATTTTAAAATGAATTTACAAATATTTAATCAATGGAAGTACCTGATTGGTCCATGGGGGATTGTTAACCCCCTGTCAACTCTCCCCCTAGGACCACCAGGTAGGTGGATCTGCGTCCTGACCCGACTTTGCCCAATTACCCTGGACTGATCCGACCATCTTTCACCTAAACCCTCGGCTCCATTTGTAGATCTTACATCCGAGATTCACGCCCGGGGATTCTCCTAGGGATCCGTACACCAACATGACCTGCCCGACTCCATCTTTGCCGGATCCCCACCAATATATAGAGTCATGTTCTTTCTCAATTAGTCACACCTTCGGCCACCATCTTTGATCCCCGTGACCTCCATTGTCTTCCTCGAGTGACAGCGAGTGAGGAGAGTGTTTTGAGAGAGCGTTTGGAGGTGTGTACCCTGGTCCGGCGACCCTTGTCATCGTGCTCCGCCGCCGGCAAAGCCCGAGCCTCTGGAGGCGACGCTCCATCGAGGCAAAGACCACTGGAGAACCAGCGTCTCCTTCCCAGTCAGCTTCGAGCATCAGGTAGATACTTTAGCATCTATAGCATAGTCCATCTCTGATTTTCGCATTCCAGCTCTGCTAGCTCCACCCTAGTGGCCGGAGCTCCGCCACCCCATCTTATCCTAATAGATCGACTCCTCGACCCATCGCCATATTCCCTACGCAATCTGATCACCTCGAGTTGTACCATCTGAGTCCAGATCGAGTCGAGTTCCATCCATCACCTTCGTCGGAACCCCCCGTGCCCCATTCACGCCGCTTCTCTTCCTCTTTTAGACAATAACCTATGCCGGAGCATCCCTCCGAGCAAGAGCTTCTTTTTGCATGTCAATAAGTGCGAGAGACCCCCCTTGGCCGTGCTCCCACCCTTCACTGGAGCTGCTCCAGGTCGCTTCCCCCTCGCTAGAGGATCCGACCGTTGGGGCCTTCATCGGAGGCCACCACCCGACACAACATGCCATCGCGAGAAGGACACCCCTATCCGATCTTCCATCGGCCCTATGGATCGTCTTCGGATCGTCGGGGAAACTCGCTCAGGAGGTGTTCTTCCAGATCTTCTCGCAGCCATGGGATCGCTCCTCTGCGTCAGTCTTCATCACAACCGCATGTGGTCTGCCACTGTCAGGTCGTGAGATCCAGATCTGACGACCACGTTTCACCCACGTTCGCCCTTGCGCCAGCACCGTTGCATCCTCCAGAGGACGTCATCATGACCGTTCATCAGCAGCCATCCACCGTTCGACACCTGACGTGCACGCGCCTCTCACGCACCTCGGCTGGGTAACTTGCACCCATATCCCTGCAGCTTTATTTAGTTTCTTGTTTAGTCTATAAAATAAGTTTGCACTCTTGGGTTATTTGCATGTTTGGACCTCTTATTTAGACTATTTGCTATTCAGTCCCTGTTTGTATGAGACACGTGCTTCGACACGTGATATTTTTGGTTATTTGCATTGTCTGGGCTGAAGTTTGTGGGTGTTCTGGATTGAAATTTAAGTTTTGAAAACTATATTTATACCCCTGTGCGTGCTGTATTCGACATGTGTGGAAATTGATGCGATTTTTGCATTGATACCCTTATAGTTTTGGCACGTGTTACATGTTAGCCCTCAGAACTATGTTTTTTATCACTTAGGTCCCTATTTGCCGTAGCCTTTGTAGTGATTGAATATAATATCAAATAAACTCCAAATCAAGTGAAATTTGGTTACATGGCTCCTACCACTGTACAAAAATTTCACTCATTTTTTGGAACATTTTTATTGCTTTTTACTATTTTTAAAAAATCAAAAACTTTCATTTTCGCTATTGTCTAGAATAGAAAATCGATAAAAATATAAAAACTTTTTCAAAAATTCTAAAAAAATTAGGGATTGCCTGTTTTGTTGTTTTTAAGTTTATATCCAATTTTTATGTCATTTGGATTTATATAACCCCTAAAAATCACAAAACCCTAAAATTTTTTAAAAATTCTAAAAAATTCAAAAAAATTCAAAAAATGCAATCTCTTTTTCTGTAGGTTAGTTTTTATATATAGTTTTCCAAAAAAAATGCTTCAGACTTTTATAAGCTAATTAGATATTTTTAATTAGCCTTTCAAGTCTGGCTTTACATTGATTCTTTGTTTTTCCCTTTCTTGATTTTTTATAAAATTAACTAAAAATTAGAAAATTCTCAAAAAATCATTAAAAACACTTAAAAAAATAAAAACACAAAAATAATTTTATTTGAAATTTCTGAGCATGTTTGTGTGTTTAATAAATTGTTGAATCTACCCGTTTTATCCTTTCTCTTATATTTCTCTTATAATTAAAAACACAAAAAAAATTAAAAATATATAAAATCCACCAAAAACATTTTGTCTTTCATTTTATCTTTTTGACTACTTCGTAGGCCGATCCGGTCAATCCGTTCTCCTTGAGTTCGACCCTGGTCGCCATACTGGTTAAATAAGTAGCGAAGACCGCTATTCGTGTTTTATCGATTTATCCATGATTTGGTGGTCTTATTTTTCTAGTTGAGTCCGATCTACAAGATCCGGGTCGCAACGACCCTTGATTGATTTTATCCCTACTCGGGTATTGTGGGATTTTCGGTTCATCAGAATGGCGCCGTTGCTGGGGAGCACGGCTTAGTAGTCTTTTGATTTTTTGTGGTTTTTCACGACTTTTTGTCCATCGTTGTGTAGATATTTTTATCTGATTTATTTGCATAATATTTCTAATAATCTGGTCTGACATACATTTCTGTTTGATTTCTTACGAGGGTCTGAGAACCGAGGCGGCTTTTTCGGAAGCGGAAGCAACCACGGGAGTCGGAGGTGTCTCTTTTCTGCATAGAGCCACAGGAAGATGCGAGGAACTGAGGAGGAGAGCGGGAGCCACGGAATAGCCGCGTAGATAGTCGTAGAGTAGATTAGATTTATTTTTCTGCAGAACATTTATTTGTAATAATACAAGAACTCAGAGACTTGGACTTTGGTGATATCAGGGTTTGTTTCGCCGAGCACCGGTGTGCTCGGGGGACCTCACCGCGGTTTTTTGCCGGTTTTAGTTTTTCTCGCATTTTATTAACTGATTATCTGATTTACGCAGTTTTGGCCTTAGCTTAGGATTTTCTCTGATTGTGACGTAATTAATTAGGATCCAAACATTAATTATCTGCATGCACCTATAGATCGTTAACTGGACCTAATTAAATAAATCACAAGAAAAAGTCGGATTAATTAGACTCTAGTCCACGTGCCTTGTGGAGTCACATACATAGCATGTAGGATCTGTTGTGGCAGACACCGAGTGGCTCCCAAGATAGGACTCCAGACATAGGTTTGATTACCCGGCTACTGTGCTTTACGTGTCGAAATTGCTCCGTCTAGGGTCGGATTCTCATGCATCATATAGGTAGTTTACTTTCAGTCTTTATTTTATGCACGGATCATTTTGCATGTAGACTGCTGGAGTCAGGTACGCATCACTTACTCTTCATTGATTTAACACGCATCAGCTTTTTCGTCATCTCCCCCCTGATTTCGGACTTAACTAATCAGGAGAACCGAAAAATTCGTTAGGCGTTGTTTGCTTGAAAAATACAAAAAAACTATAAAATTGGGACTGCTAAACACACTTGACCCTAAAAGACACCTCATATAAAAACTTGTCTTGGGGAGAGCAACCCCCTCATTGTCTGGTTTGGATGAGCGAGAGAGTGACCCGTACACTAGGATAGAGCCATATCCGAACCCTGATCAGACTACCGACCTTTTATACGGGACAGTCTGGTAGGTGGATTGGATTCCCATCAGCTCGCGTAATCGCTCTAATATTCTGACATGATCACCTAAATAAAAATTGACAAGATAATTGACCAAACTCTTACGGTCTTCAGCTCTATGTTGAGTAGATGAACTTGGGGTTTGTTTGCTCATCTAATGTGTTTCCAGATCTCATCCGCCCGACTTGCCAAATCAGGATGATGGGCATGAGGACTCTTAGGCAGCCTTTGGTTGCACCGCATTTTAGTACTCCAGCCCGTTCATCTAGGTTGGTTTGTGAGAGCCGAGATCCGCTCTCCGAACCCAACTTCGATTCCGCCCTATTCCCCCTTGACCACCCTTCTATCAGTCCTGAGATACCAGTACCAGATGCGAGACATCAGACAGATGATTTATCAGCACCTGCGTTTAGGTCTTTTGCCTTTGCAGAGACCATGGCCACCAGCGAGGAGCACACCGATGGTCCCAGACCAGAGACGACAACTTACGTGTTCGACTAGGGTGTGATCAACACCACCATGTTAGCTTCCCTAGAGACTATGCAGCGACAGATACGAGATCAGGGAGCCTTCATGGTGGAGATGAGGAGAGAGATGGCGAGGCTGAGGACAACGTGAGAGCAGCCGAGAGACGTAGGACGGAGAGACCCTGATCAGCCAGAGGAGCCAGCTCAGCCGGCCGAGCAGCCGAGACCGATGCGGGAGTTGCACAACCCCGGATCGACACTTACGCACCGGTGGGTGGTACTTCCGACGATCATGGGGGACTTCAAGTTCCCCCCACAGACACTTCAGATCCTCCCCCGCTTCCACGAGCTTGCCACTGAGGAGCCCCATCTACATCTCAAGGAGTTCGAGATGATTTGCAACACCATCCACGATCGGCAGGTGGTCGAGGACACCATGAGGATGATTGCCTTCCCCTTCTCCCTCACTGACAGAGCAGCTAACTGGCTGAAGCATTGGGGAGATTCGTATACACCTGGGAGCAACTCCGCATCGAGTACTTGAACAAGTACTATACACTCGGGCAGATCAATACAGCGAGGGTCCTGATCAGCAACTTCTTTATGCTCCCCAACGAGTAGTTCCACGGGGCATGGGAGAGGTTCAGAGAGCTTACCAACAGATGCCTACACCACGACATCACGAAGCCGAACCTAGTTCAGATCTTCTTCTACGGACTGACACCAGAGCTGCAGGGCCTGGTGAATGCTTCTCGTGGCGGTTCCTACTTCGCCAAAGATGAGGATCAGGTTGGGGCCATCTATGAGGAGATAGCCGAGAACTATACAGTGATGTCCCAGACCCGACTGTACACTCAGGGACGCCCCCATCCACAGACCGTGCAGTACTAGAGGATAGCACGGGTCGATGACGGTCCTTCCACTTTATTCGCAGCAGCCGCACAGGCCGAGTCCACAGTCGTAGACATGGGCATCATCAGCAAGAAGCTGGACCGGATCGAGATGATCAAGAAGAAGCAGTGCCAGGGCATCACGCAGATGGATCAGATGACACAGACGCTGAGTGACCTGACGACACAACTCATGTGTCTCCAGGAGGCACAAATGGCTTCTCAGCCCTGTCTTCGGTCACGAGGAGATCCGAGTAGCAGTGGTAGCTCGTCCCAGCACTCCAGTCAGCCTAGATAGGTTCACCTTGTACAGGCGTAGTCGTACCAGCAGCCACCGCAATTCTACTAGTCACAACCATCCCAGGACACTCAGATGGTGGTCTACCAGCCGGATCAGCCCCTGACAGTACTCCCTCCACCCACTTACGAGCCGGAACCGTTGATGGATGTCAACGGGATTTGGTACGACCGACCCCAGCCTGGTATCCGACGAGACCATCCCAGATTCCGCTGGTCGGCCGGAGGCACCAGTTCCCAGCAGCAGCCTCCAGTTCAGGGTGGCCAGTATGGCCCGCAGCGTGAGCAACACCAGCAGCCCCAGCCCCCAGTGTACAAGCAGCCATCCTAGAGAGATCAGTATGGTCCTCATCCCTATCAGCAGGGACAGTCTTGGAGGCGAGAGCAGCCTCAGCAGCAGTACCCTTCTCACTAGCACCAGCAACAGCAGCCTCACTACCAGCGAGGCCACCCGTTAGGTTCTCATGGGCTGACCTATGAGAACCCCACCTTGGATGATCTATCCTGCCTCATGACCGAGCAGTAGGCTACTTTTTGACGAGCATGGATGAGTTCTGCCAGGAGATGCGGGAGATTGTGAGAGGGAAGACCGCCATCCCTGCCCAGATCGAGCCGAACCCGAACAACCTCAAGAGGAAGTCTGAGCAGGTAGAGTTCACTGAGATTACCACTCCTAGTTCTTCACTTGGTGATATGTCTGCATACATGTTTAATGCTATTTTTGTAACACTTAGGAGCGGTAGGATGCCAGCAGGCGGCGCCTCTCTAAGCAACGATCCCATGCCACTTCAGGAGCGCCAGGCGAGGAGGAGCGCGGTACTGATGCCGCGAGTGATGATGACGGTGGTGCTGACGCCACCATGAATGTTGATCCCATCGACGGTACTGAGGCCGTCGCTTCACAAGTTGGAGGAGGTGGTACTAACGCCATCATTGCAGTTGCTGAGCCAGAGCGCGGTACTGATGCCGCTAGTCCGGATGCTGAGGGTGGTACTGAGGCCACCATTTCCAGTTCTGCTAGTACTGTTGTTTTTCCTTCAGTACATATATCTCGGGACATTTCTGCAAATAAAGGAAAGGGTTTGTTGTTTTCAGATCTGCATGTGTTACTTGATGATGTTTGTGTAGATTCTGTTGTTCATGAGCATGCCAGACCCTCTCCTAGTCCTTCATCTGATAAAGAACATGTAGTCCCCTTTCCCAGAGCACTCCATTTGGGTAAGGGGCAGAAAAAGGAAAACCAAAAAAAGAACCATCAGATAGAGTTCAGCCAGCAGATGATAGATAGATTCCACATACAGATGAATCTACAGGAGGCCTTGGATCACATACCTCTACTCCAGAGATCATCAGAGACAGGACCATAGTTAGGAGGAAGAGGCGGAACCATCAATCAGAGATCCATGTGCTTACTCGTGCCACTTGTTTCGCGATTCAGATGCGTCTGCCAGCCATGAGGCTAGATGTAGGAGCCCCATATGTCAGATGCCACATCAATGAGCAGAGGTTCGACCACACTCTTTTAGACAGCGGTTCTTCGATTAACCTACTTCCAGTAGTCCTTCTCGACCGCTTCGAGTTGGGCCCTCTCCAGCAGAGCAGAATGGTCCTTTAGTTTGCTGATTGATCTGTCAAGAGGCCCAAGGGGATGCTTAAGGACGTTGTCGTCACGATTCAGGGCCTGAAATTCCCCGTGGACTTCTTTGTGTTGGACATGGAGATCCCTGAGTCTGTGACCGATACCCCGATCATTCTAGGACGCTCGTTTGGCCACAGCCAAGGTAGTGTCCGACCATGATAGCGGAAAGGTATACTTTTGCGTCGAGGGCGAGAGTATACAAATAGAGATGGTTAAGGAGACTAGAGCCAGAGATTCAGCTTGCTCAGAGCCAACTTTCGATTCAGAGCAGATGACAGAGACAGGGCGAGACATCCACCAGGATTGCGATTTTGTGATTACAAATGACGAGGCAGTTTGGGCAGATCCAGTCACACAGTCCATCCTCTCACCTTCAGAGTTCACTGACACAGAGATGCTAGCAGAGGAAAACTTGGAGAGCGCATTCCTGGTCCAGGATACATCTCAGGTAGCAGACCTGGTTCCCGACCGCGAGACAGATTTTTGTGAGTCCGATACAGATCCCTCGGAGTCAGATATTGATTGGGCAGAGTTTGATGATTTGATACCATGTCTGACTTCTACTGAGCCTACAGCTAGGGAGGAGGCTGATTCCATGCAGAGCAGAGACAGTCCAGCAGAGCAGCCTTCGCCAAATTCAGATTGTGAGCAAGAGTTCTCATTCTCCCACGCAGATTTGGTAGCATTCACTCAAACTTTTCAGAGGCCAGATCCGCCAGCACCTACTGATAATCGAGATTTGGCAAGGGTCTAAAGTAGTCCACACAAGGCGGGACCACAATGTCACTGAGACGACCGCTCACGAAACCTCAATCAATCAACAATTAAGCCACAACAATCAAATAAAACAATGAAAGCAATATGTGGAGTCAAAATTTATTATAACTCTACAAAGGATGTGTATAGTGTGCAAGCAATGTAAAGGTCGAACACAGGGAGCAAACAGGTAGAACGAGGCAAAATTGCTCAAAAGTGTGAATGTGAAGACTTGTCTATTTATGCTATGTTTTTGTGGGTTTTTAATTTATATTTTTTATTTTGCTTTTTTATTTTAAATTTTTTTATTTTGGTTTTTAAATTTCTGATTTTGTATTTTCTTTTTATATTTTATATTTTTTATATTTTCTTTTTCTTTTAAAAGGAATGTATGTACAAAGTAAGAAAGAGAGGAATAAGGATTTATAAGAATAGGTAAAAAAACTAAAAAAATCAGAAAATAAAATCTTTTTGGCTTTTTTATAATTTTTCTAATGTTTTTGTGATTTTTCTAGAATTTTCTGAATTTGTTTGGAATTTTTAAAGTAAAAAATGCTAAAATCAGTGAACAAAATAAAGAACTGAAACTAAAGTGGAGAAATAAAATAGGAAACAGTAACAAAAATTCTCCAAATTAATTTTAATAAAAGATAATAAAAAAAGGAAAATTCAGAGATAAAAATAAGATTTTTAGGATTTTTCTAGAATTTTTAATATTTTTATAAATGTTTTTGGGGTTTTGTAATTTTTATGAGTTTTCTTTTGTACTTTTTAGTGATTTTTGGATTGAAGTTAAAAGACACTAAAATAGGCAAAACATATTTTTTTGAGAATTTTCTGAGGTGTTTTTATAATTTTGTATATATTTTCTAATGCAAACAGTGCTGAAAATGCATGTTTTCGAATTTTTATAAATAATAAAATGCAATAAATACGCAAAATAAAAATAGAGCGTGAAACTATAATGCAACAGGAACTTAACTTGATTTTTTGTGGATTTTTCAGGCTTTTATAGATGCATGCAATAAATACAAGAAGCAACAAGAAACTACAAACTGGTAGGGGTATTTTAGTAATATGCAAAAAGCTAGGGCCAGCGTGCAATATTCCCACAAAAGTATACTTTGAAAAAGAACATCCTGGATCAAATACCAATAGCTAAAGCCGCGAGGGCTTGCCTGCAAAAACTCCAAACCCACGTGCATAGGCACGCGCGCCTAGCAAGGATATATATGTGATATGCGAAATGTCCCAGGGTTGGAATGCAATTTTTGCACAGAATATTCAGCTAATTAAAACAATTGATGGATGAAATGTTAATAGCAGAACTCATAGGGGTGTCCTTACAAAATGTCCACGCACCCCGCGTGCGCAAGTCACGTACGGTGACGTGGACTAAGTCGTCTTTGCAAATAAGGAAACGCATGGGGCTTAATAGTAAATATTACAAAACCATTAACCAGCAAAGGAAAGTTTTTGTTCGACTTAACAAATACAAAAAGAGTAAGGGTGAATGCGCAAAATACCCTTGCTGCGCGTTCCGATGGCTCCGCGTGCTCCACTTATACATGTGTCGGCATACGACACAGCGATACCCCTTCACTTTTGAATGGCCCTGATTAGATCTTGAGGGCACGATCGGACGGCTGATGGCATGCTCAATCCAACGCGGGCTGCCCCCTCTGGAAGAACAAGCCCGATCCAACGGCTCTGGAGCGTGGAGGACGAACGCGCGTAGAACAGTCTCTGGGCGACTTTTAAGCATCAAAATCTCGGTGCTCAGAGCGGCTTCCTCCCTTATGATGGTACCACAAGCCTCCTGGGAGCCCCCTCGATTGGACGATGCCCTCGAAATTGCCACGGAGTAGCCAGAACGCCGCCGCGTAGTCGGCGGAGGAGGGTGGCTCCAGGTGGCTTTGGCGTCAGCAAAAACAACCCCAGATGGGGGCCTTGGCACCTGAGACTTGCAAGAAAGACGCGAGGATGACATAAGATGGTTCCCAGGGCTAGCACGGATGATTGGGGGAGTAGAGGGCGAAAATGGAGCTCGCCGGAGCAAGCTCCGGCGAGGGGGGAATGGGTGATGAATCACTCGCAAATCGAGCTAATAAAAGGCTGAGTATTAAAGGTGGTACTACAGAGAACCTACAGCAAAGAAAATACAATTAAAAACAACCTTTACCGGCTAAGAAAATCGGGAAATAGACCTCACGGCCAAGGGCCAGAGATGATGGTGGAACGGCCGCCTCGGCCCTCGCCTGAGCCTCCTTCGTCGGCTAGAGGAGGTCTGTCACACCTCCGGTCCGGAGCACGACGCCAGGGGAGTCCAAACTAGGGTCAATGGGGTTCAAGATCGAAAGGGAAAGGATGGGGAATTTTCGAACGCATGACGGGCGTGGCTCAAAGATCAAGGTGTAGCAGAGGCTTCAGTAGCCCAATCCTCGAAAAAACCTATAGGCGTAAATCATGGTTCAACAATGATGAAATGTCATGAAGAGACCTAAGTCGATTGGTGAAAGGAATGGCCTAGAAAAATGGGAGAAGAAGGCGACAAAACTATGTTCTGACACAGCCCAGGTGCGGGGCAGAGAGTTGACCGAAGTCAACTCTTGCCGCCTCCTGGTTGGTCCACGTGGACCAACCAGGAAAAAGCCTGGCGAAAAAGTTTGGAAATTCACTAAAAAAATAACAGACGATTTTATTAATTTTTGAATATTAAATAAAAAATGTTTATTATTTTATAAGGTATTTTAATATGATTTTAATTATTTTTATGAGGTGTATAATTACGCGTTACCATTTAGGCTTATATAGGTATATGTATTTATGTATTTAAATATTTTATTTTTATTTTGTATATTTAATTAATTAATTTATTTTGTTTATGATTTTATAAATTTATAAAGTATTTTTATACACTTAAATATATTTTTATTTTATTTTTATGATGTCTTTTGTATACTTAATAAAATACAAGTATGAATTATATAGGTACGTGTATAGGTCTTATACCTATGTATAATATACAAACATTTTTTTTATGTTTTCTTTGTGATTTTTATTCTGATTTTAATATACAAATATATTATAAATAATATTTACAAAATTATAAAAGTATAAAATTATAAAAATAATGAATAAATAATAAAATGAATATTTTAATATGTACAAGTATACAATAGGGTCCAAAACTCAACTTTCAAACCGTAGCTCCGCCAAATGCGAAACCACTGGGGTTTTCTTGTTAGTTGCGAGTGGTTACAAAGGAAAAGTTTTTTGCCTCGACATTGGAGGTGGATACCAATATCAAGTCAGAGATACACTTTTGGCCGGTACACTGTTGCGATCAGGCGGTTAACGACAGTATTTTCTGTCTTGAAGGAAGTGATCAACTCCTATGAAGGTGCATACATCTTGTCTCTTGTCTCTACTCCCAACGACATTTATTATTTCCATCCTCAAGATACCACGGCTAGTTGCGAGTGATTACAAAAAGAAAGGTTTTTGCCTCTAATTTAGAGGTGGATACCAACTCAAGTCAGAGGTACACTTTTGGCCGGTACACTGTTGCGATCAGGCGGTTAACGACAATATTTTCTGCCTTGATGAAGTTTCTAGCTCTGATGAAGGCGCTTTCACCTTACGGACTGTTCCTACTCCCAACGTCACTTATTAGTTGAGGGTGATTTCTGATAGCAATCACTCATCTTCCTTGGAGGAGACTACCAAATTCATGGATGAGGTATACTTTTGGCCGACACACTGTTGCGTTCTGGCGGTTAATGACATTACTTCCTCCTTGAAGGAAGTTATCAACTCTGATGAAGATAGATACATTTTGTTGTTCATTTTCTCACGCCCAACTTCACTTTGATTTCTACATTGGCTAGTTGCGGTAGTTACAGATGGAGAGTCCCCTCTTCCTTCTTAGAGGTTGCTACCAACTTCATGGTGGAGGTACACTTTTGGCCGGTACATTGTTACGACCAGGCGATTAACGTCAGTATTATCTTCTATGAAGAAAGTTTCAGTTTCGAAGAAGGTGGATAAGCCTTTCTGCTTGTATCTTCACGTCAACTTCTCTTACGGGAAAGATCCACCTATGGTTTGATTTTTTCCTCCCATAATAGCTATGATTTTATTTTTTACCCATTATGATGGTTTCTATTCGCCTACTTGTGGACACCTACTTTTTGCAAATTGGAAGCGAAAGCAAGTTTCTCGTCTTTGAGGAGCGTCTACATTATGAAGTGGAGTGAAAGCAAGTTTCTCGGCAATTGAGGAGCGATTTCATTATGTAGGAAAATTTACAGAGGTTGGGATTCTTCTAAGGAGAGAAGGAGGTAGAAGAATGGCATCGTCATCCTATTTGCATTCATCATTATATGCAGCTGGTTGGAAACGAATTTCGTATATTTTTTCAAGCCACTTTGTTCTTACTGTTCAAGGCCATGTTGGCCACTAGGTCATGTTGACCATTTCCTTTTCATGTTCATCTTATGGGTCATGTTGACCATCTCTCTTTTAGCATGACAAGTTTATTGTCAGGCTAGCCTTTTCACAAGCTTGAAGGACTTGTCCTTTCAAGCTTGTTGTATTTTTCCTTTATTTTAATAAAAGGGGTTACTCGGGCCCCATAATTACCGAGCTTTGAAAAAAAATGCGAAACCACCGCCATTAAATAGCTTATTCTAAATTATATACAATTGAAGGTGAGTTTGATGCATTTGGAGTTTTTATTTGCGAGATACGGGTCTGGGAAGTTGGGATTCTGGATTCTTTTTCAGGCCATAACTTTTTATCTGTACATTATTTTTGAATGAAATCAATTTTGTATTTTTATTTATTTAATTATCTACAACTTTCATATACAAAGTTTCTTTATTTGATGTATAAAAAGTGGAACCAAAAATAGGTCCCAAAATGAATAAAGAATGAATGAAATAAAAGGAATTTTTATTGTATTTTGGCCCTTATCTCCCCCTACTTTATTATTTATCGACCTAGTCATTGAGATGCCTAGGTCTCGGGGTTTCGGGTCATAAAATATTTACAATATTTTATTCTTTCTTTTCTTTTCTTTATTCTATAATTTTGACTTTAAAAACCGCGATTTATACAATATTTGCACAATATTTCATGGATGATAAAATGCCTAAATTAAGCCTATTTACACGCATTTACTAGGGTTTTAAGGCCAAAATGATAGAATAAAGATGATGAAATGTAGATTCATCACCTACTTGTCCAGAGCTAAAGCCGCTACCGTCGCCGCTGAATATAGGTTCCTTGCAGGTGAGCATGAGATGTACCCAGTCATTATCTCCGCTGATTTGATTGGAGAGCAGGAATCTCGTCTAATGGGGGTTCTTGAAAAGAACCGCAAGGCGATAGGATGGAGTGTAGCCGATCTCCAGGGGATAAGTCCAGCCATGTGCTCCCACCATATCTATCTCGAGGAGGAGGCAAAGCCGTCGCTTGAGTTCAAGCGGCGGCTGAACCCGAATCTTCGAGAGGTTGTCATGAAGGAGATCTCGAAATGGTGGAGCACCGATTTTATCTACCCCATCTCCGACTCCATGTGGGTCAGTCCATTGCATGTGGTGCCCAAGAAGACGGGCATCACCACAGTTGTTAGTGAGTTTGGAGAGGAGATTGCTACCTGGGTACCCACTTCTTGGTGGGTCTGTGTGGACTACAGACGATTGAACCAGGCCACCAAGAAGGATCATTTCCCCCTGCCCTTTATTGATCATATTATTGAGAGGCTGGCAAGGAAGAGACATTATTGTTTCTTGGATGGGTACTCCGGATATAATCAGGTGGCCATCGCGCCCGAGGACCAGGACAAGACTACCTTCACATGTCCCTTCGGGACATATGCTTTCAAACACATGCCATTTGGATTGTGCAATGCTCCGACGACATTCCATAGATGCATGTTGTCCATCTTTTCGGACATGGTGGGGGAGTGCTTGGAGGTCTTCGTGGATGATTTCTCGGTCTACGGTGACGGGTTTGATTCTTGTCTTGACTGCCTAGATCGAGTCCTTCAGCGACGCATTGAGGTTCACCTTGTGTTGCCTTGGGAGAAGAGTCACTTCATGGTGACTCAGGGGACGGTGCTTGGTCATATCATCTCCAGCAGGGGCATGGAGGCAGATCCGACCAAGGTGGATGTCATTAGAAAACTCAATCCACCGTCCAACTTGCGGTAGTTACGGTCTTTTCTGGGGCACGTCGATTTCTACAGGCGCTTCATTCATGATTTCAGCAGGATTGCCCGACCGTTGACAGATTTGTTGATGAAAGACACCGAGTTCCTCATAGATGATAAGTGTCTTTCATCATTTGAGACTCTCAAGAGTCATGTTGTAGAGGCTCTTGTTCTCTAGCCACCTGATTGGTCTCTCCCATTCGAGATCATGGCGGACGCCTCTAATTTTGTCGTGGGGGCTATGCTGGGACAGAGGAGGGATGAAGTCCCATTTGCTATTCACTACGCGAGCCGTACATTGGATGCCGTCCAGCAGAACTATACAGTCACTGAGAAGGAGATGCTAGCCGTAGTTTTCGCCCTAGATAAGTTCAGATCTTACATAATCGGATCTAGAGTGACCATCTATACTGATCATACCGCCATCAGGTACCTCATGGCAAAGAAGGATGCCAAAGCCAGATTGACCAGATGGATCCTTCTACTCCAGGAGTTTGATATAGAGATTAAGGATAAGCCTAGAGTCAAGAATGTGGTGGCAGATCATCTCTCCTGATTAGAGTATCTTGAGGATTCTGAGCAGACTGAGTCTATTTGTGAGACCTTCCCAGATGAGGCGATCTTTGCTATCGCCTCTCTCCTATGGTATGTTGATATAGTGAACTATCTTATTGCCAATAAAGTTCCACAAGATTGGCCCAGGCAGAAACTTGAGATCTTCCTCGTGAAGGCCATGTTTTACCATTTGGAGGATCCCGTCCTTTACCATGAGGGAGGGAATAGTATCTGACGTCGGTGCATTCCTCAGGAGGAGCACCACATCGTCCTTAGTTACTGCCACAAGCTTGAGATAGGAGGACATCACTCGGGGAGGAGAACGACACAGAAAGTGCTACAATCCGGCCTATGGTGGCCTACTATCTTCAAGGACTCTTATGAGTTCGTGAAGTGGTGTACTTACTATTAGAGGATGGGCACTTGTGGACAGCATGATATGATGCCGATGCAGCCCATACACTTCTGTGAGGTTTTTAACGCATGGGGCATCGATTTCCTGGGCCCATTCCCTAGGAGTCAGGGATTTGAGTACATTCTGTTGACCGTAGATTATGTGAGTTGTTGGGTTGAGGCCATCCCCGCCCGAACCGCAGATGGCAAGACTATTTGCAGATTTTTGAGGAAGAATATCATTTCATGGTTCGGGGTACCTCAAGTGTTGATATCTGACGGGGGGTCTCATTTCGTCAACGACAAGGTAAAGGCCCTTGCTAACGAGTTCAGCATAGACCATCGAGTATCCACTCCATACCACCCTCAGACGAATGGTCTTGCTGAAGTGTCGAACAGGGAGATCAAGACTATATTGCAGAAAGTCGTCCGCCCTGACCGAAAGGATTGGTCACAGCTTTTGGACTCGGTCTTGTGGGCATATAGGGCGTCTTTCAAGACTCCTTGGGGTACATCTCCCTTTCGCCTCGTTTATGGCAAGCCCTGCCATTTACCTATTGAGCTGAGACATAGGTCACTTTGGTTGTTACTGATATACTTTTAGATCCAGAGAGTGTAGGAGATAAGAGGAGGGTAGAGTTAGCAGCCCTGGAGGAGCTTCGTGATACAGCCTTTTCAAATAGCCTATATTATAAGGAGAGAGTGAAGGAGTGGCATGATTCTCATATCAGTCACAAGCAGTTTGAGCTAGGACAGAGAGTATGGTTGTTTGATGCTAGGCTTCGTTTATTTCCAGGGAAGCTACAGAGCAAATGGAAGGGACACTATTTGTTTAGAAAGGTACATGATAATGGGAGTATTGATATTTTTGAGTTGTCTTCTGATGTTACCTTTCGTGTTAAAGGCCAGCGGCTCAAGCCATATCTAGATCATGAGACGCGGGTCGTTGACGTTGCCCTGATTCACTTTGTATGAGATGTGGTCTCTTGACTCACATCTATTGCATCTCACGCCTGATTGTCACTGTTCTTCCGACTTGTATAGATCCAATTGTCCATATCACTCTATTTTTTGGTCCCACACCCCTTTTCTCATCTTATGATTATGTTATACTTAGGGTGTACTTTACCCTAAGTAAAGGAGGGGTGTAGGACTCTCGGGTACTCTATTGACTCTTTCTACCTCTGTTTTGTCGCTTATACTTAGGGATATTTTACCCTAAGTATAGGGGGGTAGACCCTGTACATCCTTCCACTCGGATTTCCCTTCATGTACAGCTTGCTATACTTAGGATTACTTGATCCTAAGTATAGGGGGAAACATCGAGTCCTCTTCATTTTATTCTTTGATTCATCTTTGTAAATACCATTCCTTTCACTTCCCTATACTACGCACGAGTTATGTCTTCTTCATCGCTCTTGATCACTCTGAGGACAACGTTCGAGCTAAGTATAGGGGGTGTCGTATATATTTCATATATACATTAGCCATAACTCGTACTTTGTGTGAGTGTGTTAATAAATAAAATGGCTAAAAATCAATAAAAATTTAAAATTTACCTTGTACATTAAATTCTTCTTGCGCATACCTATTTATTTCTAAAAATTATTTTGTACAAATGTTTGTGAAAATGATTTGTATAAATAGCTTGTACATATTTTCATATCAAAATTATGTATATAGTACAAAATGTTTGTAAAATGTTTTGAAAAAACAATAAATTTGCAAAAACCTTGTGTAAATGTTTGTAAATATTTTGCAAAACTTCGCATTCATGCTTACATCCATGTTTTCAAACATTTTTCAAATTTTTTTATACAATTGTAAAAATTTTTAAATCTGCATCTTTGCAGATATTTGTACAATTTTTCCAAATCATAGTTGATATTTAAACAGGCTTGGAATTAAAATGAGAAATGGAGCTTGGTTAAGAACTTAATCCACCTAATTATAAGAGGAACCTTATATGGCTTAGGATTGAGACTTTTCAGGTCCATTGGGACTTAATTCTTTGAGTCCACTAGGCTATGAGCATATCTCATCTTGATGAGCCTAGTAAAAATTTGTTTTCGTTGTGTGAAACAAAATGTGTGAAAAATGATTTGCAAATGGTTTGAAAAATGGTTGCAAAAATATTTGAAAAACCTATATATACTGTTTTGAAAGCCTTTGCAAAATGATTTTCAAATGTCTGTACATGTTTGTAAAAATGTTTGCAAAAACTATTTTGGACTATAGTTTTCAAAATTGTGTGTAAAATTGTTTTCAAATAAGTTTGAGGAATATACACATCACACCTAAATCCACTATATATATCTATATGTATAAAATGATCACTTACCCTTGTAAATTCTTAAAATCCACCTCTTGTAAATATAAGAAGCACTCCCGTGTAAATATTTTAACCTAGATTTCAACCAAAGTCTTTTGTTTTCAAAATCCCAAAAATATTTGCAAAACTAAAATCCAAAAACATTTGAAAAATCTTTTTGAAAAATACAAAAAAATGCATCCGCATATGCACCATCATCATGTTTTCAAAAATCCATTAAAAGTACAAAATCTTTGAAAAATTACGTCACAAAAATATTTTCTACATTGCATTACATAGCATGAGCATTTTTCGGATTGAGTTTTATAGTTGAACAAGTCTAAATAAAATCCGGAGATTGGAGCTTGATTAGACCTTAAAATCTACATAATAACAGGAACCTTATAGGAACTGGGTTTGAGGTACTTCAGGTCTAGTTGACTCAATTCTTTGAGGATCAGGAGACATAGTTCAATGGATTCTTGACTGCCTAAGTAGAGTATTTCAGAACACACGCACGACTCTTGTTGATAATGACCTAACGTGGACACCTGCACCTTTCACATGGCTCAACTCAGTTGGAGTGGTGAGGGGATTGGATTTGCCGGTATGAGACGCACACAAGTGGAAACATTTGTCCTCCTCTAGGGAGGGATGTGCACCCCAACCTGTCCAGTGATTAGGAAATCTAAAGACAGGAGGTTGTGGGCTGCGATAAAGCTTCAAAAGAGGGATAGTCTATTGGCTCAAGAGGAAAAACTCCTTATGTAAATGTTGTTGTATATAGTAGTTCAAAAAAAAAGTTCAGGCATGTACAAAAATAAAAAGCCTGCAAAGTATGTACAAATGTTTAAAGCCAATAAGCAAGCTTGAGTTCCAAAGTCAAATATGTGAGCCTGCAGCAGGATGACTTGACTACACTGGTCTTGCATCCCAAGATAGGTAGCTACACTGGCCACCGTCCATTCTTCTCTTCACCCCCTCCTCTTGAGCTGGTTGCCACCTGAACATAGAAGGGAATACCCCGCTCCTCGAGGATGGAGTTATTGGATTGGGGAATCATTGGATTGTCGTACTAGAGAAGTCAGTTTCTTTGTCATTTCAGTTGGGAAGAGCCACCATCACTTACACTGTACGAGTCAGACTCATAGTCGTAAGAGTTTGCGTATGAATTGAGATATTTCTAATCTGGCAATTAAGGAGACTTGGACAGAGTTTTTGGATTCTCAAGGATTGTTGGATTTCAAATTCGGTTCTCATTAAGGTTCCGCCCGCACTAAAATTCCAAAGGTCCGACTTGAGCTCCAAACTTTGATTTTGTGAAGACAAGTTTAATAATTGACTAAATCCAAGTTCTTCTTTTTCTTTTGCACTTATTGCATAAGTGTTTGCTAGGGACTAGCAAAGATAAAGTATAGGGGGATGATGAATCCACATTTCATCATCTTTATTCTATCATTTTGGCCTCAAAAAATCTAGCAAATGCCTGTAAATAGCATTAAGTAGAGCAATTTAGCATTCATGCATGTACATGTAAATAGCGTATAAAATACTGTAATTAAAGCCAAAATAATAGAATAAATAAAAGAAAAGAAAAAGAATAAAATATTGTAAATATTATATTACATGAAACCCCGAGACCTAGGCATCTTGATGAATAGGTCGATAAGGAATAAAGTAGGGGGAGATAAGGGTCAAATACAATAAATATTAATTCATTATTTATTCATTTTGGGACCTATTTTTGATTTCACTTTTTATGCATCAAATAAAGAAACTTTGTACATGAAAGTTGTAGATAATTTAAAAAAAGAAAAATACAAAATTTATTTCACTGAAAAACAATGTACAGATAAAAAGTTATGGTCTAAATAAAAATCCAGAATCCCAACTTCCCAGACCCGTATCTCACAAATGAAAATTCCAAATGATCAAATTCACCTTTAATTGTATATAGAAGAAAATAAGCTATTTAATGGCGATGGTTTCGCATTTGGCAGAGCTACGGTTTGAAAGTTGAGTTTTGGACCCTCATTGTATACTTGGACAGATTAAAATATTCAATTTATTATTTATTCATTATTTTTGTAATTTTATATTTTTATAATTTTTTAAATATTAGTTATAACTTATATATACATTAAAATAAGAATAAAAATCTAAATAAATACAAAAATAAAATACTTGTATATAAAATACATAGGTATAATACTTGTATTTATGCATATACAATACATACTTTTATTTTATTAAGTACAGAAAACAATTCAGAAAATTAAAATAAAAATATAATTAAGTATATAAAAATATTTTATAATTTTATAAAGTAATAAATATAATTAAAGAAATTAAAAATACCAAATAAAATTAAATAATAAAATATATAGATATTATACCTATAAAGGGCATAAAAGTAAACTGTAAAAATATACCTAATAAAAATAAATAAAAATTACCAAAAAATACTTCATACAATTACAAATACTTTTTATTTAATAATTAAAAAATAGTTAAATTGTTATCTATTTTTAATTGATTTTCTAAGTTTTTCTCCAGGCTTTTTCTTGGTTGGTCCACGTAGACCAACCAGGGGGGCAACAAGAGTTGACCTTCGGTCAACTCTCTGCCCAACATCTGGATTGTGTCAGAAGCATGGGTTGACCCATTTTCTCATTTTTTTTGAGGGAGCTCCTTGCACCATCTTGTGATAGCATCTTCACAACTTATGTTCATCATACAACAATGATTCACGCTGGGGGATCTTCTCGATTTGTGGAGCACTGTCGCGCGCCATACGCTTCGATCTTTGCACCCTGTCACACCTTGGTTCAAAACCAAGCCCGTCACCCCCTTT
The DNA here is from genome assembly GCA_037367405.1 of Ottelia alismoides. Taxonomy (NCBI): domain Eukaryota; kingdom Viridiplantae; phylum Streptophyta; class Magnoliopsida; order Alismatales; family Hydrocharitaceae; genus Ottelia; species Ottelia alismoides. Next base: position 95,871 of record JAZKJV010004101.1, read on the forward strand.
CACCCTTGATCCCTCTTCCACCGTAGAAACCCTAATCCCTTGAGCCCATCAGCCTCCTGGTGACAGCGGGAAGCCGTAAAGCTCGGTTCGAAGGTCGTCGGTGTCGAATCGAGGTGCGATCCACCTCACTGCCGGAGCTCTGCCACCAAGCTCGACTTGGTCTCTCGGTGAGTGTTTTTCCTTCTTCCTTTTCCATTTTGTAGCCTTAGCCCTAGCTAGCGTAAACCTGCAACAGGTTTTGACTTCTTAGCGTCGTTCATCGTGAATTCGCAAATCCCTCTACGGCGGAGCTCCGCTCCGCCACCGTGTTACGCCTCATACAACCGTTGAATCGACTCACTTCCACCTTCATCAGCTTCCCCTTCGCCGTCTCTCGCTCCGACGCACCTCTATACACCTCGATCTCGCTCAGATCGAGATCACTGACCTCCTTCTCCGTCGATCGCCGGAGCCACCATACCCGAGCCACAAATCGCCACCGTAGCTCCATCAGAGAGCACTCCGAGCTCCATATTTTTGTCGTGCATCTAACCCTGCAGGAAGGAATGCGAGAGGAGACTCGAAAGAGCCTCGACAACCAGGGGAAGCACCTCCCAGGTCGCTGCCGCCGTCGGCCCTCACCTCGCCGTCTCAGCCGTTGCCGAGACCATCATCCGACGCGGAAGGGCCCCAGGATCATTTTGCCCTTGATCCTAGGGCCGGAGTGGCCATGTGTCGGCCGGATGGACTCGTCAAAGCTCTCCAGGGAGGGTGTTCTTCTTGAACCTCTCTCCGCCATTGGATCAGGAGCGTTGTCTAAACTGCACCAGAGCCGTCAGATCATTTGGACGCTCAACCGTTGGATCTGCTTGTGGAATCTAATCTCGGCCGTACACGTGAAGCGTCATCGCGCGGCCCAGCTTCGACATGTGTTAAGTGAGATCATCCCCGCCATCCACTGGCGTGCGAGGCTTGGGTATTTTGCACCTTAACCCAAGTCCTTTTTGTCTTTATTTTATAATACCATAACTTTCGTATGCAGTTCAAACATTTTTGTAAAAATTGCAACTAGACCCTGTAACTTTCCTTATTTGCACTTCAGTCCTTGGCCACGTCACCTCACGTGACTGGGCCATGTGTTTATGGGTATTTTGCAATTTTGATCCCAAACTTTCATGTATTTGCAATTAAGCCCCTGTGCGTAGTGATTTAAATATGTTTCTGGTGTAATTGCATTCTTGTCCTGCCAATTTTGGCTAATTGCAAGTATACCCCTTTGAACAACAGATCATGTGCGTCACGCGTGGATTTTTGGTGAAAATTGTTACTGTGTCCCTGGATATTTTTATAATCGCATATATACCCATGCCAGGCTTAGGATTTTTGTTTGTTTGCTTTATTTATTTCACGCATCATTAAAGTGCCAAAAATTCCACAAAAATAATTTTAAGCTCCTGTTAACTTGCTCTTATATGCCATATTTTTAGTTTTTATTTTTACATTTTTGCATTTATTAAAAATCAAAAACATGCTATTTCAGTGTTGTCCAGCCTAGAAAATACCAAAAAACTATTAAAACCCTTAGAAAAATTCCAAAAAATTACCTCTTGTGTATTTTAACATATTTTAGTGTCATTCCAAAAATCACAAAAAATTGCAAAAGAAAAACCTTAAAAATTAGAAAATACCTAAAAACTTCAAAAAAATCTAGAAAATCATAGAAAAATCAAAAAAATACAAACTCAGGTCATGTAGGTTCTATATTTTATTATCTTTATTTTAAAATTAGTTGGAAAATTTCGGTGGTTGTTTGATATTTTTCATTCATACTTTACTCACAACTAGTGTCTAAATCATTATTTTCCGTTCTTTTGACTTTTAAAAATACCAAAAAGAGTTTGAAAAATACTCAAAAATCACAAAAATAGTAAAAAATCTTAAAAAGACAAAAAAATATTTTATTTCTGAATTTTTGAGCATTTTTCCATATTTTTATAAATATTCTATCACCTCTTTTCTTATATTGTATATATATTCCAATATTAAAAAATTATAAAAAAAATATAAAATATAAAAAGAAAATATAAAATCAGAAAATTAAAAATCAAAATACAAAAATAAAAAAATATATTAAATAAAAAAATAAAGAAAAATTAAAAACCCACAAAAAAATTAGATTGGCTAAGTAGTCCATTAGACCTAGGTTTTGACTTTTTGTCTATACTCTACACCTTTGTTTCCTGTGTTCGACCCCTACTTGCTTGCCATTGTACATTTTTAGTAGGGTATAATAAATTTTAATCCTTGTTGTTGATTGATTGATTAATTGTGTGGGTTAATTGTTGACAAACGAGAAAGCTCGAGTAGTCGCCTCAGCGACAGTGAGTCTGATTTGTCAAACCATTATTTAGCGGCTCTCGCATTTTCATTTTTCAAGGAGCTACTACACGGCACTGATATGCCACAAATCTCTCCAAAGGTGGACCTCCTTCGTCTCTCGCTCTTAGTCCAAATCTCTGTCACAGATAGGTTTAGGAGAGCTCTAGGGTACCTCTTGCTAGGGAGGATAGGGTTGAAGGTGACCAGTGGTGGAGTATTTAAAGGAAGAAGGTGGAGGTCAGGCGATAGGATGTGTGGTATTCGTGGGGTTTGTGGAGCGAGGGAGAGGTGATCATGCTGATCGTGGGTTCTGGAGAGGATGAGGGATGTCAAGGCTACGTCGTGGGGTGATCACTGGGTGGAGAAGGTGGCTGGAATGGAGATGAAAATAGGAAGGGGGAGGAGACGATACTCAATGGGGCGACATTGGCGAGGTGTTTGCGGAGGTAGAAGACGACGCCTCGATCGTTGGATCTAGCGATCCAACGGTCTAGAGCAAGGCGCTAAGGAAGGATTAGGATTAAATTGGAGTTGTGTGATCGAAGGGTGATGAAGGATGCCACGTGGCAGATGTAGGTAATGAATCTTCATTTCATCATCTCTATTCTATTATTTTGGCCTTAAAAACCCTAGTAAATGCGTGTAATTAACGTTAATTCATGCATTTTATCATCCATGCATCATTGTGTAAATATTGTATAAAATATGGGTTTTAAAGCCAAAATTATAGAATAAAGAAAAGAAAAGAAAAAGAATAAAATATTGCAAATATTTTATGATCTGAAACCCTGAGACCTAGGCATCTCGATGATTAGGTTGATAAGGAATAAAGTAGGGGGAGATAAGGGTCAAAATACAATAAAAAATCCTTTTATTTAATTCATTCTTTATTCATATTGGGACCTATTTTTAGTTCTACTTTTTATACTTCAAATAAAGAAACTTCGTCACTGAAAGTTGTAGATAATTAAATATAGAAAAATACAAAATTGAATTCATACAAAAATAATGCACAGATAAAAAGTTATGATTTGAATAAGTTTCCAGAATCCCAAACTCCTTGACATGTATTTCTCAAATAAAAACTTGAAATGTATCAAAATCACCTTTAATTGTATATAACTTTTAATAAGCTATTTAATGAAGGTGGTTTCATATTTTTCGGAGTAACGGTTTGAAAGATGAGTTTTGGACCCCTCTTATATACTTATACCGATTAAAATATTCATTTTATTTATTATTCATTATTTTTGTAATTTTATATTTTTATACTTTTGTAAATATTATTTATAATATATGTGTATATTAAAATAGGAAGAAAACATGAAGGAAATACAAAAATAAAATATGCATATAAAAGCACATAAATGAAATGCTTATAAGTATACCTATACCATTAATACTTCTATTTATTTAATTGCACAAAATACATCAAAAAATAAAATAAAAACATATTTAAGTTTGTAAAAATACGTTATAAATATATAAAATAATAAACAAAATAAATAAAATTTAAAATACAAAATAAAAATAAAGTATTAAAATATATAGATAAATATACCTATATAGCCCTTAAAAGGGAACTTGTAATTTTAAACCTTTAAAAAATGAATAAAATTCATAATAAAATAATTTAGAAAAAAATAAACATTTTTATTTAATAACTTAAAATTAATAAAATCAATTATTAATTTAAATGATTTTTGAAATCTTTTTAGGAGGATTTTCCTGGTTTATCCACGTAGACCAACCATGTGGGTTGGACCGTTGACAGCGGGTCAACTGTCTGACCCCGCCCCATGTATGTGTTTGAACCGTGTTTTTTGTCCATTTCGTGGAATTTTCAAAGTCAAATCTTTCACTATTTCATGACATTTTTCACAACTTTTGCTCCTCATCCATTGCGCTTTCACGCCGAGATCTCTCCTTGGGGAGTGGATCGCTGTGTCGCTCCTGCCATCTCGATCTTTGTAGCACCTTCGTCACCTGTTCAAAAACACATCCACTCTTTACTTTGTTCTTTGACGACTCTTCCACCTGCACATCCCTATCCTGTGAGCTTGAAAATCTTCATGGTGATAGCAGGAGTGAAGCGCACCTTCTAGGGATGATCGCGGGCGTCGAATCGAGCGGCTCCAGCTCGCCGAAGTAGGGCTGCACAAGCTCGTTGACGACATTTGCCCTTTGGTGAGTTTCTCTTTCTTTTTATGCTCATTTCATTTCTAGGTTATCCGTATTAGGTCCTAGCACGTCTATATCTTCTATTTCATCCAAAAATCGGCAGGATCCGCCCTCAATCTAAGCCCGGTCGAGCTTCGAGCCTTGCTGGCTATCATCAATCGAAACTGTCATCCCATCTCTGCTCCTCCTCCTTCCCTAGTCACCTATGGGGTCTATCATCCACCTTTTGAGCTTCCAGCACACAGAAGACATCTCCAGGAGACGCTCGGGCATTTTTGGAGCCACAAGGGACATCGAAGGAGGCGAGAATCATCAGGAGAAGTTTGCAGCGCCGTGGCTTCGTCCATGTTCTTCCTCGACTCCTTCCCGCCGTCAGATCAAGTACGCCAGCCCAGGTCTCCAGCTACCATTGGATTTCCGTAGCTCAGAACCTTCGATCTTCTCGCGGAGATCTAATCGCAGCTGTTAGAGTGCGAGGCATCATCGACGCACCGGATCGTGACGCGTGGCAAAGTGAACGTAGATCAGCCCTTTGATCCGCACCGGCCTTGGGTATTTTGCAACTTTCCCTTGTTTTGTATTTAACATTTGGACCTGAATCTTTCATCTGCCATATATATATATATATATATATTTGAAATATTTTTAAAATATACCCTCAAACTTCTCCTATTTGCGTTTTGGCCCAAGCCACGTCACCTCACGTAACGAGTCACGTGGATAGGCATTTTGTGTCCGGACGCACTTTGTTTGGTGTATTTCGTGCAAGTCCAAAAACTATTTACTACAGTTATATTTCTGTAGACATTTTCTATTTTGGCCCAAAAGTTTTGGCATATTACATTTCAACCCCTGCCAGGCTCACGTGTTCGTACACGTGAGTTTTGGGCATTTTGCAGAGAAAGGCTCTGATTTCTGTCTATTTGTGAATGGTTCCAAAATATTTTTCTTGCATTATATTTTTGTGGAAAATTTTCAACTTTGGCCCTGTATTGTTAAATATTCCCAAAAATATACCTGTCAGGTTGTATTTTTTATTTTATCTATTTATTTCATGCATCTATAAATACCTAAAAAAATCCAAAAAAATTAACTTAGATTCATGTTGCATTGCATTTCCATGCCATATTTTTGTTTTGCATTTTTGCGTCATTTCAATATTTATAAAAAATAAAAAACAAACATTTTCATCTCTGTTTGCATTCTAAAATCCATAAAACTTACAAAAACACACTTAAAAAATTCCCCCAAAAATATATTTTGTGTGTTTTTGCATCTTTTATCCTCATGAAAAAAACACTAAAAAATATAAAAGAAAATTCCTAAAAATTACAAAACCCCTAAAATCTCTATAAAAATACTAAAAATCTAATTTTTGTTTCTGAATTTCTTTTTTTATTATCTTTATTTTAAAGTTAATTTGAAGAATATTTGTTACTATTTGTTTTTTTATTTCCATTTTAATCTCAGCTTTTTTTTATTCATTATTTTCAGTATTTTTTATTTTAACAATACCAAAAAAATTATCAAAATATAGAAAAATAACAAAAAAACATTATAAAAAATATATGAAGAATAAAAATATCTTTATTTCCTAAATTTTGCTTATTTTTACCTAATTTTACAAATACATTACCTCTCTTGTCTTTATTATATATATATATATCCTATTTTATAGAAAAAAGAAATATAAAAAATATAAATTAAAAAACAAAAATATAAAATCAGAAATATGAAAATCAGAATACAAAAATAAAAAATAAAAGAATATAAAATTAAAAACCCACAAAAAAGTTTCAATTTGGTTAAGTGTCTAACAAGATATTGGGTGCTTGACTTTTGACTTGCCTGCTTTACTCCTTTACTCCTTGTGTTCGACCCCTTCTTGCTTGCCACTGTACAGTTTTAGTATGGTCGAATAAATTTTAACTCCTGTTTTTAATTTCTCAATTATTCGTGTGGGTTAATTTTTGATCAACGTAAGGATTGGAGTAGTCGCTTCAGCGACATTGATCCTGAGTTGTCAGGCCATTACTTAGAGACTCCCATTTTCTTGTTTTTAGTAGGTGATGGTAGAAAGGTATAGTTGTGATGAGATCTGGCATAGGATCGTAGGGTCAAGATTTGAGCAAGGATTGGACGGCACATATGGAGGAGTACTGGAGAAGATCTGGCGGTGGAGACGCAGACACGTGGCACTCTTAGGTCAAGGTGGAGATGAACGTCGTGGATAAGATTAGGAGGAAGATCAAACGACTGAAATAGGTTGCAGAATGGATGGTCGAGATTTGAAGGAAGAGGGAGCCATCAGGTGGCTATGGGTGTGACGCATGGAGCTAGGAGGTGGAGGCATTGGCGAACGACCCAATGCGATCTGGGCCTCGATCAGACGGCTGCAAGGTGATGCAGTCGTGGATGGCAGAGATCTGAAGGGCATGGGTCCAATCCAATGGCCAAGAGGGGAGCACGTAGCGGGTGAATGAGTGGGCTGTGTGGCGCAACCAGAGGGCACCATGTGGCCTTAGTTGGGGAAGAATGTGAAATAAGAGGGAGAAAATGATCGAATTTGGAAAAACTCAAAACATGAAGGTTGTAGATATCGATGAGATATACAAGTTTCATGTTGACCAAAAATGGAAACGAGGTCGAATAAAGTAATAAAATACAAGGGTACAAATATACATACATATAGTATACAATGGGGGCACAAAACCCAAGTTTTGCATACGAGCTCCAATTTTAATGAAATTGGTCTCATTTTGATGGTATCTTAATGAATATTATTTTAAAAGTAAGTAGACCAAGATTGGAGGCTGTATGAGAGAGATATATGCAATCTAAGGTCCATGGTCTCAAAACTTGGTTTGGGGTTTTATTTGTCAATTTTACAGGTCATCATTTTTTTGATATTTTTCTTGTATTATTATTTGTAATATATACAATATAGAGTGGATTTATGAAATTTAGAGCTAGTGTAAAATATATACAGATAAGTGATTTTTACAAGTGACTTTGGATTCTTATTTAATGCAGATGTGGATGCTAAAATGCAAATGTTATCAATGCATGCATGAATGCTAATGATGCAATATTTGTGGATATATGCTTCTAATTACTCAGTAACTAGGATCTATTTTTAACTTTTAGAGTGATGAATCACAGATTCATCAAACCCTATACTTAAACCTTGCTAGTCCCTGAGCAACTAAAATTAAATGCAAGAGTGAAATGAGTTTGGATTCCATACCAAGGTCATGAACAAAAGTTAAAAATGGAGCTTGACTCGACCTTTGGATTGATCGTGTGGAGGGACCTTATTGGGATATAAACTTAGGACCTAACAGACTTTAAGTCCCACAAGTATTATATTCAAAACACCTCAACAGTCTAGTCAGAAAAAAATCCTCAAACGCAAATTTCAAATGACTATGATTCTTACTTGTATTGTATAAGTGAAAGATAGCTCTCCACATCAGAAATGGCTAAGAAACAACCTCCTATAATAAGGTAACTCTAATTCCCCGGTCCAGTAACTCTTTCCTTAAGAAGCGGGGTATCCCCTTCTAAGTTTAAGTGCAACCAGCTCAAGAGGAGGGGGTGGAGAAAAGAATGGACGGTAGACAGTGTAGCTACCTATCCGAGGATGCATGACCAGTATAGCCAAGTCATCCAGCTGCAAACTTCTTGCTAATATACATACTCCGACGTGAATTTTATTTTCACTCAGGCCTGTCTTATTTTTTGGGGTTCTTGCATTTTTTCGAAGTATATACAAGGTGCATCATGTTCATTAGGAGTTTTCCCCCTTGAGCCAGTAGACTATCCCTCTTTTGAAGCTTTATTGCAACCCACAGCATCCCGTCTTTTGATGTCAACACCACCAGACTAGGTTGAGATGCACTACCCTCCCTAGAGGAGGATGGATGTTTCCACTCGTGTGCTACTCCAAGCTAAAGGATTCTACCTCCTCACCACCTCATCAATGAAGAGCTACATGCATTGTGCTTGTCCAAGTTAGGCCATTGTTTATAATAATCATGCATGTGCATGAGATATTATACTTAGACTAATCAAGATGACATGTGAACATAAACTTGCGGACTCAAAGAATTAAGTCACTCGACCTGAGAAATCTTAACTCTAATTCCTATAAGGTTCATTTGAAATTAGGTAGATTAAGGTCAAATCAATTCCATCCTCAACATCTATTCATAACTTGGTTGAAAACTGATGAATACTCATTCATCACTCTTTATTCTTATATTTTAGCTACAAAAACCTTTGCAAATGCATGTATATATTTGTAAATATAAATAATTACCAAAAGCATGTATGGTGTAAAAAAAATAATAATTAGCATGTTTTTGTGCAAAAATAAAAGAATAAAGATTAAAAAGAAAAAGAGGGAAATATTTAGAATAAATATTGAGCAACCTAACTCAAGGGAGGGCTCAGCATGGGCCTGACCGCATAAAAGCCAAAGTAGAGGGAGATAGGGGCTCATGTGTAAATATATTTGTAAATATAATAAAAGTATTTTCCTCTAAAAAATAGAATAAAATGGGCTTGTAAATACTTGTATATATTTATAAATATAAAAACCAAAATAAAAATAGAAAAATTAAAAAGAAAACAAAAACCTTCACCTTGTGCATATTCATCATGTACATACACTCCCCTGTATTTATTTAGCCTTAAAATAAATAAAATTAATTTTCACAAATTTTGTAAATATTATATCTTTTATTTTGTAAATAAATAAAATAAAAACAACAAAAACAAAAGCAAAATAAAAAGAACAAAATTAAAATAAAAAATAATATTGTAAATATACCATGTACATAGATATATATATATCTATTTATTTCACCTATGTATATAAATAATAAAAATAATATAAAAATATCTTTTTATTCCTAATTTTATGTTATAAATAAATAAAATATAAAATGGGAATAAAAATGCACTAAAATAACAAATCAAATATCAAAAATTATAAAGACATATTGTACATATACCTATATATAGCTATATAGTGTAAATACCTCATTTTATTTTGAAATTTTAATTAAAAATCACCAAAAAATAGAAAAAATTAAAACAAAAATATTCCATGTTTTGATTAATTAAATTGGCCATTTGTTATTTTTAATTCAATTTCTAAATCTTTTCTGACGTGGCTGATTCCCATTGGTCCACGGGGGTTGTTGACCGCCAGGTTAACTCCCCCCTGTGGACCACTTCCCAGGGTCTGGTTCGCGGACCCGACTTCCCCCATTTATTCCCGCCTGACCCGATCACCATTTAGCCTAATCCAGGGTCCTAATCGCTCCCCGAACATCCGGGAACCTCGCCCGATCTCCAGCCTAGGGATCCGTGCTCCATCGAGCCGAACCCGAGCCCTTCTTCCCGGACCTGCACCCATATAAGTTTCCAGCTCCACCACTTCATTCCGCATCTTTGGCTCATCATTTCTCCACCCAGTGACCTCCATCTTCCGCGCGAGAGTGACAGCTTGCCCCGGAGGTGAAGCAGCGAGGCAGAGGGTACTCGAACCACTAATCCGGCGAGCTAGCGCCGCCGTGCTCCGCCCAGAGCAGGAGCTCGAGCCTCGGACGACGACAGTCCTCGAGGCAAGGACCCAGGGCACCAGCTGCTCTTCCCCAGTCGACTCGACCACCCAGGTAGCCGTAGTTTCTTTTCTATTTCTCGAATTTTGATTTAGCCCCAAATCGCCCCATCGTCGTTCTGCACCGATTCCGACAACCGCACCCATCATCTCGACCATCGGAATCCCACATCGCACTCGCCTTCCTCCTACGCACGTTCTACGCCCCTCCGCTCAACCCAGCTCGCACAGGAGCTGGGGATTCGAGCTCCTCCGTCCACCCCCTCGCCGGAGCTCGACCACCACGCCTCCCCTTTCACTATCACCATGCCTATCGGGGTCGAGGCAGTTTGCCCTCGACTCGCAAGTTTGCTGGTGCACTTTGCAGGTACATCCAAGCCCATCTGAGGGCTTGGACCATTTGGTCCAGCAGCTCTGCCTCTGCCCGACTCTCCAGAGCTCCTCGGAGCTCCATTGAGCCATCAGAGGCCACCATTAGACGCGGAGGGCCCGTAGCTTTCTTTTCCGATCTTCAGCGGGCCGCGAGGAGGACGACCGAGCACACCCAGCCCCGGCGAAGTTCGCCGGCCTCCTGTTCATCCACCATCCTTCTCCGCCGTCCGATCGACCCCGAGCTCCAGTCTTGATCCTGACCGTCCATCCGAGGAGCTTCCAGCGCCGTCAGATCTAGGGAGGGGCGATCTGGGACCGTCGATGCCTGAGGTTTAGCCACAGCACCCATCCACCGTGCGATCTTCCACGTGGCAACGCCTTTGGCCATCCGATCAGCCCGAGGAGTCCAGCGTTGGCGTGCCACTCGTCCTCGACCGTTCGATCCACCGCGTGGCAGCCATCCGACCCTCGAGATTTAATAAAGGGGTAATTGTTCTTAGGCCCCTCTGCTTTTAGTTTTTATTATTTAGTCCTGTAAATATATAGTTTAGTTGTTTTACTTCTGGTTTATTTGCACTTTGGACCTGAGCTTTATTTTATTTGCATATATGCCCTTGTCTGTAGTGTAGCACGTGTGTCGACACGTGCTTTGTTGGGTAATTTGCATGCTTAGTCCTGTAGTTCCTAGATGTTACTGAATGAATGAATATTTTTAGGAAATTGCATTTATACCCCTGTGCGTGATTTATTTGTGCATGTGCGCTTATTTGTGGGTAATTTACAAACAGGTCCTCGGACTTTTGGTACATGTTACCAAATAGTCCCAGAACCTTGTTTTCTTTGCATATAGGTCCCTGTGTGCCCCTGACACGCGCTGCGCGCGTGGTTTCGTGGGATTTTTGCACCGGACCCCCCAGGACTTTGGACATTTACGCATAGGTCCCTTTGTATTGTACCTAGATTTTATTTTTGAATAAAATATCAAACCTACTCCAAATTCAATGAAAATTGGACACATGGCTCCTGCCATGTTGTAAAATTTTCTATAATTTTTGGGGACATTTTTGCTTTTATTTGATATTTTTAAAAAATCAAAAACAACCTTTTTCATTACTATTTTATTTTGAAAATCACAAAAAAATATTAAAATTTGTCTAAAAACTATAAAAAAATTAGCTATTGTTTAGTTTGTTGTGTTTGATTTTCTGGCCAATTTTGGCCATTTTTCATTTCATAAAACTCATAAAAATTAAAAACCCCTTAAAACTTATAAAAATTATAATAATTAATTTAAAAATCCAAAAACAATAATTTTTGTGCCTAAATTTTCCTTGTTTCTTTCTCTATACAGGAAAAATACCTCCAAGCTTTTTAGGGGCTTTTAGATATTTTATCTAAGTCCCTCAAGCTCGGTTGGACAGTGTCTTCCTTTTCTTGCATTGTTTTATTTTTAGAAAATTAAATAAAAATCAGAAAAATATCAAAAATTCATTAAAAATAGTAAAAATCATAAAAAGCATAAAAACATTTTTATTGGAATTTTTACTTGATTTTGGATGCATTAAATAATTGCTTGAAGTTGATTGTTTTCCTTATTTCTTTATTTTCTTCATTAATCAAAAATCCAAAAAAATTAAAAACAATTAAAAATCCACCAAAAATACATTTCTTTTATTTTTAATTCTTTTTGAGACTACTTCGTAGGCCGCGAGGCCATCACGTGCTCCCTGAGTCCGACCCTGGTCGCTATACCAGGCTAATCTAATAGCCAGGACCGCTATCGATTTTATTTGATTTTTCTCTGATTTTGGTGGTCTGATCTACATTTTCTTGATTAACCGATTGATTTCCGAGACCCGGGTCGCAATGACCCTTGAGCTATTATATTTCGCCCGAGTCTTGGGGATTTTTCGGTCATCAGAATGGCGCCGTTGCCGGGGAGCACGTCTTAGTAGTTTTTGTTTTTGCTTTATTTTGTTTTTCGCGATTTTTCGCGTCTCTTTTAGAGTCCGCAGCTTTTCGTGGCTTTTTGTTTTTCTTTTATTTTTGCTTTATTTTGTTTTATTTTATTCTCTTTTATTTTTGTTTTTGTTTGATTTTTGTTTGTTTATTTTATTTGACATTTCTGCACATATACCCTTGTTCATATTTTTTGTCTATGTTTGATTATTTTATAGGTTTGACACTTGTCTTCTTTCTTGCGAGGGCCCGAGGACCGAGGTGGTAGCTTTCGAGAAGCCGGCGCAACCGCGAGACTCGAAGGCGGCTCCCTTCTACACGGAGCCGCAGGAGAGCGTGAGAGAGAGGCTGAGTGGAGAGAGTATTAGTTTAGCTTTTTATTTTCATTTCATTTGATTATTTGTAATAATATAGGTACAAACTCTGGACTTGGACTTGGTTTGTGTAGCGGGTCTGTTTCGCCGAGCACCAGTGTGCTCGGGGGACCCTTAGGGTTTTTCGCGGCTTTTCGCGGTTTTTGTTTTTCTTCGCTGCCTTTTACGGTTTTACGCGGTTTTTCTCGAGCCCCTAGATTTAGGATTTTCTGCTTGACTGTGCCATAATTAGTAGGATCCCCACACTTAATTGATTGCCTGTTCCTATAGAGAGGTTAATTGGACCTACTAATAATTCATTAATAAAAATAACTGACTCACTCCCTTCGTAGCCTACATGCCGTAGCCTGCCCTGCCAAGCGCTGCTCCTGAACCCGATGTGTTGGGAGGAGGAGGGGTAGACCGAGACCGGACCTTTGGCTTGAAGGATCAGTGACCAGTTAGACGGTTCTTCGAGTAGAATTGCCTGTTTAGGACTCGGCTTTTTACCGCTGCACCATATAGGTAGTTTATTTCAGTCTTTACATTTCTGCGCGGATCACTTGCATGTAGAGTGCTAGAGGCAGGTACGCATTTCTATCTTTGCATGCATCATTGATTTCTTTACGCATCGGCTTCTTTGTCTTCTCCCCCTGTTTTCGACTAAATAATCAGGAGAACCGAAAAATTTGTTAGGCCTTTGTTTTTATTGAAAAATATTAAAAAGAAAAAACAACAAAATTGGGATTGTTTAAGCTATTGACCCTAAAAGACACTCGACCTAAAAATTTGTATTGGGGAGAGCAACCCCCTCATTATTTGGTTTGGTTGTGCGAGAGAGTGACCCATTCACTAGGTAGAGCCCTCCGGTGCTATTCCCGACTGATTACCGACTCTTTAGTGGGGGACAGTCGGTTGGGGTAGCATCGGGTATCCCAGCAGGTCACGTAATCACTCTGATAGATTGATTGTTCACCAAAATAAAATAGACAAGATAATTTGACCGAGCCTTTACGGTCTTCAGCTCGCGTTGCGTTGGTGGACAGAGGGTTTGGTTGCTGATCATAGTTTCTCCAGATCCCATTTGCATTACTCGTCAGATCACGATGATGGGTAGACGATCTCTTAGGCAGCCTCTGGCTGCACCGCTTTCGGGCACGTCTACCCAATCATCTAGGTTGGCCCACGAGAGCCGAGACCAGCTCTCCGAGCCTGAGTATGATTCCACCATGTTCCCCCTCGACCCCCTTTCTTTCGGTTCCGAGAGACCCGTGCCAGAGGAGAGATTGTCAGATTTATTGGCACCTGAGTTCGGATCATTTGATTTTGCAGACACCATGGCCAGCAGTTCTGAGGATCGTACCAGAGGAGAGCACTTCGTATTGGACCAGGGTGCGATCAACTCCACCCTGATCGCCTCCCTCGAGACCGTTCAGCAGCAGTTGAGGGATCAGGGAGCATTCATGCTCGACATGAGGAGAGAGATGGAGCAGATGCGAGCAGAGAGAGAGAGAGCAGAGGAGAGACGGGCCGAGAGTCCCATACGAGGCAGCCGCAGCTGCCGCAGCAGCCGCCGCAGCCGCCGCAGCAGGCGGAGGAGGACCACCGAGACCGATGTGGGAGTTGCACAACCCCGGATCGACGCTGATGCACCACTGGGTCGTACTTCCAGCGATCGTGGGGGACTTCAAGTTCCCCCCGAACACCTTGCAGTTACTCCCCCGCTTCCACGGGCTCGCCACTGAGGAGCCCCATCTTCACCTCCACCAGTTCCTCATGATCTGCAGTACTGTCCACGATCGTCAGGTGGACTAGGATACTATTCGGATGATTACCTTCCCCTTTTCCTTGGCAGATAGAGCAGCCACCTAGCTGAAACACTTGAGGAAGTTTGTTTACACCTGGGAGCAGCTCCGCACCGAGTACTTACACAAGTACTATCCACTCGGGCGGACCAATGCAGCGAGAGCCCTCATTAGCGACTTCTCCATGCTCCCTAACGAGCAATTCCATGAGGCATGGGAGAGGTTCCGAGAGCTGACGGATCGATGCCCGCACCACGATATTTCGAAGCCCAACCTTGTGCAGAGCTTTTTCAGCGGGCTGACACTATAGCTCCAGGGCTTGGTGAATGCTTCTTGTGGCGGATCGTATTTCGCCAAGGATCACGACCAGGTCTGGGCCATCTACGAGGAGATGGCCGAGAACTATATGGTGATGTCTCAGACCAGGTTGTACACTCAGGGAAGACCCCAGCAGCAGCCAGGACCCGTGCAGTACCAGCGGATAGCACGGGTCGATGCCGGTCCATCCAGTTCGTCCGCAGTAGCAGCAGCACAGGCAGAGTCGTCAGCTGCGGACATGGGTATCATTAGTGAGAAGTTGGATCGGATGGAGCTGATCGAGAAGAAGCAGTACCAGGGCATCACTCAGATGGAGCAGATGGCACAGACTCTGAGCGACATGAAGACCCAGCTCATGTGTCTCCAGGAGGCACAGACGGCTCCACAGCCCCGTCTTTAGTCGCGAGGCGATACCGGCGGCAGCAGCAGCTCATCCCAGCGCTCCAGCTCACACCAGCAGCCTAGACAGGTTCACCTTGTACAGGCGGAGCCGTACCAGTAGCAGCAGCCCTCCTACCAGTCACCACCATCTCCAGACTTGCAGATGGTGGTATACCAGCCGGATCAGCCTCTGGCAGTACTCCCGCCACCCCAGTACGACGCAGAGCCGTTGATGGATGTCAAAGGGAATTGGTATGACCGTCCTCAGCCTGGGATCCGACGAGAACATCCTGGATTCAGGTGGGGGATCGGAGGTGCCCAGCCCCAGCAGCAGCCGTCAGGACAGGGAGGCCAGTACGACCATCAGAGAGAGCACCAGTCGCAGCAGCAACCCCCAGTTTACCCTTCACCACAGTAGAAGTCATCCTACGTTCCTCGTCCCTATCAGCAGGGACAGTCTTGGAGGCGCGAGCAGCAGCCTCATCAGCAGCAGCATCCTCCCACTTACCCCTCTCACCAGCAGCAGCACCAGTTCCCGCAGCCTCATCACCAGAGAGGCTACCCGTCGGGCTCCCATGGTCCACCATACGAGAGCCCTCCCTTGGACGACATAGCCCGCCTCCTCACAGACCAGCAGGCTACTTTCAGACGGGGGATGGACGAGTTCCGCGAGGAGATGCGGGACATTGTGAGAGGGAAGGCGGTCATTCCTACCCAGATCGAGCCGAACCCCAATAGCTTGAAGCGGAAGTCTGAGCAGGTAGCTTACACTGAGCATGCCACTCCTAGTGATCCATTTGATGATATGTCTTCAGACCTTTTTGATGCTGATTTTGTTACACTTAGGAGCGGTAGGACACTAGCAGGCGGCGGCGCCTCGTCTGAGCGACATCACGAGGACACATCTAGGGCGCCAGATGAGGAGCAGGAGAGCGGTACTGAGGCCGCTCAGGTTGATGACGGTTGTACTGATGCCACCAAAGATGCTGATTCCACTGGCGGTGCTGAGGCCGCCAATTCACCAGTTGGAGGAGATGGTACTAATGCCACCCTTAATGCTGAGCCAGAGCACGGTACTAAGACCGCGAGACGTCCAGTTGATCCAACCAGTGGTGGTACTGAGGCCACCGGTGTTCATTCTGAGAGAGTTGTAGTTTTTCCTTCGCATGATGTACCTCGGAACCATTTTG
Organism: Ottelia alismoides; assembly: GCA_037367405.1. Lineage (NCBI taxonomy): Eukaryota > Viridiplantae > Streptophyta > Magnoliopsida > Alismatales > Hydrocharitaceae > Ottelia > Ottelia alismoides. The sequence goes on from JAZKJV010004101.1 coordinate 112,417, forward strand.
TGAATAAAGGAAAAAGTTTAGTTTATTCGGGTCCCACTGTGGTGCTTGATGTATGTGCGGATCCGACCGTCGAGCCGTCTAGACCTCTTCCTAGTCCTTCATCTGAGAAGGATCCAGTGATCCCCTTCCCTAGAGCCCTTCAGATGGGGAAGGGGAAGAAAAAAGAAAATCCGAAAAAAAGAGAGCAGGAGGAGTTCAGCCAGAGCATGATTGATAGATTTCACATACATCTGACCCTTCAGGAGGCTTTACAGTACATCCCCTTCTTCAGCGTTCTTTGAGAGATAGGACTACAGTCAGGAGGAAGAGGAGGAATCACCATTCAGAGATCCATGTGCTGACGAAAGCCACGTGCTTCGCGATTCAGAACCGTCTGCCGGCCAAGAGGCCAGATTCAGGAGCCCCATATGTCAGATGTCACATTAGAGAGCAGAGGTTCGACCGGACTCTATTGGATAGCGGATCGTCTATCATCCTCCTTCCGGCATCCCTTCTCAATCGCTTCGAGTTGGGCACTCTTAGACAGAGCAGGACAGTCCTTCAGTTCGCTGATCGATCTGTCAAGAGGCCGAAGGGGTTGTTGCGACACGTTGTTGTCACTATTCAGGGCCTGCAATTCCCCGTGGACTTTGTAGTGTTGGACATGGAGATCCCTGATTCAGTGACCGATACCCCCATCATCCTCGGTCGTCCGTTCTTGGCCACAGCTAAGGCGGCGACTGACCATGATAGCGGGAAGGTATACTTTCGTGTAGAGGGCGAGAGTGTACAAATAGAGACGGTCGAGGACTACAAAGCCAGAGACAGATCATGCTCGGAGACCACATCAGATACAGAGCAGCTGACAGATGCCGGGCTAGACATCCACCAGGACTGTGATTTTATGATCACAGACGACGTGGCAGCATGGGCAGACCCCGCAGCACATGCCATCCTCTCATATTCAGACACCGCTGATGCAGAGATGATAACAGAAGAGAGCCTGTAGAGCACATTCCTGGTTCAAGATACCACAGAGGCAGCAGAGCCGGTTCTCGACCACGGCACCGATTCTAGTGATGACGGTGGTGTTGATGCCACCTTTTGTGATGCAGATCCCTCGGATTCAGAGTCTGATTGGGCAGATTGCGAGGATCACATGCCAGACCTGAGTTCTACAGAGCCTACAGCAGAGGAGGAGGTAGACGCAGAGCCGAGCAGAGACAGTCAGCCAGAGGAGCCTTCTCCAGTTTCTGAGATTGAGAGAGAGTTTCAGTTCTCCCACACAGATTTGGCAGCATATACAGAGACACTTCAGAGGCCATATCCACCAGCACCCAGCTATCCAGAGCTGAAGCCGCTCCCTACTTCGCTGAAGTATCGATTCCTTGCGGGCGAGCCTGAGATGTACCCAGTCATCATCTCCGCCGATCTGACTGGAGAGCAAGAATCCCGTTTAATGGGGGTTCTTGAAAAGAACCGCAAGGCAATCGGATGGAGCGTAGAAGATCTCCATGGGATTAGTCCATCATGTTGCTCCCACCATATCTATCTCGAGGATGGGGCGAAGCCGTCGCGTGAGTTCCAGCGGCGGCTGGACCCCAATCTGAGAGAGGTTGTCATGAAGGAAATCTCGAAATGGTGGAGCGCAGATTTTATTTATCCCATTTCTGACTCCAAGTGGGATAGCCCCTTGCATGTAGTGTCCAAGAAGACGGGCATCACGACTGTGATCAGTGAGTCGGGAGAGGAGATTGCTACACGAGTACCCACTTCTTGGCGGGTCTGTGTTGACTATAGGAGACTCAACCAGGCCACCAAGAAGGATCATTTCCCCCTGCCTTTTATTGACCAGATCATTGAGAGACTGGCAGGGAAGAGCCATTACTGTTTCTTGGATGGGTACTCGGGGTACAACCAGGTGGCCATCGCTCCGGAGGACCAGGAGAAGACCACCTTTACCTGTCCCTTCGGCACATACGCCTTTCGACGCATGCCATTTAGGCTATGCAATGCCCCTGCAACTTTCCAGAGATGCATGCTGTCGATCTTTTCGGACATGGTAGGGGAATGTTTGGAGGTCTTCATGGATGATTTCTCGATTTACGGTGACGGATTCGACTCCTGTCTTGACTGCCTAGATCGAGTACTCCAGCGATGTATAGAGGTTCACTTGGTGCTATCTTGGGAGAAGAGTCACTTCATGGTGACTTAAGGGACGGTGCTTGGCCACATCATCTCCAATAGGGGCATGGAGGTTGATCCCGCCAAGGTAGATGTCATTAGAAAACTCGCACCGCCGTCCAATTTGAGGCAGCTACAGTCATTCCTGGGGCACGTCGGTTTCTACCGATGATTTATTCATGATTTCAGCAGGATTGCCCGGCCGTTGACTGACCTCTTGACGAAAGACACCGAGTTCCTTGTCTATGACAAGTGTCTTTCGTCCTTCGAGACTCTCAAGCAGTGTGTTATAGAGGCTCCTGTTCTCCAGCCGCCTGATTGGTCTCTCCCATTTGAGATCATGACGAATGCCTCCGATTTTTCCGTGGGGGCCGTGCTGGGACAAAGGAGGGATGGAGTCCCCTTTGCTATCCACTACGCTAGCCACACATTGGATTCCGCGCAGCGGAATTATACGGTCACAGAGAAGGAGATGCTAGCCATAGTGTTCGCCCTAGATAGGTTCAGATCTTATATCATTGGATCTAGAGTGACCTTGTACACTGACCACACCGCCATCCGATACCTCATGGAAAAGAAGGATGCCAAGGCCAGATTGACTAGATGGATCCTTCTACTCCATGAGTTCGACATTGAGATCAAGGATAAGCCTGGAGTCAAGAATGTGGTGGCGGATCATCTCTCCCGTTTAGAGCAGCCTGAGGAGTCCAAGCATATTGATCCCATTTGTGAGACCTTCCTAGATGAGGCGATCCTTGCTATCGCCTCACTCTCCGTGGTATGCCGATATTGTGAACTTTTCTCGTTGCTGGGAAAGTCCCACAAGATTGGCCCAGGCAGAGGCTTGAGACCTTTCCTTGCGAAGGCCAAGTCCTGCCACTAGGAGGATCCCATCCTTTACCACGAAGGAGGGGACAGCGTCTGGTGTAGGTGCATTCCTCAGGAGGAGCACCATAGCGTCCTCACTTACTGCCACAAGATTGAGGCAGGGAGAACATCATTCTTGGAGGAGAACGGCACAGAAAGTACTCCAATCCGGCTTGTGGTGGCCTACCCTCTTCAAGGACTTTGATGAGTTCGTGAAGAGGTGTACTGACTGTCAGAGGATGGGCACTTGTGGACAGCGTGATATGATGCCGATGCAGCCCATTCACTTCTGTGAGGTTTTTTGACGCATGGGACATCGATTTCATGGGTCCATTCCCTAAGAGTCAGGGATTTGAGTACATTTTGTTGGCCGTTGACTATGTTTAGTCGTTGGGTTAGGCTATCCCCGCCCGAGCCGCTGATGCGAGGACAGTTTGCATATTTTTTGAGGAAGCACATCATCACGGCGGTTCGAGGTACCTCACGTATTGATTTCAGATGGGGGTCTCATTTCATCAACGACCAGGTGAAGGCCCTTGCTAGCGAGTTCGGTATAGACCATCGTGTTGCTACACCTTACCATCCACAAACGAATGGTCTAGCCGAGGTGTCGAACAGGGAGATCAAGACTATATTGCAGAAAGTCGTTCGCCCAGACCGAAAGGATTGGTCACAGCTGTTGGACTCGGTCTTGTGAGCATATAGGACGTCTTTCAAGACACCATTGGTCACATCTTCCTTTCGCCTCGTATATGTCAAGCCGTGCCATTTGCCTGTTGAGCTGAGACACAGGTCACTTGGGGCAGTCACTGAGATACTTATGGATCTAGATGGTGTAGGAGACCAGAGGAGGGCAGAGTTAGCAGCCCTGGAGGAGTTGAGATATACCGCCTTCTCAAACAGCCTACATTATAAGGAGAGAGTAAAGGAGTGGCATGATTCTCACATCAGCCACAAGCATTTTGAGCCTGGACAGAGAGTATGGCTGTTTGATGCGAGGCTTCATTTATTTCTAGGGAAGCTACAGAGCAAGTGGAAGGGACCTTATCTGGTGAGAAAGGTACACGACAACGGTAGCATTGATATATCCGAGTTGTCTTCTGAGAGTACCTTTCGAGTGAACGGCCAGCGGCTCAAGCCATTTCTAGATCATGAGCCGCGGGTCCGTTGATGTTACCCCTATTCATTTTGCGTATAAGATGTGGTCTTTGACTCACATCTATTGCATCTCGCGCCTGATTTTCACTAATCCTCCGACCTGTAGATCCAGATGTCCATATCACCACATTCTTTAGTCTCACATCCTGGTTGTCATCTTTGATTATGCTATACTTAGGGTGTACTTTACCCTAAGTATAGGGGGGATGTGAGACCTTTGAGTTTTCTTTTGTTTCTTTCTACCCCTGATTTTGCTGCCTATACTTAGGGATATTTCACCCTAAGTATAGGGGGTAGACCCTGTACATTCTCCACTCGATTCTCCCTTAGTGTACAGCCTGCTATACTTAGGATTACTTGATCCTAAGTATAGGGGGAAAACCCGAGATCTTCTTGACTTTCTATTCATTCATTCGTCTTTGTATATAGCCTTTCTTTTCACTTCCCTATACCTAGCACGAGTTATGTCTTCTTCATCGCTCTTGACTCTGAGGACATCGTTCGAGCTAAGTATAGGGGGTGTGTATATATTCCATATATACTTTAGCCATAACTCGTACTTTGTGTGAGTGTGTAAATAAATAAAATGGCTAAAAACCCTAAAAATCACAAAAATTAAAAACATTCTTTTATTAGCATATAAATAGCTAGTGTACAAACTATCTTTGTAAAAATGTTTTCAAAAATCTTTTGTGTAAAACTTGTGTAAATATTTTCTTATCAAAATTATGTATATAGTACAAAATTTTTCCAAAATGTTTTGAAAATCAAAAGTTTGCAAAAATCTCGTGTAAATGTGTGTAAATACTTTTGCAAAACTTGCACTTCATGCATCATCCATTCATGATTTCAAAACATTTTTCAAAAATTTTTGCATGCTTGTAAACTTTGTGTAAATAGCATCTTTTGTACATATGTATATAGTTTTTCTGGATGATAGTTGACATTTAAACTAGCCTGGAATTAAATTGAGAAATGAAGCTTGATTAAGATCTTAATCCACCTAATTTATAAGAGGAACCTTATAGGGCTTAGGTTTAAGGATTTTCAGGTCCATGGTGACTTAATTCTTTGAGTCCACTAGGCTATGATCACATGTCATCTCAATGAGCCTAAGTAGAGCACTTAACAACAACACATGACTCATATAGACAATGTCTTTACTTGGACACCAGCACTTTTCACCGAGCTCTCTACGGATGAGGTGGTGAGGAGGCAGTCTTCCTTGACTTGGGGTAGCATATGAGGGTAGTACTTCTAGGTGGAACCTCTCTTCTTCTTTTAGTGAAGGAAGTGCGTCTCAACTTGGTCTGGTTGCCATGAGGTCTAACGACGGGAGTTGTGGGTTGCAATAAAGCTTCAAAAGAGGGATAGTCTACTGGCTCAAGAGGAAAAAACTCCTTGTATATTATGCTGCACATGTATATGATGTATAGATGCACTTGAAAAAAATGCAAAAAGAAAATAACTCCAAAAAAGTGGTGGGTCTGATAGAAAATGATAATCCCACCGGAGTATGTATATAGAGTGCAATAAGCAAAGCTTGAGATCATGATCCACCTTATGTAGCTTGCAGCAGGGAGACTTGGCTACACTGGTCAAGCTCCCAAGGGTACATGGCTACACTGGCCATGACCCATTCTCTTCTTCCTCCTCTTCTTGAGCCGGTTGAACTTGAACTTATAAGGGAATAACCCCGCTCCTCGAGGAAAGAGTGGCTAGATTGAGGTCATAGAGTTACCTTGTTGGGGAGTCAAGTTGCCATTTCTGAGGTGGAGAGCTTATACCTCACATTCACAGGACAAGGAAAGATTCATGGTCTTCAGGGTTTGTGTTTGGTGACTTGTTCTGACCTGGATTATTGAGGAGTCCTGATTATAGATTAGTGGAACTTAAAGGCTGTTGAGTTTTTAAGCTTAAGTCCAAATAAGGTTCTGACACATTAATAATCCAAAGATCTGATCGAGCTCCATACCTCAATTTAATGAAGGCAAGTTTAATAATCAACCTTGATCCATGTACATTCTCTTTTTTCTTTTTCTTTCTTCTTTTTCACTTCTTTTTCAAATAAGTGTTTGCTAAGGTACTAGCAAGGTTAAGTATAGGGGGGTGATGAATACTCATTCATCACTCTTTATTCTTATATTTTAGCTACAAAAACCTTTGCAAATGCATGTATATATTTGTAAATATAAATAATTACCAAAATCATGCATGGTGTAAAAAAATAATAATTAGCATGTTTTTGTGCAAAAATAAAAGAATAAAGATTAAAAAGAAAAAGAGGTAAATATTTAGAATAAATATTGAGCAACCTAACCCAAGGGAGGGCTCAGCATGGTCCTGACCGCATAAAAGCCAAAGTAGAGGGAGATAGGGGCTCATGTGTAAATATATTTGTAAATATAATAAAAGTATTTTCCTCTAAAAAATAGAATAAAATGGGCTTTAAATACTTGTATATATTTATAAATATAAAAACCAAAATAAAAATAGAAAAATTAAAAAGAAAACAAAAACCTTCACCTTGTGCATATTCATCATGTACATACACTCCCCTATATTTATTTAGCCTTATAAATAAATAAAATTAATTTTCACAAATTTTGTAAATATTCTATCTTTTATTTTGTAAATAAATAAAATAAAAACAACAAAAACAAAAGCAAAATAAAAAGAATAAAATTAAAATCAAAAATAATATTGTAAATATACCATGTACATAGATATATATATCTATTTATTTCACCTATGTATATAAATAATAAAAATAAAATAAAAATATCTTTTAATTCCTAATTTTATGTTATAAATAAATAAGATATAAAATGGGAATAAAAATGCACAAAAATAACAAATCAAAAATCAAACATTAAAAAGACATATTGTACATATACCTCTATATAGCTATATAGTGTAAATACCTCATTTTATTTTGAAAAATTAATTAAAATCACCAAAAAATAGAAAAAATTAAAAAAATATATATATTTCATGTTTTGAGTTTTAATTAAATCGGCCATTTGTTATTTTTAATTCAATTTCTAAATCTTTTCTGACGTGGCTGATTCCCATTGGTCCACGGGGGTTGTTGACCGCCCGGTCAACTCCCCCCTGTGGACCACTTCCCACGGGTCTGGTTCGCGGGCCCGACTTCCCTCATTTATTCCCGCCAGACCCGATCACCATTTAGCCTAACCTAGGGTCCTAATCACTCCCCGAACATCCGGGAACCTCGCCCGATCTCCAGCCTAGGGATCCGTGCTCCATCGAGCCGGACCTGAGCCCTTCTTCCCGGACCTGCACCCATATAAGTTTCGAGCTCCGCCACTTCATTCCGCATCTTTGGCTCGTCATTTCTCCACCCAGTGACCTCCATCTTCCGCGCGAGAGTGACAGCTTGCCCCGGAGGTGTAGCAGCGAGGCAGAGGGTGCTCGAACCACTGATCCGACGAGCTAGCACCGTCGTGCTCCACCCAGAGCAGGAGCTCGAGCCTCGGACGACGACGGTCCTCAAGGCAAGGACCCAGAGCACCAGCTGCTCTTCCCTAGTCGACTCGACCAACCAGGTAGCCATAGTTTCTTTTCTATTTCTCGAATTTTGATTTAGCCCCAAATCGCCCCATCGTCGTTCTGCACCGATTCTGACAACCGCACCCATCGTCTCGACCATCGGAATCCCCCATCGCACTCTCCTTCCTCCCACGCACGTTCTACGCCCCTCCGCTCAACCCAGCTTGCACAGGAGCTGGGGATTCGAGCTTCTCCGCCCACCCCCTCGCTGGAGCTCGACCACCACGCCTCACTGTTCACTATCACCACGCCTAACGGGGTCGAGGCAGTTTGCCCTCGACCCGCGTGTTTGCTGGTGCACTTTGCAGATACATCCAAGCCCATTTGAGGGCTTGGACCATTTGGTCCAGCAGCTCCGCCTCCGCCCGACTCTCTAGAGCTCCTCGGAGCTCCATTGAGCCATCGGAGGCCAGCATTAGACGCGGAGGGCCCGCAGCTTTCTTTTCCGATCTTCAGCGGGTTGCGAGGAGGACGACCGAGCACACCCAGCCCCGGCGAAGTTCGCCGGCCTCCAGTTCGTCCACCATCCTTCTCCGTCGTCCGATCGACCCCGAGCTCCAGTCTTGATCCTGACCGTCCATCCGAGGAGCTTCCAGCGCCGTCAGATCTAGGGAGGGGCGATCACGGACCGTCGATGCCTGAGGTTTAGCCACAGCGCCCATCCACCGTGCGATCTTCCACGTGGCGACGCCTTCGCCGTCCGATCAGCCCGAGGAGTCCAGCGTTGGCGTGCCACTCGTCCTCGACTGTTCAATCCACCACGTGGCAGCCATCCGACCCTCGAGATTTAATAAAGGGGTAATTGTTCTTAGGCCCCTCTGCTTTTAGTTTTATTATTTAGTCCTGTAAATATATAGTTTAGTTGTTTTATTTCTGGTTTATTTGCACTTTGGACCTGAGCTTTATTTTATTTGCATATATGCCCCTGTCTGTAGTGTAGCACATGCGTCGACACGTGCATTGTTGGGTAATTTGCATGCTTAGTCCTGTAGTTCCTGGATGTTACTGAACGAATGAATATTTTTAGGAAATTGTGTTTATACCCCTGTGCGTGATTTATTTGTGCATGTACGCTTATTTGTGGGTAATTTACAAATAGGTCCTCGGACTTTTGGTACCTGTTACCAAATAGTCCAAAAACCTTATTTTCTTTGCATATAGGTCCCTGTGTGCCCCATACACGCGCTGCGCGCGTGATTTCGTGGGATTTTTGCACCGGACCCCCCAGGACATTGGATATTTACGCACAGGTCCCTATGCACTGTACCTAGGTTTTATTTTTGAATAAAATATCAAACCTACTCCAAATTCGATGAAAATTGGATACATGGCTCCTGCCATGTTGTAAAATTTTCTAGAATTTTTGGGGACATTTTTGCTTTTATTTGATATTTTTAAAAAATAAAAAACAACCTTTTTCATTACTGTTTGATTTTGAAAATCACAAAAAAAAATATTAAAATTTGTCTAAAAACTATAAAAAAAAATTATCTATTGTTTAGTTTGTTGTGTTTGATTTTCTGGCCAATTTTGGATATTTTTCATTTCATAAAACTCATAAAAAATTAAACAACACCTAAAAACTTATAAAAATTATAATAATTAATTTAAAAATTCAAAAAAAATAATTTATGTACCTAAATTTTCCTTGTTTCTTTCTCTATACAGGAAAAATACCTCAAAGCTTTTTAGGGGCTTTTAGATATTTTATCTAAGTCCCTCAAGCTCAGCTGGACAGTGTCTTCCTTTTCTTGCATTGTTTTATTTTTAGAAAATTAAATAAAAATTAGAAAAATATCAAAAATTCATTAAAAACAGTAAAAATCATAAAAAGCATAAAAACATTTTTATTGGAATTTTTACTTGATTTTGGATGCATTAAATAATTGCTTGAAGTTGATTGTTTTCTTTGTTTCTTTATTTTCTTCATCAATCAAAAATCCAAAAAAATTAAAAACAATTAAAAATCCACCAAAAATACATTTCTTTTATTTTTAATTCTTTTTGAGACTACTTCATAGGCCGCGAGGCCATCACGTGCTCCCTGAGTCCGACCCTGGTCGCTATACGAGGCTAATCTAATAGCCAGGACCGCTATCGATTTTATTTGATTTTTCTCTGATTTTGGTGGTCTGATCTACATTTTCTTGATTGACCGATTGATTTTCGAGACCCGGGTCGCAACGACCCTTGAGCTATTATATTTCGCCCGAGTCTTGGGGATTTTTCGGTCGTCAAAAACCCACTACCTTTTTACTTCTGCATATAATATACACGCCCCTCTATACTTAGCGTGTGCTATGTCCCCATAGCACGAAAAGCGAGGAAAAATACATAGCTCGTGCTAAGCGGAGGAGAGCTAAAATAACAAAAATGTATAGAAGTCGTCATGCCCCCTATACTTAGGCTCTGGCAGCCTAAGTGTAGAAGCAGATCAAAATGAGGCCGATGAGGTCAAGAGGGAAATGGACAGTATATACATGGCAGGGAATTGGTTCCCCCTATACTTAGTCTTTGGTCAGCCTAAGTATAGGATAGGAGTGGATGAGAGAACCTATGAGATCTAGAGGATGTATAACGAACGATGAATAGATTTGGGTCACTCTCCCCCCATACTTAGGACATGATCATCCTAAGCATAGTCATAAAATGAAATGATATGGAGCCGGGGCTAGTGATTCGAATCACTGGGGAGGGAGAGAAAGTAGATACAAGAAAAAGTGAGAATATACAAAGATTAAGAAGGTTTATGACAAACCTTCTTGCGGGCGTGAGGAGGTGGATAATATACATATGTGTCGCTGTCAGAATTGTCCTCAGATGAATAATAGTGAGGTGTAGGGATCGTCCAACAAGGGTCGACACACAGCTGCTTGCTCAGATATGGCTTAAGAACAATCGAACTAAGCTCACTCATTGATAATCGAGTTTTGGCGAGGGTCTAAAGTAGTCCACACAAGGCGGGACCACAATGTCGCTGAGCGACCGCTCACGAAACCTCAATTAATCAACAATTAACCCACAACAGATAAATCAAGCAATGAAAGTAAATGTGCGGAGTTAAAATTTATTATAAGTCTACAACAAAGATGTGTACCATGCAAGTATGTGTAGAGGTCGAACACAGGGAGCAGACAGGTAGATCGGGGCAAAATGCTCAAAATGTGTGTGTGTGTGATCAAATGTCTATCTATGCTATTTTTTGTGGGTTTTTAATTTTATATTTTTTATTTAATTTTTGATTTTATAATTTTGTATTTTGATTTTTAATTTACTGATTTTATTATTTTCCTTTTATATTTTATATATTTTTTTTATTTTATTATTCAATATTGGAATATATATACAATATAGGAGAGAGAGAATGAGATATTTATAAAAAAATAAGTAAAAATAGTCAAAATTTAGGAAATAAAATGTTTTTGGTCTTTTAATATTTTTCTACTATTTTTGTGATTAATCTACAATTTATGAATTTTTTTGGTATTTTTAAAGTCAAAAATACTGAAAACAGCTGAGAAAATAAAGGTCTGAAACTAAAATAGAGAAATAAAATGGAAAACAGTAGCAAAAATTCTCCAAATTAATTTTCACTTAACGATAATAAAACAAGGAAAATCCAGAGACAAAGTTTGTATTTTTAGGATTTTTGTAGAATTTTTAATATTTTTATAAAGGTTTTTGGGTTTTGTGATTTTTATGAGTTTTCTTTTGTATTTTTTAATGATTTTTGGTCTCGAGCTAAATGACACTCAAAGACACAAAATACATTTTTTTGGGAATTTTCTGGGTGGTTTTTATAATTTGTATGTATTTTCTAATGCAAACAGTGCTGAAAATGCATATTTTTTATTTTTAATAATATGGAAATGCAATAAAAACGCAAAATAAAAATAGGCCGTGAATCTACAATGCAACAGAAGCCTAACTCTATTATTTGAGAATTTTTGGAGTTTTATAGATGCATGCAAAAATTAGAGACAACAGCAAGAAAATGCACACAAGCCAGGGGTATAATTGTAAATAGCAGAAAGTACGGGCTGAATTGCAAATTATACAGAACAAAATAGATTGCAGATGAATGCTTTGATTCTTAAATAACCATTACACAAAATGGCGGGGGAAATGGCGCAAAGTACCCACGCCCGAGGCGATCGAACGGTTGCGGAGGGCGATAGAAGAACAGGGAAGCTCTCCGGCCAAGACGAACTTTCACCTGCCTATCTGCTCCCCTCTGACATGCAGTGAAGTCCCAAAAATGCCGAGCTTCCTCCTGGAGAGCCCCTCGAGCTGCCAGCGGCGTCAAAATGGTGGAAAGACCACCGGAGGGCCACCACAGCGTCGAGGATGAGTCACGGCTCCAGTACCTCATTCCTTGGCAAAATGCAACTCCAGATGGAGTCTCTTGACCCTTGGGACCTGCAAATAAAACACGACTATAACAGTAGACGGTCCTAGGGCAAATGTGGGTGATCGAATGGAGTAGGTGGTGGAAATGGACTCGCCGGGGCTAGCTCCGGTGAGGGGGAAGTGGATGATGAATGGAGCACAAATCAAGCCAACAAATATAGGAAATAAAGGGTTACACTACAGCTAGTCTACATCAAAAAAAATAAAGAAAAACAAGCAAAGATGACCTCGATTGGCTGGGAAGAACCAAGAGATGAAACCTCACGGCCAAGGACCGGAGATGGGGGTGGATACGCCTCCGCGTCGCTCCTCTGCTCCTCCTAACGGTGAGGTGAGGTTGTTGTCACCTCCCTCTAACCTCAGCACATGAAAGAAGGGAGGAGGTAGGGGCAAAAGGAGTTCAAATTCGAAAAAAATGGAGGAATGGGATCTTTTGAACAAGAGGTCGAGTGGGCATGAAGATCGAGGTGGACCGAGCGAATCGTGGCTCCAAAGACCTATCCAAGCTATGGGTGTGTATGCTCCTGCCACGAGGAAGAAAAGTCGTGAAGAACACAACATGAAATAGTGAAAGGCGTGACCTCCAAAATTTGGAGAAAATGCCAAAAAAACTCAGATCTGACACAGTGCAGACCTTGGTCAGAAAGATGGTCAACACGACCCAAAGGACGAAGCAAATAGGGCACATCAGTAACCCAATGTTCAAAATGATGCCTGGGCGTGTATGGTGGATATATGGAGAGAAAAAGTGAAGAAGGACACAAGGCCTAATAATGAAAGATGCGGCCTCGAAAAAATGGAGAAAATGGCTAAAAACGCAGCTTTGACGGGCTGTAGGAGCAGACTAGGGAGTTGACCAGCGGGTCAACTTCCACCTGGTTGGTCCACGTGGACCAACCAGGAAAATCCCTGGGAAAAACATTACTAAAATCAATTAAAAATAGCAAATCAATTTATTATTTTTTGATTATTGAATAAAAAATGTTTATTATTTTATGAATTATTTTATAATGATTTTTATTTATTTTTATAGAGTGTGTAATTACAAGTTACCATTTATACCCCTTATAGGTATCTTTATCTATATATTGAAGTATTTTATTTTTATTTTGTATATTTAACTTATTCATTTATGTTTATTATTTTATAATTTATAAAGTATTTTTATACACTTAAATATATTGTTATCTTATTTTTCTAATGTATTTTATATACTAAATAAAATAAAAATGTTATTTGTATAGGTATAGATACGGGTATTATACCTATGTATATTAATTACAAGCATTTTTATTTTGAGTTTTCTTTGCATTTTAATTCTGATTTTAATGTACATATATATTACAAGTAATATTTACAAGATAATAAATATATATAATTATACAAATAATAAATAAATAATAAAATGAATATTTTAATCTGTACGCGTATACAATGAGGGTCCAAAACTCAACTTTCAAACCGTAGCTCCGCCAAATGCGAAACCACTGCCATTAAATAGCTTATTTTGAATTATATACAATTAAAGGTGAGTTTGATGCATTTGGAGTTTTCATTTGTGAGATACAGGTTTGGGAAGTTGGAACTCTGGATTTTTATTCTGACCATAACGTTTTATCTGTGTATTATTTTTGAGTTAAATCAATTTTATATTTTTCTTTATCTAATTATCTACAACTTTCATGTTCAAAGTTTCTTTATTTGAGGTATAAAAATTAGAACCAAAAATAGGTCCCAAAATGAATAAACAATGAATAAAATAAAAGGTATTTTTAATAAATTTTGGCCCTTATCTCCCCCTACTTTATTCCTTGTCGACCTAGTCATCGAGATGACTAGGTCTCGGGGTTTCGGGTTATAAAATATTTACAAAATTTTATTCTTTTTCTATTCTTTTCTTTATTCTATAATTTTGGCTTTAAAACCGCTTATATGCACAATTTGTACACGAATGTATGGATGCTAAAATGCCTAAATTAAGCCTATCTACACGCATTTACTAGGGTTTTTAAGGCCAAAATGATAGAATAAAGATGATGAAACGTCGATTCATCACTCATATAAATCACCTCATCCGGACCCGATGAGGATTCCTCTGAAAATTCCTTCTCCGGTACATTGAAGGAAACTTTCTTAATCGGTTTTCTAGAACCTGAATCATTGAGAGGGAGAGGAGAGTGATGTGCCTTGAGGAGTTCGGGGAACACCTTGAGGAATCATTTCTCGACTTCCTCTCACTAGATAACCGACTAGAAGAAGGAGCAACCGTAGTTTTGGGTTGGGTCAATTCAGTCTTGGTCGTTTCCTTTGAAGGTCCGGGATGTGGTGCGGTGTTGACCATGGCTTCCTCATCATATGAGTCACCATATAGATTGTAATATTTATGAAGGGTCAGCACTCGTCTCAGGAAGGTGCTAGTGATCTCAATTGGCTCAACATTATTGGGCTCTTGTGTCAGATCATCAAAATGGTCAAGGCAATCAGCAAAATTCATGCCTGACTCAATGATAGCTTCGGGTCGTGAGTCCTCCTTAGAAGCTGTCACGGTGGTGGTGCAAGCAATTGGTGAAGTGGAGGTATGGGGAGTCTCTGAACCAATGGTCGTCCGGACAATCGATATCTCAGGTGTGGAAGAGAAGTGGGACTCATCTGCTGATGAATCTCCATTTCATCATCTTTATTCTATCATTTTGGCCTTAAAAACCCTAGTAAATGCACGCAAATAGGCTTAATTTAGGCATTTTGTCATACATGCATCATTGTGTCAATATTGTATAAAATACGGATTTTAAATCCAAAATTATATAATAAAGAAAAGAATAGCATATTGCAAATATTTTATGACCCGAAACCTCGAGACATAGGCATCTCAATGACTAGGTCGACAAGGAATAAAGTAGGGGGAGATAAGGGCCAAATACAATAAAAATACCTTTTATTTAATCATTCTTTATTTATTTTGGGACCTATTTTTAGTTCCATATTTTATACTTCAAATAAAGAGACTTTGTACATGAAAGTTGTAGATAAATAAATAATGAAAAATACAAAATTGATTTCATACAAAAATAATATACACTGTACAAATTATACTCTAAATAAGATTCCAAAATCCCAACTTCTCAGACCTATATCTCTCAAATAAAAACTCGAAATGTATCGAAATCACTTTAATTGCATATAACTTTTAATAGATAAATTAATGAAGGTGGTTTCATATTTTTTGGAGTTACGGTTTGAAAGTTAATTTTTGGACCCCCCTTGTATACTTTCACCTATTACTAATATTCATTTTATTTATTATTCATTATTTTTATAATTTTATATTTTTTATAATTTTTTAAATATTATTTATAATATATGTGTATATTAAAACATGAATAAAAACATAAATAAACATACAAATAAAATACTTATATACAATACATAGATGAAATACATATAATTATACCAATGTAAATAATACATCTATTTATTTAATTTTACAAAATACGTCAGAAAAATAAAATAAAAATATATTTGAGTTCATAAAATTAAGTTGTACATATATAAAATAATTAACAAAAATAATAAAATTAAATATACAAAAAATAAAAACATTAAAATATATTGATGAATATACCTACATATCCCTTAATAGGGAACTTGTAGTTTTAAACCTCTAAAAAAATTAAAAATCATAATAAAATACTTCATAAAATAGTAAGAATTTTTATTTAATAAATTTAAATTAATTATATCATTTACTATTTTTAAATGAATTTACAAATTATTTTTCCAGGGTTTATTCTGGTTGGTCCACGTGGACCAACCAACTTCACCCTTTTGTTGACCTCGGTCAACTCTCTGACCGAGGTCTACAACCCATCAGAATCTCATTTTTATCAAATTTCACGGATTTTTCGAGGCTTCTTCTTGCACCATCTCGTGTCGACGTCTTCACGACTTTTGATCCTCGAAGACCAGTCTTACATGCCCTATGATTGTCTCGTGGATCGCATCGCTGAAATGCCTATTACACCTCGACCACTTGTTCAAAAGACCATCCGAGCTTCACTTCCTTCTTTTAACCCCCTTGGACCCATTCTAGTGTTTCCTCTTGGAGGTCTGGATAGAGCAAGGTGACAGCGAGTCCCCCTCGCTCCTTAGAGGCACCGCTAGGCGAGTTTAGGGGTGGCTTCCATCATCTCCGGCCAAGGGTGGCTGTCGAGGTTTCTTCCTGGTTTTCCTACCAGTCGAGGTCCTCTTTTTCTCTCTTTTTCATGCATTTCTTTCTTAGTCTACTTGATAGGTCTAGTTTATGCTATTACTTCGTCGATTAGCTGCATTATCCAGTCCCCTATGCCTTCGCCGGAGCTCTTCTCCGGCCACCACCATTCCCCATGTCAACATTCTCCCATCGTCGCCAATAAGGCCCTAGATTCCCCTTTTCTTTGCTTGTTCTAACAACCCTGCAAGATCTGGTGGCCAAACGACCCTGGAAGCGGTCAATTTTGAAGGACTTGAAGCGCCTGGAGCGCCCCACCTTCTCCGTCTCTGCCCAACATCACCGACGCTCCAGGCGCTCTTTGGAGACCACCCTCTAAAGAGGAGGAGCTCAGGCTCCATTTTGCCCCGACTTTGATGCATCCAGGTGGATAGAGTGGTGCTGGAAGGAGGTTTGAAACTCAGCTCAGCCGAGTTCTTAAGCTGTTCTTCCAGCCCATCTCTGTGTCGTCTGATCTTCATGCCTTTCCAGGATGAAAAACATCAGTCAATCGATATGCCTCACGGTCGTCAGATCAACGACTAGGATCTAATCCCATCCATTCGTTCGTGAACCGTCATAAAGCACCAGGACGTCGACACGCGTATAAGTGGACCATCGTCAGTCGTCAGATCCTCCTACGTAGGTATTTTGTTCTGATTACCCTACAATTTTTGTTATTTCATTAGTAGCTTAGAAACTTTCCTCAGCCATTATATAGTTTGTGGACATCCTCGGCCTTTCGATAATTGCGATCACGCCTTTGGCAGCGAGACGCACGTGCGCGAGCACGTGCGCTTGGCTATTTTGCAGAAAAGGGCCTGTCTTTTGTTGTATTTCTAATTATACCTTAAACATTTCTGTAATGTTATAATATTTTGATATATTTTGTGCTTCAACCCTCAGGTTTTCGGGTAATTGCTAATTAGTCCCTGCTAGGCACGTGTTTTGGCACGTGGTTCGTGGCAATTTTGCAGAGATTTCTTCGCGCCTTTGCGTATTTACATTTAGCCCAGAAAGTTTTCTATTGTGTTATAAGTTTTGTAGGAAAATTACACATTGGCCCTGAACTTTTGCTTATTTACAAAAATACCCTTGCTAGTAGTGTAGTTTCTCTTGTTTTATTTCATACTTCAATAAAATCCTAAAAATCCCAAAAAAATTACCCTAGCTGTCGGTTGCATTGTGCTTCCATGCCATAGTTTTATTTTGTATTTTCCTTGCATTTTATTATTTATAAAAATTCAAAAACATGCATTTTCTTCACTGTTTGCATTAAAAATACATAAAAATTATAAAACATTTTTGAAAAAATCCAGAAAAATATCTTTCATTTATTTTTTGTATCTTTTATCTTCAGACTAAAAATTACTAAAACTATAAAAGAAAATTTTAAAAATAGAAAACACTTAAAATCTCTATAAAAATATAAAAAAATCCATAAAAAATCCTAAAAACATAGTTTATGTTCCTGAATTTGCTTTATATTATTATCTTCATTTTGAAAATAATCTGGAGAATTTTTGTTACTATTTGATATTTTTTACCTCCATTATAATTTTGGCTATTATTTTTATTCTCTATTTTTGCACAGGACTCCCTGTGGGTTTATTTATTTCGTTTTAATCCAGGAACTATTCTGTCATGTGTAATATTTTTGGGTCATTTGCATGTAAGCCCCTGGGACTTTTGTATATTGCGTTTAAGTCCTTTCCAGGCACGTGCCAGTCACGTGTAGGGTTGGGTAATTTGCAGGAATGCCCTAGCGGCTTCTATTATTTGTATTTACCCCTGGAACTTTTTTATTAATTGTCAAATTTTGTGAAAAAATGCAAGTAGGTCCTTGGATGTTTGTCTATTTACATTTGTGCCCTTGCTAGTGTTGTATTTTTGCTTGGATGTTTGCACTTATTTCATGCATCATTTTAACTCAAAAAATTACCATAGGCTTCTGTTGCATAGTAATTTAATGCTATATTTTTATTTTGCATTTTTTTGCATATACATATCTATAATAAATCAAAAATACACATTTTCATCACTGCATGCATTAGAAAATACCTAAAAATTATAAAAACCCTTTTAGAATTCCAAAAAATTATCTTTTGTGTATCTTAGTGTCTTTTAAACTTCTGTCCAAAAATCATTAAAAACATCAAAACAAAAACCCTAAAAATTAGAAAACTCCAAAAACCTTCTTAAAAATTTAGTCAAGAAAAATCCTAAAAATGCAAACTCAGTTTCTATGTTTTATCTGATTTATTCTCTTTGATTTAAAATAATTTGAGGAATTTTGGATACTGTTTGTTAATTTTAATCCTCAGTTTGGTTTCGGCCAGTAGCTCAGTTCATTGTTTTCTAGTATTGTGACGTTTAAAAATACCAAAAACATTCAAAAAAATCTCTAAAAATCACAAAAACATCACAAAATTATAAAAAGACCAAAAACATTGTGTTTCCTGATTTTTAAGTATTTTTACTTATTTTTATAAATACTTCATCCCTCTCTTTCTTACTTTGTTTATATACTCTATTTATATATATAATTAAAAACCCACAAAAATTTGCATATTTTAGACACTTGATCACATATCACATTTTTGTGCATCTTTGCTTGATCTATCCTGCTTGCTCCCTGAGTTCGACACCACACATACTTGCACACTATACACATTTTTGTTGAGTTATAATAAATTTTAACTCCACTTCTATTTTCATCGCTTGATTTATATTGTCGTGGGTTAATTGTTGATTAATACGGGTTTAGTGAGTGGTCGCCGCAGCGAATCTTGTCTCCGCCTTGTGTGGGATATTTAGACCCTCGCTGAATCCGTGTTATCAACAGCCAACATGGCTGCCCCGCCCCATTTTTGGGCAAATTTTTTTATTTTTTCTGAAAAAATCATCATGTAAATTCATCCCTATATCCCTCCTATATGGCATTCGAATTTCGTCAGAAACAGAGACTTCTACGACGTCCATCCAGACATGGTCGATTTAAAATTTCCTGCGACCGTTAAAAAAAGGGCGTTTGGATGGAGGTCGTGGGAGTCTCTGTTTCTGACAAAATTCGAATGACATATAGGAGAGATATATGGATGAATATACATGCTGATATTTTCCCAAAAAATAAAAATCTTTTGTGAAAAATGTGGTGGGGCAGCCATGTTGGCTGCCCCTAGGGGCAACCCCATTTTCCCCTAATATATATTGTATACAATAATTTATTTTTTCATAAAAATAATTAAAAATAACACGAAAATAGTTTAAAAATAATAAAGTTTTATACACTTTTTATTTTGAATTCATTTACTATTTTTTATTGAATTTGTACTTATTTTATATATTCCTTTTTTCTGATTGGTTCAGAGGCTTTGTTGACCTCGGTCAACGCCTCCTTCCAGTCGGGTCAGACCCGATTCCTTCTCGCTAGAGCTTGTTCTCCCAATTCTCCCGCCCGACTCTGACCATCCATGGCTCTGATTCTTTGTCCGAGCATCCTCCTGGGATCCTGAACTTCGTGGATCCCTAAGAAGGCACAGATCTTCCGAGGGTTGTGCGCTTTTGCTTGATCATTACAGACCATGGAGCTTCCTATCCCAATGAGCCACGTGCAGTCACGTGACCTCGAGTGACGGGGGATCTTTTGCAATTTCATGAACTCTTGAGGCACTTCTGCAATTTTCCCCCACAAAACGCGTGTCATGCATGTGCTTAGCAGGGTTGGGGGCGAAGGCGGAGGCTCGAGCTCATCTGATCCTCGAGGCTAGGGCCGAGGTTCGAGTGAAAAACGAGGGTTGTAGGATCAAGGTTGGTCATCGATCCTACGATGGCGGTGGAGGCAGGAGATTCAAAGGCGGTGGGCAAGCGGCCGCGGTGGAGACGCGGGTACTCGGGGATGAATGCAGGTGGCCAAGCGTGGTTGGCGGATGGCAAAGCTGGAAGGTGGAGTGCGAAGGAGGGGATGGCACGTGGGAGGAGGTCGGTGATGCTCGATGATGAAGCCTTGTGGCCAAGCGTGGAGGGCATAGCTCCTGCTGTGGAGTGTGAGGTGGTGGATTCGTCTAGGCGTTGCGACGACAGGTGGGTCTCCTCAGTGGAGGGAAGAGGCGATGAAGGCCTCAGCTGACACACGACCGAGGTGAAGCCAAGACTGGTGGCGCGAGCGATTTGATGGCGGAGCGGCCGCGCAGGAGTTGCTTGCGCTGGAGGCTTGCGGGGCGGAGGTCGGTGTGCGACCTGCAATGGATTAGATAAGACACGATGGAAGGAAAGCAATTGAGTCGTATGGATCTGGAGGAGCTTGAGCTCCCTTCCAATGTTGTGGCTCAACTCTCTCAGGCGAAGGAAGAGAGGAGCTCAATTGCTCCTGAAGTGGAGCAGCAGCAAGATGCTCGGGGAACACCTTGGATCACGCCACCAGGAAGTTAGTGTCACTGTCACCGACAAGCTTGAAGCAGGGTGGATGAGGTGGAAGGACAGCGAGGGAGGGCTTTATAGGAGGATGGGTAGGTAGGCGTTATGGGAAGGAGGAGGGTTGGCCTCGTAACGGCCGGAGGAAGGGGACGACGAGTGTTACAAGGAGGTGGAAGTGATAGTGGTAACGACGTAGGTGGGTGGAGGATTTGCGAGGGAGGAGGGGACGTTGCAACGGCTGGAGGAAGGGGAAGGGGGGCTCACGTACTAAGAACGTGACCCGAGGGTGGCAGGAGAGAAAATGGAATGGGGGTGCCATGTGGCACGTCCATGGGCTACCAAGTGGTGATGAGCCGAAAATCCCACAAGACCCGAGTAGGGATAAAATCAATCAAGGGTCGTTGTGACCCGGATCTCATAGATCGGACTCAACAAGAAAAATAAGACCACCTAATTAAGGATAAATCGATAAAACACGAATAGCGGTCTTCGTTATTTATTTCACCTGGTATAGCGATCAGGGTCAAACTCAAGGAGCACGAATTGACCGGATCGGCCTACGAAGTAGTCAAAAAGATAAAATGAAAGACAAAATATTTTTGGTGGATTTTATGTAATTTTAAATTTTTTTGTGTTTTTATTATAAGAAAAATATAAGAGAAAGGAT
The DNA here is from genome assembly GCA_037367405.1 of Ottelia alismoides. NCBI lineage: Eukaryota > Viridiplantae > Streptophyta > Magnoliopsida > Alismatales > Hydrocharitaceae > Ottelia > Ottelia alismoides. The sequence goes on from JAZKJV010004101.1 coordinate 133,917, forward strand.
AAAACGGGTAGATTCAACAATTTATTAAACACTAAAAATGCTCAAAAAATTCAAACAAAATTATTTTTTGTTTTTTATGTTTTTAAGTGTTTTTGGTGATTTTTTAAGAATTTACTAATTTTTAGTTGATTTTATAAAAATCAAGAAAGGGAAAAACAAAGAATCAATGTACAGCCAGACTTGAAAGGCCAATTAAAAATATCTAATAGCTATAAAAGTCTGAAGGCAATTTTTATGAAAACTAGATATAAAAACTAAACTACAGAAAAATAGTTTGCATTTTTTGAATTTTTTAGAATTTGTAAGAATTTTTATAAGATTTTTAGGATTTTGTGAATTTTAGGGATTTTATAAATCCAAATGACATAAAAAGAAACTTAAAAACAACAAAACAAGCAATCCCTAATTTTTTTTAGAATTTTTAAAAAAGCTTTTATATTTTTAGTCGATTTTCTATTCCGGACAATAGCAAAAATGAAAGTTTTTGATTTTTTTTGAAAATAGTAAAAACGAATAAAAATGTTCCAAAAAATTAGTGAAATATTTACAGAGTGGCAAGAGCCACGTATCCAAATTTCACTTGATTTGGAGTTTATTTGATATTTTATTCAATCACTACAAAGGCTACAGCAAACAGGGACCTAAGTGATAGAAAACATAGTTCTGAGGGCTAACATGTAACACGTGCCAAAACTATAAGGCATCGATGCAAAAATCGCATCAATTTTTGCATATGTCGAATACAGCACGCACATGGGTATAAATGTAATTTTCAAAACTTAAATTTCAATCCATAACACCCACAAACTTCATCCCAGATAATGCAAATAGCCAAAAATATCACGTGTCGAAGCACGTGTCTCACACAAACAGGGACTGAATAACAAATAATCTAAATAAGAGGTCCAAACATGCAAATAACCCAAGAGTGCAAACTTATTTTATAGACTAAACAAGAAACTAAATAAAACTGCAGGGATATGGGTGCAAGTTACCCAGCCGAGGCGCGTGAGAGGCGCATGCACGCCATGTGTCGAACGGTGGATGACTGCTGATGTACGGTCCTGATGACGCCCTCTGGAGGATCCAACGGTGCTGGTGCAAGGGCGAACGTGGGAGAAACGTTGCCGTCATATCTGGATCTCACGACCTAACAGTGGCAGACCACGTGCGACTGTGATGAAGACTGACACAGAGGAGCGATCCGATGGCTGCGAGAGGATATGGAAGAACACCTCCTGGGCGAGTTTCCCTGACGATTCGGAGATGATCAAGAGGGCCGATGGAAGATCGAAGAGGGGTGTCCTTCTCGCGATGGTGTGCTGTGTAGGGTGGTGGCCTCCGATGAAGGCCCCAACAGTCGGATCCTTCGACGAGGGGGAAGCGACCTGGAGCAGCTCCGGCGAAGGGTGGGAGCACGGCCAAGGGGGGTCTCTCGCACTTATTGACCTGCAAAAAGAAGCCCTTGCTCGGAGGGATGCTCCGGCATAGGTTATTGGCTAAAAGAGGAAGAGAAGCAGCGTGGATGGGGCACGGGGGGTTCCAGCGAAGGTGATGGATGGAACCCGACTCGATCTGGACTCAGATGGTCTAGCTCGAGGTGATCAGATTGCGTAGGGAAGATGGCGATGGGTCGAGGAGTCGATCTATGCGGATAAGATGGGGTGGCAGAGCTCTGGCCACTAGGGCGGAGCTGGCGGAGCTGGAATGCGAAAATCGGAGATGGACTATGCCACAGACGCTAAAGGATCTACCTGTTGTTCGAAGTCGACTGGGGAGGAGACGCTGGTTCTCCGGTGGTCTTTGCCTCGATGGAGCGTCGCCTCCAGAGGCTCGGGCTTCGCCGGCAGCGGAGCACGACGACAAGGGTCGTCGGACCTGGGCTACACACCTCCAAACGCTCTCTCAAAACACTCTCCTCACTCGCTGTCACTCGAGGAAGACAATGGAGGTCACAGGGGTCGAAGATGGTGGCCGAAGGTGCGTCTAATGGAGGAAGAAGATGACGCTATATACTGGTGGGGATCCGACAAAGATGGAGTCTGACAGGGCATGTTGGTGCACGGATCCCTAGGAGAATCTCCGGGCGTGAATCTCGGATGTAAGATCTGCAAATGGAGCCCGGGGTTTAGGTGAAAGACGGTCGGATCAGTCCAGGGTAATTGGGCAAAGTCGGGTCGGGTCGGGACGCAGATCCGCCTACCTGGTGGTCTTGGGGTGAGAGTTGATCGGGGGTCAACAATCCCCCGTGGATCAATCTGGTAATTCCATTGATTAAATATTTGTAAATTCATTTTAATATAGAAAATGATTTTATTTGAAAATAATATCAACATGAAAAATGTTTATTTATTTTCAAAGTATTTTTAATGATTTTTATTATATTTTTTTAAAAATAAATTAAGTATTTACTTTATATTATTATTATATATAGGTATAAATACATATATATATTTTATTTTTATTTTTAATTATTTCTTTTTGTACAATTATCCCTATTTTATATTTTATTTATTTTCAACATAAAATATGGGATTTAAAATAAGTTTTATTCTATTTTTATTCATTATTTACAAAGGTAAAATAAATACATCTTTTATTTATATATACATGGTATATGTACACTGAGTAGAGAGAAATTATTTGTTTTTTTATTTTTCTTTTATTTTTCCCATTTTTATTTTATTTTTGGAAATATATACAAAATAAAGGGAACACATAAATATTTTTATTTTTAGAAAATAAAATATTTACACAAAGAGGGGTATTTACACCATGTTGAGTTACCCTATCTCTCTCTACTTATTTTATTTTGCGGTCAGGCCCATACTGAGCCTCCCTTGGGTTTAGGTCACACAATATTTATTCTAAATATTTCCCTCTTTTTCTTTGTTTCTTTGTTCCTTTATTTTTGTGCAAAAACATGCTAATTATGTCTATTTACATGATGCATGCATTTTGACAAATTATTGTATTTACAAATATTTACATGGTATTTTACAAAGGTTTCTAGCTAAAATAAAGGAATAAAGAGTGATGAATGGGGATTCATCACCCCCCTATACTTTACTTTTGCTAGTCCTTTAGCAAACACTTATTTGAAAAATAAGTGCAAAAAGAGAAAGAAGAAAAAGAGGAGAAATCAAGGTTGATTATTAAACTTTCCTTCATTAAATTGAAATATGGAGCTCAATCAGACCTTTGGATTATTCATTTGTCGGAACCTTATTTGGACTTAAGCTTAAAACTTAACGGCCTCTAAGTTCCACCAAACTATGGTTAAGACTCCTCAATAAACCAGATCAGAACAAGTTTACATACACAAACTCTAATGACCATGAATCTTTCCTTGTACTGTGTAAGTGATATGTAGCTCCCCACCTCAGAAGTAATAAAGAAACAACCTCCCTCAACCTGGTAACTCTAATGCCTTGGTCTAGCAACTCTTTCCTCGAGAAGTGGGGTATTCCCTTCTAAGTTCAAGAGCAACCGGCTCAAGAAGAGAGGGAAGAAGAGTATGGATCATGACCAGTGTAGCCATGTATCCTTGGGAGCTCTAACCAGTGTAGCTGAGTCTCTCGCTGCAAGCTTCATGAGATGGTCATGGGTAGCATAAGCTTTGCTTTATTGACTATATACACTCCGGTGGGATTACTAAATTTTCAATCCGACCCACCACTTTTTTGGAGTTTTCCTTTTTGCACAGTTTTTTTCATGTGCATATGTACAACATATCTACATGGTGCAACATATATACATAAGGAGTTTTTCCTCTTGATCCAGTAGACTATCTCTCTTTTGAAGCTTTATTGCAACCCACAGCTCTTGTCTTTAGACTTCATAACCACCAGACCAAGCTGAGACGCACTTCCTTCACTATAAGAAGAAGAGAAGTTCCGCCTAGAAGTACTACCCTCATATTATACCCCAAGCCAAAGAAACTGCCTCCTCACCACCTCATCCGTGGAGAGCTATGTGTAAAATGATGGTGCAAATAATGCCATTGTCACTGAGAGTCATGCGTGTGTTGTACTATTTTTCAAACATTTTGCAAAAAACATGTTCACATGATTTATTAATCAGTATATACAAAAAGAATTTGAGGAATAACCACATCTTTTTATTAAGGATTTTTAATGAATTTTAAAGAACTATTAGCCATATTTATTAGGAAAATATGAAAGTACGACTTATGGCTAAAGTATATACATAGTATATACGACCCCCCTATACTTAGCTTGAGCTATGTCCTCATAGATCGGAGAGAAAAGAGAATACATAACTCATACTAAGTATAGGAAAGTCTAAAGAATAAATAAATGAATCAATAAGAAGTTGACCGTCCCCCCTATACTTAGGATCAAATAATCCTAAGTATAGCAGAATGTACACAACGTAGGGAGGGTCAAGGGTGGGAATGAACAGATCGTACTCAGATTGTCTCCCCCTATACTTAGGGTAAGATATCCCTAAGTATAGACAAGAAGAGGAGACAACGGAGAAGATCGAAAAGAATAGAAGAAACTCGGGGTGCACACCCCCTATACTTAGGACAAAGTACGTCCAAAGTATAGAAGACTGTCTACAAGGGGGCGACACTTTTTGGATAGATACAGAAGATAGAAAAAGAAAAGAAGAAAAGAAGAGAAGAGATGAAATTGGGTATGAACAACTCGAGATGCACATCCCCCCTATACTTAGGATAGAGTACATCCTAAGTGTAGCAATGATGAAAGGGATGGCATCAAGTCGGTAGAAGAGGATAAAAGAAATTGAAAAGAAGAAAAGAAGAAAAGAAGAAAAGAAGAAAAGAAGAAAAATCATTCAAAAATGTTTTGTTGTGCTTGGCCTTCCTCTGCCTCTTTGGAGATATCCAGCTCATCCTTATAGATTACTTGAATCGAGTCAACGACAGCCATGAATGTATCATGTTCAAGGTATGGCTTCAGAAGTTGTCCATTGACCACAAATGGTTGTGTGTCAGCTGATAGATTGGATATCAATACACCTCCGTTGTCACGTACCTGCTTAACCATAAACGACCCAGTCCATTTACTCTTCAATTTACCTGGAAAGATCTTCAATTTCGCATCAAACAACCACACCTTCTGACCTGGATTGAAGGACTTGAGGCGGATATGCTTGTCATACCATGTTTTGACCTTCTCCTTGTACATCAGGTTGTTTTCATATGCATAATCTCTGAATTCTAGTAATCTGTTCAGATCCAATTTTCTGTTCTTTCCTGCTTGCTTGGAGTCCAAATTACAGATGTGAATGGACCATAAGATTTATGAATGAGTTCAACGGGCAAATGACATGGCTTGCCATACACCAGGAGGTAAGGAGACATTCCCAAGGGTGACTTGTACGTCGTCCTATAAGCCCAAAGAACGGAATCAAGCAGCTGAGACCAATTCTTGCGGTCCGGACGTACAAGCTTCTGTAAAATTGTCTTGATCTCCCTATTGGAACATTCAGCTAAGCCATTGGACTGCGGGTGGTAGGGTGAAGCAACCCGATGTTCAATGCAGAATTCCTGAGTCAACTTCTTCACCTCTCTGTTTATGAAATGACTACCCCCGTCAGATATGAGAATCTTGGGAATCCCGAACCGTGCTATGATGTGATCTCTCAAGAATCGACAGACAGTCCTACTGTCGGCAGTTCGGGCAGGAATAGCCTCCACCCATCGACTTACATAATCGACAGCAAGCAGAATAAATTCATAACCCTGACTGTTGGAAATGGGCCCATAAAGTCGATGCCCCATGCGTCGAAGACGTCTGAGATCTGAATGTATTTCAGAGGCATCGTGTCTCTCATTCCTATGGTTCCGCCCATCTTTTGACAGTCAGTGCAGCGTTTGACATAATCATCTGCATCTTTGAATAATGAAGGCCACCAGAGGCCACTTTGAAGAACTTTTGCTGCCGTTCGTTTGCCTGAATATTGTCCTCCAAAATCTTGGTCATGACATAAAGCGAGGACACTTGGAACTTCCTCCTGAGGAATGCACCTTCTCCAGATATAATATGCTCCCTCACAAAACAAATACGGGTCTTCCCACTGGTAGAAATGGATTTTAGACAAGAATCTGTATATTTTCAACTTAGGCCAGTCTTATGGGATTTTCTTGGTCACCAGAAAATTCACAATGTCTGTATACCAAGGAAGCGAGGTGACAGACAGAATTGCCTCGTCTGGAAAGGTCTATGTGATCGGCTGCAGGTTCAGCTCAGGAGATTCCGGCTCAGGAAGCCTTGACAGATGATCGGCCACCACATTCTTTACCCCAGGTTTATCTTTGATTTCCAAGTCAAATTCCTGGAGGAGAAGGATCCACCGAATGAGACGTGGTTTAGCGTCCTTCTTCTGCTGTAAATACCGAATGGCCGAATGATCAGTGTAAATGATTACTTTAGACCCAATGAGGTAGGATTTGAACTTTTCCAGGGCAAAGACTACCGCTAGCAGCTCCTTTTTAGTAACAGTGTAGTTTCTCTGGGCTTCATCGAGCGTTCGGCTAGCGTAGTGAATCGCAAATGGTACATTATCTTTCCGCTGTCCCAGTACAGCTCTGATGGCATAATCTGATGCGTCGGTCATGATCTCGAAAGGCTGAGTCCAAATCGGTGGCTTTAAGACAGGGGCATGTGTGATGAGTTCTTTCAACTGATTAAAGGCAAGGAGCACACGGTCATCTACAATGAATTCATTGTCCTTGTCGAGCAACTCAGTCAACGGTCTGGCCAGTTTACTGAAATCTTTGATGAATCGTCGGTAAAAACCGACATGGCCCAAGAATGACCGGACTTGCTTGATGTTTGTAGGTGGCTCAAGTTTGGAAATCACGTCCACCTTGGCTGGGTCAACCTCCATACCACATTTAGAAATCATGTGACCCAGCACAATTCCTTCGGTCACCATGAAGTTGCTCTTCTCCCACGAGAGCACAAGATTGACTTCGCAGCACCTATGTAAGACTCGATCTAAATAATCCAGACATTGGTCAAATGAATCCCCATAGACTGAAAAATCGTCCATAAAGACCTCAAGAAAGTTGCCCACCATATCGGAAAAATTGCAAGCATACACCTTTGAAATGTGGCTGGGGCGTTGCAAAGCTGGAACGGCATCCGTCTGAAGGTATATGTACCAAAAAGACAGGTGAACGTGGTCTTCTCTTGATCTTCGAGAGCAATAGCAACTTGATTGTATCTAGAGTAACCGTCCAAGAAGCAAAAATATTCCTTCGCGGCCAATCTTTCCAAGATCTGGTCGATGAAGGGTAAAGGAAAGTGGTCCTTCTTGGTAGCGAGATTAAGTCTTTTGTAGTCCACGCACACTCGCCAAGAAGTCGGTACTCTAGTTGCGATCTCCTCTCCTTTGTCATTCTTCACAATGGTGATCCCTGATTTCTTGGGGACAACATGCAGAGGGCTCACCCATTTGCTGTCGGAGATGGGATAGATAAATCCTGCATCACACCACTTCTGGGTTTCTTTCATAACGACCTCGGGCAGATTAGGATTTAATCTTCTCTGAAGTTCTCGAGAGGGCCTGCAATCTTCTTCCAGAAAGATGCGGTGCGAGCATAGTGACGGATTGATCCCATTGAGATCAGAAGTTCGCCAGCCTATTGCCTTGCGGTTGCGTTCAAGAACCTCCATCAGATGAGATTCTTGGTCTTCGGTCAGATTTGCATTGATGATGACCGGGTACATGTTTGGTTCTCCCGCAAAGAAGGCATACTTCATGTTGGAGGGCAAGGGTTTTAGCTCTGGCGGGGTCTGAGCTGCTTCAGAGGTGACCTCAGCTATTAGTGTAGGTGGTGATTCTTTCAACTGTTCGGTGTCCACCATACTCAGTTCTACCTCATCTCTCAAATCCTGACAGAATTCCTCGATGATGTCCACTTCATTCAAGGATTCTTCAAAAATTTGCTCTTGGTTTTGAAGGCACATCACTCCCACGGCAGTCTCTTGCAGCACATCAACGAGTTCCTCATCCTGATCGATAAGGGGAAATTCGACTGCGGACTTCACTTCCTCCTCGGGACAGAGGAGTTCTTGGATCTCATTATCATCAAAAAATAAGTTGGTATCTTGAATTTCTGCTAGAAAATCGCAGTCGTCAGCATACTCGATCACCCTTGCGCATGATGTAGATGTCTGTTCGGCTGGTGTTCCCTCAGACAGGGTCTCTACTCTGATTGTTTCATTGCCAGCGCCAAAAGTGATTTCTCTTGTCCCATAATTCACTACTGCGTTTGATGTCCGCAGAAACGGTCTTCCAAGTATGATTGGAGTAAGGAGCAATGGAGAGGGGACGTCCATATCTAAGACCACAACACCGGCCGGGAACGACTTTCCCTGAACCGTGACTATCACGTCCTCCAATAGGCCCCTAGGCTACTTGACTGACTTGTCCGCAAACTGCAGAATCATCTTTGTAGGCTTGAGCGGTCCTAGCCTGAATTCAGTAAGTAGCTAAGCTGGCATCAAGTTCACAGAAGACCTGCTGTCGAAAAGTGTTCGTTCAAACTCCTGATTGAACATCTGACAATGTACAAGAGGTGCTCCCATATCTGGCTTTTTATCTGGGAGGTTGCTGATGGTATTAACGGTGGCCATTGTGAGGATATGCTTCTCGGACTTGCCACTCTTGCTTCTGGAATTGTGGGGATGCAGCCTGCGCTTAGTTGTGCATGCCTCTTTCTATCCTTTCTTTACAGCTAGCATGTACTGAAGAGCTTTCATTAATGGCATATTCAACACCAAATTCTGGATGATTTCTATAATGGCAGGATCAGACACAGCATTTTTCAAATTTTTCTTTTTTTTGTGTTTTTTCATTACTTCTGGAAAGGGAACATTTACAAACTCTCCACCAATGTCATTCAAAATATTGTCCATGTTGTTGTTTACAGGTAGATGACAAAAAAGAATGGATTCATCTACAATCTGTGGACCAAAAATGATGCCCTCGGCTTCAGGTGCTGGCGTTGTACTCGCTGCAGGTGTGATACTCCTCCCATCCGGAACATTCTGTGAGGCAGGTGCAGACGTCTCCAACGGTGTCCGATCTCCATCGAGGTTGCTGCTATCTTTTTGTGTTTTACTATTTTCTTTATTTTTTGTGATTTTCTGAATACTGGTGCTGCTCCCAAAATGCTGCTTGGCCCTGGTGTTGGTTGGACTGACGATTCCCTGTCAGATGTAAGATGCTTTCCCTTCACCGTCGCTGATGGCTGGAGTGTCCTACCGCTCCTGAGAGTAACATCATTAGATAAAAAACAATTTAATTCACCTGATTCGGTTTGGAAACTGTCGGCTACCTGCTCCTTGCGTCGGAAGTTGTTCGGATTGGCTTCGACCTGTGCTGGTATGACGGTCTTGGTCGCCGTCAGGTCGTCATTCTTCTGAGTCATCTCAGCATGTTCTTCATTAATTGCTCTAAACAGGACAGGGCCGGATTAACCGTTACAATCTCAGAGGAGTCCCCTTGCTGGGGTCTAGAGTGCTGGTATAGCGGCTGAGATTGCGATGGATAACCCTGAGAAAATTGGTGAGGAGAAGGGTTGGAGGAATATTGTTCATTCTGTTGATTGTATTGAGCAGCCGGCTGCTGATGGTATCCTTGTCCACGATATCCGGACTGCTGAGGACCGTGTTGTTAATTCTGCCTCCAGGTGTTACCGTGAGATGGAGGTTGGTATTGGTAGGAGGGTTGGAAGGGTCTCCCACCCTGCTGCTGCTGGGTGATAGGTCCTGTTGCCCATGTTCTGACCCTGAGAATGTCCCCGAGGACGGATCAGTTGCGCTTCATTGTTCCATACTCCATTGATCTCCTGAATCAGTGGCAGGGGTGGAGAGAACTGCTCGGAGTATGTTGACTGGGGCTCAGGTTGATATACAACCATCTGTGTCTGGGGCTGCGGGGGCTGCTTCGGAACCTGCACGTAGTACATGTGCTGGACAGGTTGGGGCTGCGGTGGAGTCAGCTGAGGGTTTTGCTGCATTGTGGGCTCCTTCTTCTCAGCATTCGGCTCGGCAGAAGTAGACACAGCATTGCACATGTTGGCATTCAATGCACGAACAAGATGCTCCAGCTGTTGGGAAATCTGGTCGAGCTTTTCCAAACTCTATATCCTCTTCCTAATGACGACCAATTTTTCGAGGTCATGTGACCTCTTCTCAATGATATCCACCTTGGACAAGTCGCTGCCAATGATGCTCAGGTTGGAGCTCTCATCCTTGTCCTCGGTGTGAGAAGCCATGTTCACTGGCTTGCTGATGGTGGTTGGTGTCTTCATGTATGCTCTGGATGAGGTTTGCGAGGCTTCTCCTTCAGCCATTTCCTTGAAGACGTTCCATACCACGTCCTTGTCCTTCTTGAAATGCGAACTGCCGCAAGCGACGTCTACAAGCTTTTATCTCTCAAGTGATAGCCCCCCGAAGAAATGCTGGACAAGACTAGTCTTTGGAATTTCATGGTGGGGGCACTTCTCCTGCAGATCTTTGAATCTCTCCCACGCTTCATGGATAGTCTCGTGGGGCTACTGGCAGAAACTGGAAATACGGGCACACATCTGATTCCAATCACCCGAGAGGATAGAATTTATGGAGGAATGCAGACTTCAGCTCCTCCCAGGTCGTGACGACCTTCCCAAGATGGTCGACTCAATATAGGGCCTTGTCTTGAAGGCTGAAGGGAAAGGCAGTCATCTTGACTACCCCTAGAGGAATGCCCGGGTAATGAGCGGTGGCACAGATGCGGCCAAACTTCTTGAGAAAAATATATGGTTCCTCAGTGGTATTACCATGGAATGAGGGAAGAAGGGACAGGAATTGCGGCTTTAGCTCGAAGTGGGCATGCATATGTGGAACCTGAATCCACTCAGTAATGCGTCCCGCTCCTGGGTTGTATGTTTCCTTGAGTGTAGGCTTTGGCTGCGGTGGATCTACTTCCGCTGCATCAAATTCTGGTCCTCCCACTGAGAACTCATCTCTGACTTCTTGAAAATTAGGATCTTGGTTTGGATCATCCTCCTGGCGGCCATCTCTTGCATCGACCCTCCTCCTCAGATCATTCAGCATATCTTAGAAGGCGGTCTGGGCCAGGGCTTGATTAGTCAGCTGCTGTTGGATGGCTTGAATGGAAGTCAGCAGCTGACTGTTAACCTTGTTCTGTGTAGTGTATTGCCCTTCCCCCGGATTGACTTCAGGTTCATGTTGGGGATGTGGTCCCTTTCCTCTTCCTCATGCCATCTCAGACTGAACTGGAATTTCTGACTCGTGGTCGGGTGGAGAATCTGCATGACGGAGTATCAGTATCTTCTTGAGCACCCGTTGTTGAGATGAATCTAGAATTAAGGTCAATCCCAGAATGTTGTGAATGGAGCATAGGATATTGACTGAAATCGATCTCCATCCACAAGGGGTTATTTCGGGGACAAGAGTAATCCCGATTTATTGGAAGGGGAAGAGCACGATGGTAAACAAGAAATAAAAGGATTGTAAAACAGTAGAAAACTCACAATGAGCAAGGATCAACTGGAGGAAGAACAAAATTTGTGCAAAGGCGCGATGTTTTTGATCTTGACCTAAATGCTACTAGCAATCAAACACAAAACAAGGGGATTCACCAACTCAACACGTGAAGCCATGAAGGTTCAGCTTTTATCTTTGCAATTTTTAAATTGAATTCAGGAAGTTATCTTTTAACGAGTCCTTAGAGTGCTACGCCTATAGGAGTGAGAGTACTGCCGGAAAAGTATTCCCGTACTTGTCCTCCTCTTGTGTAACCTGTAGCTTGCGCTTTTTGAGGTCCTTGTAACCCTTCATGGATCCCTACTCAGCCAAAGAAGAAGAGGGAGGAAGTCGATAGGCGAAACTGATACTTCGGATCTCGCTCGCAACAGAATCACCCGTGAGCGTGCAAGATCCTACTCGGACATAGACGGTGAGACAGACACACCCATGAAGGCGTGGCCTATGCTCGGTACTTCGGACAGGGTCGATGCTCACACAATAGTGAGTCACCAATGATGACCAAGTCCTACTCGCCTACGTATGATAGTAGCGCCAATACTTCGGAAATCCAGGCAATACACAAGGCAGCCACAAGCTGGGTTTCTGGCTCTAATCCTTACGAAGCACTCAACTCACTTGGAAGGAGACCTTCCCATGCAACCTGAAGACAAGTGAGGGTGTGACTCTCCCCAATCAATGAATCCAATGACCAGTTTTATTTATGTCAAAGTTTTCTTAGCAGTCCCTTTTTAAATTTTTGTGGTGTTATCGCTTCTTTTGAGTATATTCAAACAAGCGCCTAATGATTTTGTGTTTTTATTTGATTCCTACTTTCTCCAAAAACAGAGGGAGAAAAGAGTCGTAAAAGCCGTGCAAGTCGACACCAAGGTGGAAATCTCACCTTTGTGCCTAAATGATGGATGCTAAGTAAGAAGACTTACAGCGCCTCCAGCTCTCTCCATGCGGGATGCAAAGCAGAAATTTTTAAACCTAAACTATATGATGATATGCAAGCGGAAATCGTCCTAAGCTGGCAATTTCTACGTGAAGAATCACAAGTCAATCTCCAATCCTCAACCCTAGAGTCCGGTCTAGGCTCACCCCTCCTCTCGACACATCGAGTTCAGGAGAAGCGCTTGGTGGGATGAGCTCGCGACGCGGCGGATCAAGGACTAATGATTAACTATTTAGTTAGACTAACTCCAAATACGATCTATAGGTGCATGCAATGGTTATTAGGGTGTTTGGACCTAATCTAATTGGTCAAGCAAAAGCCTAGAACTAAGGGCTCAATCCACAAAAGAAATGAAAAGGAAATCAAAACCGGAAAATGACAGTCGAGAAACGCGAAGAAAACCGCGGTGGGCCCCCAGGTGAACAAACACCTGGAAGTATGGCCCGAAAGTCCTGAGTGTCCAAGTCATGTATTATTACAATTCAAATTACTCTCTCTCACCAAAAATAACAAAAAAATCTAACTATCTCTCTCTCTCTCAAGCTCTCCTGCTCTCTCCTGCCGGCTAGGGTAGAATAGCCGGCTCCTCCTCTCAAGGATGCGTAGGATCCCCTAGGCGATCCTCCTCGGTCAGCGGTCTCTCGCAAGAAAACAAGAGAGGTGTCAGACAGTTCAAAACAAATTATGCACAAAAAACAAATAATCAAAAATGGCTAAGCAGATAAAAGACACAAATGTACTCTACAAGCCGATGCTCCCCGGTAATGGTGCCATTTGAAAAACGAAAATGTGAGAGCCTCTAAATAATGGTCTGACAAATCAGACTCACTGTCGCTGAGGCGACTACTCGAGCTTTCTCGTTTGTCAACAATTAACCCACATAATTAACAGTCAATCAACAGCAAGGATTAAAATTTATTATACCCTACTAAAAATGTACAATGGCAAGCAAGTAGGGGTCGAACACAGGAAACAAAGGTGTAGAGTATAGACAAAAAGTCAAAATCTAGGTCTAATGGACTACTTAGCCAGTCTAATTTTTTTGTGGGTTTTTATTTTTTTATTTTTTTAATATATTATTTTAATTTTTTATTTTGATTTTTAATTTTTTGATTTTATATTTTCTTTTTATATTTTATATTTTTTATAATTTTTTAAAATTGGAATATATATACAATATAAGAAAAGAGGTGATATAATATTTATAAAAATATGGAAAAATGCTCAAAAATTCAGAAATAAAATATTTTTGGTCATTATTAGATTTTTTACTGTTTTTGTGATTTTTGGTTATTTTTCAAATTCTTTTTGGTATGTTTAAAAGTCAAAAGAAAGGAAAACAGTGATTTAGACAGTGGCTGTGAGTAAAATATGAATGAAAAATATCAAACAGCCACAGAAATTTTCCAACTAATTTTAAAATAAAGATAATAAAATATAGAACCTACAGGATCTGAGTTTGTATTTTTCTGATTTTTCAATGATTTTCTAGATTTTTTTGAAGTTTTTAGGTATTTTCTAATTTTTAAGGTTTTTCTTTTGCAATTTTTAGTGATTTGTGGACTGACACTAAAATAGATTAAAATACACAGTAGGTAATTTTTTGGAATTTTTCTAAGTATTTTAATATTTTTTTGGTATTTTCTAGGCTGGACAACACTGAAATAACATGTTTTTTGATTTTTAATAAATGCAAAAATGCAATATAAAAACTAAAAATTAGCGTACAAGAGAAAGTAAACAGGAGCTTAAAATAATTTTTGTGGAATTTTTGGCACTTTAATGATGCGTGAAATAAATAGAGCAAACACAAAACTCCTAAGCCTAGCAGGGGTATATATGCGATTATAAAAATATCCAGGGACACAATAACAATTTTCACCAAAAATCCACGCGTGACGCACATGATCTATTGTTCACAGGGTATACTTGCAATTAGCAAAAATCGGTAGGACAAGAATGCAATTACACCAGAAACATATTTAAATCACTACGCACAGGGGCTTAATTGCAAATACATGAAAGTTTGGGATCAAAATTGCAAAATACCCACAAACACGTGGCCCAGTCACCTGAGGTGATGTGGTCGAGGACTGAAGTGCAAATAAGGAAAGTTACGGGGTCTAGTTGCAATTTTTACAAAAATTTTTGAACTGTAGACGAAAGTTATGGTATTATAAAATAAAGACAAAAAAGACTTGGGTTAAGGTGCAAAATACCCAAGCCTCGCGCGCCAGCGGACGGCGGGGCTGATCTCACTTAACACGTGTCGAAGCTGAGCAGCGCGATGACGCTTCACGTGTGCGGCCGTGATTAGACTCCACGAGCAGATCCGACGGTTGAGCGTCCAGATGATCTGACGGCTCTGGTGCAGTCTCGACAACGCTCCTGATCCAACGGCGGAGAGAGGTTCACGAAGAACACCATCTCCGGCGAGCTTTGACGAGTCCATCCGGCCGACACACGGCCACTCCGGCCCTAGGATCAAGGGCAAAATGATCCTAGGGCCCTTCCGCGTCGGATGATGGTCTCGACAACGGCTGAGACGGCGAGGTGAGGGCCGACGGCAGCAGCGACCTGGGAGGTGCTTCCCCTAGTTGTCGAGGCTCTTTTGAGTCTCCTCTCGCGTTCCTTCCTGCTGGGTTAGATGCACGGCAAAAATATGGAGCTCGGAGTGCTCTCCGATGGAGCTATGGTGGCGATTTGTGGCTCGGGTATGGTGGCTCCGGCGATCGGCGGATGATGAATCTCGTATTCATCACTCTAAATCTCATTTATTAAGCTCAAATCCCTAAAAATCAACAACATTCTTGCATCTATTTTGCATAATTAGCATTCATGCATGTTTTCATAAGAATGGCATTTTAGCACATAAATCTGCATAAAATAAGAAGCCAAAAATCCAAGCCAAAATGACCTGTAAATAAGTCTAACTTCCCGGATTTTTAACTCATTCATGCTAACTCTGAATAATTCAAAACCACTTCCACTGTGTACATATCACTAACAAAAATAAAGGAAAAATACAAAAAAAAATAACTAACCCAAATAAGTGGACCAAAAACCCAAACCCTAATTTCAGGATTTTCGGACTAAAAGCCACATATCTTCTCCATCCAGTGTCCGATTTAATCCTACTCACTTTTGAACTAATGTGCATTCAATTACCTTCAAAACAAGACCAAGTTCAAGTGAATCGGAGCTCATATGTGAAAGTTGTGTTTTGTGCCTCTTTTGTACATTGTATATTTTCACGGTTTTGACCTTGTATTTTATGTATATATTTTCTTAAGCAATAAAAATCCAAAAAAATTAGAATTAAGTGTCTTTTATTTATCTTTGATTTTTCCATATTTTTCCAGATTTTTATCGTGTTTAAAAATAACAAAAAAATTATAAAACCCAAAAATCAAGGTATTCTATTTACATAGGATACCCCAAAAATTCACTTTTTACATTTGACCGATTTTGGTGTTGATGTCTTCATGAAAGTTGTAGATCTCATCGAGACGGGCAATTTTCGTGAAGAAAGTTTTTCGATCCGAGGTCATCTACTATTTTTTATCGATTTTACAAGATATTTTAATTTCGAATTTTGTGGGGCTGACACGTGGCAGCACCTGGTGCCGCCACGTGTCAGTCATTTTTGGGCTTTATATATATCGGTTTTTATTTATTAAAAAAATAAATAAATAAAAAATAAAAAAATAAAAAAGGGACGCACGGCTCCCCATCTCGCTGCCACGTGGCGCAACGGGCACCGTCCGATCACGCGCGATCGGACGGCGCCTGCGCGTCGTCCTCCTCCGCCCCCCTCCCCTTCCTAATCAGCCTCCGCCGCCTCGCGAACCCCGCGAAAACCGCCGCGCATCTCGCGGCCATATCTCGCCGGCGCCAATCGTATCCCCTTCAGATCTCCCTCTCCGATTCCCCCATCCAATCAAACCCCCTTCGATTCCTTCCCCGATCTCCTTCCATCTCTTGCACCCCAGCAGCCTATAAAAGGAACACCGCCGGCCCTCCTCCAACCTATCCGCCGATCTTCATAGCAGAGCACCACCTCCGGTCGTGACACCCGCGAGGCCCCCTCGTCGCCGGCGTGATCCGAGGCTCTCTCCGCCTCGTCGCAGCTCCGCCCCGAGCGCCGCTGCTAGCTCCGGCCGCCCAACGCCGTCGAGCTCCTTCAGGTATACCCTCTTTCTCTTTCTCTTTCTCTCTCTCTCTCTCTCTCTCTCCATCTCGCCTGCTCCACCACCGAGTCCACCGCCCCCACCTCGACGCCATCGCTCCGCCCTTCACCGACAACAGCCACCTCCGGCCTTCATCGACTTCCTCCGTGCATCTCCGCCACCACCGCAACGCCGCTCCGCCTCAACGACTCCGCCTTCGTCTCCCTCGACGCCCCACGGCCGTGTGTCGGCCACCACCGCCTGGAGCTCTGCTCCTGCTCCTTCGTCGAGCCAACGCCACCAACAAGCTTCGTCAACAGCACCTTCGTCTTCGCGCCGCAAGCGCCTCCGCCTTGACAACGCCACCGGCCCCATCGCGCGCCACCGCCGAGGCGCATAACCACCGCAGGAGGCGGTGGTTCTCCAGCCCACGCCATTACCGCCTCTTCGCCGGCCGGGTTAGACCCGAGGTCCTCCCATGTGTGTGGCACGTGCGGAGGAAACGTCCGCAGCAAGCAATATAGGGGTCACGTGATCTGCACGTGACCCGCTGGGTTATTTACGGAAGAGCCCCTGGGTGCCCCCCTATTCGCACAGCAATCCCCGCCGACCAGAGGCACGTGCAGTGCACGTGTGACGGTTCCGTAAATGCTGCTTTTAAGAATGTGTTTTTATCGTGTCGTGCGTTGTAGGCGGCAATCGGAAACGGTCAAGAAAATACCAGAAATGATTTTCAATTTTTAATCTCGTGGTTTTATGTTTATTTTACTTGGGCAAGTCCCAAGGTCGATCACAAGGAGGCAAAGGAACAACCTAGAATTAAGTCTATCAAAGTTCGTGTTCGGTTTTCGAAGCGGTCTTTTTTTGGAATTTTTCAATGAATTAGGGGTGCACGTGCAAATTTGGCCTTATTTTAGGGACTAAAATGTAAATAACGTTCAAATGATGTCCGAAAAATACGAAACTTGGCCACAATGTAAACTATAATGAAATGGATGCACTGCAATTTTTTTGGAATTTTTGGATGCAATATGAATTTTTTTATGGATTTTTAAATGCAAACAAAATGATTTTTAATATTTAATTTTAATAAATATCAAACCTACTTATTTTCGAGAATCAAAATTATCTGAGATCTATCACTAGGTTACGGATCTCAAAAAAATCCTAAACCTTGAAAATGTGGGGTTTAATACTTAATAAAAATTAGATACTAAAAGATGCTAAATGATTTTTACAGGATAAAATATGCGTGCAAATGCAATGATTTTTGGGCACAATGTTAATCAAATTAATCTCTACGATATGTGATTTTTGGGGAATTTTTAAAGCCACGGTTAATCAACTATCAATTTTAGAGCAAGAGATGGGTAAAATATGCAAATCTTCACCAAATAAATATTTATTAATTAACCGTCAATCATAAAAATATCCACAACATGTCAAAGCATAGAGAATTGATTAACCAACATCATGCTATTTTTGGATTAATAAAATAATGTAGAGAAAAAGTTCAAAACTAAGGGGGAACACAGGGGTACGGATGCAAATATAAATAAATAAATAAATAAGACTAGAAATACACTGAAAGGGCTTAAATGTAATTACCGATATATCTGGGGGGATTTCTGCAAAATGCCCAGAGGGGCACGTGCGTGGCACGTGCCCTCTGGGGGCGGGGGCTGTTCTGCGAATAAGGAGGTCTTCGGGGGGTCCTTCGTAAATAACCCAGCGGGTCACGTGCATATCACGTGACCCCTGGGTGGCGTGCTGCGGACGTTTCCTCCGCACGTGCAGAGCACGTGGGAGGACCTCGGGCTGGTCCCGGCCTGCGGCTGATCTTGCGAAGCGGAGGGAGCTCGGCCTCTCCTGGAGGAGAGGGCGGAGGAGAACCACCGCCTCCTGCGGTGGTCGGGCAGTGCAGCAAGGCGGAGGAGTCGATGGTAGCGGCCGACACACGGCCTAGGCGGAGAAGACGGAGGAGCCTGGTGGGTGTTGATGAAGGCGCAGCTGGAGGAGATGACGGAGACGGCGGAGTCAGGGCTGCGGTCGACGTCGGAGATTGATGACGGTGGCGTAGGCGGAGGAGCTCCAGGCGGAGGCGTGGTTGCTGGAGACGAAGCGGCTGAAGATGTTGACGATGACGGCGAAGCGGGAGAACGTCGGAATAGTTGGCTCGACGCCAAGGGCGGAGCGGGGCAGAGGGCACGGCGGCGCTGCTACGAGGGGCTGGGCCTCCTCGGACCTCGTCGGCGAAGAAGAGAACCCAGGCGTTGTCACCGCCTTGGGCTCTCGACCTGATGCGTATCCGACGGATGCCTTGGAGGAGTGCCGGTGGTGGTTGTTAAATAGGGCTGGGACAGTCGGGAAAAAGGAAGGAGATCGGGGCGATGGGGGTTTTGACGAGGGTGTGATTGATTTGATGGAGATACGGCGATCGGAGCGAGATTTGCGGCGAAGATGGGATTCGCGGTGGCGGAGATCGGAGATGGGCGGAGCTCGCGAGATCCGCGGCGGCCCGAAGAGGAAAGGGGGTCTGGAGGAAGGAGAAGCACAGGTGCCGTCCGATCGCGCGTGATCGGACGGCCCCTGATGGGCCACGTGGCAGTTAAAGGCGGGGGGGCGGAGGCACGTGCGGAGCACGTGCCTGGGGAGGCACGTGCGACGCACGTGCGTTTTGTATTTTTTTTTTTGTTATTTTTTTTATTAAAACGAATAATAAAAAGGCTAAAAATGGCTGACACGTGGCGGCCTCTGGGGCTGCCACGTGTCAGCACCAGAAAATTCGAAATTAAAAACCTTTGTAAAATCGATAAAAAATAGTAAACGACCTCGGATCAAAAAAGTTTCTTCATGAAAATTGCTCGTCTCGATGAGATCTACAACTTTCATGAAGACATCAAAACTAAAATCGGTCAAATGTAAAAAGTGAATTTTTGGGGTATCCTATGTACATAGAATACCTTGATTTTTGGGTTTTATAATTTTTATGTCATTTTTAAACAAGATAAAAATCCGGAAAAATATGAAAAAATCAAAGATAAATAAAAGACACTTAATTCTAATTTTTTTTGGATTTTTATTGATTAAGAAAATATATACATAAAATACAAGGTCAAAAACCGCGAAAATACATAATGTACAAAAGAGGCCCAAAACCCAACTTTCGCATATGAGCTCCGATTCACTTGAACTTGGTCTTGTTTTGAAGGTAATTGAATGCTCATTAGTTCAAAAGTGAGTAGGATTAAATCGGACATTGGATGGAGAAGATATGTGGCTTTTAGTCCGAAAATCCTGAAATTAGGGCTTGGGTTTTTGGTCCACTTATTTGGGTTAGTTATTTTTTTGTATTTTTCTTTTATTCTTGTTAGTGATATGTATACAGTGGAAGTGGTTTTGAGTTATTTGGAGTTAGCATGAATGTGTTAAAAATCTGGGAAGTTAGGCTTATTTACAGGTCATTTTGGCTTGGATTTTTGGCTTCTTATTTTGTGCAGATTTTTGTGCTAAAATGCAATTCTTATGAAAACATGCATGAATGCTAATTATGCAAAATAGATGTCAGAATGTTGTTGATTTTGAGGGATTTGAGCTTAATAAATGAGATTTAGAGTGATGAATATGAGATTCATCATCCCCCTATACTTAAACCATGCTCGTCCCTGAGCATCAAAAAGAAATGCCATGAGGTGAAATGAGATTGGGTTCCAAACCAAGACCATGAGCTGAAGGTGAAAGTAAGCCTAAACTCAACCTTTGGATTATTTGTGTGTCGGAACTTCTGTGAGACTTAGAATTTTAAAATCAACAGCCCTCAAGTTCTACACATCATTGCTACAGTTTCGACTCAGAAGTCATCTTAGATCAATCATCTTCCCAAAGTATACTCTTTGAACATTGAATAACTGACTCTTGTGTGTGAAATATTTTAGCTCTTCCCACCCAGAATGCCGGACTACTGCACAAGCCTCCTCTCCAATAACTCGTCCTCGGGGAGTCAGGTATTTCCTTCTAAGGTCTGTCGCGCTGTGTTCACAATCGAATTGGGGGGAGAAGATAGAAGAATGAGAAAAGAACTGGAGGGTGGCCAGTGTAGTCACCTCTCCTTGTGAAGATGACCAGTGTAGCCGAGTCTCCACCAAGATCTGCAGGTTTCTGGAAGCTTGGACCTTTTTGGTCAGATTTTATTTGGTAGTTGCTTCTTTGTATTTGGAATTTTTGGTGGTTCTGCTTGGATCTTGTTGTGCCCCTACGGATATAGAATCTTTTGTTTCCGTACATTTTTTGGGGTCTTAGAAAAAATTGTGCCCAGCCGTCCATCCCTTTTCCGAAGCTTTATTTCAACCCGTACTCCGGTCTTTAGATTTCCACGCTACCAGAAAAGAAACTCACACAGTCTTCCAACATATGTTTGAGTTGAGCTAAGTGCATAGTGCGAGAGTACAAATTAATTCCTTATTCCAGAGTTGTACCCAGAATGAAGAGACCAGGTTAGACACTAAGAGTCAAACGTTGTACATTGTCATGTGGAACTCAAAGAATTAAGTCAACGACCTGAAGACTCTAAAATTCCATTTCTCGGTGAAGTTCCTCTGAAAATTAGGTGGATTAAGGTCAAGTCCAGACCACTCTCGGTTTCGGCTCATAACTCGGTTCAGAACCCAAAGACTTTTCACATATGCAAATGCGATGCTTGATGAGATGCGAGTGAGTGAAATGCAGACACATATTTTTTTGTTTTTGATTTTTTTCTTTCTTTCTTTTTTTTTTTAATGCAAAAATGAATAAGAAGCATTTTTTTCAAAAATTTTGGGCAAGGTTAGTGTTAGTAGCAAAACTTCTTTTTTTTTCAATTTTTAAGAAAAATTACCCACCCCGTAAATACATCTAGACTTACGCGCAAGTACGAGGTATGGCTAAAATATATACAAAGTATATATACAGACCCCCCTATACTTAGCGAGTGCTGTGTCCTCAAAGCACAAGAAGCGTAAAGAAGACATAGCTCGGGCTAAGCGTAAGAGAGTGAAAAAGAAAAAGAAAAAGATTTACAAAAATCGCCCCCCTATACTTAGACTGTGAATAGTCTAAGTATAGAAGAAGAGCGGAAAAGAAAAGAAAAAGGAAAAGAAACGGTCAGGGTATGTGAATGAGGAGGGTATATACAGATGGCATCGCCCCCCCCCCCCTATACTTAGGCCTTGGCCTAAGTAGAGGAAGAAGCTGTACAAGGAGACCGATGTGGTTGGGAGGGAGGTTGGGTCTGATCTGATATTTCGTCAATGTCCTTGCTCTGTGTGAAATAGATGACCTCAACTTGCACTGTATGTTCTTTGGATGATTCTATGTATGGCTTCAGTAATTGTCCATTCACTGAGAAAGGTTGTGCATCATCTTTGAGTTCTGCAATGTCCACACTTCCATTGGTATGCACATCGATGACAACATAGGGACCCGTCCATTTCGATTTCAGTTTCCCATGGAAGATCTTTAATCGAGCATTAAACAACCAGACTTTCTGCCCAGGGACAAAGGTTTTATCTCGAATGTGTCTATCATGCCATTTCTTGACCTTGTCCTTATAAATCACACTGTTTTCATATGCTCGATTTCGGATTTCAATTAGCTCATTCAGATTTAGGTCTCGACATAATTTCCCAAGGTGACAACTCCAGTTCAACTTTTTGATTGCCCATTCAGATTTGTGAATCAGTTCAGCAGGAAGATGGCAAGGTTTGCCATAGATCATCCTAAAAGGTGAAGTGCCGAGTGGTGTTTTATAAGCTGTCCTATAGGCCCAAAGAACTTGATCCAACAGTTTTGACCAATCTTTCCTATCTGGACGAACCAACTTTTGAAGTATACTCTTCACTTCTCGATTAGAAACTTCTGCCATGCCATTAGATTGTGGATGATAAGGGTTGGCTATTCGATGTTCAAATTTGTACTCCTTAGCCAAAGATCTCATTTCCCTGTTCACAAAGTGGCTACCTCCATCAGAGATCAAAACTTTTGGTATCCCGAACCTTGCAATGATATTATCCTTGATAAACTTACAGACGGTTTTGCTATCTGCGGTTCGGGTCGGAATAGCCTCTACCCATCTAGACAAATAATCAACCGCTAAAAAGATGTACTCAAATCCATTGCTATTGGGGAAGGGACCCATAAAATCAATCCCCCATGCATCAAAAACATCACAGAAAATCATTGGTTGCATGGGCATTTCGTCTCTATATCCAACGGTCCCTCCCATCCTTTGACAAATCGGGCAAGACCGTACAAAATCATTAGCATCACGAAATAAGGTCTGCCAGTAAAATCCACATTGGAGTACCTTGTGTGCGGTTCTTTTTCCCGAATGGTGCCCTCCAGCCTCGAGAGTGTGACAATGTGTGAGGACACTCTGGTATTCTTCCTGAGGAATACATCTTCTCCAGACACAATCCGCCCCTTCATAGAAAAGGAAAGGATCGTCCCAATGGTATTTTCTTGAATCCGACTTTAGTTTTTCAATCATTTTCTTTGTCCAACCAGAGGGAACCTTCTTGGAGACAAGATAGTTCACGATGTTGGAATACCATGGGGTTGAATCAATAGTGCAAACAGATTCGTCTGGAAAAGTCTCTTTAATAGGTCCAGTATCAGGATAATCATTTTTCTCAATTCGGGAAAGGTGATCAGCAACAACATTCTTTATTCCAGGTTTATCTTTGATCTCCAAATTAAATTCCTGGACTAACAAAATCCACCTTAAAAGTCGTGCCTTGGCATCTTTCTTATCCATGAGGTATCTAATTGCAGTATGATCCGTGAAAATTGTCACCTTGGAGCCCAATATATATGATCTGAATTTTTCAAGGGCCCAAACAACCGCGAGCATTTCCTTTTCAGTCACTGTATAATTTTTCTGTGCAGGATCCAATACTTTGCTCGCGTAGTGAATCGCATAAGGGATTCCGTCCCGTCTTTGTCCAAGCACAGCTCCGACCGTAAAATCCGATGCATCAGTCATGATCTCAAAGGGAAGAGACCAGTCAGGAGCTTGTAATATCGGCGATTCACAGATTTTCTTTTTCAGGAGCTCGAAGGCCTCAAGACACTTGTGATTTACAATAAACTCGGTGTCTTTTCCTAAGAGCTCAGTCAGTGGGCGGGCGATCTTTGAAAAATCAGGGATAAACCTTCGATAAAATCCAACATGCCCTAGAAAAGACCGCACTGACTTGACGTTGGTTGGTGGCTCAAGTTTCTTGATCACATCCACCTTGGCAGGGTCGACCTCCATTCCCTTTCTGGAGATGACATGCCCCAACACGATACCCTCAGTCACCATAAAGTGACTTTTCTCCCAAGAGAGTACCAAATTAACCTCCCTGCATCTTTTGAGGACTCGGTCCAAGTGCGCTAAACATGTATCAAATGAATCACCATGGACCGAGAAGTCATCCATGAAGACTTCCAGGAAATCACCCACCATTTCGGCAAATACGGCAATCATGCACCGCTGAAATGTGCCTGGGGCATTACAAAGCCCGAATGGCATGCGCTTGAAAGCGTAGGTACCGAAGGGACATGTAAATGTGGTTTTTTCCTGATCCTCGGGAGCAATAGCTACCTGATTGTAGCCAGAGTACCCATCAAGAAAACAGAAGAATGCTTTCCCTGCAAGTCTCTCCAAGATTTGATCAATAAATGGCAGTGGAAAGTAATCTTTCTTGGTCGCAGCATTCAGGCGCCTGTAATCGACACAGACACGCCACGACGTGGGTACTCGTGTCGCGATCTCAACCCCTTCCTCGTTGGTGACCATCTGGATTCCCGACTTCTTCGGGACGACATGAAGGGGGGCCACCCACTTGGAGTCAGAGATGGGGTATATGAAACCTGCTTTGCACCATCTCTTTCTTAACCACTTCCCGAAGATTGGGGTTTAGTCTTCTTTGAAATTCACGGGAAGGCCTTACATTATCCTCAACATAAATTTGGTGCGAGCAGAGAGCAGGGTTGATTCCGACGAGATCCGACACAGTCCAACCGATGGCTTTTCGATTTCGCTCAAGGACTTCTAGAAGCTTAGATTCTTGATCCATGGTTAAAGATGAGCTGATGATCACAGGGAATTTATCTTTGGGTCCATTGAGAAATGCATACTTTAGGGTGGGAGGGAGAGGTTTCAGCTCTGGCAAGTCTGCATCATCAATTAAATCTGGCTGAAGGTCTTTTAAGTCTGGCTCAGTGATTGTTGGTGGTTGATCATTCTGTGAGATGCTAGCCACAGGTCTTGAAGAAAAGTGAGTTGGATCGCAAATGTAGTGCGGTAACTCAGCCAAAGCTGTGTCTGACTCGTCATTGAATTTTTCCGAAGAGGGTGGGATGGACCAATCCGAAAGGCGTTCTGTGTCATCAAGATTGTACAGGTGTTCAGATTTGTCCGGTAAAAGATCACACACTGTATCGCGCATTGTTTCTTCTTCTGATGCGAGGGTATCCATGTGAAGATCTGGCAGTTGGTCCCAAGGTCCGGT
Source organism: Ottelia alismoides (assembly GCA_037367405.1). Classification (NCBI taxonomy): domain Eukaryota; kingdom Viridiplantae; phylum Streptophyta; class Magnoliopsida; order Alismatales; family Hydrocharitaceae; genus Ottelia; species Ottelia alismoides. The sequence goes on from JAZKJV010004101.1 coordinate 159,109, forward strand.
AGTTCTAATCAGATTACACTCAGATGTTTCAGCCTCTTCAGTGGTGGATTCGGAATCGGGTCTTTGCCATTTTGTTTGTCTCATTTCCAAATCCACTTCTCCATCTAGGGAGCGGAATTTCATCATTCCAGTGCCGTAATCGAATACAGCCTTGGCGGTTCGTAAGAATGGTCTTCCCAAAATGATTTGCGACTCTTTCCAATGGTTCGGGGTCTCCATGTCAAGGACGGTGAAGTCCACTTTGTATTCCGTACCCTCAACCATAATGATAACATTTTTTACTTCTCCCTTAGGTCTTTTAGTAGATTTGTCAGCGAATTGGAGTATAGATAGCGATTTCTGAAGAGGTCCTAACTCCAATCGATAATATAAGGCCAAGGGGAGAAGATTGATGGAAGAACCATTGTCAAGAAGTGTCCGTGCGAATGCGATACCGCCAATGCGGCTTTCCACATAATGAGCACCCAGATCTCTTTTCTTCCTTGGTAAATGCTGGTTTCTCACGCATTTGGTGGTGGCTACTGTCAGAACATGAGTCTCCACAAATTGGTTTGTTTTCTTTGTGCGGGTCCGGGTAGGAGTACATTTCATTTTCAGGTATTTCTGGAATGCAGGGTTACTGGCCACATATTGATCAAAGGGTACTTTCACGGTGATGTTTTGTTGACAAAATTTTTCCATCATTGGGTCACTCTGGATAGTTTTCTTTTGTCTTCCCTTCTTAAGCGCATGGGGAAAAGGAATGGAAGCATTTGAGACAGGAGAGAGATATCCAGAATTATAAATAAGAGCATCTTTATTGAATTTGGAGTTCTTATTACAATCATAATGTTCTGGATTATCATCATGTTGCTGAAATAATGACAAAGGTATTTTCGCAGCAACTAGAGGTTCAAGGTCCTCTTTATTCTCCATAGATGCTTTTCCTTTCCTTCGGGCAGAAATCTTCGGGTGTCCTTCGTCTCCATCCTCAGAAGTATCCTCCGGTTGATCTTCTGAGTCATGTTGGTCAGCTTCCTTCACCCGGTCAGGTACGACCACGGTCCTTCCGCTCCTGAGGGACATGGCATTGATATTGTTAAACGAAAGGGTCTCGTAGTCAGATGTGGAAAAGTCTGAGTAATATACCTGATTGTTGTGTTGAGATGATTGCGTTTTGTTCAAGCTATTGGGGTTAGCTTGAACTTGAGCGGGAATAGCTGTGACAGGTGCAGTCTGTTCTTCCTTCCAACGGGATAGACGATTAACATCTACCCGTAGGTCGTACAGTTCATTCCGGAAGCTGCGAATTTCCTCCAACATTTGTCTTTGGATATCAATCGAGTCTTCTGGAGGTTTGGATGATCGAGATGCTTGATTTGGAGCTTGATATTGCTGACGATGTTGTTGAGGCTGGGTCTGACGGTCGTGTGGCTGTTGCTGCCTTGAGGGCTGATTGTGTTGTGGGGCGGCATTGTAGGAGTTGGGTGGACGCTGATATTGCTGACGGTCCCCCAGATTACCCTATCAGGTATTCTCCTGAGTGTACCAGATGCCGTTTATCTCGAAAGTCTGAGGCGGGGCTTCTATGACTGTCTCAGCTGGAGGAGGTGACTGCTGGGACGGTTGGACGTAGGATTGGTCCTGAGTCGAGGGTTGCGGTTGTCCAGAGCCTGGCTGCTCTTGGACATGATGCACATGATAAATTGGGACCGTAGGAGCAGTAGGCATCCCAAGCTTGGACACCTTCTCAGTGAGCTCCTCCATTTGTTTTGGAAATTGAGAGAGTCGGTTGTCGATGTCGTTCACTCTTTTATCCACAATTGTTAATTTGTCGGTGATGATGTTCATGTTGGGCAGCAAGTCCTCTGCTATTTCTGCAACAGTTTGTTTTCCTCCTTTGACTTGATAGTTGTTCAGTGAATCAGTGTAAGATCTACTGGCAATTTGTGAACGGCTAGTCTCCGCCATTTGCTCCAGAATTTTCCAGACGGTATCAGCTCCTCGGGATGTGTAATTTCCTCAACAAGCGGCACTGACTAAACCCTGAGTCCCGTGGTTAAGGCCAGAATAGAGAGATTGGACCAGGATGTTGTTATCTAGGTCATGGCAGGGACATTTCTGCAGCAGATCTTTGAATCTATCCCATGCATCACAAAGTGGTTCATTTGGCATCTGAGAGAAGCTAGTGATGCGAGTCCTCATTTGATTGGTTCGACTCAGAGGGTAAAATTTCTTCAAGAAGAGATTCTTGAACCTATCATAGGTGGTCACTGTCACTCCCAAATTTTTCACCCAGTAATCTGCCTTACCCTTCAAGGCGAAGGGTAATGCAGTGAGACGGATATAGTCTTGGCTGACTTGTGGGTGCCTCTGATTAGAACAGATTAGCTCCAAATCACGCAGGAATTCATAAGGTTCTTCATCCGAATTTCCATGAAATTGTGGTAATTGATTTATGAAGTGTGGCTTCAGTTCATGGTGAACCTCAGGTTGAGGTGGCTGCAACTAATTTATGACCCTATACTGCCCGGGATTATATGCAGCTTCCATTGGTGGTTCTCCTTCTGCATTCATTCTTTCCAATTGTTCCCTCATCAGATTTTGCTGCTGCTCAGATGCAGCCAGCCTTGCAAGAATTAGTTGCATCGGATCTTCATTTTGGTCATCTTCGGGATTGTTCCTCCTTGGAGCCATTTGAATGTTCTTCTTTTCACCTTCAGATTGTGAAAAATAGGCGTCAATAGTTTGAAGAGAATTATTTGATGAAAAGTCCAGGGGAAGGTGTCCCTGAACCCAAGGTGGTTCTGAGTAAGAGAGGTTCAGATCATTTGGAAAATTTGTGGTAGTCAGAAAGGGGTTCGCAGAGTCCGGACAGAAATTTCCACAATTTTCCATTGAGAGATGTTGATCAAATCAAACACAATACAAAGGTTGTTTCACCAACTCACACAATGAAGCCGTAAAAGTTCGGCTATTATCTTTTCAATTTTAGTTGATGATAAATTCAATCTTGCAAACCGTTTAGACGAGTTGTTTAGGTTTGGAGCTGGGCTCTATCCTAGTGTGCGTTTCTCTCCTCGCTGCAAGATAAATCAAACAATGTCGGGGTTGCTCTCCCGCAAAAATTCTTGATTTTATAGTTTATTTGAGATCAGATATATTTAGCAGTCCCGATTTTAATGAGGTGATCACTGAGAAATTAGATGAGCACAAATACACGTCTACCGTCCAGTCCCAATTTCCTTTAAAGTTATGTTATAAAACAAGAGGGAGGAATTCGAGAAAAGCCGATGCACGCGGAAAACTATGATGAATGCTCAGTTAGAAGACTTACAGTGAATCCTCGCAATCTCCATGTGGGATGCTAGACAGAATTTAAAAATTATTCTAAATGAAATGCAAGCCGATGGAAAAACCGCACCTAAGCAGAAAGTTCTATTAGCGGGAAGAATTGATTTAAATTTGGCTAAGTTTGAACGATCTATGTGCGTCTCAATTTAAAGTGCAGTGTGGCTTAAGATCCTACGAGCACAAGCAAAAATATAAATGCTCTGAGAGCCGTAAGTGCAGGTCTATCCTAATCGCCACTCAAGTCGGGCCCCACCCTCGCCGGAGAGTGAAACAGGCCACGACACACCACAGAATAAAGTTTAGAGGTCTTTTACACACGCGAGAGTCCAAACGGACACTGCTGTAAAATTGCAGAAATTAAAAGTGTAGAAATTAAAAACCTAGACTCTACTCTCTCTCACGACTCAACTCGATCTTAAATTAATTGCGGTTTTTGGTGAAGTTGCGTCGGTTATTGAAAACCGCTCCACGTACAAGGTACCGAGAATCTGGGGGGTCTCTACTGCAAAATATCCAAGTGGCACGTACCAGGCACGTGCCCTTAGAAACGGGGGCTCAGGCGTGAATATGAGAAACTCCGGGGGTGCTCCCGTAATTTGCCCAACGGGTCACGTGCCGCGCACGTGACCCCTGGGCTGACTTGCAGCTGAAGTTCCCCCACGCACGTGCGCCTCACGTGTGGGGGTCTCGGGCTGACGGGCTGGGACAGTCGGGAAAAAGGAAGGAGATCGGGGCGATGGGGGTTTCGGCGAGGGTGTGATTGATTTGATGGAGATACGGCGATCAGAGCGAGATTTGCGGCGAAGATGGGATTCGCGGTGGCGGAGATCGGAGATGGGCGGAGCTCGCGAGATCCGCGGCGGCCCGAAGAGGAAAGGGGGTCCGGAGGAAGGAGAAGCACAGGTGCCGTTCGATCGCGCGTGATCGGACGGCCCCTGATGGGCCACGTAGCGGTTAAAGGCGGGGGGGCGGAGGCACGTGCGGAGCACGTACCTGGGGAGGCACGTGCGACGCACGTGCGTTTTGTATTTTTTTTTTTGTTATTTTTTTTTATTAAAACGAATAATAAAAAGGCTAAAAATGGCTGACACGTGGCGGCCTCTGGGGCTGCCACGTGTCAGCACCAAAAAATTCGAAATTAAAAACCATTGTAAAATCGATAAAAAATAGTAAACGATCTCGGATCAAAAAAGTTTCTTCATGAAAATTGCTCGTCTCGATGAGATCTACAACTTTCATGAAGACATCAAAACCAAAATCGATCAAATGTAAAAAGTGAATTTTTGGGGTATCCTATGTACATAGAATACCTTGATTTTTGGGTTTTATAATTTTTATGTCATTTTTAAACAAGATAAAAATCCGGAAAAATATGGAAAAATCAAAGATAAATAAAAGACACTTAATTCTAATTTTTTTGGATTTTTATTGATTAAGAAAATATATACATAAAATACAAGGTCAAAAACCGCGAAAATACACAATGTACAAAAGAGGCCCAAAACCCAACTTTCGCATATGAGCTCCGATTCACTTGAACTTGGTCTTGTTTTGAAGGTAATTGAATGCTCATTAGTTCAAAAGTGAGTAGGATTAAATCGGACATTGGATGGAGAAGATATGTGGCTTTTAGTCCGAAAATCCTGAAATTAGGGCTTGGGTTTTTGGTCCACTTATTTGGGTTAGTTATTTTTTTGTATTTTTCTTTTATTCTTGTTAGTGATATGTACACAGTGGAAGTGGTTTTGAGTTATTTGGAGTTAGCATGAATGCGTTAAAAATCTGGGAAGTTAGGCTTATTTACAGGTCATTTTGGCTTGGATTTTTGGCTTCTTATTTTGTGCAGATTTTTGTGCTAAAATGCAATTCTTATGAAAACATGCATGAATGCTAATTATGCAAAATAGATGTCAGAATGTTGTTGATTTTGAGGGATTTGAGCTCAATAAATGAGATTTAGAGTGATGAATATGAGATTCATCAACGTGTCCTCTGGTGATTTTGCAGATATACCCCGGAGATTATTGGTAATTACACAAAAGCCCCACCCCCCCCCCACTGCAGTATTTATTTATTTATATTGCGATCAGACCCCTGTGTTCCCCCTCAATATTGAACCTTTTCTCTACATTATTTTATTATCAAAAAAATTAGCATGATGTTTGTTAAGTAATTCTCTACTGTTTGACATCTTGTGGGTAATTTTATGATTGATGGTTAATTAATAAATAATTATTTTGTGAAAATTTGCGTATTTTGCCCATCTCTTGCCCTAAAATTCATAGTTGGTTAACCGTTGCTCCAAAAATCCCCGAAAAATCATACATTGTAGAGTTAATTATGCTTAACATTGTGCCCAAAAAGATTTGCATTTGCATGCATCTTTTGTCCTGTAAAAATCATTTTGCACATTTTAGTATTTAATTTTTAGTAAGTATAAAACCCCACATTTTCGAGGTTTAGGATTTTTTTGAGATCCATCAACTAGTGATAGATCTCAGATAATTTTAATTCTCGAAAATAAGTAGGTTTGATATTTATTAAAATTAAATATTAGAAATCATTTTGTTTGCATTTAAATATCCATAAAAAATTCATATTGCATCCAAAAATTCCAAAAAAATTACGCTTACACTCATTTCATCATCATTTACATTGTGGCCAAGTTTCGTAGTTTTCGGACATTATTTGAACGTAATTTACATTTTAGTCCCTAAAATAAGGCCAAATTTGCATTTTGCATCCTTTATTGCATTTAAAATTCCAAAAAAAAAGACCGCCTCGAAAACCGAACACGAACTTTGATAGACTAAATTCTAGGTTGTTCCTTTGCCTCCTTGTGATCGACCTTGGGACTTGCCCAAGTAAAATAAACATAAAAGCACGAGATTAAAAATTGAATAAATTATTTGTGGTATTTTCTTAATCGTTTCCGATTGCCGCCTACAACGCACAACACGATAAAAACAACTTCTTAAAAGCCGCATTTCCGGATTCGTCAGATGGCGCCGTTGCCGAGGAGGCAAACGGCTTAGATTTTTTGTCTTGAAAAATTTTGTTCGGTTTTTTGCATTCGGGTAGTCTGACCCCCGAATTTTTCATTGTAAATTCCATTTTTTTCTCTGCAATTTATTTTCAGCATTTATTTTTCATATTATTTTGAGTCACCCTCTTACAATTTCTCTCTTATTTTTATTGCGAGGTACCTTGTACGTGGAGCGGTTTTCAATAACCGACGCAACATCACCAAAAACTGCAATTAATTTAAGATCGACTCGAGTCGTGGGAGAGAGTAGAGTCTAGATTTTTAATTTCTGCACTTTTAATTTCTGCAATTTTACAGCGGTGTCCGTTTGGACTCTCGCGTGTGTAGAAAGACCTCTAAACTTTATTCTGTGGTGTGTCGTGGCCTGTTTCACTCTCCGGCGAGGGTGGGGCCCGACTTGAGTGGCGAATAGGATAGACCTGCACATAAGGCTCTCAGAGCTTTTATATTTTTGCTTGTGCTCGTAGGATCTGAAGCCACACTGCACTTTAATCGTGACGCACATAGATCGTTCAATTTAGCCAAAAATTTAAATCAATTCTTCCCGCTAATAGAACTTTCTGCTTAGGTGCGGTTTTTCCATCGGTTTGCACATCATATAGAATAATTTGTAAATTCTGTCTAGCATCCCACATGGAGATTGCGAGGATTCACTATAAGTCTTCTAACTGAGCATTCATCATAGTTTTCCGCGTGCATCGGCTTTTCTCGAATTCTTCCCTCTTGTTTTATAACATAACTTTAAAGGAAATTGGGACTGGACGGTAGACGTGTATTTGTGCTCATCTAATCTTTCAGTGATCACCTCATTAAAATCGGGACTGCTAAATATATCTGATCTCAAATAACCCATAAAATCAAGAATTTCTGCGGGAGAGCAACCCCGACATTGTTTGATTTATCTTGCAGCGAGGAGAGAGACGCACACTAGGATAGAGCCCAGCTCCAAACCTAACAGCTCATTTAAACGGCTTGCAAGACTTAAATTCTCACCAATTTAAAATTGACAAGAAAATTGGTCGATCGCTTACGACCTTCACTGTGTGAGTTGGTGAAAAAGAATTTGTATTGTGTTTGATTTGATCAACATCCATTCATCTCTTGATAATCTCTTGAAATTCAAGAATGGAAAATTGTGGTAACCCCTTTCTGACTACCACAAACTTTCCAATCTCAAATAATCTGAACCACTCTTACTCAGAACCACCTTGGGTTCAGGAACACCTTCCCCTGGACTTTTCATCTAATAATTCTTTTCAAACTATTGACTCCTATTTTTCACAATCTGAAGGTGAAAAGAAGAACATTCAAAAAATGGCCCCAAGGAGGAACAATCCCGAAGATGACCAAAATGAAGATCCGATGCAACTGATTCTCGCAAGGCTAGCTGCATCTGAGTAGCAGCAAAATTTGATGAGGGAACAATTGGAAAGAATGCATGCAGAGGAAGAACCACCAATGGACGCTGCATATAATCTCGGGCAATATAGGGTCATAAATTACTTGCAGCCACCTCAACCTGAGGTTCACCATGAACTGAAGCCACACTTCATAAATCAATTACCACAATTTCATGGTAATTCAAATGAAGAGCCCTATGAATTCCTGCGTGATTTGGAGCTAATCTGTTCTAATCAGAGGCACCCACAAGTCAGCCAAGACTATATCCGTCTCACGGCATTACCTTTCGCCTTGAAGGGTAAGGCAGATTACTGGGTGAAAAATTTGGGAGTGATGGTGACCACCTATGATAGGTTCAAGAACCTCTTCTTAAAGAAATTCTACCCCTTGAGTCGAACCAATCAAATGAGGACTCGCATCACTAGCTTCTCTCAGATGCCAAATGAACCACTTTGTGATGCATGGGATAGATTCAAAGATCTGCTGCAAAAATGTCCCTGTCATGACCTAGATAATAACATCCTGGTCCAATCCCTCTATTCTGGCCTTAACCACGGGACTCAGGGCCTTGTCAGCGCTGCCTGTGGAGGAAACTACACATCCCGAGGAGCTGATACCGTCTGGAAAATACTGGAGCAAATGGCGGAGACTAGCCGTTCACAAATTGCTAGTAGATCTTACATTGATTCACTGAACAACTATCAAGCCAAAGGAGGGAAACAAACGGTCGCAGAAATAGCAGAGGACTTGCTGCCCAACATGAACATCATCACAGACAAATTAACAATTGTGGATAAAAGAGTGAACGACATCGACAACCGACTCTCTCAATTTCCAAAACAAATGGAGGAACTCACTGAGAAGGTGTCTAAGATCAGGATGCCTACTGCTCCTACGGTCCCAATTTATCATGTGCATCATGTCCAAGAGCAGCCAGGCTCTGGACAACCGCAACCATGGACTCAGGACCAATCCTACGTCCAACCGTCCCAGCAGTCACCTCCTCCAGCTGAGACAGTCATAGAAGCCCCGCCTCTGACTTTCGAGATAAACGGCATCTGGTACACGCAGGACAATACCCGACAGGGTATCTGGGGGACCGTCAGCAATATCAGTGTCCACCCAACTCCTACAATGCCGCTCCACAACACAATCAGCCCTCAAGGCAGCAGCAGCCACACGACCGTCAGAACCAACTTCAACAACATCGTCAACAATACCAAGCTCCAAATCAAGCATCTCGATCATCCAAACCTCCAGAAGACTTGATTGATATCCAAAGACAAATGCTGGAGGAAATTCGCAGCTTCCGAAGTGAACTGTACGACCTACGGGTAGACGTTAATCGTCTATCCCGTTGGAAGGAAGAACAGACAGCCCCTGTCACAGCCATTCCCGCTCAAGTTCAAGCTAACCCCAATAGCTTGAAAAAATCTCAATCATCTCAACACAACAATCAGGTATATTACTCAGACTTTTCCACATCTGAACACGAGGCCCTTTCGTTTAACAATATCAATGCCATGTTCCTCAAGAGCGGAAGGACCGTGGTCGTACCTGACCGGGCGAAGGAAGCTGACCAACATGACTCAGAAGATCAACCGGAGGATACTTCTGAGGATGAAGACGAAGGACACCCGAGGATTTCTGCCCGAAGGAAGGGAAAAGCATCTATGGATAATAAAGAGGACATTGAACCTCTAGTTGCTGCGAAAATACCTTTGTCACTATTTCAGCAACATAATGATCCAGAACATTATGATTGTAATAAGAACTCCAAATTCAATAAAGATGCTCTTATTTATAATTCTGGATCTCTCTCTCCTGTCTCAAATGCTTCCATTCCTTTTCCCCATGCGCTTAAGAAGGGAAGACAAAAGAAAACTATCCAGAGTGACCCAGTGATGGAAAAATTTTGTCAACAAAACATCACCGTAAAAGTGCCCTTTGATCAATATGTGGCCAGTAACCCTGCATTCCAGAAATATCTGAAAATGAAATGTACTCCTACCCGGACCCGCACAAAGAAAACAAACCAATTTGTGGAGACTCATGTTCTGACAGTAGCCACTACCAAATGCGTGAGAAACCAGCACTTACCAAGGAAGAAAAGAGATCTGGGTGCTCATTATGTGGAAAGCCGCATTGGAGGTATCGCATTCACACGCACACTTCTTGACAATGGTTCTTCCATCAATCTTCTTCCCTTAGCCTTATATTATCGATTGGAGTTAGGACCTCTTCAGAAATCACTATCTATACTCCAATTCGCTGACAAATCTACTAAAAGACCTAAGGGAGAAGTAAAAAATGTTATCATTATGGTTGAGGGTACGGAATACAAAGTGGACTTCACTGTCCTTGACATGGAGACCCCGAACCATTGGAAAGAGTCGCAAATCATTTTGGGAAGACCATTCTTACGAACCGCCAAAGCTGTATTCGATTACGGCACTGGAATGATGAAATTCCGCTCCCTAGATGGAGAAGTGGATCTGGAAATGAGACAAACAAAATGGCAAAGACCCGATTCTGAATCCACCACTGAGGATGCCGAAACCTCTAAGTGTAATCTAATCAGCACTACCGGACCTTGGGACCAACTGCCAGATCTTCACATGGATACCCTCACATCAGAAGAAGCAACAATGCGCCATACAGTGGGTAAACTTATACCTGACAAATCTGAACACCTGCACAATCTTGATGACACAGAACTCCTTTCAGACTAGTCCATCCCATCTTCTTCGAAAAAAATCATTGACGAGTCGGACGCGGCTTTGGCTGAATTACCGCACTACATTTGCGATCCGACTCACTTTCCTTCAAGATCAGTGGCTAGCATATCACAGAATGATCACCCACCAACAATCACTGAGCCAGACTTAAAAGACCTTCAGCCAGATTTGATTGATGATTCAGATTTACCAGAGCTGAAACCTCTCCCTCCCACCCTGAAGTATGCATTTCTCAATGGACCCAAAGATAAATTCCCTGTGATCATCAGCTCATCATTAACCATGGATCAAGAATCTAAGCTTCTAGAAGTCCTTGAGCGAAATCGAAAAGCCATCGGTTGGACTGTGTCGGATCTCGTTGGAATCAACCCTGCTCTCTGCTCGCACCAAATTTATGTTGAGGATAATGCAAGGCCTTCCCGTGAATTTCAGAGAAGATTAAACCCCAATCTTCGGGAAGTGGTTAAGAAAGAGATAGAAAAATGGTGCAAAGCAGGTTTCATATACCCCATCTCTGACTCCAAGTGGGTGGCCCCCATTCATGTCGTCCCGAAGAAGTCGGGAATGCAGATGGTCACCAACGAGGAAGGGGTTGAGATCGCGACCCGAGTACCCACGTCGTGGCGTGTCTATGTCGATTACAGGCGCATGAATGCTGCGACCAAGAAAGATTACTTTCCACTACCATTTATTGATCAAATCTTGGAGAGACTTGCAGGGAAAGCATTCTTCTGTTTTCTTGATGGGTACTCTGGCTACAATCAGGTAGCTATTGCTCCCGAGGATCAGGAAAAAACCACATTTACTTGTCCCTTCGGTACCTACGCTTTCAAGCGCATGCCATTTGGGCTTTGTAATGCCCCAGGCACATTTCAGCGGTGCATGATTGCCGTATTTGCCGAAATGGTGGGTGATTTCCTGGAAGTATTCATGGATGACTTCTCGGTCCATGGTAATTCATTTGATACATGTTTAGCGCACTTGGACCGAGTCCTCAAAAGATGCAGGGAGGTTAATTTGGTACTCTCCTGGGAGAAAAGTCACTTTATGGTGACTGAGGGTATCGTATTGGGGCATGTCATCTCCAGAAAGGGAATGGAGGTCGACCCTGCCAAGATGGATGTGATCAAGAAACTCGAGCCACCAACCAACGTCAAGTCAGTTCGGTCTTTTCTAGGGCATGTTGGATTTTATCGAAGGTTTATCCCTGATTTTTCAAAGATCGCCCGCCCACTGACTGAGCTCTTGGGAAAAGACACCGAGTTTATTGTAAATCACAAGTGTCTTGAGGCCTTCGAACTCCTGAAAAAGAAAATCTGTGAATCGCCGATATTACAAGCTCCCGACTGGTCTCTTCCCTTTGAGATCATGACTGATGCATCGGATTTTGCAGTCGGAGCTGTGCTTGGACAAAGACGGGATGGAATCCCTTATGCGATTCACTACGCGAGCAAAGTATTGGATCCTGCACAGAAAAATTATACAGTGACTGAAAAGGAAATGCTCGCGGTTGTTTGGGCCCTTGAAAAATTCAGATCATATATATTGGGCTCCAAGGTGACAATTTTCACGGATCATACGGCAATTAGATACCTCATGGATAAGAAAGATGCCAAGGCACGACTTTTGAGGTGGATCTTGTTAATCCAGGAATTTAATTTGGAGATCAAAGATAAACCTGGAATAAAGAATGTTGTTGCTGATCACCTTTCTCGAATTGAGAAAAATGATTATCCTGATACTGGACCAATTAAGGAGACTTTTCCAGACGAATCTGTTTGCACTATTGATTCAACCCCATGATATTCCAACATCGTGAACTATCTTGTCTCCAAGAAGGTTCCCTCGGGTTGGACAAAGAAAATGATTGAAAAACTAAAGTCGGATTCAAGAAAATACCATTGGGACGATCCTTTCCTTTTCTATGAAGGAGCGGATTGTGTCTGGAGAAGATGTATTCCTCAGGAAGAATACCAGAGTGTCCTCACACATTGTCACACTCTCGAGGCTGGAGGGCACCATTCGGGAAGAAGAATCGCACACAAGGTACTCCAATGTGGATTTTACTGGCAGACCTTATTTCGTGATGCTAATGATTTTGTACGGTCTTGCCCGATTTGTCAAAGGATGGGAGGGACCGTTGGATATAGAGACGAAATGCCCATGCAACCAATGATTTTCTGTGATGTTTTTGATGCATGGGGGATTGATTTTATGGGTCCCTTACCCAATAGCAATGGATTTGAGTACATCTTGTTAGCAATTGATTACTTGTCTAGATGGGTAGAGGCTATTCCAACCCGAACCGCAGACAGCAAAACCGTCTGTAAGTTTATCAAGGATAATATCATTGCAAGGTTCGGAATACCAAAACTTTTGATCTCTGATGGAGGTAGCCACTTTGTAAACAGGGAAATGAGATCTTTGGCTAAGGAGTACAAATTTGAACATAGAATAGCCAACCCTTATCATCCTCAATCTAATGGCATGGCAGAAGTTTCTAATCGAGAAGTGAAGAGTATACTTCAAAAGTTGGTTCGTCCAGATAGGAAGGATTGGTCAAAACTGTTGGATCAAGTTCTTTGGGCCTATAGGACAGCTTATAAAACACCACTCGGCACTTCACCTTTTAGGATGATCTATGGCAAACCTTGCCATCTTCCTGCTGAAGTGATTCACAAATCTGAATGGGCAATCAAAAAGTTGAACTGGAGTTGTCACCTTGGGAAATTGTGTCGAGACCTAAATCTGAATGAGCTAATTGAAATCCGAAACCGAGCATACGAAAACAGTGTGATTTATAAGGACAAGGTCAAGAAATGGCATGATAGACACATTCGAGATAAAACCTTTGTCCCTGGGCAGAAAGTCTGGTTGTTTAATGCTCGATTAAAGATCTTTCATGGGAAACTGAAATCGAAATGGATGGGTCCCTACGTTGTCATCAATGTGCATACCAATGGAAGTGTGGACATTGCAGAACTCAAAGATGACGCACAACCTTTCTCAGTAAATGGACAATTACTGAAGCCATACATAGAATCATCCAAAGAACATACAGTGTAAGTTGAGGTCATCTATTTCACACAGAGCACGGACATTGACGATATATCAGATCAGACCCACCCTCCCTCCCGACCACATCAATCCCCTTGTACAACTTCTTCCTCTACTTAGGCCAAGACCTAAGTATAGGGGGGAACCGATGCCATCTGTATATTCCATATCATACTCTTCCAGATCGACTCGCTTCCACCCTTCTTCTATACTTAGGCTGACCAGAGCCTAAGTATAGGGGGAACCAACGTCCACCTGTATATACTCTCCTCGTTCACATACCCTCACCGCTTCATTTCTTTTCTTTTCTTTTCCGCTCTTCTTCTATACTTAGACTATTGACAGTCTAAGTATAGGGGGGCGATTTTGTAAATCTTTTTCTTTTTCACTCTCTTACGCTTAGCCCGAGCTATGTCTTCTTTACGCTTCTTGTGCTTTGAGGACACAACACTCGCTAAGTATAGGGGGGTCTGTATATATACTGTGTATATATTTTAGCCATACCTCGTACTTTCGCGTAAGTCTATATAAATTTACGGGGTGGGTTTTTCTTTTAAAAAAAAGTGTTTTTTCACTAACATTGACCTTGCCCAAAATTTTTGAAAAATGGCTTCTTATTCATTTTTTTGCATTAAGTAAAAAAAAATCAATCAAAAACAAAAAAATGTGTCTGCATTTCACACACTCGCATTTCATCAAGCATCGTATTTGTATATGTGAAAAGTCTTTGGGTTCTGAACCGAGTTATGAGCCGAAACCGAGAGTGGTCTGGATTTAACCTTAATCCACCTAATTTTCAGAGGAACTTCACCGAGAAATAGGATTTTAGAGTCTTCAGGTCTTTGACTTAATTCTTTGAGTTCCACATGACAATGTACAGCATTTGACTCTTAGTGTCTAACCTGGTCTCTTCATTCTGAGTACAACTCTGGAATAGGGAATTAATTTGTACTCTCGCACTATGCACTTAGCTCAACTCAGACGGGATGTTGGAAGACTGTGTGAGTTTCTTTTCTGGTAGCGTGGAAATATAAAGACCGGAGTACGGGTTGAAATAAAGCTTCGGAAAAGGGATGGACGGCTGGGCACAATTTTTTCTAAGACCCCAAAAAATGTACGGAAACAAAAGATTCTATATCCGTAGGGGCACAACAAGATCCAAGCAGAACCACCAAAAATTCCAAATACAAAGAAGCAACTACCAAATAAAATCTGACCAAAAAGGTCCAAGCTTCCAGAAACCTGCAGATCTTGGTGAAGACTCGGCTACACTGGCCATCTTCACAGGGAGAGGTGACTACACTGGCCACCCTCCAGTTCTTTTCTCATTCTTCTATCTTCTCCCCCCAATTCGATTGTGAACACAGCGCGACAGACCTTAGAAGGAAATACCTGACTCCCCGAGGACGAGTTATTGGAGAGGAGGCTTGCGCGGTAGTCCGGCATTCTGGTGGGAAGAGCTAAAATATTTCACACACAAGAGTCGTTTATTCAATGTTCAAAGAGTATACTTTGGGAAGATGATTGATCTAAGATGACTTCTGAGCTGAAACTGTAGCAATGATGTGTAGAACTTGAGGGCTGTTGATTTTAAAATCCTAAGTCTCACAGAAGTTCCGACACACAAATAATCCAAAGGTTGAGTTTAGGCTTACTTTCACCTTCAACTCATGGTCTTGGTATGGAACCCAATCTCATTTCACCTCATGGCATTTCTTTTTATGCTCAGGGACGAGCGTGGTTTAAGTATAGGGGGATGATGAATCTCGTATTCATCACTCTAAATCTCATTTATTAAGCTCAAATCCCTAAAAATCAACAGCATTCTTGCATCTATTTTGCATAATTAGCATTCATGCATGTTTTCATAAGAATGGCATTTTAGCACATAAATCTGCATAAAATAAGAAGCCAAAAATCCAAGCCAAAATGACCTGTAAATAAGCCTAACTTCCCGGATTTTTAACTCATTCATGCTAACTCTGAATAACTCAAAACCACTTCCACTGTGTACATATCACTAACAAAAATAAAGGAAAAATACAAAAAAATAACTAACCCAAATAAGTGGACCAAAAACCCAAACCCTAATTTCAGGATTTTCGGACTAAAAGCCACATATCTTCTCCATCCAGTGTCCGATTTAATCCTACTCACTTTTGAACTAATGTGCATTCAATTACCTTCAAAACAAGACCAAGTTCAAGTGAATCGGAGCTCATATGTGAAAGTTGGGTTTTGGGCCTCTTTTATACATTGTATATTTTCGCGGTTTTGACCTTGTATTTTATGTATATATTTTCTTAATCAATAAAAATCCAAAAAAATTAGAATTAAGTGTCTTTTATTTATCATTGATTTTTCCATATTTTTCCAGATTTTTATCGTGTTTAAAAATAACAAAAAAATTATAAAACCCAAAAATCAAGGTATTCTATGTACATAGGATACCCCAAAAATTCACTTTTTACATTTGACCGATTTTGGTGTTGATGTCTTCATGAAAGTTGTAGATCTTATCGAGACGAGCAATTTTCATGAAGAAAGTTTTTCGATCCGAGGTCATCTACTATTTTTTATCGATTTTACAAGATATTTTAATTTCGAATTTTGTGGTGCTGACACGTGGCAGCACCTGGTGCCGCCACGTGTCAGTCATTTTTGGGCTTTATATATATATCGGTTTTTATTTATTAAAAAAATAAATAAATAAAAAATAAAAAAGGGACGCACGTGCGTCGCACGTGCCTCCCCAGGCACGTGCTCCGCACGAGCCTCCACCGGCTCCCCATCTCGCTGCCACGTGGCGCAACGGGCACCGTCCGATCACGCGCGATCGGACGGCGCCTGCGTGTCGTCCTCCTCCGCCCCCCTCCCCTTCCTAATCAGCCTCCGCCGCCTCGCGAACCCCGCGAAAACCACCGCGCATCTCGCGACCATATCTCGTCGGTGCCAATCGCATCCCCTTCAGATCTCCCTCTCCGATTCCCCCATCCAATCAAACCCCCTTCGATTCCTTCCCCGATCTCCTTCCATCTCTTGCACCCCAGCAGCCTATAAAAGGAACACCGCCGGCCCTCCTCCAACCTATCCGCCGATCTTCATAGCAGAGCACCACCTCCGGTCGTGACACCCGCGAGGCCCCCTCGTCGCCGGCGTGATCCGAGGCTCTCTCCGCCTCGTCGCAGCTCCGCCCCGAGCGCCGCTGCTAGCTCCGGCCGCCCAACGCCGTCGAGCTCCTTCAGGTATACCCTCTTTCTCTTTCTCTCTCTCTCTCTCTCTCTCTCTCTCTCTCTCTCTCTCTCTCTCCATCTCGCCTGCTCCACCACCGAGTCCACCGCCCCCACCTCGACGCCATCGCTCCGCCCTTCACCGACAACAGCCACCTCCGGCCTTCATCGACTTCCTCCGTGCATCTCCGCCACCACCGCAACGCCGCTCCGCCTCGACGACTCCGCCTTCGTCTCCCTCGACGCCCCACGGCCGTGTGTCGGCGACCACCGCCTGGAGCTCTGCTCCTGCTCCTTCGTCGAGCCAACGCCACCAACAAGCTTCGTCAACAGCACCTTTGTCTTCGCGCCGCAACTGCCTCCGCCTCGACAACGCCACCGGCCCATCGCGCGCCACCGCCGAGGCGCATAACCACCGCAGGAGGCGGTGGTTCTCCAGCCCACGCCATTACCGCCTCTTCGTCGGTCGGGTTAGACCCGAGGTCCTCCCACATGCGTGGCACGCGCGGAGGAAACGTCCGCAGCAAGCAATCCAGGGGTCACGTGATCTGCACGTGACCCGCTGGGTTATTTACGGAAGAGCCCCTGGGTGCCCCCCTATTCGCACAGCAATCCCCGCCGACCAGAGGCACGTGCAGTGCACGTGTCCTCTGGTGATTTTGCAGATATACCCCGGAGATTATTGGTAATTACACAAAAGCCCCCCCCACTGCAGTATTTATTTATTTATATTGCAATCAGACCCCTGTGTTCCCCCTCAATATTGAACCTTTTCTCTACATTATTTTATTATCAAAAAAATTAACATGATGTTCGTTAAGTAATTCTCTACTGTTTGACATCTTGTGGGTAATTTTATGATTGATGGTTAATTAATAAATAATTATTTTGTGAAAATTTGCGTATTTTGCCCATCTCTTGCCCTAAAATTCATAGTTGGTTAACCGTTGCTCCAAAAATCCCCGAAAAATCACATTGTAGAGTTAATTATTCTTAACATTGTGCCCAAAAAGATTTGCATTTGCGTGCATCTTTTGTCCTGTAAAAATCATTTTGCACATTTTAGTATTTAATTTTTAGTAAGTATAAAACCCCACATTTTCGAGGTTTAGGATTTTTTTGAGATCCATCACCTAGTGATAGATCTCAGATAATTGTAATTCTCTAAAATAAGTAGGTTTGATATTTATTAAAATTAAATATTAAAAATCATTTTGTTTGCATTTAAAAATCCATAAAAAATTCATATTGCATCCAAAAATTCCAAAAAAATTACATTACACTCATTTCATCATCATTTACATTGTGGCCAAGTTTTGTATTTTTCGGACATTATTTGAACGTAATTTACATTTTAGTCCCTAAAACAAGGCCAAATTTGCATTTTGCATCCTTTATTGCATTTAAAATTCCAAAAAAAGACCGCCTCGAAAACCGAATACGAACTTTGATAGACTAAATTGTAGGTTGTTCCTTTGCCTCCTTGTGATCGACCTTAGGACTTGCCCAAGTAAAATAAACATAAAACCACGAGATTAAAAATTGAATAAATTATTTGTGGTATTTTCTTGATCGTTTCCGATTGCCGCCTACAACGCACAACACGATAAAAACAACTTCTTAAAAGCCGCATTTCCGGATTCATCAGCGGAGAAGGAGCTCAGTGATCTCGATCTGAGCGAGATCGAGGTGTATGGAGGTGCGTCGGAGCGAGAGACGGCAAAGGGGAAGCTGATGAAGGTGGAAGTGAGTCGATTCAATGGTTGTATGAGGCATAACACGGTGGCAGAGCGGAGCTCCGACGTGGAGGGATTTGCGAATTCACGATGAACGACGCTAAGAAATCAAAACTTGTTGCAGGTTTACGCTAGCTAGGGCTAAGGCTACAAAATGGAAAAGGAAGAAGGTGAAACGCTCACCGGGAGACCATGTCGAGCTTGGTGGCGGAGCTCCGGCAGTGAGGTGGATCGCACCTCGATTCGACACCGACGACCTTCGAACCGAGCTCTACGGCTTCCCGCTGTCACCAGGAGGTTGAGGGCTCAAGGGGTTAGGGTTTCTACGGTGGAAGAGGGATCAAGGGTGAAAGGGGGTGACGGGTTTGGTTTTGAACCAAGGTGTGACAGGGTGCAAAGATCGAAGCGTATGGCGTGCCACAGTGCTCCATAAATCGAGAAGATCCCCCAGCGTGAATCACTGTTGTATGATGAACAAAAGTTGTGAAGATGCTATCACAAGAAGGTGCAAGGAGCTCCCTCGAAAAAAAGAGAAAATGGGTCAACCCATGCTTCTGACACAATCCAGGTGTTGGGCAGAGAGTTGACCGAAGGAAAAAGCCTGGAGAAAAACCTAGAAAATCAATTAAAAATAGATAACAATTTAATTATTTTTTGATTATTAAATAAAAAGTATTTGTAATTGTATGAAGTATTTTATGGTAATTTTTATTTGTTTTTATTAGGTATATTTTTACAAGTTTACTTTTATGCCCTTTATAGGTATAATATCTATGTATTTTATTATTTAATTTTTATTTGGTATTTTTAATTTCTTTAATTATATTTATTACTTTATAAAATTATAAAATATTTTTATATACTTAATTATATTTTTATTTTTATTTTCTGAATTATTTTATGTACTTAATAAAATAAAAGTATGTATTGTATAGGTATAAATACAGGTATTATACCTATGTCTTTTATATATAAGTATTTTATTTTTGTATTTATTTAGGTTTTTATTCTTATTTTAATGTACATATAAGTTATAAATAATATTTACAAAATTATAAAAATATAAAATTACAAAAATAATGAATAAATAATAAATTGAATATTTTAATCTGTCCAAGTATACAATGAGGGTACAAAACTCAACTTTCAAACCGTAGCTCCGCCAAATGCGAAACCATCGCCATTAAATAGCTTATTTTCTTTTATATACAATTAAAGGTGAGTTTGATGCATTTGGAGTTTTCATTTGTGAGATACGGGTCTGGGATGTTGGGATTCTGGATTTTTATTCAGACCATAACTTTGTATCTGTACATTGTTTTCAGTGAATTAATTTTGTATTTTTCTTTATTAAATTATCTACAACTTTCATGTTGAAGAACGAGAATGCGAGAGCCGCTAAATAGTGGTCTGACAAATCAGACTCACTGTCGCTGATGCGACTACTCAAGCCTCCCTGTTCGTCAACAATTAACCCACACAATCAATTAGACAATCAAGAGCAAGGATTAAAATTTATTATTCCCTACTAAAAATGTACAATGGCAAGCAAGTAGGGGTCGAACACAGGAAACAAAGGTGCAAAGTATAGACAAAAGTCAAAACCTAGGTCTAATAGACTACTTAGCCAATCTAAATTTTTTGTGGGTTTTTTATTTAAATTTTTTTTATTTTTTATATTTTTTTTAATTTTTAATTTTGTATTTTGATTTTTAATTTTCTGATTTTATATTTTCTTTTTATATTTATTTTTTTTCTTTTTTCAATATTGGAATATATAAACTATATGATACAAGAGGTGACAAAATATTTATAAAATATGCAAAAATAGTCAAAAATTCAGCCGGGGAGCATCGGCTTGTAGAGTACATTTGTGTCTTTTATCTGCTTAGCCATTTGTGATTATTTGTTTTTCGTGCATAATTTGTTTTGAACTGTCTGAAACCTCTCTTGTTTTCTTGCGAGGGACCGCTGACCAAGGAGGATCGCCTAGGGGATCCTGCGCATCCTTGGGAGGAGGAGCCAGATATTTCACCCTAGCCGGCAAGAGAGAGCAGGAGAGCTTGAGAGAGAGAGAGAGAGATAGTTGGTTTTGTATTTTTGTGAGATAGAGTCATTTAAATTGTAATAATACAGGATTTGGACACTCGGACACTTCGGGCCTAATTTCCGGGTGTTTGTTCACCCGGGGGCTCACCGCGGTTTTCTTCACGTTCCTCGACTATCATTTTCCGGTTTTGATTTCTTTTCCATTTCTTTTTGTGGATTGAGCCCTTAGACCTAGGCATTGCTTGATCGATTAGATTAGGTCCAAACACCTTAACAATAATTGCATGTACCTATAGCTTGTGCTTGGACTTAGTTTAATTAAACAGTTGATTCACTCTTCTTTGATCCGCACGTCGCGAGCTCATCCCGCTAAGCGCTTCTCCTAAACTCGATGTGTCGAGAGAAGGAGGGGTGAGCCTAGACCAGACCTTAGGATTGGAGATTAGTGGTTAGCTTGTGGTTCTTCACGCTAGCAGTTGCCTATCTTAGGATGATTTCTGCATTGCATACCGGCATGTAGTTTAGGTTTACAAATTCTGCTTTGCATCCCCAATGGAGAGAGCAAGGATTCGCTGTAAGTCTTCTTACTTTGCATCCATCATCTAGGCACAAAGGTGAGATTTCCACCTTGGTGCCGACTTGCATTGGCTTTTCCGACTCTATTCTCCCTCTGTTTTTGGATAAAGTAGGATCAAGAAAATACAAAAATCGTTAGGCACTTGTTTGAATTTACTCAAAAGAAGCGATAACACAAAAAAATTAAAAAAGGGACTACTAAGAAAACCTTGACCTAAATAAAATTGGTAATTGGACTCATTGATTGGGGAGAGCAACACCCTCACTTGTATTCAGGTTGCATGGGAAGGTCTCCTTCCAAGTGAGTTGAGTGCTTCGTAAGGATTAGAGCCCAAAACCCAGCTTGTGGCTGCCTTGTGTATCGCCTGGATTTCTGAAGTGTTGGCGCTAATATCTTACGTAGGCGAGTAGGGCTTGGTCGCCATTGGTGACTCACTATTGTGTGAGCATCGACCTTGTCCGAAGTACCGAGCATAGGCCACGCCTTCACGGGTGTGTCTGTCTCACCGTCTGCGTCCGAGTAGGATCTTGCACGCTCATGGGTGATTCCGTTGCGAGCGAGGTCCGAAGTATCGGTTTCGCCTATCGGCTTCCTCCCTCTTATTCTTTGGCTAAGTAGGGATCCAGGAAGGGTTACAAGTACCTCAAAAAGTGCAAGCTATAGGTTACACAGGAGGAGGACAAGTATGGGAATACTCTTCCGGCAGTACTCTCACTCCTATAGGCGTAGCGCTCTATGGACTCGTTGAAAGATAACTTCCTGAATTCAAATTAAAAATTACAAAGATAAAAAGCCGAACCTTCACAGCTTCACGTGTTGAGTTGGTGAATCCCCTTGTTTTGTGTTTGATTGCTAGTTGCATCTAGGTCAAGATCAAAATATCACGCCTTTGCGTAAATTTTGTTCCCCCTCCAGTTGACCCTTGCTCATTGAGAGCCTTCTACTGTTTTGCACTCCATTTGATTCTTGTTGACCCCCGTATCTTTCATCCATATCGATCTTCCTCTTAATCTCTGAGATGGCGACGAATGGGCAGTTTAGTCGAGACTCTGTCGGCACCCACATCAGTTCCATTCGCTCTCCCTCTCCAATAATTCAAGGCGATTCCCGAGGACCCGGTTCAGATCCTGTGAACCGATCTCCAGACTCCCTGTCTTCTTCAATAAACCGGGACCACTCTCGTCTCGAATTCTGTCCGTTTTGGATGGCAATCGATTTCACTCCTTACACATCGCCGTCCTTAACAAAATTCTGTGTTGACCTTGACACAGACCACATCTCTCTATCTGGTGCTGCAATTCAGACTGATCGAGGCATTCTACCATGTGCAGACTTTGAGCCCAATCCCGAGCCAGCAGAATCTGAGATGGCAGGAGGAAGAGGAAAAGGACCACAACCCCAACCTGAACCTGAAGTCAATCTTGGGGAAGGGCAATACACCACGCAGAACGAGGTTAATAGTCAGCTGCTGGCTTCCATCCAGTCCATTCAGCAGCAGTTGACTAATCAAGCCCTTGCCCAAACAGCCTTCCAAGACATGCTGAACGATCTGAGGAGGAGGGCCGACGCAAGAGACGACCGACAGGAGGATGATCCGAACCATGAGCTGAATTTTGAAGAAGTCAGAGATGAGTTCTCAGTAGGGGGACCAGAATTTGATGCAGCGGAAGCACAGCCACCGCGGCCGAAGCCTACACTCAAGGAAACATAGAACCCAGGAGTAGGACGTATCACTGAGTGAATTCAGGTTCCATGTATGCATGCCCACTTCGAGTTGAAGCTGCAATTTCTGTCGCTACTTCCCACATTCCATGGGAACACTACTGAGGAACCATATATTTTTCTCAAGAAGTTTGGCCACATCTGTGCCACTGCTCACTACCCCGGAATCCCTCTAGGGGTAGTCAAGATGACCGCGTTTCCCTTCAGCCTTCAAGACAAGGCCCTCTATTGGGTTGACCATCTTGGGAAGGTCGTCACGACTTGGGAGGAGCTGAAGTCTGCATTTCTCCATAAATTTTATCCTCTTGGGTGACTGAATCAGATGCGTGCCCGGATCTCCAGCTTCTGCCAGCTACCCCATGAATCCATCCATGAAGCGTGGGAGAGATTCAAGGATCTCCAGGAAAAGTGTCCCCACCATGACATTCCAAAGACTAGTCTCATGCAGCACTTCTTTGGTGGGCTATCACTCGAGAGCCAAAAGCTTGTAGATGCCGCTTGCGGCGGTTCGCATATTTTTGGGTATTTTTCAGAGTGTTTTTGGAATTTTTAAATAGCAAAATAAAGGAAAACATGGAATTAGCTACTGGCTGGGAGTAAAATGGGAATTAAAAATATCAAACAGCCACCAAAATTTTCAAAACTAATTTTAAAATAAAGATAATAAAATGTAGAACCTACAGGAACTTAGTTTGCATTTTTTAGAGTTTTCTATAATTTTTTAGATTTTTAGGTATTTTTGAATTTTTAAGGTTTTTCTTTTGAGATTTTTAGTGTTTTTTGGACTGACATTAAAATATGATAAAATAGATAGTAGGTAATGTTTTTGGAATTTTTAAGGTATTTTAATTTTTTTTTGGTATTTTCTAAGCTAGACAGTACTGAAATGGCATGTTTTTTATTTTTTAATAAATATAAAAATGCACCAAAAATAAAAACTAAAATTATATTGTGCAAGTGCAAGTTAACAGGATCTTAAGTTAATTTTTATGGAATTTTTGGCACTTTAATGATGCATGAAATAAATAGATCAAATACACAAAAATCCTAAGCCTGACAGGGGTATATATGCAATTATAAAACATCCAGGGGCTTGGGTGAAAATTTCACCAAAATACACGTGCAAAGCACGCGATTTGTCATTCACAGGGGCATATATGCAATTAATAAAAATCGACAGGGCAAAAGTGCAATTAATCCAGAAATATATTTAAATCAATACACACAGGGGTATAACTTCAAATACATGAAAGTTTAGGATCGAAAATGCAAAATACCCAAAAGGCGCGCACCCCAGTCACGTGAGGTGACGTAGCTGAGGACTAAAGTGCAAATAAAATAAGTTCAGGGGCCTAAGTGCAATTATTACAAAAACTTTTAAACTGCAGATGAAAGTTTTAGGGCTAAAACGTAAATACAGAAACTCTTGGGTTTAAATTGCAAAATACCCAAGATCCTGATCGTGCGGCCGAGGGAGCTTCACTTGACACGTGGCACCACGAGAGCCTCCAATGAAGCTTCGCATATGGAGGGCTCGGATTAGATCCCGTCCCAAGATCTGACGGACGGGGCGCTAAGGCGATCGAACGGCTCCTGTGCGCCTGGAGGGGGATCCTGATCCAACGGTTGGGAGAGGTTCACGAAGAACACTCCCCCCGGCGAGCTTTGGCTGGCGAATACGGCCGACACAAGGCCTCTCCGGCCCTAGGATCAAGGGCAAAACGATCCTGGGCCCCCTCCGCGTCTGAAGGAGGTATCGGGTGGCCCTGAGACGGCTTGAAGTGGTCGGACGGCGGAGGTGACCTGGGCAGCTGCTCCTGGGGACTTCGAGGCTCGATGGAGCCTTCTCTTGGGCTCTGACCTGCAGGGGAGAAGTACAAAAACCAGGCGAGGCGAACCGGGGGTTTCTCGGGTCAAATGGGTGTGGCGCGCGGCTCGGGCGTCGAGCTCCGGCGAGAGGCGGAGAATGGAGCTCAGTCGCTCGATCTGGGCGAGATCGAGGGGGATGGAAGGGTGGAGCGGAGCGACGGAGTGAAGGGGAAGAGGATGGAGGCGACAGGTGGTCGGGATGATACGTGGAACGACCGGAAACAACAGGCGGAGCTCAGCTCCGCCGTTTGTTCGGTTGATGGAAGCACGTCGATTAACCAAATCAAATGCGAAACTGCTATAGACCTGACCTAACCTACGCTAAGGCTACAAGAAAATGGAAAAAGAAGGGGGTGAGGCTCACCAGAGACGACGGGATGAGCTTCGCGGTGGAGCTCCGGCGAGGGACTGGATCTCTTCGATTCAAGACCAGATGACGCGAACCCAGGCTCGATTCGACTCCTGCTGTCACCAGGAAAACGATGGGCTAGGGGTTTACGGTTGAATTTGGCGGAAGAAGGATCAAAGGTCAAAGGGAAGTCGGGGGGTTTGGTTTTGAACTGTGGTCGGGGCGTGAAGTTCAAGGAGGGTGTCAGCTTGATGCGGTGCTCCATAGCCCAAGGAATCACTTGGGCGTGATTCACCACTGTTCGAAGAAGAGATGTCATGAAGATGCCATCACTAAAGGGTGATCGAGGCGTCCTCGAAAAATGGGTGAAACCGGGGTCAAAAAGCTATTCTGATAGGCTAGAGGTGAAGGTCAGACTGTTGACCTTGGTCAACAGTCCAGACCACCTGGTTTGTCCACGTGGACCAACCAGGAAAAACCTCTAAAAATTAATTTGTAAAATCAATAAAAAAAATAATAAATGATATTATTTTATTTAGGTTATTAAATAAAAAATATTTATTATTTTATGTAGTATTTTATTTTGATTTTTAATTATTTTTATGGAATATATTTTAACTAGTGTACTTTTATACCCTTTATAGGTATAATACCTATATAATTTAGTATTTTATTTTTATTTGGTATTTTTAATTTTATTAATTCAGTTTATTATTTTATAAAATTAGAAAATATTTTTATAAACACAAATATATTTTTATTTTATTTTATTGATGTGTTTTGTGTATTTCATAAAATATAAGTAGGTATTGTATAGGTTTGTATATAGGTATAATACCTGTATATTTTATGTACATATATTTTGAGTTTTATTTGGGTTTTCATTCATGTTTCAATGTACATAATTATTAAATAATATTTACAAAATTATAGTAATATAAAGATACAAAAATACTGAATAAAGAATAAATTGAATATTTTAATTAGTACAGTTGTACAATGAGGGTCCAAAACTCAACTTTCAAACCGTAGCTCCGCCAAATGCAAAACCACTGCCATTAAATAGCTTATTTTATTCTATATACAATTAAAGTGAGTTTGATGCAATTGGAGTTTTCATTTGTGAGATACGGGTCTGGAAAGTTGGGATTCTGGATTTTTATTCAGACCATAATTTTTTATCTATGTATTATTTTTGAGTGAAATTAATTTTGTATTTTTCTTTATTTCATTATCTAAACTTTCATGTACAAAGTTTCTTTATTTGAGGTATAAAAAGTGGAACCAAAAATAGGTCCCAAAATGAATAAAGAATGAATAGAATATATTGTACTTGGCCCTTATCTTCCCTATTTTATTCCTTGTTGACCTATTCATCAAGATGCCTAGGTCTCGGGGTTTCGGGTCATAAAATATTTACAATATTTTATTCTTTTTCTTTTCTTTTCTTTATTCTATAATTTTGGCATTAAAAACAGTATTTTATACACTTTTTACACACATATGCATGAATGCTAAATTGCTCTATTTAATGCTATTTTCAGGCATTTGCTAGGGTTTTTGAGGCCAGAATGATAGAATAAAGATGATGAAATGTGGATTCATCACATGTACAAAGTTTCTTTATTTGATGCATAAAAAGTGAAACCAAACATAGGTCCCAAAATGAATAAAGAATGAATTAATATTTATTGTATTTGACCCTTATCTCCCCCTACTTTATTCCTTGTCGACCTATTCATCAAGATGCCTAGGTCTCGGGGTTTCGGGGTATAAAATATTTACAATATTTTATTATTTTTCTTTTCTTTTATTTATTCTATTATTTTGTCTTTAATTACAGTATTTTATACACTATTTACATGTACATGCATGAATGCTAAATTGCTCTATTTAATGCTATTTACAGGCATTTGCTAGGTTTTTTGAGGCCAAAATGATAAAATAAAGATGATGAAATGTGGATTCATCACTCCTCCAACAAGATGCTCGAGCTCGAGTTGCTTCCGGTCCTCGAGTGATGACCAGAGTCTCCATCGTGAGCCTCCATTCCCATGTAGCTTCATCCATTCCTCCTCTAATCTTCATCTTCGTCCCCTTTCGAATTTCTCGCATTTTTCCTGCCTTCTCCGCTTTTCATCTCCTCCGATTGATCATCGCCTGAGCTCCGCCTTGGAGCTCTAATCTTTGTGCACCCATTCATTTTCCCCCATGACATGTCGCACCACTTCCGATCATAGCTCCGCCGGCCACGGTGGAAGAATACCATCACCCAATCACCACTTTGCCTCGTAGGCCTCACCGCACTCACATCACTTCCACGAAGATGGGCACCATCTTTTTTGGCACCCACTAATGCTGCAGGTACCACCTTCTTCATTGATCGGAGTCATCGCTAGACCTCCTTCGAGCTTCATCATCTCTGGCCTACAGACCTCCCCAGCTTCATATAGAGACTCTGGCGGCTCCCCGACGCTTCCACGATCAATCCCAGCTGCTCAGGAGCGTCAAGCGACCTTCATCGACCATGGGGAAAGGAGGCAGAGCTGAGAGACTTTTGTCGGAGCACAGCCACATCCGTCGTAGGAGGCGGCGGCCCGGAGGAGACGACACATTGTCTCTGTTGGATCATCTTGATCTAACGGTCCTTATTGCGACACGTCGTCATCGCCTATTACTCCAGCTGCCGTTAGATCATGAGGATCTAACGACCCGCATCAAGCCACATCGTTAGCTCTAGTATTCATCACCGTCGTTAGATCTATCTCGATCTGATAGATCCATAATGTGCCACGTCCTCTACTTCAGCAACTGTCGGA
Source organism: Ottelia alismoides (assembly GCA_037367405.1). Lineage (NCBI taxonomy): Eukaryota > Viridiplantae > Streptophyta > Magnoliopsida > Alismatales > Hydrocharitaceae > Ottelia > Ottelia alismoides. The sequence continues at coordinate 187,035 of JAZKJV010004101.1, forward strand.
TCAACCTTGATCTAATGGTTCAAGGCACGTCACATATCGCCCTCCGAGCCTCTTCCCTGACTCTTTGGCTTGGAGCACCTGAAGCATGCATGAGCCTGCAGATCTCCCGATCCTCATTCTGAGCCTCTGAAGCCTCCCAAGCCTAGTACCTTACGTGTTCCTCACGTGCGGGCTAGGCATTTTGCACAGAGGCCCCTACAAGTTTTCAATATTGCACTTCAATCCTTACCATGCGCATCACGTGAGGCACATGTGTTCCTGTGGACATTTTTCATTACTACCCCCCAGCATTATAGGTATTTGCACTTTAGTCCATGTATGCACGTTTTAATTTAATCAATTTAATTTCTATTTACACATTGGTCCAAGTATTTGCATGTTTATTTGGGCATTCATTTAGCATTATTTTTAAATTTTAAAAATTGTATGATATAAAGTAACTTGTGCTTTATCTTTGTGAACATGTGTTATGTTTTTGTGAGCATTAGGGAATTAAATGTTATTTATTTTGTGGAAATTTACATAGTTTGGCCATTGTATGCTTTAAATTCATTATTAAAATATTTGTTGCTCCAAAAATCTTCATAAAATCACAATAGGTTTAGTTTAAGTTGTTCTACATTGTACCAAAAATTAAACCATTTGCACGCATCACGAGGCCTGAATAAATTAATTAGTCTTTTGCTAAATTATTTTTAATAGGTCCAATATGCTTCATTTTTTAGGTCTATCAAGTTTCATGGATTCCTCTCATATTGAACCATCTAGGATAATTTTTATAATTGGAAATGAAACGCTGGTATTTATTAAAATTAACTTTGCCAAAACCACCATGCATTCTTATTTAATTCATTTAGATCTAAAAATTCCAAAAAACTGCAGTAGCTTAGTTTCATTGCATTTCACATTCTGGCCAAGTTTCATTAATTTTGGACTTTATTTGACTATCAGTGATATTTTAACCTTAAAAATTGGCTTGGAATTACATTGTCTTTTTCTTATTTGCATAAAAAAGACTAAAAATATTCTCCTGAAAATCTAAAATTGAAATTGACTTCAAATTCACCTAAGGAGAAAGTTGACTCCATGAGTTCGACCTTGGGCTTGCCCAAGTAAACTAAAATTACCGCTTGCATTTTACTCAGTTAATCTAAGCGATTTTGAACAGTACAAGGTTATCCGACTACACGAAAATCATTAAAATTTAATCATTAATTCGATTGAATTAAGTAGGGTAACAGGAGGTTCTTCAATGACCTCGAGGATTGAGGACACAGGGCATGGCATGCAACAGTCCTAGTATATATGTACTATTCGTTGGGCTGATTTTCTATGATGAAGGTTAAGAGAGATTACACAATTTGCTTCTGGTAACCAATCTTTATTTGGCAAACGTATACGTACTACTATCATATCTAACACAACTACCTCTTACTTGACCACGTAGATGTGGTCTTGGGATCACATCTACATCTGTTGTCCCTGTTCGTACCAGTTAAGGGAGGAAACTCTATGATCGACCCCATACGTAGCAAGGTACTAGAAAATTTCCATAATGGGTTTGCATATTTCCTACAATATAAACCTTACATCAACGGTATTTCTTTAGGTGGACGGAAGGAAGGAGGTTGCACAATGATAATGTGTCCACCACTCATATGTCTTTTTACTGCAATGAGTTGGACCTTCAAAAGGACCATCATGTATGCGAGATGTTTTGTTGTTTAATTACTTTTGAAAGATATCCATACTCTATGATGAACAAAAATACTTTGAACAGATGAGGCAGACATCCTATGAGGACCAACATGTGGCGTAACTACGTCTGATATATTGTGATGGTCAAGCTATATGGAGGTCCAAGACAATCCTGATATGCATCAACATTGTCATCATGTATGAACCCGATCGGGTAATGAGGCAATTCAGGATGCGACAACACATTCCAAAGGCGATGCCACAAATATCAACTTTTGATACATGTTCGAGACCAAGAGACAATTGGTGAGTGACCGATCAATTAGTGTTAAGTATCAAGTCAAATCCAAGATCGTTGCGACCCCAATCAATCAGTCGTACTCAACAAGAAAAATAGAGAACCATCTAACAAACAGATAAAGCAATCAAAAATCAATGTTAGTGGTCTCTGCTATTTATTTTAACCAGGTATAGCGACCAGGGTCGAACTCATGGAGCACGAGGAAACCTACGAAGTAGTCGTAATCTGATAAGAAAATACACACTTTTTTGTTAGTTTTTATTTTTTGCAATTTTTTGTGGTTGTTAATTAAGGAAAAGGAACAAGAAAAATAAGGAAAGAGAGCTTACAAGAAAGCTTTGGCAATTTTATTTAAGGGCAAAAACACTAAAAAATCAGGGATAAAAATATTGTTGTGTTTTTCAAATATAAAAGTCTTTTTTTGTGATTTTTTATGGTTTTTATAATTTTTATATGATTTTGTAAAAAAAACCAATAAGAGTAAAAAATGGAAACATTGCATGTTGAGGAAAAAATTACAAAATAAAAATATTTAAATTGTCTTAATGTCCTGGATATGAATTTTTTAAGAAAATATGAAGAAAATGCTACAAACAGAAACTGAAATTGTATTATTTGGGGGTTTTCTAAAATTTTAATTGATTTTTATAAGTTTTTGATAATTTTGAGGTTTTAATGGTGTTTAGAAGGGTTTTTGAAACAAAACAAGTACTGGAAGCAAAGCACACACAAACAAATAAACAATATTTTTATGGAATTTTTAGCACAATTTTTATAATTTTTATATATTTTATAAAATATGCAATGACATTTTTATGGGTTTTTTATTTTTAGAAAATATCAAACAATACTAAATCGATCCACAAAAATCATCATAAATATTACGTGTTAGCAAGAGCTAGCAATAATTTTTATCGGATTTTTGGAATTATTTTTATATTTATTTGATAAAAAATAAGATACACAGCTTGTAGGGACCTACACATAATTATATTAAAGTCCAGGGGCGATCAATAACATGCGTAAGAAGCTGATGGTCAAAAGTGCAAAAGGTCCAGGGAACAAATGCACATGCTCATTGATTCACACACAGGGGTATAAATGCCAATCTCATAAAACTTTCATTTAAAGCATAACATATATAAAGTCTAGGAGAAAATATGCAAAAACACCAAGATAGCATGTGAGACAACATTTGAATTCACCAAACATGATTGAAATGCAAATACTAAAAATAGCAAGGGTCCATATGCAAAATAACTAAACTATATTAACTATGCCAAATATTTTACAGGACTAAATGATAAAAGCATAAAGATATGAGGAGAAGGATGAAAACACCCAGTCGGGACAAGGGGCGTGCGTGGGAGACATCATGGTCGTACGGCTCTGATCATTGCAGCTGGTTGATCTGACGGTGTAGAGGCTGTCAGAGACATGCGGTTGGATCTGACAGGTCAGTGCTGATCTAACGGTCGCAGCAGCCTTATTGTAAGGCGCTTGTGATGGAAACTGAAGGAGGGGCCCCATCCGACGGTGAGGAATGTGTCAGCAAGAGCAAAAGCCTAGCAAGGTTCACCTAAGCATAAGCGGAATCTGGCGCTCCGATGAAGGATCAGAGGGGTCTAATAGCTTCGTGAAATTTCCCCACGTTTGATGGGGTGCTCTAATGGAGGTGGAAATGGCTAGATGATCGTGACAGTGAAGTGTCTCCTGGAGCTACTCCTCCTGAGCAGTTGGGGGCTCAAAGGTCCTCTTTCCTGCGAATTGGACCCTACAGAGGGTAGAGGGGACTCGAGGCATGGCTCCGTTCTACTTTATTGCAAAGAGAGATACAGTAAGCGTGAGGGAATGGGATTTAGGTCTTTGGCGTAGATGGAGGGAGGAGACCCGGCCTTAATCTCTACCTATGGGTCAAGGCTAAGGATGATCAGGTTGCGGTGCAAGATGTGGGATGAGATGAGGGGTCGATCTGAACGGATAGAGGTGGGTGACAAAGCTCCGACAGGGTGGTCGGCGACGGAGGCAGAATGCAAGATTCAACTATAATGGAAAATATAGTACAAGAATAAGTTACCTGAGGGTGATGATGAACTCAACAAGGTCAGGAGGAGCTGGGAGATGGGGTCGTGGCCTCAACCATGTTGCAACATGCAAGGAGGATGAATGCGGTTGAGAGCTCCAGCCTCGAAGCTGAGCTACGTGAATAGGCCACCAAACCTCGATCTAAAGATGCCCTCCAGCCGTGTCACTCAACTGAAAGTTTCTAGGGGTGAAGGAAGGGGTGGGGCAAAGCTGTCGAGCTGTAGAGGCAGAGGCGAGACTTTATAGGATTCCTAGGGGGTTGGAATTATCGAGCAAGAGCCCGCGACCATAGGAAGATCCGCACCTTCCAAGGGATCCGAAAAGATCATGGATCGTAGGAGGAGTCTCGGGAGAAGAATCGGGACAAGATGTGATCGGGTTGGGGCATAAAAATATGGAGAAACGGCTCCGACGAGAGATGGACGACCCGACCCGACTTAGAAGGAGGCATTGACTGGAGAAGCCTCCGGACCAATCAGAAATTCGGGATGTATAAAATGATTAAAAAATCAATAAAAATTAGTAATTAATTTCAAAATAAAAAGTGTATAAAATAAAAAAAATGTTTATTATTTTTCAAAGATTTTTTTATGATTCTTAATTATTTTTGTGAAAAATAAATTAGTGTGTATATGGTATTATATGCAGGTATAATAAACTATGTACTATGTACAAATATTTTTATTTTTACACAAATACCCTAATTTTATATTTTATTTATTTTTAATATAATTTTAAGGTTATAAAATATTTTTTATTTTATTTTTAGGAAATATTTACAAGTAAGGAATAAATAGTGAATGTTGTATATATATACATGTGCTTTGTACAGTGGATGAGAGAATTTATTTTTATTTTTGTTTAGTTTTTCTTATTTTTATTTTATTTTATATTATCTTTAGAAATATGTACAAGGAGGTGAAAATAATAATTAACTTTAATTTTCTCAAAAATAGTTATTTATACACATAGGTAGTATGTATAATACAAAGTAGGCCCTCTCTACTTATTTTATTTGGTGATCAGATCAAGGCTTGACATTCTCTTGGAGTTCGGGTCATTCTGTATTTATTCTAAATACTTCTTCCCCTTTTCTTTTCCTTTATTCTTTTATTTTTGCACAAATACATGCTAATTATGCAATATTAACACATGCATGTTGAATGCTATGTTATTGTAATTACACATATTTACATGTTGTTTTGCCAAGACAAATAGCTAAAATAAAAGAATAAAGAGTGAGAATCATGGATTCATCAACGATGAACACTATGATTGGGGTTTACGCCATCAAGATCATTTAATCCAATGGAGCCAATGAATGGATGTCATAATTGTTGAGAGAAATTTGGACAAGACGACATCTATTATTGTGGCTGGCTATCTTACATGGTATTGGCAGATTACACGTCATTGGATTGCCATGACCATACCACCACCTCGACAAGCTTACGAGCTACACAGACCAAGATGGAATCAATAGGTAATTTTCTCACAAAGGCTAATTATATAACCGATAATTGTTTTGTAGTTTTTGACTGAGAAGACAATTCCATAGGTGAACTTCTTATTCTGCATGAAAGAAATGACGACGGAACATTGAAGGAGCACTGAATTGCAACAACTGATTGGTTACATTGATTACACCATTTGAATCATGTCACTGGTGGATAATTGAATAAACGATATCCCCCCCCCCATGTACATATCATACACCGAGCCCACAACATTATCGTCCCGATAGTGGGGGGATCAATACACTTCTCGGATGGATGAGGCTAATCTGTTGTATGACGTACTCCTTACTCAAGAAGTCCAACCAACTCAGGCTCAGTAATACTAGTCGATGGGTCCCAGTCAGAGTCAGCCATCTTACACTAGTGTCCTAGATTATGACATTCGACAGCTATTGTCACAATCATTTGGCACTGGGAACGACTACATGGAGCATGCAAATAGCACATACGAATCTTCCCAAGACATACAGTGCAAGCCTGCCTACGATAGTTAAAGAGCTATAGCTACCTCGCACCTCAAATGTAACAACTCAAAGAGGGGGTGGTAGGCCCACAACAAGAGGGGAGTATTCAACCACGACTGCACCTAAAGGGGAGAGGGTGATGTAGGGAGGGGTTCGTCAAGCATGGGAGAAATTGTAAGGATGGAGGTGGCTTGGGGGGCAGGAGAGATGGACAAGGTGGGATAGGAAAAGGGTCTTCGTCTAAGGGGTCAATATCATATATTGTACACCACACGAAGAAGTGTTTTCATTTATTATCATATGTTATCCCATACAGAGGAAATGAGAAAAAAAATAAAATTTGCATCAATGTTTTACTTGATATAAATGTGACTTTTTAATAAATATTTTCAAATGTTCTTACGCTTGTACAGATTATGGCAAACTCATTTTACAGCTCGCAAGTTTGTGTGCCTTCCTTACAACTGTTTCCTAGCGTGCGTGTACCATCTAGTAGAGCATCATGCCATGTAGCACGCCCTCCACTACAGTCACCATAGCCACCTCCTACTACATCACCACTAGCTTCAGAGGAGGTACGATTGCAACTTCATATGGTCCACTCTGACTCTCAGTTCACCCCTTACTTGTCACAACCCATACCCCCTTCTATGGTGGACTCCTCACAGAGCAAGACTTCACTGCCCACAAAATACTATGATGAGGAAGAAGATTTGTATGCAGACTTGGCAGATTTACATTACACAATTGTATTGAAGTATGCACGTGTGAGCGTACTTCGTGGAGAGCAGGTGAGGTCGAGTTCTTGAGTTATGTTACTTTGATGTGATGAAATTTTCTTAACCTCTGGATAGATATGTGCATTTTGATGTAATGTTAGTAGGCACATATTTGAAAAGTCTTCTATCGATTAAATGATAATGATGAAGTTGTATTCTCTTGATATTTAATAATTGTATTCCTTTTTATTTAGTAAGTGTGATTGCTAATTGAACTATATTATTTCATCTAAAATACGCATAACTTTAGCAAATTAAGCAAAGAGATATACATAATAAGCAATATATATAATATCAATAAATTAATTTAGATCGATACATAATAATAATAAATAAATAATAAGAAAGTGAAATACTAAAGTAGTAAATGGAGATATACCAAACATAATACCAAACATAATAATCTGTACATTAAAAACAACTCTATATTTAGTCAAATTAATTTACACAAATATACATTTACAACAATTAAGATTATTAAATAACTTATTAATTGGTTAGTTAATTTAGTAAAATAACTATTCTTTCATTTAATTTAAATTATTAAAATTCTAAAACATAACAAAATAGTATAGTAGTTGCATTAGATAGCTTTAAATAACTATTAAATAGTTTTAAATAACTTTGGAGTGGGAACAACCCTTTCATCGTGTCTATGATTGGCATGGAGAACAGTTTATTGTGCCAGAATATGCTGTCACGTCACTCACATCAAATCGATTGCCGCACTACATACGCGAGCATCAAACAATTCTTTCCCGGAATAATTTTGAATATGTATCTATTTTGTGAAATAATTTCCCCAATCTCCATTCTGAGAAATCTCTGCATATACATGTGGAACGACGTTATGTATGATACTCTCCACGAACATCACCACAAATAAAAATTAAAAACGTTGAAACGATTTGAATTTTTCAGTAGGATTCTTTTACAGAAAATCATACAGAAATAACATAATAAAAGCCGAACAGTTTCGACGTTAACACGTAAACATCAAGTAGCGCCCATCTGGTGAAGGGAGAAGCTATTGTCCCAACTTTGTGTCGGACCATTTGCATTTTTACCTGCATGGGTATTAAGTACAAGTTTAAAATTCAATACATGCATGTATATTGAGGGGATGATTTTTCTCAATTATAATATAATGGTGTCAGAAACGGAAGAGAATCCTCTGTTCTACTGGAAATTTCAGCAGACGTGCAGTAATTGCCATTTTTATTTCGATTTGGATTTCCAAATTCCAAACTTATGGATTATATCTTCAACTAATGTTCTATATATCCTTTAAATTTCACTCAAATCTGAAGTCATTTGCTAAGTCCCATCAACATTTACATCTTTTAATTCTCATTTTAAAAGAACTAAACTTTTAATTATTAAGATAAAAGAGTAAATGTTTTCGGACTTGAGAGAAATTGGAAGGATATGTGATCGCAGATGTAATCAATAAAGTTGAATTTTGGAAATTGAAATCGCAAAAGAAAGAAGGATAACAATTACAACACCTTTGCTATAATTCCCATTACAGCAAAAGATCATCTTCGGTTCGAAACAGTCAAAGACTTCAGTGGATCATCCTTACCAATTTGAACATAATATTGGTCACAATATCTTCCGATCGTAGCTCTATATATCAGGAGTGATCTTATTTATATATGAAAATGGAATTCATCTCCAAGTGTGAAAGAAATGACTTGTTCGATTTGCAGCATGAAACATTACCTTGCATGTGGATTGAACAATGATGTAACGTCTCCCGTGAAGGATTCCTTTGTATCACTTGGATAGTAAACTGAGCTGTTTGTTTTTGAACCAGAAGTCTCTAACAACATGCACTCCTTCAGTAATGATACGATTTCATCCATCGTCGGCCTTTCAACGGCTTTGGGTCGAACACACGCCATTGCCACTTCCAAGAATTTCCAGGCAGAATTTGGATCATAATCTCCGCGCAGTTTTGAATCAACTATTTGATCCAACTCGCCCTTGGTAAACAATGGCGTCACCCAACTAACGATGCCTGTCGGATTTGGCATCTTTATAACGGGTGTTCTTCCGGTGACCAATTCCAACAGAACGATGCCGAAACTATATACGTCGCTTTTGTCATTCAGCTGGCCACTATATGAGTACCTACAATGGTTAAGAGTCTTATATATAAGTATCTAAATTTGAACTTCTTAGGGGCGTTCGGTTCGAGAATAAGCAGGAAAAAAGATGGAGAGTAAGGAGCATAATGGTATATTTTCTGTTTGGCTGAAAAGATAAAAATAAAGAGGATAAGATGGAATAAAGATATGTAAGGTGGAATAAAGATATGAATAATAGTGGAATAAGGTGAAATAATGGGATGTGGATAGGAGTAGCCCTACTCTTGAGAACCATGTCGGTCGGAAAATTGACCCCTTATTCCAGTGCTTATTCTCTAAACGAACATGCCGTTAAGATAGAAAATAATTCATTTAAATGTATACTTGCGTACTTTTATAAAGTGTCTAACTCGTTTGTCCAAATATAGTTTGTCAAGAAGGAATAATTATTGTGTGAACTTACTCGGGATCAAGGTATCCTGGAGTGCCTATGACAGCAGTGGACACAAAATCACGTCCATCCTTATTGTGGAAGATTTTAGATATCCCAAAATCCGCAATCTTGGCTTCATATTCGTCGCTCAACAGTATGTTGGATGTCTTCACGTCTCTATGTATTATGGCAGGCTTGCAACCATTGTGCAGATAATCCAGCCCTATAAACGTTGTTTTTAATCAATAACACTAAAAGGAAGTATAATTGAAGATATATTTCAAATTTTTATCTACCTTGTGCAGCATCAATGCCAATCCGAAGTCTTTCCTTCCAGGTGAGAGTAGTTGTGCCATCTGTCAGTGAACAAGCAGTTCGGTTTCTAAACTGAGATTGAACGTATTTAGATGAAACGAAAAAAATGGCTTAATGATGATATTAGCTGCGTGATATATGATAACGATTTCGTCTAGAACAGTGATAGAAACCTGACAAGCGATCTGCTAAGCTGCCTTTTGACATGTAATCGTAGATCAGGGATAAATTATTGCTTTCTTTGCAGTAGCCGAGAAGAGGCACCAGATTTTTATGGTAAATCCTCGTCAAAATTTGGGCCTGCAGACATTACTTTCCTCGTTATGATTAGCTTCAATCTATTCATTTTGCTTCAATGGGAAGGTAATCCTATGATTGGTATTTATGCATTGATGGTCTCTTTGATTCTAGAAAGCAAAACGAAATATTTTCAAACGGAAGGTCTAGCGGACATCAATTACAGAACGCATAGTATTTACTCTCTTATTGTCACACTGTCAAGGAAAAACATATTCTACCAGAAATCTCATATATTATGAAATATGGTACACCAATAACTGCGGTCTACGGATTAATTGTTATATAGATTGCTATAATGTTTTTCACCCCTTGTGTTTGTTGGCTTGTCTCCTACGAAAAGTCCTTTGATGATGCATATGTTGGATCCAAGGTTTTAAAAACTAAATCGGACATCACACTGGGTAGGTGTTGATTTTTTATTTTTATTGTCGGATCACATGGGACCAAACAGTCGAACCGGTTAAGACGTCTGCAGTTAATAAAAATCGATAAAGATCAAACTATTCTATTGTTAGCTTGGTTTGTATGGTTCAATCGGATCAAACTGAATTAGACTGGTAGTATCATAAAAATAAGTATGAAAATACTACATCATATCTTTAGAGGATTTGTATATTTATATCCTTCCAAGTTTTTCCAAAAAACATTTGTACTCTTTTTGTTAACACTTACATGTGTGCCCCTATAGTTTTACAACATACATAGTAGTGGCCTTTTATTAGTATACTTATGCTCCTATATTATATTAACATTATGATAATATTGTGATTTTTTTAAGAATATACAAGCATAAGAGAAATGCCAAAAACTTAGGAGAATAAATGTTATAAAAAACTCAAAAGGTTATAATAACATACTTTATAAAATTCATACAAAGACAAATATGTGATATGCAAAATTAATATTTTTTTTAAAATTATTTAAACTCTAATTAGTGGCAAGTGACATTAAGTTATTGTTTCTTGTAGTATGACTATGACAAATGCCTTCTTCTTTTGTTGTTGTTGGAAGTAGATAATCTCATGAACAATGTGAGAAGAGAGAGGAAATGCCCGTATGACAAGAAGGGAGATCTAATAATGGATCATTGTTATATGTGGAAGGACAAGAAATAAAGGAGTATTGTACTATCGATTAGAATGATACTAGACTATGAGTAGCTTTTAAAGTTTTCATTTTATTAAATTAATAAATTATTTTCTGTCAAAGAATGGATAGTTGAACCGATAATTTGATTCAACTGAGTCAACCGCATTCTGATCAGTTTTAATAGTTTTTATTTTCTGAATAAAAAACAAGTGTTTGGACGGCTTTTTCTTTTGATTCTTGATTTAAACAGTTGAACTGCCCGCTTAGTTTAACTTTTAAAACCTTGGCTGGATCCACTTAGTTGATCCAATTCAATAGCGAGGTAGATGTGGGTCCTAGAGGGTAGTGCCTGTTTGTTTGGGGGTTTTAAAGTAGCGCCTCACAAATAGTGAATTTAACTTACTGTGTATTGGTAACTTCCGATATCTTTGTAAACCTAACCCTATGATTGTAGTATAATATTTCCCTATGGGGCCACTGTTTTATTGAAATAAAATGCACCAACGACTTCTCTGTATTTTAGAATATTCTTGAGTAAGTGTTATTCTATGTCTTGTCGAAACCTCTTAAGAAGATGAGATTCTCATTCTCCAGCGTCTTCTTAAAAGGATTTAATTTTATGACTCTAGAATTTTACTTGCTACATTAACACCAATTTTCTAGAGTATTACATACTCTAAAGAAATTAGAATACAACTGTATATAGACTTTGGAGCCATTATGTGGAGGCAAGGATTCCAAAGTAAATCAAAGTGAGATCAAGTGAAGGGCAATAAAATTGAGAGACATCAAGCAAGTGAGCAAGATAGATGATTGAGTGTTTCTTTGTAGTCGTCAAGTAGTACTAGTGTTAATTAAAAAATTGAGTGGCTGGTGTATAAAAGTAGTGCATCTATGTGCATCTATGTTATGTTTGAAGTAGCGATATATGATACATCATTTTTATCTGAGTGAAGTATTATACCTGCTTCTTGTACTCCCTCATAGGGACAGATAGATGAGAGATGGGCCGAGGGTAGGCCTCCCTTAAACATCCTGTAATATAGGGTTTTTACCTTCAATGGCCTTCCCATAATTTGTAAACTTACATTTTACTATAAAGAGAAAAAATGTTAATTTAGTTAATTACTCAATAAGTTCTTCTATTAACCCCCTCTATCCAACGTGTATTATTTATTTATCTTGTAACATTGAATATCATTTTTTTATTCTCATTGCAAAACGAGATTTGTTATTTATAGTGTTTTATGGAAATTTTATGTGTTTTATGGTGATTTGAAATTTCTATGCTTCTATTATGTCTATGAAAAATTATCAATTAACCATTTATTTCAATGTGACAGTGTGGTACCCATTTTTTAAGATTTGTCTCAACGTTGTTCTTGTCTATTTAAATTTAGTTGACAGTTTAGTATTTCTGACCTACGGTAGTTCAAAATTATATTGAGACAAATCTTAAAGATCGAGTACCACACTATTGCGTTTTAAAATTCAGGTATGGCATTAAAATTAGATGTATTGTTTAAAGACTTTTGTGTAATTTGCTTAGAAAAAGATTACGATACTTCATTCTTTGAAGCAATCACAATATCATATTTTATTATTAAGTTATATTTCTACATTTATCTTAAAATTTATATATAATGAGGTCATTTTGAAGAATAATATTTAATTACTTGGAATTAAATTATATGAAAAATAATATGAACTACGATCAACTAATAAAGTATGATGATCAAGTAATGAAGTATGATGATGGGAAATAATATGACATGAAAAACTAGAAATTGAGAGAGAAAACAATAAAAAAAACCCATCCATCGTAACTTTCTAATAATCTATTAAAGTCAACCATGTCTATGGTCTCAAGAATATTTAAATAATACCACCTTACACAACTATATCTGACCACTAATATTATTTTGTACTTTGCATTTTTATTTTTTTATTTTATAATATTATAACATGATTACCTTTCTATTTAATGAACCGTGCAAAATAAAAAAAAATACTTATCTCAGTTTATAGCTTTTTTCACAGAAAAATATAAATATTAAGATTTTTATTATATATTTTTAATAAATAAAAAAATTGGTAACAACTAATTTGAATTTTCATTTACATATTATTATTTATAATTTATAATAATAATAATTACTTGTTACAAAATTGTATTATATAATTGCAATTGACAACGGATGCCGTGGTCATTGCTAAAGGTTTGTAAAACTACGATAATCTATTTTTTTATTAAAATTTTACTAATCACTTCTAAATTAGCACTAAGTACAAGAATAATCTATATTATTATATGATTCATTGTTAAGAGTATAATAATGAATATGATATTCCCGGCAAAATTAAAAATCATAGTTAATTGAGTAAATTACAAAAAAGTCCTTGAATTATACACCTGATTTCCTTGTCATACCTGAACTTTACAAAGTAAAAATGTGGTACCCCAACTTTCATATTTATCTCAATGCGTTCACCATGGAAATTTAATTGATTATTTCATCATTTTAACCTTAAATTTCAATAGTGAGGGACCACATTGAGACAAATTTAAAAATTCGAGTATCACATTGTTACTTTTTTTAAAGTTCAGGCATGACATTGAAATCAGATATATGGTTCAGGGACTTTTTTGTAATTTGCTCTAGTTAATTTTGCAAGGAGTAATATTTATTATTATAAATGTCCAGAAGATATGGATACGAATATAAAGATACGTGAATGTGAAGAATTTAAAACAAATAAAATTGTTGAAAAAACCTCTGTGTTGAATTGTTTGGGTCCTTCTTTGATAAGCTTCTTCACTGCCACGTGTTTGCCATTCTGCAAGCATCCATAGTATACTTCTCCAAATCCACCTTGTCCAATCTTCCTACGAAAGTTATTTGTCATGTCAACCAGCTCGGCATATGTGTATTCTTCGCTTCCATGATGGATGGCTGGCTCGTCGATGACTTGAGGTTGATTAATTTCATTCTTTGGGATGCTTGGTTGCTCGACGGCATTTGCATTTACTTTCAAGTGTATCATCAAAGGAAAATAAAGATGTCACGACTAAGTAATGATCTCAATAAAATGTCTATCAGAGAAGCTATATATCAAAGAGCATACCATTCTGTTGCCTCCTCCTATATCGTATGGCCGCGAAGATACCCAGTGCGACGAAGATAGCGACAACTAAAACTGACACTATTATCGCCACTATGATTGTCGTATTGCTGTTCTTCTTCTTTATATTCTCATCAACACTCGTTTGCATGAAACTAATATGAAGAAAAAGGGTCAAGATTTTGACATTTAAAGGAAAAGATGTCTATTTTCTTATAATTGTGTCATGTATAACATTAGTTTTGATGCATGCTTGATAAGATTCCATGGAAATGCCCATGGTCTTTATTTTACTTTATTTAAATGCATGTGAAAGTTACGCATATTATTCTATAAAGATTCAAATTATTCAGTAGTTAATTTTGATTGGAATATTTATAAGCTATTGCATGATTTCGACATTTGTTTTGAATGAGAAACTCAATTACAAAATGTTTTAAAGACGACGCTTATATAAGTTTTGAACGTGAAAAACATATGCTAGCTTCCTCCACAACAGGCAAACTAAAGTTTCAGCATTAACATTATCACAACAGGCGAACTAAAGTTTCAACATTAACATTATCAACCAATGTAAACTTTTATAAGGGTCATTAACTATAGCCTCTACTGACCTATTCACTACAACAAAACTGAGCTATACGGTAAAATAAAATGGGTCTACCACGATATTTTTTTAAATCCTTTACTATATCGTCCCTTGTTAAAATATATAAAGATGGTATTAATTTGTTACAATTTTTTGTATATTTCAAATTAGCGAAGAATAGCATATTCGTTGTTATACCATTAGTGACGATGTATATAGCGGTACTTATCCGTTACTATTTCTCAAAATATTAAATCATTGTTATTATTTTAGTTCAAGATTAATCAATGATTAATTAAAATTTGCAAATTGACAGTGAGATAAAAGTCGCTATATAGAAAGCATTAATGATAATAACAACGAATATGACATGTGTCGTTGATTTCAAGTATAAAAAAATTCCGCATAAAGTAATATTATCGTTATACATTTTAAAAATGAACGATATCGTAGATTTTATGTAAAAAATATCGCTATATACTCATTTTTATTTTAGTGAGATATTTGTTGGTTATTAAAAATAATAAAATTGGTTCAGTTTCCACTGTTACCTGAAAGTTAATTTACCAGATGACGCTCGTTCAAGGATGCTTTTTGGTACCGGTCCACTCAAATTATTTCCTGTGAGATTCCTGGAAAAAAAGCCGGAAAACTCACCAATTCTAGTTTGCCCTTTTTTTTTCTAACAACCAAGTTTTCAGAGTAAATTCATACAGAAATGCCAGTGCTGGTAAGGTTCCAAGAAAATCTGGAATCGCTCCCGTCAGACTATTCATAGACAGATCCCTGAAATAAGAGGTACGGTTATTTATGGCGAAAATTACTATCTTTAAACGTGAAGTTGTAATTCCATGTATAATCTAATATTATGTTGCATCCCAAAGTCCTTTTATGGTAGACTCCTTGACAGGCAATAGGACTCAGATTCACCAAGCAGAGCTTGCTGAAGGAAATAACGAACAAGAGGCATACATCTGCATGTCCATTAATATGACATATGCATTAATTCCATTTGATGCCGCTCAGATAAATTTAAGTAAAAGAAATAAATGAGTGACTTTTCCTAATCCTCACCCATTTGCCTATGACCCTATGATGCATGTGTTTATTCTCCTTCAGTCTCTCTTGGAGAGTCCTGACACAATATGTAGCATCCACTTGGACTAAATATCTTCATATCAATTATAGAAGTGCCAATCATCAAGTACGGATGGGAATATACCATATAAATACGGATATAACTACAACCATAATCATATTTTATTTCATCTCCAATCAAAATGGTATGGGGATAATAGCATCTAATATGCATATTGTTTAAGGTGGTCTAGAATTAGCAATATGGGTATTAGTATTTCAAGATGTAATGTTTTACATAATATTGAGAAATTTGAATTAGGTTTGAAAAGAAAAAGAAATATCTGAATAAGTTGATACACGTTAGCTTATGTTGCAATGATAGGTTAATATCTATAATTTACGAAGTATAAGGGCGGGAGTTAACAAATTTATATTTATTGAATAGTTGAGCACGACTTGGGTTTTTGTTATACATTTTTTCATGAATTATAAGTTGGGGCATGGGATTTCAGTATAATAATACACAAGCATGAAGGTCGGCATGTAGCACTTACGTGTCTACAGAAGAACTAAAGAAAGAAAAAATAGATTAGCACAACAGGTTTTCATGTGGTCGATACAGATATAGTCAGTAAGCCACTTTCAGTCTTTCAGCTTCACATTCCTTTACACTTTCAACTTAGGAAGCTTTCTGTAGATGCCATAACACGAGAGATCTCTATTGGACTAATCCGTAGGGGGTCTCAATAGGAAACTTCTCAAGTAAATTCTCCAACGGGTGTTTTAGTTTCAAGTGAACTATTTAGTCAAATCCGTATATATTATAAGATTCCTTAGATATGGTCCCAAATGTTCAGGAAGATGATATAATTATTTCATATGGAGAACATAACATATAAAAGATAGTTTCTTTGCCAAAAACATAAGAAATAAATAAAGGTGAAGTCATTCAGATGATATGGATATGTTCGAATGATGATTTCCATATATATTTCTTGTTGACATATACAAGATTTGGAATTAATTACATTCTGATCATATTGTGGAAATTGATTTAACCATAACTAGCAAGAATATCAATCGGAGTACACTTTGCATAGGCGTGGACTAGAGTTTACCTTTCTCTTAATATAGGTTGTAGATATAAATATGTATGCTGCCAGATAAAGGTGATTGTTACTAAAGTATATGTATATACATGTGTGGATGGTTTTCCACCAATTAAGGATGATATATGCACAAAATACTACAAGATCCTTGTTAATAGGTAATGGGAGTAAACATTAACGGTTACTAGAACCTCAGTTTTAGATTGATCAACTACATTAGACGATATGTCTATTAGTGTTTTAAGGAAAAGAATTGATCATACATGTGTTTACAGGGTTTATAAAAAAACATGCGTTGGGGAATTTTTGTGGAATTGTACAGACAAGTGAATTCCTTACTGGTGATCTTGATTCTATGCGGATCTTTAAATTCAGGTGGAGGATATCAACATTAACCCGAGAGTATAAAAAGAGAAGATAATATCAAATCTTTTTGTACCAAGGTGAGTGGTTTCAAACTTCTATTTATGCCATCTAATTTCAAATATCCTTTATGTTGTACTCCATTCAAGAATTTATGGTGTTGATATTAGTGTTAAAACTTACAAGTTGTTATGTTTGGCAAGATAGTACATGTATGTGCAAAAATTATGACATTTACGGCTTTCAAGTGATGTATGTGAAAAGTGTAATATGTATGTTTGTAAAGTATGCACACTAGATCCACCTAGAAAAACAGTCATAAACATGTAAGAGGGCTTTTGGACCGCACATCGTATACACATAGGCTTTGGGTAGTATGCGAGATGTTTCTGACCTTTGGGGTCATCTACGTGTATGATAGTAAGATAAGGACCTAGGTTAAGTTCGCTTGCCTAGGAAATAAGTACGTAAGGCTAAGGGATGAGTACCACCTCCCTGGCAGTATGGGTCATGGACTCAGTAATATTAGATGGGAATGGTGGTGCATGTTTATGATCATATGAATTGAAAATATGTTATTTCTTGGGAAAAAAATCTTGCTTATTACGTTATTTTTATGCAACCAGACTACTTTTATTTCATGTTGTCATTTTATAATCTCTGCTTAGAAATTTAATATGTTTAGCATTCTGAAACTTATATTTAAATGGTAGGTTTTCCAATACCTTCAATTTATTTTGGTTATGTGGAAATATCTTACTTTCATTTTAAAGTTTGGACCATTCGCTGGGTCTAAACTCTTCATTCAGGTTTAGAATCACCACTCTATTGCTTATTACATTACAGACATACCAGAACATGAATCATAGGAGGCCTGGGGACATCTCTGACCTATTGGGAAGCTGTTGCCATCATAGCATTTTTTACATCTTTTGGTGAAAATTTTTGGATCGTCCAGGTAATGTTATGTAGGAATAAATGAATGGAAATTTTTGATAGTAAAAGAAAATGTGAATCATCTGAGACAGTGGGGCGAATTTTTGTTTTGTATACAGATCAGTGGGTTATGATACTTGGGTATTATATATGTTGATGTGAGATAACGTTTCATTTGAACAAACATCAGTTTTATTAGTAAAAAAGTTCGACATTACAGAATGTCGAAATTAAGTCCTCATTTTCGACAGGTGTTTCTTTAATGTCGAGCATAACTTAAAACTCGGCATTTTTTAAATGTTGAATACCTTTGGTATGTAAAGATAACATAAAAAAATCCAATTCAGGTCTCTCTTCTCCCTCAACGAGGCACCTCCTCTCTCCTCCACGCCGGCTTGCCAACTCCATCAAAAGAAGATACATATACAACCCTACCCCGATTCCCATATCAATTCTCTTATCCTCCGCCAATCTGTGGTAGGGCAACACCACCTCCGACACAGGCTTTCCCCATTGATCTGGGGGCAGCACCGCCTCTGTCGTAGATTGGGGCGACGCCACCTCCATCGCAATCTCACTCTATCGTAGCTTCTCTCCATCATTCGAGGGAAGTACGGCCTCGAGGCAGCACTGCCTCCATCATAGATTGGGTTGACAACGCCTCCATCGTAGCCACTCTCCATTGACCGGTATATATAACTACCTCTGTTGCAGCCTCTCCCCGTCAATCTGAGGGCAGCATCGCCTCCATCATAGATTGGGGCAACACCACCTCTGTCACATTCTCACTCCATCCATTAGAGGGCAGCGACACCTCGGAGGAATATATGAGGCAGCATCGTTGATGGGAATGACGATCTGATTTTAGAGCCACGTGATAATTTGACGTGCAAGGTGGAGCTGACAGTGCTAGTAGGGAAGCGGACTAACTGGTATGACTTTATCAATATGCTAAATAGGGTATGATGAAATTCATAATCTCTGTGAAGTAACTTTTTATTTGCTCTTCATGATTAAACCATGGTAAGTATGCATACTTAACGAAATATGAGAATTTTTGATGTATATCTCTTTTCTCGTATGCTTTTAATGTTGCTTGCTCTGACTCAACTAGAGAAACTCGGGCAGTTTATAGAAAATGATATGCAATGGGTCCACATCCTTGGATTTATTTTATTTTTTGATCGTTCTTTCTACTTGTCATCGTTTAGTGTATGGGTTTGTACATTTGTGGATATGGGATTCAATTACGAAGTCCTTATATATACCCCTTAAAGACTTTTTCAAGGTATCTATAACTTGTATATAAAATGACATCAGTATAAACAACATCTGATAATATCTCACTGATGGAAGATGTTCCTTCCTTATCTTCTATTCTTTCAATATTACATTTGTTGGTGGAGGTAGTTGCAAGAGGAGGAGAAAGATTCGCATGCAAGGTTTGGTCTCTTCTATGATTTTTTCTACCTTTTTTATCTAGTGTTCCACTATGCACTCCGAATTTTGTAGGATAAAATCACAGTTAAAATAGATTGAGAGAAGGTAGATGTTGTGGAGCTAATAAAGAAGTATTTGATTCTTCTTACCGCGATGGCTATTAAGGATAAATTACAGTTTTTTAATTTGATTATTGAATATGCATGAATTAGAATATCTTTTAAGTCTAATTTAGTTTTCTATTTCATCTTTCAGGTTCCTACACCTCTACTGGCAGACATTTTAGTAATGCAAGTTCTTGAATCTCTCTCTCCGTCGATTTCTAGAATAGTAGACGCTTATCTTGCTACAGTTTATGGATACTAAAGAAGCAATGCGATTTTATGAAGTTCAAGGATCACTTGGATATAGAAAATTGAGAGATCATTCTAATAAATCACAATTCCGTTATATCTTGGGAGGTCATGCTTATTATTTGGACAGTAGAAGCTGAGATTTACTCTATGTAAGGAAGTCTAAAGGCGGCATAAATCCCAACAAATCCAAGCGCAAGAGCAGTTATTGATTTATGTCTACATTTTCAAACACATTAAGCATATATTTTCATTAAAATATGATGGAGGTACATCTAACTATATGTTAATATTTTCATCTAAACATAGGTTGGTGATAAGATAGAAATCGTCTCTGATACAGTGGATTAATATATTATTCGTACCATTAATGGAATTTCAAATGGCATCGTTTCTACAATCATGTGTGCTTAATAACACCTCACTCAAGAATGTTCTTCCCTTGTCCCCTATACTCTCAATAAGACCTATTTTGGTGGAGGCTTTATCAAGTTATGAAGAAAGGTATGCATGCAAGGTTAGCTTTCTTTATACAAGTTTTCTTTCTTTTATCCAGTCTTTCTCCTCTTGATTGTGATTCTTTATCTCTTGGTTATTACAAATCTATGTAATAGTCTCCACAATCACTCAAATATTGGTCTCTGTAGTACAAGGATTGCAAATCTAAGTAGAATATACTGATTGTCTGTATTGCCTTATCGGAAGCTATGTTGCGAGATGTATTTGGTTTGGTTTGCACTACATATATAAGCAATAAATTTAAATTTATGGTGTTTTTGATTTTTTTTATTTCCTTTATACTTTTTTGTAACTTGTTTGCTTCTGGGTATTTGTTTTGTATGTTAGGAAAGAGCATCCATTAATGGGCTAGCTTGCACGAAAGCAAATTGCTTTGGGCATTACAAAAGGATTGGCATATTTGCACTCGGACTGTAAGTCGTACTTACATAAAAATGTAAATGGTTTCAGAATTTAAATATTTGCATTCTAAAAGATGTTTCAAAATATATTTAATCTATTATTTGAGCTATGTCATGAACAATGAATGCAACCATCCAAAAATCGTGCACGGAGATCTTGAGGAAGTGAACATTCCTTGAATTGTAAAATCACAAACACATTTCAAAAATCTAGAAAAATTACCACAAATACTTTAAACCCAAGAAAATGCAAAAATATTTTTACTTTAACTTTCTGATTATTTTTGGTTACTTAGAAAAATCCAAAAAGAATATTATTTGTCTTTCTTTTATTTTTGTTGTTTTGTTTTCTTATTAAAAAATAAAAATCTAAAAATTTAAAAACTACTAAAAATATTTGGGAAATTTGACTACTTCGTATGCTTTTCGTGATTCTTGTGTTCGACCCTGGTGGCTATATCAGGTAAATAAAATAGCGAACCACTTACATTACGCTTCATTGTTTGATTTCTTTTGAGTGGTTTTATTTTTCTCGTTGATCAGGCTTGGTGATTCAGGTTACAACGACCCTTATTTATTTGCATACTTAACTCGAGTCATTGGACGCATCAACAGAATGACGTCGTTTGCTGGGGAGCACGACTTAGTAGTCTTATCTCATTTTGCTTATTTTTCTTATCTATTTGTTATAATTGTTTCTGACATCTTCTCTGATTTGCTTTTTGTGTGAGGAACTGCTCGAGGGACACTTCGGCTTTCTAGTGGAGGAACACATACCTGAGGAGGAGCAGAAGAGCATGGGGATTTAGTTATAGCATATAGATTATTTTTGCAAAACATTTTTATTGTTGTAATAATTATAGGACTTGGACACTTGCTTGGACACTTAGACTTCAGGGTCTATTTCGCCGAGTACCAGTGTACTCGGGGGACCTCACTGCGGTTTTTCGTAGTTTTATTTTCATCAGATTTTATTTCTTTTTTATTCTCGGAGTTTTAGCCCCACACCTAAGTGCCTATCTGTTCCTATAGATCGTAATTGGACTTAGCTAAAATAAAATCAAAAAAATTAACTTATTGGGATTAGAGACCACGTTCTGAGAGAGGCCATATATAGCGCTGGAAGGACCCATTGTATGGGCACCTATTAACATCGAAGATCGGACTCCGATCTCTCTTCCCGATAGTTAGCTATTTGTGCTTCATAATTAATAGAAATTGCTCTTCTAAGGTTGATTTCCTCGTGCATCATGTATGTTGTTTATTTCCTGTCTTTACTTTTATATGCGGATCACCCAGCATGTAGACTGTAGAAGTCAGGTACGCATTTCCATCTCTGCATGCATCATTGTGTTTGATCGTGCATCGACTTTGTCGACTTCCTCCCTCTGTTTTATTGGGCACAAAATAATCAAGGAAATCGAAAAATTTGTTAGGTGTTGTCTTATTTCAGAAAATACCTAAAAAGATATAACCAAATAAAATTGGGACTGCTAATGCAAACTTAACCCTAATACCGACTTTACTTAAAAATTCTTATTTTGGGGAGAGTTTCCCCCTCATTAACTGATTTATCTTCTGTGAGAGAGTGACCTGCACACTAGGCTAGAGCCATATCCGAACTCCTTCCAGACTACTGGTCTTGTAGCTAGTTGTTCTCCAATGAAGATTTCACTTGGTAGCCGGCAATTGTTCCGGGACTTCCTTAGCAGATTGGGCAGATCGGGTAGCCAATAAACGATCTGCACCCATACTGGCTGGGAAAAACTAGTTGCGAGATTCGGGCCACTCTCATGGGAGCATTGGGATCCCAACAGCTCGCTTAATCGCTCTGATAGATTGATTTGTCACCTTAATAAAATTAGACAAGATTAACGACTGATCTTCCGTGATCATCAGCTCGAGTGTTGAGTAGGTGAAAAAGGGATTTGACTTCACATCTTGTTTGCATTTTAGATCCAATCTACATAAATCCCTACACCACGATCTATTAGGCTGCCTTTGACAGCACCACTTTCGAGCACTCCTCTCCATTCATCTACGATGGATTCAGAGAGCTCAGACCAACTCTTTGATCCTGAGTTCTCAACCACCTTGTTCCCCCTTGACTACCCTTCTACAAACCCTGAGGTGCCAGAGCAGAGACCAGCACAGTTATTTGTTTACTTGACGGCACCTGAGTTGGGGTCTTTTACCTTTGCAAAGACCTAAGAGATTGATGAATCACTGATTCTCACTCTTTATTCTTTTATTTTAACTATTTGTCTTGGCAAAGCAATATTTAAAAATGTGTAAATACGATAACTTAGCATTCTGCATGCATTTGTTAATATATTGCATAATTAGAATGTTTTTGGTGCAAAACTAAAAGAATAATGGAAAAGAAAAAAGGAAAGAGGTCTTTAGAATAAATACAGAGTGACCTAAACCCTAAGAGAAGGTGACTCCTTGACCTGATTGCAAAATAAAACAAGTAGAGAGAGATAGGGTTCACTTAGTGTTGTACATTTTACATATATTTGTACATATGATTTTAGACAAAATAAAATTTAATTCTTATTTTCACTCCCTTGTATATACTCCTAAAATAATATAAAAACAAAATAAAAATCAGGAAAATTAAATAGAAATAAAAATAAAAATCTTCACTCATTTTAAAAAACACATGTATATATATCACACCATCTATTAATTATGTATCATTAAATAATTTGTAAAAATAAAATAAAAATTATTTTGTATTCCTAAAAATATGTTGTAAATAAATAAAATATAAAATGGTGATATTTGTGTAAAAATAATAAAATAAAAATAATTGTATATAATACATAGGTATATTATACTTGTATGTAATATTAAATAGTGTATATAAATTATTTTATTTTTCATAAAAATGATTAAAATTGATACAAAATAGTTTGAAAAATAAAAAATAATTTTTTTTCTACACTTTTTATTTTAAATTAATTTAATATTTTTTATTGAATTTGTAAATATTTTGTAAATCCTAATTTTCTAATTGGTCCAGACGATTTGTTAACCTCCTGTCTACGGCTCCTTCTAACCGGGTCAGACCCAGATATCTCTCATCGGACCTCCTTCTCCCCTTTTTCCAGCATGACTCCAGCCGCCTCTCGCCCCGATTTCTCGTCCGTCGCTTCTCCTAGGATTCGTAATCCTCGCGTATCCCTCGGAAGGAGCGGATCTTCCTAAGGTTGTGTAATACCACTCGATCTTTGGAGGCTCATGGAATGGACTATATAAGCTCTCCTCCACTTCCTTGTGTCATAGTTCGTGCCTCGCCCCTTTCTTCACCCCTAGTGACCTTCAATAGAGTGACAACATCCTAGAGGTACCTTGGGATTGAAGCTTGGTGGCCCGAAGTCGCAGCTCGACCACGTGGTCGGAGAGCTCCGTCGCATTCAGCCTCCCCGCCCCCGCAGCGTGGTTGAGGCCACGATCCCGACTCCCATCACCTCCTGACCTTGCTGAGTTCGTCAGAACCCTCAGGTATCCTATCCATCCACTCCTTTTCTCGCTTCGATTCAATCTTTCATTGTGCCACTACCTCACATCCACCAACTCCGACCAGCTGGTCGGAGCCTCGTTACCCATCTCCATCCGTTTCGATCAACATCTCGCTTTGCCAGTCTCCTTCCTGCGTAGTCTGATCACCCTTAGACCCAACCCTAAGGTCAAGATGAAGGTCGAGACTCTCCTCCTTCACAGTCGTCGGGAGTCGAGCTACATTCCCTCATGCTTCCCTTATTATTATATGCAATAAACGACCACTGGAGCTTTACCTTCGAGCACTCTACCCTTTGCAGGTACTCGTGCACGCTGGGATCACCATCTAGACTCCCAAATGCTCAGGTAGAGCAGCTACAGGCATAGCCACTCTGTCCCGTTTATCCGACTGTTGGCCCCTTCATCGGACCCTTCCATCAAATGCGGAACACCTTCAAGACCGTGGTGGACTCCTTCGTGCCTTCGTCGGAGTTTTGGATCCCTATCCCCGCTCAATTGAAGGACGCCCCCAACAAGCTCTTCCGGGACCTCTCTCTACCATCGATCAAGCATTTCACCCCCAGTTCTGATCCAGGCCATACATCCATGCCTACTTCGTAATGGTCTGATCAAAACCTGGGGCCGATCTACACTTTACGCCCACGCCACTTATGGAGTCATTAGATTTGTACTCCGCAGTCCATCGCAGACGCACGTCTCCGATCGTATCCAGACCGTCAGATCCTTTTCAGGGGACAATCAAGCTGCCTGAGCCCCCACGTACTGTGCACGTGCCCCAAGGGGTATATCTCTATCTCACCCCTTCTTGTTTATGATTTGCTATTTAGTCTAGTAAATAAATATTATAGTACAAACATTTTGCATTTTAGACCTCGTCTTTTCAAATATTTGCATTTCAGTTCCTCTTTATGTGTAGCACGTGGACTCACACGTGACCGTTTGGGTTATTTGTAGTACTTATCCTGGAATTTACTCTCGTTATGAAATGAAGGTTTTTTTAAAGTATTTGCATTTACACCCCTGTGAGCCTGACTCACGTGTGGGTCCATGTTTGCTTGGACATTTTACAACCTCGGACCTAGGCTTTTCACCTGTGTTATTATTTGGTCTGAAGTTTTGTTTTAATTACAAGCAAGTCCCTGTGAGCTGTCTATCTTATATTTAAATAAATAAATACCAAATTAACTCCAAAAATGACGGTTAGCTCTTGTTGAGAGGTAATATTTGTTGTGATTATTGTGTATTAATTTAGTTCCATTTATTATTTTCTAAAAATCAAAACCCTCCAAAAAAAAGTTATGTCTACTTTGAAAAATACATAAAAATTCTATAAAAAATTCTTATGTGTGTGTTTTAGTATGCTTTGTTTATAGTAGCAGTTTTCATTGAAAAACTTTAAAAATTGCAAAAGATCTAAAATCTTATAAAAATCGTATAAAATTCTAGAAAAAAAATCAAAAAAATACCATTCCAGTTCCTGTTTGTAGCTTATTATATATATTTTCTCATAAATTTCATAACCAAGACTTTAGGGTATTTTAACTATTTTTAACTTGCAATATTATCCTGGATGTGCACTAATTATATCTTTAGCCCTTATTTGATTTTTATAAAATCACAAGAACATCAGGAAATTCCCAGAAAGTTATTAAAAATACTCTAAAATTTAAACACCCAAAAATACTTTTATCTTAATTTTTAAGCATTTTTCATCTTAAATAAAAAATAAAAAAAAAGCTTATTGTTGGCTTTACTTTCTTATTTGCCTATTTTGTCGCCTAATTAAAATTTTTTAAAAATTTACAAAATTAAAACCACCAAAAATATGTTTTCCTTTTTTTGAAGTTTGACTACTTCGTAGGTTTACTCGTGCTCCTTGTGTTCGACCCTGGGTGCTATACTCGGTAAAAATAAATAGCGAAGACCGCTTACATTTGTGTTTGATTGTTTAATCTTATTTAAGTGGTTCTTTCTCTTTCTTGTTGACCCATCCTTGTGATTCAGGTCACAACGACCCTTTGATAATTTGATTTCATAACCCGAGTCTCTTGGCCCTGTCATCAGAATGGTGCCGTTGTCGGGGAGCACAACTTAGTAGTCGTTTTTCAGTTTTTTGCCTATTCTTATCTCTATTTGATATAACTGCTTTCTGGCACTTTCTCTTTTTAACTTTTTGTGCGAGGAATCGCCCGAGGAAGCATCGGCTTTCTGTTGGAGTACCCGCATCCGAGGAGGAGGATGAGAGGAGGAGAATTAGTTATAGCATTTAGAGTAGTTAGATTGTTTTTCAGCAGACGTATCATTATTGTAATAATTTTGGACTCCTTGGACTCTTCTTGGATACTTGACTCATCTCGGGGTCTATTTCGCCGAGCACCGCTGTGCTCGGGGGACCTAACCGGATTTCTCGCGGTTTTGTTTTGAAAGCATTTTCTTTCTATTTGATTCCGGCAGATTTAGCCCCTAGACTTAGGATTTTTGGTGATTGTAATGTAAATAGCTAATGCCTAACCCTTAATTGCTTCCATGTATCTATAGATCGTAATTGGACCTAGCTAAAAATAATTAATAAAAAGCTATCTTAATTGCTTGAGAGGTCACGTACCTCTAGAGGTCTTATACAGCGCGTACAGGATCTGTTGTGGTGGACACCGATCGACATCCTAGACCGGACTTCGATCTCTCTCTCTCTGATTAGTTAGCTATTGTTCTTCACGATCATTTGAAATTGCTCGTCTAAGGTCGATTTCTTAGTGCATCACATAGTTGGTTTATTTTCTTTCTTTTAAATTATGCACGCATCACCCTGCATCTAGAGTGCTGGAGATAAGTACGCATTTCTATCTCTGCATGCATCATCGTGTTTGATCATGCATCAGCCTTTTCGACCTCCTCCCCCTGTTTTTGGACTTAAAATAACCCAAGAGATTGAAAATTTTGTTAGGCATTGCTTTTATCTGAAAAATATCTAAAAAAAGAAAATCATAAAATTAAGACTGCTAATGCAAATTGACCCCAAAATTCACCTCATTTAAAAATATTTGTTTTGGGAAGAGTCACCCCTCAAATGTTGGTTTATATGAAGCGAGAGAGTTACCCGCACGCTAGGCTAGAACCATACTTGAACTTCTTTCAGACTATTGGTCTTGTGGTAGTCATTCTCCAGTGAGGATTTCTTCGGGTAGCTGGTAAGCGGTCCGGGATTTCCTTAGCAGAGTGAATAGATTGGGTAGTGAAAAACGCCCCAATCACTGGTCTTCTTCTGAACCTATAAAAGAGAGAGAAGATATTTTCATGGTCGTTGTATTGACCAGGTGAGTTTTACCAGAAAAGATTAACTTTGGATTAATATGCTTCTTTTATTTTATTTATACTCCTAAACTTAAATGTATAGAGGTTAAGCATGGGAGTGTCAAACTCAGGGAGGCAAACTATTAGAAACTAGGGCTAACTATAGACAAACTAAGGTAAAAGGGTCTTCTAATTTTTTTTATTTAAATTTTAGGAATTTTTTCTTGATTTTTATTTTATTTTTATGAATTTTATATTATTATTGTGATTTTTAGGTAGTTTATGATTTTTTATTATTTTAGAAAATGTTTTGTACTTTCTATTTGATTTTTATTTTTATATTTTTATGTTTTATTTTTGCTTCTCTGTTTTTATGGATTTTTAAGGGTTTTTAGGTTTTTTATGGAGTTTGGTTTATTTTTCAGGTAAAAAATAAGATTTTTATTGAAAATTGTGATGTATTTCTAATTTTAAAGATAGGAAATAATATCAAAATATTTTTATTTTATTTTTATTAGAACGTATGCAAAATTATCTTTAAAATAGTATATTATGCGTTTTCAAGGAATTTTATTTAGTTAGTTATGAATTTTTAAATTTTTATGACTTTTGTATTTTTCTAATTGATTTTAATATCCAATTTTTATTTTGTTTTTAGTTTATTGTGAAAAATACAGTAGAATATACTATAGATAATTTTATTGGATTTTTAAAGGCATTTTTTATATTTTTATGTGTTTTGTAAGTTTGTTATATTTTTGTATTTTTAATTGCTTTATTAAAAATAGAAAGAATTTTTATTTTAAAATCATAAATATATTTGTAGACAGTAAAATATACTTCACCAATACGTGTTCCTATTTTATTTTTATTGTTTGGTATTTTATTTATATGTATTATAAAGTATTATATAGGTTATATGTGTAATAATCTGGATAATGTAGGGGTACTCATATGATAACAGGACACTGAGGGGTATAAAACGCAAATTATCCAGAAACCACATGCTGATCACGTGATTGCTTCATTTGCTAGGGTTTGTTCGCAATATCGAGAAATATTGAGGGTGTTTGTGCAAAGGTCTCTGGGATACACGTGGATGGTCACGTGATGTCTTCTTGGACTGGACTTGTATGTGATTCAATGAAACATCGGAAGCTGATCTGCAATTGTCACAAAATATCCACCGACGCACGTGCATCATGCATGATTAAACCTGCCAAGGTTTTGCTTGTTATATCGATAAATTCAAGGGGTATACTTTTAAAAGTCCCCAAAATTCTAGCGAGCACGTAGAAATCACATGCACCGCTTAATGCGAGGCTGCTCGGCTTCTTTGGTTGGGCCGCGTGGAAGATCTGAACGATCTGTTGTTCTTTCCCAAATCACATGCAACGGCTTCCAATGGCAGCGGATCTTCTGATCATGGAGGAAGCGACATTCAAACGTCCATGGATCAAAGGTGATCTGATGGTTACTATGCCTAGCGTTCCTCCCCAAGTCTCCCAAGACTCCAAGGATTCAATGCGAAAAAAACACGTTTAAACTTATCTTCATTAAATTGAAGTATGAAGCTCGGTCAAACCTTTGTATTATTAGTTTGTTGGAACCTTATTTGGGAAAAAGTTTTAAATTTCAATAGCCTCTAAGTTCTACCATTCTATGGTCAAGACTCCTTTATAATCCAGATTAGAACAAGTCTACATACGCAAACTCTAATGACTATGCATCTTTCCTTGTACTACATAAGTGATATGTAGCTCCCTACCTCAGAAATGACAAAGAAACAACCTCCCTTAACAATGTAACTCTAATTTCTCAATCTAGCAGATCTTTCCTCGAGGAGCGGGGTATTCCCTTCTAAGTTCAAGTACAACCAGCTCAAGAAGAGGGGGAGAGAAGAGAATGGACCGTGGCCAGCATAGCCACGTATTGTTGGGAGCCTAACTAGTGTAGCTAAGTCTCCCGCTGCAAGCTTCATGAGATGAGAAGGTGTAATACATAAGCTTTGCTTTATTTGACTATATACACTCCAACATGCATTTTATTTTCAATCAGTCATGTCCACTTTTTTGGAGTTTCTCTTGATTTTGCACATTTTTTAAGGTGCATTCGTACAACATATGTACATGGTGCAGCATATACATAAGGGTTTTTTCTTCCTGAGCCAGTAGACTATCCCTCTTTTGAAGCATTATTGCAACCCACAACTCCTGTCTTTAGACCTCAATGCTACTAGACCAAGTTGAGACACACATCCCTCCCTAAAGGAAGACGAGAGGTTTCGCCTAGCAGTACTACCCTCGTATGCTACTCAAAGACAAAGAAAACTGCCTCCTCATCACCTCATCCGTGTGGAACTATGTGTAATGTGATGGTCCAAGTAAAGCCATTGTCTGTGAGAGTCATGCGTGCATTGTTAAGTGTTCTACTTAGGCTCATCAAGATGATATGTGAACATAGCCTAGTGGACTCAAAGAATTAAGTCAATAATGGACATGAAAAGTCGTAATCCCAGATCCTATAAGGTTCCTCTCAAATTTAGGTGGATTAAGATCTTAACCAAGCTTCATTTTCCAATTTAATTACAGACTGGTTTAAATGTCAACTATGATTCAACAGAATAAAAAAAACTATGTACAACACTCTTTTTGATGCAATTTCCAAAATATGCAAAATTTTTGAAAAAATGTTTGAATGCAAGGAGGAAGAAGTTTTGCAAACTATTTACAAACATTTACAAACAGATTTTTGCAAACTTGTATTTTTCAAGTATTTTTCAAAAAATTTGTATTATATACATAATTTTGATACAAAAATATTTACAAACTTTTTTACAAACAAAGCTTTTTTACAAACGTTTGTAAAAAAATAGTTTTTACAAATAGTTATTTACAGACTTGTGTGTACATATACAAGAAAATTTTAAAAATTTGGTGATTTTTGGCTTGTAGGTTTTAGCCATTTTATTTATTACGAATTATGGAGAAAGTATATATACAATATATATGACACTCTCCTATACTTAGCTCGAACAATGTCCTCAAAGCGATCAGAGAGCGATGAAGAAGACATAACTTGTGCTGAATATTGGGAAGTGAAAAGAATGGCTATACAACAACGACGAATGAACAAATAAAATCAATAGAAGTCGGTGATCCCCCTATACTTAGGATCAAGTAATCCTAAGTTTATATGTACACAAGGGGAAAATCGAGGGTTAGAATGTACATGGTCTACCTCCCCTATACTTAGGGTAAAATATCTTTAAGTATAGGCAACAAAACAGAGGTACAAAGAATCAACAGATACTCACAAGTCTGACACCCCTTTATACTTAGGGTAAAGTGCACCCTAAGTATAGCACAATCAGAAGATGAAGATGAGGTGTTAGACCAAAGAATGTGCGATATGGACAACTAAATCTATGCAACTGCGGAGAAAAGTGATAATCATGCATGAGATGTAAATGATGTGAGTCAAAGACCACATCTCATACAAAAATGAATAGGGGTGATATCAACGATCAGCGGATCATGATCTAGATAAGGCTTTCTGGCGCTGACTGTTAACTCGAAAAGTGGAATCCGACAATATCTCAGATATGTCAATGCTGCCATTACCGTGTACCTTTCGGACCAAGTATGGTCCCGTCCACTTACTCTGTAACTTCCCTAGAAATAATCTCAACTTGGCATTGAATAGCCATACTCGTTGGTTCGGCTCAAACTGCATATTGCTAATATGAGAATCTTGCCATATCTTCACTCGCTCCTTATACTGTAGGCTACTTGAAAAGGTTGTATCTCTAAGCTCCTCTAGGGCTGCCAACTCTACCTTCCTCTGATTTCCTGCACTCTTTGAATCTAATAATATCTCAGTGACTGTCCATAGTGACTTGTGCTTTATCTACATAGGTAAATGGCACGGTTTGCCATAAACGAGACGAAAGGGAGACGTACCCAAAGCTGTCTTGAAGGAAGTCCGATAGGCCCACAAGACTAAGTCTAACAGTTGTGACCAATCCTTTCGGTCCGGGTGGACGACCTTCTGCAGTATCATCTTGATCTCCCTATTCGATACTTCAGCAAGACCATTGGTCTGAAGATGATAAGGAGTGGCTACTCGATGATCTATGATGAACTCGTTAGCAAGGGCCTTTACCTTGTCGTTAATAAAATGAGACCCCCGTCAGATATCAAAACGCTAGGCACCCCGAATCATGAAATGATATTCTTCCTCAAAAATCGGCAAACGTTCTTAGCATCTCCGGTTCAGGCAGGAATGTCCTCAACCCAACGACTCACATAATCCACATCCAACAAAACGTACTCAAATCCCTGACTCTTAGGGAATGGACCCATGAAATCGATGCCCCATATGTCAAAAACCCCACAGAAGTGAATGGGCTGCATCGGCATCATGTCACATTGTCCACAGGTGCCCATCCTATGACAGTCAGTACACCTCTTCACGAATTCATCAGAATCCTTGAAGAGGGTAGGCCACCATAGGCCGGATTGGAGCACTTTCTGTATTGTTCTCCTCCCAGAATGATGTCCTCCTACCTCAAGCTTGTGGCAGTATGTGAGGACGCTATGGTGCTCCTCCTGAGGAATGCACCGACGCCAAACGTTATCCCCTCCTTCATGATAAAGGATGGGATCCTCCCAATGCTATGACTTGACCTTCGCAAGGAAGGTCTCTAGTGGTTCTCTGGGCCAACCTTGTGGAACTTTCTTGGTGACAAGATAGTTCACAATGTTGACGTACCATGGAAGTGAGGCGATATCAAGGATCGCCTCATCTAGGAAGGTCTCTGTAATAGGTGTTGTATGCTCTGAATCATCAAGATTTTCCAATCGGGAGAGATGATCCACTGATGAATCCACGTTTCATCATCTTTATTCTATCATTTTGGCCTTAAAAACCCTAGTAAATGCGTGTAAATAGGCATAATTCATGCATTTTAGCATTCATGCATATGTGTGTAAATATTGTATAAAATGCGGTTTTTAGTGCCAAAATTATAGAATAAAGAAAAGAAAAGAAAAAGAATAAAATATTGTAAATATTTTATGACCCGAAACCCCGAGACCTAGGCATCTTGATGAATAGGTCGACAAGGAATAAAGTAGGGGGAGATAAGGGTCAAAAATACTAATAAAATACCTATACATTCCATTCATTCTTTATTCATTTTGGGACCTATTTTTGGTTCCACTTTTTATACATCAAATAAAGAAACTTTGTACATGAAAGTTGTAGATAATATAATAAAGAAAAATACAAAATTGATTTCACAGAAAAATAATGCACAGATAAAAAGTTATGGTCTGAATAAAAATCCAGAATCCCAACTTCCCAGACCCGTATCTCACAAACGAAAACTCCAAATGCAGCGTACTCACCTTTAATTGTATATAGAAGAAAATAATCTAATTAATGGTGGTGGTTTCGCATTTGGCGGAGCTACGGTTTGAAAGTTGACTTTTGGACCCATATTGTATACTTGTATATATTAAAATATTCAATTTATTATTTATTTATTATTTTTATAATTTTATATTTTTATAATGTTGTAAATATTACTTATAATAATTAGGTATATTAAAATTAGAATAAAAACCTAAATAAAAATAAAAATAAAATACTTAAAAATAAAATACATAGGTATTATACTAATATACATACATGTATAAACTACCTTTATATTTTATTTAATATACAAAACAATTCAGAAAAATAAAATAAAAATATATTTGTGTAAATAAAAGTATTCTATAATTTTATAAAATCATAAATAAAAATAATAATATTAAAAATACCTAAATAAAAATAGAATACATTAATACATAGATATAGATACCTATAAGGGTATAAATGCAAACTTGTAAAAATATGTCTCATAAAAATAAATAAAAATCATAATAAAATAGTTTATAAAATAATAAAAACTTTTTATATTATAATAAAAAATTAATAAAATCGTTTACTATTTTTAAATGATTTTAGAATAAGTTTTTCCAGGCTTTTTCCTGGTTGGTCCACGTGGACCAACCAGGGGGGTTGGAAAGTTGACCCGCGGTCAACTCTCTGACCCCAGCCTGCTGTGTGTCAGAACAAGTTTTGGACCATCTTCTCCCTTTTTTCTAGGACGATCCGGTCATCGTTTGACCTAGATCTCTTCTGGGATTTTTCTCCCCTATGACTGGTCATCCATGCCCACCTATTGTCTCGGGGATTGGATCAACGGGCCACCCGTGATCGCGCCTCGAAGAGAGCTCCAGAGCCATGTTTCAAAAACACCCCAAACACTTCCTCCAACTTTTGAACCCTTTTTGACCGTCCTCTTCATTCCATTGGGTGTGTTCTGGATCGAAGCTGGTGACAGGAGCTTCTCCAACCCCCTCGCGGCGTGGTTTGGTGGTCATGAAGGCGTCTCCACCTCCCATCTCTGGCTCCGGCCGTGAGGTTACATCTCAGGCTTCTTCAGCCTTTGAGGTCCTTCTTTTCCTTATTTTATTTGCGTTTTCATTTTGTTGTAGCTCTAAGATTCCAGTGCACATCGTTAGTTCGTGTTTCACCCAATCAACCATCCAATCCGCCCCTCGCCGGAGCCGCTCCGGCGAGCGACCATCTCGCCATTTTCCCCGCTTTTCTTGCTACTGGGAGGTAGCGGCACTTTGCCCGTGACCTCGTAACCTCTTTGGCAGGGTTATTGGAGTGTACGCATGCCTGGAGGCGATTTTGTATGTCGCCGGAGTGGGCTGGGGGCCCTTCACGCCGTGAGGGACCTCCTGTGAGCTCCAGCCTCTTTTGACGCCTCCAGGATCGAGAAGAACCCCGCAGGAGCATAACCACCCCTTTGGCCATGCGGTTGGAGGTCGGAGCAGCGAGATCGAGCTGGCCGAAGGTGCGCAGGGCCTGTTCTTCGTGAGATCTTCCAGATGCCCTCAGCGCCGTCGGATCGCAATTGTTCTCCCAGGTGCACAGCAGCCACCGGATCAAGGACACCCCGGACCGTTCGATCATTCCAGCACATCTAATCCAGGACGTCCATCCGAAGGGGCATCGCGGGCCAAGAGTTCGACACGTGGATTAGTGGACGTTTCCCCCGCCGTCTGATCCGCCTATAGCGGGTATTTTGTGTATTTCACCCGGCTACCTTTTTGTATTTAATATGTAACTCGCAAACATTTCTTGGCAGTTGGGAATACTTGTACTATTTGCGCCTGAACCCCCCGGCGTTTAAGGACTTCACATTTAGGTCCTCGGCCACTTTGCCTCACGTGTCTGTGCGCGTGAGGTGGGCGGCTATTTTGCGAAGAGGACCCTGGGGTTTGTGTGTGTTTTCTTTAAGTTCGTAAACTATCATCTGCTGTATATAAGTCTTGGCCCTTTTGCAAACTTGCCCAGGACCTTGCGATATTTGCGTCCGTGCCCCTGCCAGGCACGCGTGCGACGCACGTATGTCTGAGAATTCTTGACCCTTGCGAATTTTGCCATTTTTGTATTTGGTACTGAAAGTTTTTTATGTTTAGTTATATAGTTCCTGGTATTTTTTGCGCACAGGCCCTTGCATTATCCTGACTATTGCAAAAACACCCCTGCGAATGTGAAGTTTCTTTTTTGTTGTTTGTATTTTATGCATGCATCTCTAAAATCCAAAAATTCTCCAAAAATCACATTAAGTCTCTGTTGCATAGTAGTTCATCACCATATTTTTATTTTCGTAATTACTGCATTTTATTATTTATTAAAAATCAAAAATAGCCATTTTCAGCACTGTTTGTATTAGAAAATCACAAAAAAATATAAAATCACTCCAGAAAAATCCAAAAAAAAATATTTTGTGTCTTTTAGTTTGTTTTAATTCCCAGCCAAAAAT
Organism: Ottelia alismoides; assembly: GCA_037367405.1. Lineage (NCBI taxonomy): Eukaryota > Viridiplantae > Streptophyta > Magnoliopsida > Alismatales > Hydrocharitaceae > Ottelia > Ottelia alismoides. The sequence continues at coordinate 222,732 of JAZKJV010004101.1, forward strand.
CATTAAAAAATATAAAACCAAACTCCTAAAAATTGCAAAACTCTAAAACCTTCATAAAAATTTATAAAATCCATAAAAAATCCAAAAATAGTGTTTTCTTTTCCTAAACTTTCTTGGTTTCATTATCTTTCACTGAAAATTAAGTTGAGGAATTTTTGTCACTGATTTCTATTTTATTTCTCCATTTTAAAGTTTCAGCCTTGCTTTTTTACTAATGTTTTCTTTATTTTGATAATTAAAAATACCAAAAACATTCTAAAAATTACACAAAAATCACAAAAACAGTAAAAAAGTATAAAAAGACCAAAAGACTTTATTTCCTTATTTTTGAGTATTTTTATCCATTTTTTAAATACTTTAGTTTCCCTTTTATTACATTGTCTTTAATTTCCAATATTGAAAAAGAAAATAAAAAAATATAAAATACAAAAAGAAAATATAAAATCAGTAAATTAAAAACCACAATACAAAAATATAAAATTAAAAATTAAATAAAAAAAATAAAATTAAAAACCCACAAAAAATAGCATAATAGACTCTTGATCACATTCACACATTTTTGTGCACTTGTGCCCCGTTCTACCTGTCTGCTCCCTGTGTTCGACCTCTACAATACTTGCACCTATACACATCTTGTTGTAGAGTTATAATAAATTTTAACTCCGCACATTATTTTCATTGCTTGATTTATCTGTTGTGGGTTAATTGTTGTTTGAATCGGGATTTCGAGCGGTCACCGCATCGACTGCGGTTTCGCCTTGTGAAACCGTACGACCCTCTATTTTCCTGTTCAACAAATGGCGCCGTTGCCGGGGAGCAACAGCGCTTAGTTCAGGTCTTGTTGTGATTGTGATTGATTGTTTATTTCGCGGCTTTTCTTTTTGCTATTTTTTTTTGATATATCTGTTGAGATGTCTGATCCCCTCTCTTATAGACTTCGTGCGAGGAACCGCGGATCGAGGGAGGCGCTCCACCCTAGGCGCCTACGCACCCACGTGAAGCCGGCATCTGCCAGCCGAGCACCGAGGAGACGAGGAGAGATTTTTGAAGACCGAGCTCCACCTTTAGTTGTAGAATTTATTTCCTGCATTTATTTTTGTAATTTTTGTGAGAGAGAGACCACTTTATTTGTAATAATACAGGTACCCGAACTTGGACATTCGAGCCTAATTTCCAAGTGATTCTTCACTTGGGGGCTCACCGCGGTTTTGTCGGTTTTTCTTTGCATTTTTTATTTTGTTTTCCAGTTTTATTTTTTATTTCTTTTGTGTGATTGAGCCCCTAGTTTTAGGATTGCTTGCGTAGCATTAGGTCCAAACACCTTAATCAACATTGCATGTACCTATAGTTTCGTTTGGACTTAGTCAAATTATAAACAGTTGATCATCACCTTCAATCCGTCGCGCCGCGAGCTCTCCCCGCAAAGCGCTTTCTCCTACCCTCAATTTGTTGAGCAGAGGAGGGGTGAGCCTAGACCGGACTCTAGGGTTGAGGATTGACGGTCAACTTGTGGTTCTTCCCGCTAATAGCAATTTCTGAAACTTAGGGCGATTTCATCGGCTTTTGCATTTGCATATAGTTAGGTTTCAATTCTGCTGAGCATCTTTGCATGTAGAGTGCTGGAGGCAAGGTGAGCATTTACGCTTTAGCATTCATCATCGTTTTTGCTGCTTGCATTGCTTTTCCGACTCTCCCTCTGTTTTTGCCAACTTAGGTGTTCAAAGGAATTGAATCCCCGATAGAATCGTGCATTTTCATTAAAAATCCAAAAAAAGTGATAACCAATAAAATTGGGACTGCTAATATTACTTGACCCTAAAACTGATCAAAAAGGAAATCTTGTATTGGGGCGAGTAATCCCCTCATTGTCTTCGCTTTTATTTGCTCGCGCACACACTAAGGTTAGTGCCCAGATCCCATATTCAGCCCCCTAAGTGATTGCGTAATATTTTGACTTCTCGCCTAACTCTAAAACAGACAAGATAAAAAGACCGCATTTGTGGTCTTCACCGAGTTGAGTAGGTGAATTGAGGGTTTGACTTGTTTTCATTTTTGCTTGTGATTGTTTTGTGTGTGTCCTAGATCGCTCCTGCGCACTTGCGCCTTTCTTCTCACTTCTCTTGACTTGACTATCGTGCTCTCCCGATCATTCTTCCTTTGTTTTGAGATGGCCGACTGGAGCGTATTTTATCCGGACTTTGCGGATCATTCGTTCACTCCAGCTGGTCCACCTCTTTTTTTCCAGGAGGACTTTGCTCCTGACTTTTGTACATATCCGCCTCAGCCACAGTATCAGACCTCGGATTTCTATCCACACCCACCTCCACCTGTATATTATCCTCCTCCACCTTCACATCCACCCGAGACTGAGCTGCTGGAGTCACCTTTCATGGAGTCCACCCTTGAGCACTTGACCCAGATGATGGATCATATGAGACAGAGGATTGACACCCTCACTAGTACCAATAAGAGCGACCATGATATTCCACCATTTGACGACATGGGTTCATTCGAGGATTTCCATGAGAGCTTGCAATCGCCAAAAATACAAAAAAATGAGAAAATTTAAAAATCCAAAAAGATTACGGGAGACACTTGGTTGATCAAGATTTCGAGGAGAGAGGCCACTTGCCAGAACCCTGGACCACACATACATTCACACCCGGTCCCACCTTTGACCCCGAGGATGCCGGTGTACAGACTGCTCTTGGCATTCCTCGTGTATATGCTGATTCTGACCTCCTCCCTTATATGGAGGAGGTCCAAAAATTCAAAAAAATGCTGACTGAACCCGAAGTGGTGGCCACCATACATGAGATTATCCGTGCCCCACTTCAGCAGGTCATGACTGATTTATCTGCTCCTCTTCCCAAGAAGAGAAAGCGGAGGAGCAGATCTGAGCGTCATATCTTGACCATGGCCACTGCCCACGCCATCACACACCGTCCCATTCCTAAGAAGAGGAACACTGCCACACCTTTCATTAGCTGCACCATCTCTGACCACACATGTGATCGCACTCTCCTAGACGGCGGTGCTTCTATTAGCATCATACCCTTCTCGCTGGTACAGTCTCTTCACCTAGGGCCTCTCAAGAAGACCAGGATGATTGTACAATTTGCTGATGGATCAATAAAGAGGCCGAAGGGTATCCTTGAAAACGTCGTCATCTCGATTCAGGGCATGAGCTATCACGTTGATTTTGTCGTATTGCCCATGGAGACCTCCACAGGGGAGCCATCTCCAATCATCCTGGGACGACCGTTCCTCGCCTCTGCGAGAGTCGTTATCGATTACGGATCAGGAGAGATTCGCTTCCGTCCTGCTGACGAGAGCGAAGCGTTGATCACCGCACCTACTGCCGACCAGAGACCTGCACCTGATGTGACTTCACCTATCTTGGCTGACCCCGAGGACTATGATCTATATGAGGATATCAGAGAGACATTCTTTATGACCGATGATGAGACCCGAGAATTCCTCTCCAAGGAGGAAAGCTCGGAAAGCATAGACCTTGGTGTTTCCGCTTCCTGTGATTGGCGATGTGTTGATGACATCCGCGGGATCTACACGATTGACACCATTGAGCGGAGGGCAGATTTAGAGACTATACAGGACGGACATGTTCTGACTACTTCCACTGATGAGTCCGCTCCTGTCCATGTAGATACTGATGAGACTAAGGCCGAATTTGATTTTGTTGCTTTTCTTCAGAGATTCGGACCTTTTGATGAAAAAGATGATCCAGTTGAGATTATAGAGGATGAACAGAGTTCGACTACTTCCACCGATGAGTTCGTGCCTTTTGGTTTTGACCTGGATGACTCCTCGCAGGACGACTCTGAGTACACTACTTCCGATGATGATGAGTTCGTCCTGTTCCACTTTGATATCAACGAGACTCCCAAGGCCGGACCCAGCCGCACTTCTTTCACTGATCCTTCTGTGCCTTCACACCCTAGGGCCACTGAGGATCTACACCTCGTCGACCATGATCGGATTCCGTCCACTGTGGACCCCGATGTCGACCTGCATCACACTAGATCCATTCCTCAGCGGTCCCGCAAGAAGGTTCGCTTTCTACCTTCTTGACCCTCTGTACATCCATCTTGTTGTACATTCGTGTTGTGTACATCCGTCTCTCTTCCGTATTGCTCGCCACCCATTCTCGTGTTTGCCTAGCTTAGGACGTACTTTGTCCTACGTTTAGGAGGGGTGGATGAGCCGAGTGCTCTTTTGTCGTTCAGTGTCATCACTCCTGTTGTTGCCTATACTTAGGGCTTCTTCTACCCTAAGTATAGGGGGAGTGGTGTGTACATCCCCATGATCTATTCCATCTTCCGATTTATTTTCTTCTTTTCTTCTTTTCTTCTTTTCTTCTTTTCCTCTTCTGTCTTCTTCATCTATCAAAAAGGTGCCGCCCCTTGTAGACAGTCTTCTATACTTAGGACGTACTTTGTCCTAAGTATAAGGGGTTGGCACCCCGAGTTGTTCTATTCTTTGATCCTCTCCATTGTCTCCTCTTCTTGTCTATACTTAGGGGTATCTTACCCTAAGTATAGGGGGAGACAACCTGAGTACGATCTGTTCATTCCCACCCTTGACCCTCCCTGCTTTGTGTACAGTCTGCTATACTTAGGATTATTTGATCCTAAGTATAGGGGGGACGGTCAACTTCTCATTGATTGATTCATTTATTCTTTAGATTTTCCTATACTCAGTACGAGTTATGTCTTCTCTTTTCTCTCTGATCTATGAGGACATAGCTCAAGCTAAGTATAGGGGGGTCGTATATACTACGTATATACTTTAGCCATAACTCGTACTTTCGTATTTTCTTAATAAATATGGCTAATAATTCTTTAAAAATTCTTTAAAATCCATTAAAAAAATCTTTAATAAAAAGATGTGGTTATTCCTCAAATTCTTTTTGTATTTACTGATTAATAAATCAGGTGAAAATGTTTTTTGCAAAATATTTGAAAAATAGTTTGAAAATCTTTGTGAACATTTATTGAAAACTATTTTGAAAATATTTTGTTTCGTGTTTTCAACCTTTGTAAAAATGTGTGTTTTGGAAAATTTCTTTTCTTTGTGTGAAATAAAAATGTTTGAAAAATGATTTGCAAATGGTTTGAAAAATGGTTGCAAAAATGATTTGAAAAACCTATATATACTGTTTTGAAAGCCTTTGCAAAATGTTTTCAAATGCGTGTAAAATGTTTGTAAAAACTATTTTGGACTATAGTTTTCAAAAAATTGTGTGAAAAGCTTGTTTTCAAATAAGTTTGAGGAATATACACATCACACCAAAATCCATCTTATATATATGTATAAAATTGACCACTTACCCTGTAAATTCTTAAAATCCACTTCTTGTAAATATGAGAAGCACTCCCGTGTACATGTTTTTAACCTAGTGTTCAGCCAAAACCTTTTTCTTTTCAAAAATCCCAGAAAAACATTTGCAAAACTAAAATCCAAAAACATTTGAAAAATCTGTTTGAAAAAGACAAAAAATGCATCTGCACATGCATGCATCATATTTTCAAAAACCCATAAAAAGTTCAAAATCTTTGAAATTGCATCACAAAAATATTTTCTGCATTCTGCATATCATTTGCATAGCATTCGCATTTTTCGGATTGAGTTTGGTAGTTGAACGAGTCTAAGTAAAATCCGGAGATTGGAGCTTGATTGGACCTTAAAATCTACCTAATAACAGGAACCTTATAGGAACTGGGTTTGAGGTACTTCAGGTCTGGTTGACTTAATTCTTTGAGGATCACGAGACTTAGTTCAATGGATTCTTGACTGCCTAAGTAGAGTATTTCGGAGCACACGCACGACTCTTGTTGATAATGACCTAACTTGGACACCTGCACCTTTCACATGGCTCAACTCAGTTGGAGTGGTGAGGGGATTGGATTTGCCGGTATGAGACGCACACAAGTGGAAACACTTGTCCTCCTCTAGGGAGGGAAGTGCACCCCAACCCGTCTAGTGATTAGGAAGTTTAAAGACAGGAGGCTGTGGGTTGCGATAAAGCTTCAAAAGAGGGATAGTCTACTGGCTCAAGAGGAAAAACTCCTTATGTAAATGCTGCTGTGAATAGTATTTCAAAAAAAAAGGAAAAAAAAGAAAAAAAAAGTTCAGGCATGTACAAAAATAAAAAGCCTGCAAGTACAAAGTCAATAAGCAAGCTTGAGTTCCAAAGTCAAATATGTGAGCCTGCAGCAGGATGACTTGACTACACTGGTCTTGCATCCAAGGATAGGTAGCTACACTGGCTACCGTCCATTCTTCTCTTCACCCCCTCCTCTTGAGTTGGTTGCCACTTGAACTTAGAAGGGAATACCCCGCTCCTCGAGGATGGAGTTGCTGGATTGGGGAATCATTGGGTTGTCGTACTGGAGAAGTCAGTTTCTTTGCCATTCTAGTTGGGGAGAGCCACCATCACTTACACTGTACGAGTCAGATTCATAGTCGTAAGGGTTTGCGTATGAATTGAGATATTTCTGACCTGGCTATTGAGGAGACTTGGGCAGAGTTTTGGGATTCTCAAGGACTGTTGGATTTCAAATTCGGTTCTCAATAAGGTTCCGCCCGCACTAAAATTCCAAAGGTCCGACTTAAGCTCCAAACTTTGATTTTGTGAAGACAAGTTTGATCATTAAATTTAGTCCATCTTTCTTCTTTTTCTTTTCTTTGTTTTTCTTTTCTGCACTTATTGCATAAGTGTTTGCTAGGGACTAGCAAAGGCAAGTATAGGGGGATGATGAATCCACGTTTCATCATCTTTATTCTATCATTTTGGCCTTAAAAACCCTAGTAAATGCGTGTAAATAGGCATAATTCATGCATTTTAGCATTCATGCATATGTGTGTAAATATTGTATAAAATACGGTTTTTAGTGCCAAAATTATAGAATAAAGAAAAGAAAAGAAAAAGAATAAAATATTGTAAATATTTTATGACCCGAAACCCCGAGACCTAGGCATCTTGATGAATAGGTCGACAAGGAATAAAGTAGGGGGAGATAAGGGTCAAAAATACTAATAAAATACCTATACATTCCATTCATTCTTTATTCATTTTGGGACCTATTTTTGGTTCCACTTTTTATACATCAAATAAAGAAACTTTGTACATGAAAGTTGTAGATAATATAATAAAGAAAAATACAAAATTGATTTCACAGAAAAATAATGCACAGATAAAAAGTTATGGTCTGAATAAAAATCCAGAATCCCAACTTCCCAGACCCGTATCTCACAAACGAAAACTCCAAATGCAGCGTACTCACCTTTAATTGTATATAGAAGAAAATAATCTAATTAATGGTGGTGGTTTTGCATTTGGCGGAGCTACGGTTTAAAAGTTGACTTTTGGACCCATATTGTATACTTGTATATATTAAAATATTCAATTTATTATTTATTTATTATTTTTATAATTTTATATTTTTATAATGTTGTAAATATTACTTATAATAATTAGGTATATTAAAATTAGAATAAAAACCTAAATAAAAATAAAAATAAAATACTTAAAAATAAAATACATAGGTATTATACTTATATACATACCTGTATAAACTACCTTTATATTTTATTTGATATACAAAACAATTCAGAAAAATAAAATAAAAATATATTTGTGTAAATAAAAGTATTCTATAATTTTATAAAATCATAAATAAAAATAATAATATTAAAAATACCTAAATAAAAATAGAATACATTAATACATAGATATAGATACCTATAAGGGTATAAATGCAAACTTGTAAAAATATGTCTCATAAAAATAAATAAAAATCATAATAAAATAGTTTATAAAATAATAAAAACTTTTTATTTTATAATCAAAAATTAATAAAATCGTTTACTATTTTTAAATGATTTTAGAATAAGTTTTTCCAGGCTTTTTCCTGGTTGGTCCACGTGGACCAACCAGGGGGGTTGAAAAGTTGACCCGCGGTCAACTCTCTGACCCCAGCCTGCTGTGTGTCAGAACAAGTTTTGGACCATCTTCTCCCTTTTTTCTAGGACGATCCGGTCATCGTTTGACCTAGATCTCTTCTGGGATTTTTCTCCCCTATGACTGGTCATCCACGCCCACCTATTGTCTCGGGGATTGGATCAACGGGCCACCCGTGATCGCGCCTCGAAGAGAGCTCCAGAGCCATGTTTCAAAAACACCCCAAACACTTCCTCCAACTTTTGAACCCTTTTTGACCGTCCTCTTCATTCCATTGGGTGTGTTCTGGATCGAAGCTGGTGACAGGAGCTTCTCCAACCCCCTCGCGGCGTGGTTTGGTGGTCGTGAAGGCGTCTCCACCTCCCATCTCCGGCTCCGGCCGTGAGGTTACATCTCAGGCTTCTTCAGCCTTTGAGGTCCTTCTTTTCCTTATTTTATTTGCGTTTTCATTTTGTTGTAGCTCTAAGATTCCAGTGCACATCGTTAGTTCGTGTTTCACCCAATCAACCATCCAATCCGCCCCTCGCCGGAGCCGCTCCGGCGAGCGACCATCTCGCCATTTTCCCGCTTTTCTTGCCACTGGGAGGTAGCGGCACTTTGCCCGTGACCTCGTAACCTCTTTTGCAGGGTTATTGGAGTGTATGCATGCCTGGAGGCGATTTTGTATGTCGCCGGAGTGGGCTGGGGGCCCTTCACGCCGTGAGGGACCTCCTGTGAGCTCCAGCCTCTTTTGACGCCTCCAGGATCGAGAAGAACCCCGCAGGAGCATAACCACCCCTTTGGTCGTGCGGTTGGAGGTCGGAGCAGCAAGATCGAGCTGGCCGAAGGTGCGCAGGGCCGTGTTCTTCGTGAGATCTTCCAGATGCCCTCAGCGCCGTCGGATCGCAATTGTTCTCCCAGGTGCACAGCAGCCACCGGATCAAGGACACCCCGGACCGTTCGATCATTCCAGCACATCTAATCCAGGACGTCCATCCGAAGGGGCATCGCGGGCCAAGAGTTCGACACGTGGATTAGTGGACGTTTCCCCCGCCGTCTGATCCGCCTATAGCGGGTATTTTGTGTATTTCACCCGGCTACCTTTTTGTATTTAATATGTAACTCGCAAACATTTCTTGGCAGTTGGGAATACTTGTACTATTTGCGCCTGAACCCCCCGGCGTTTAAGGACTTCACATTTAGGTCCTCGGCCACTTTGCCTCACGTGCCTGTGCGCGTGAGGTGGGCGGCTATTTTGCGAAGAGGACCCTGGGGTTTGTGTGTGTTTTCTTTAAGTTCGTAAACTATCATCTGCTGTATATAAGTCTTGGCCCTTTTGCAAACTTGCCCAGGACCTTGCGATATTTGCGTCCGTGCCCCTGCCAGGCACGCGTGCGACGCACGTGTGTCTGAGAATTCTTGCAAGGGTACCCTTGCGAATTTTGCCATTTTGTATTTGGTCCTGAAAGTTTTTATGTTAGTTATATAGTTCTGGTATTTTTGCGCACAGGCCCTTGCATTTCTGACTATTGCAAAAACACCCCTGCGAATGTGAAGTTTCTTTTTGTTGTTTGTATTTTATGCATGCATCTCTAAAATCCAAAAAATTCTCCAAAAATCACATTAAGTCTCTGTTGCATAGTAGTTCATCACCATATTTTTATTTTTCGTAATTACTGCATTTTATTATTTATTAAAAATCAAAAATAGCCATTTTCAGCACTGTTTGTATTAGAAAATCACAAAAAAATATAAAATCACTCCAGAAAAATCCCAAAAAAATATATTTTGTGTCTTTTAGTTTGTTTTAATTCCCAGCCAAAAATCATTAAAAAATATAAAACCAAACTCCTAAAAATTGCAAAACTCTAAAAACCTTCATAAACATTTATAAAATCCATAAAAAATCCAAAAATAGTGTTTTCTTTTCCTAAACTTTCTTGGTTTCATTATCTTTCACTGAAAATTAAGTTGGGGAATTTTTGTCACTGATTTCTATTTTATTTCTCCATTTTAAGTTTCAGCCTTGCTTTTTACTACTGTTTTCTTTATTTTGATAATTAAAAATACCAAAAACATTCTAAAAATTACACAAAAATCACAAAAATAGTAAAAAAGTATAAAAAGACCAAAAAGACTTTATTTCCTTATTTTTGAGTATTTTTATCCATTTTTATAAATACTTTAGTTTCCCTTTTATTACATTGTCTTTAATTTCCAATATTGAAAAAGAAAATAAAAAAAATATAAAATACAAAAAGAAAATATAAAATCAGTAAATTAAAAACCACAATACAAAAATATAAAATTAAAAATTAAATAAAAAAATAAAAATTAAAAACCCACAAAAAAATAGCATAATAGACTCTTGATCACATTCACACATTTTTGTGCACTTGTGCCCCGTTCTACCTATCTGCTCCCTGTGTTCGACCTCTACAATACTTGCACCTATACACATCTTGTTGTAGAGTTATAATAAATTTTAACTCCGCACATTTATTTTCATTGCTTGATTTATCTGTTGTGGGTTAATTGTTGTTTGAATCGGGATTTCGAGCGGTCACCGCATCGACTGCGGTTTCGCCTTGTGAAACCGTACGACCCTCTATTTTCCTGTTCACCATCCACCACCACATTCTTGACTCCAGGATTATCGTTAATCTCAATATCAAACTCCTAGAGTAGAAGGATCCATCAGGTCAATCTTTCTTTGGTATCCTTCTTTACCATGAGGTACCTTATGGCGGTATGATCAACGAAAATCGTCACTCTGGAGGCAAGAATATAAGATCTGAATTTATCCAAGGCAAAAACTACGTCTAGCATATCTTTCTCTATGACAGTATAGTTCCGTTGAGTGGCATCCAAAGTTAATCCATCCTTCCTCTGTCCTAGCACAATCCCTATAGCAAAATCAGAAGCATCCATCATGATCTCAAATGGGAGAGACCAATCAAGTGGCTGAAGGACAGGAGCCTCGACAACTAATCCCTTGAGAGTCTCGAAGGACGCAAGACATTTATCATCTACAATAAACTCGATGCCTTTTCTCAGCAGATTAGTAAGCGGTCGGGCAATCTTGCTGAAATCCTGAATGAATCATCAGTAGAAACCGACATGCCCCAGAAAAGACCGCAACTGCCACAGGTTGGACGGTGGATTAAGTTTCTTGATGATATCCACCTTGGCTGGATCGACCTCCATGCCCCTGTTGGAGATGATATAGCTAAGAACCGTCCCTTGAGTCACCATGAAGTGACTCTTCTCCCAAGATAAGACAAGATGTACTTCGATACAACACTAAAGTACGCGGTCGAGGCAGTCAAGACAAGTATCAAACCCATCACCATAGACCGATAAGTCATCCATGAAGACCTCTAAGAAATCACCCACCATGTCTGAGAAGATGGACAACATGCGCCTTTGGAATGTCGTATGGGCGTTACATAGGCCAAAGGGCGTCTGTCTGAAAGCACAAGTCCCAAACGGACAGGTGAATGTCGTTTTTTCTTGGTCTTCGGGTGCTATGGCCACCTGGTTATAACCGAAATACCTATCAAGAAAGCAGTAATGACTCTTCCAGGCTAGCCTCTCAATAATTTGATCAATAAAGGTAGCGGGAAATGATCCTTCTTGGTGGCCTGACTCAATCGTTAGTAGTCCACACAGACCCTCCAAGAAGTGGGTACCCGGGTAGCGATATCCTTTCCAAACTCACTCACAATTGTAGTGATGCCCATCTTCTTAGGCACCACATGTAATGGACTATCCCACTTGGAGTCGGAGATGGGGTAGATAAAATTGGTGCTCCACCATTTTGATATCTCTTTCATGACCACATATTGAAGGTTCGGGTTCAGCCGTCGCTGGAACTCACGCGATGGCTTCGCGTCCTCTTCGAGATAAAAATGGTGGGAGCACAGGGCCAGGTGATGAATACTCATTCATCACTCTTTATTCGTTTATTTTAGCTATTTGTCTTGGCAAATCAGCATGTAGATAGTTATAAATACAATAAATTACCAAATAGGCATGCTTGTGTAAATATCAATAATTAGCATGTTTTTATGCAAAAATAAAGGAATAAAGAAATAAAGAAAAAGAGGGAAATATTTAGAATAAATATTGAGTGACCTGAACCCAAGAGAGGGCCCAATATGGGCCCGATCGCAAAATAAAATAAGTAGAGAGAGATAGGACCATTCATCCATGAATATATTCCTTCTTATGTATATATTTTATTTTTTATAAAAACAAAAATAAAAATGTGTCTCTAATATTTTGTATATATTTATAAAAATAAAATAAAAATTAGAAAAATAAAATAAAAACAAAAAAGAAATAATTTCTCTCTCTCATTGTACATATACCATATATATACCAATAATAGATGTATTTATTCCACCCTTGTACATAAACAATAAAAATTATTTTATACTCAAAATTTTATGTTGTAAATAAATAAAATATAAAATTAAAGTATTTGTACTAAAATAATAAAAATAAAAATAAAAAAATACATAGGTATTTTATACCTGTATATAAAATAATACAATGTTATAACATAATTTATTTTTCAAAAAATAAATAAAAATCACTAAAAAATATTTGAAAATAAATAAACATTTTTCATTTTGTAAATATTTTTAAATAAAATCATTTTCTTTTTTATTTTTAATTTTCGAATCTTTTTGACCTTGGAATTACCTGATTGGTCCACGGGGGATTGTTGACCCCCGGTCACTCTCCCCCTGGACCACATTTTACCCGGATCTGTTTTTGAACCCGACTTCTCCAAATTATCAGGAACGGATCTGATCGCCTTTCGCCCCGATTCTTGTGCCTATCTCTTCCTCATGGATCATGCATCCTCGCGGATCCCTAGGAGGGATCAGATCCCCTTCGATTCGCGTGCTCGTGCCCGCTCGACCTCGTCACCTGGGATGCGTATAAATTCCTCATCCTTTATTCCCAGAGTCCTCGCTCGCGCCGCAAGCCCTATCTCCACCTTAAAGAGCTTCCTCTCGGTGACAGCGACCGGAACCACTCCTTGGTGGCCGAATTGGGCGCTTGTAGCCGACGCTCGATGAACGTGGCCGGAGCGCAGCCACATGAGAGCCTCCCAGTCCGCTGCAGCTCGGTCGAGGCGACGACCCCTTTCGTCGCACCCTCCTGGATCTCAGGATCGATTTGCCTTCATCAGGTAGACCTTCTATCCATCTGAGTTCCAATTATCTCCGATTTTACATCTTCCGCTCCGCCGGCTCCACCCTAGTAGCCGGAGCTCCGCCGACCATATCTAGCCACTTAGATCGATACCCCTCTCCATCGTCACCCTTCTTCCATCATCTGATCACCTTGAGCCTGGCTAATCGAGCCAGGATTGAGCTCGGCTCCTTCCTCCGCCTATGCCGGAGCTGCCTTCTCACCCCACCGTCGCTTCTTGGTTACGTTCCATTCAATAGCCATTGCCGGAGAACTCCTCTGAGCATAAGCTTTCCTCTGTAGGTCAATAAGAGCCCGAATACCCCCGAGTTCGCATCCCACCATCCTTGCTGGAGTCGCCCAGGCCCCCTTGCACTCACTGGACCATCTAGCCATTGGGATCTCCATCCACCACGGCCATCGAACGCGGAGGGACGAGGCGAGTCGAAGCCCTCTAGCTCATCGGATACTCAGAGCTCCTCCAGTTCGCCGGCGAACCTCGCTGGGGAGGAGTTCTTCCAGATCTCCTCTCCACCGCCAGATAGAGCACGTTCTCTAGACGCCATCTGAGTCGTCCAGCGCCTGCTACTGGCAGGCCGTTAGATACCAGATCTAACGGCCACCGTACACCCACGTCTACGCCTGAAGGACCACCGTTAGATCCGCCAGGAGGCTGCACCAGAGCCGCACGTCCATCAGCCTATCAGCCCCTGCCATGTGGCTCCGACGTGACCCGCACGCGCCTTGTCTGGGTAATTTGCGCTAGACCCCCCTGTAGTTTATTTTAGTTCTTGTTTAGTCTATTAAATAACTTAGCACTCTGGGACAATTTACATATTAGGACCTACTATTTCTTTTATTTGTACTTCAATCCTTCTATTGTGGACGCACATCTTCGTCACATGCATATCCGTGACATTTGCATGTATGCCCTCAGAGCTTTTGAGTGTTAAGTTTTGATCAGATAATTTTTATATTTGCACTTATGCCCCTGTGATTGCTGAATTGCAACATGTGCTGAATATCTTGTGAAATTTACAGTAAGGCCCTCACACTTTTAAAGTTTGTTACTCTTTAGTCCTGGAACTGAGTTTTTTTTTGCATTTCAGTCCCTGTGTGATGTGCATCTCTTATTGGTCGAATAAAATAGCAAATCAACCCCAAATTTCGTGAAATTTGGACACATGGCCCATGCCACTATGTAAAAATTTCCATGATTTTTTGGGACACTTTTGTTTTTATTTTATATTTCTAAAATATCTAAAAACTCTTATTTTCTCTACTATCTAACTTGAAAAATCAAATAAAAATATTAAGAAGCCTTTAAAAAATCCAAAAAAATAACTTGTTGTGTGTTTTGTTGTATTTTGGTTTTTGTACAATTTTTGTGGTATTTGATATATAAAACCCCTAAAAATCTAAAAACCCTAAAAAAACTCATAAAAATCATTCCAAATTCAGAAAAAATCAAAAAAATATAATTTCTTTTATGTAGTTAGGATTTTATTTGTAGTTTTTCATAAAATTATTGTTAGATTTTTATAGGCTATTTTTATCTTTTTAAATAGCCTTTCAAATCTGGCTGCACAGTAGCTTCCATTTTTAGCCTTCTTTCATTTTTAGAAAATTCACTAAAAATTATAAAAATTTGAGAAAAATAAAAAAAGCATATGAATATTCATAAAATCCAAAAATATTTTTATTTTAATTTTCTGACTTGTTTTTGTGTGTTTAATAATTCCTTGATTGTGCCCTCTTTAGCTTTCTTTTATATTTTCTTTATAATTAAAAATAATAAAAAAATTTAAAACCCCATAAAATCCATCAAAAATATTTGTTTCTCTTATTTTGATTTATGACTACTTCGTAGGCTGTTAGCCAGTCCGTGCTCCTTGAGTTCGACCATGGTCGCTATATCAGGTTAAATAAAATAGCGAGACTGCTATTTGTGTTACTTGATTTATTCTTTGATTTGGTGGTCTTCTTTTCTTGTTGAGTTCGACTCGAGAGGTTGAGGTCGCAACGACCCTTGATACATATCTCCCTTAGCAACTCGGATTCTTCGTCTCATCAGAACGGCGTCGTTGCCGGGGAGCACGGCTTAGTAGTCGTTTTCTCTTTCGATTTTCGTTTTCGCAGTTTTTTTATGGTTTTCGTTTCTTTTGCGGTTTTTCGCGGCTTCTTCATATTATTTTGTTTTGTTTTGTTTTATTTTCTTTTATTTTGGTTTTTATTTGCCTTTATTTCTTTTTATTTTATTTGTTTTTATTTTCACCTTTGCATATATTTTCTTTTATTTTCCTTTTTATTATTATAATAACTGTTGGTCTGACGCATTTTTATTTGTCTTCTTTGCGAGGGCCCGATGACCGAGGTGACTTTCTTTGGAAAGCTGACGTAATGGCGGGGCTCGGAGGAGGCTCCCTTCTGTACGGAGCCACAAGAGAGTGCGAGGAAGGGAGCAGAAGTGTTCGGGAGTTCAGCTGTAGTTAGAGTAGTTTAGACTTAGTTTTTATTTTCAGATCATTATTATTATAATAATACAGGGACAGACAGGACTCTCAGACTTGTGGATTACCAGGGTATTTTTCACTAAGCACCGGTGTGCTCCGGGGACCCCACCGTAGTTTTTCCGCCGATTTTCGTTTTTACGGCCTTTTATTTTATTTTATTTCTCGAGGATTTGGCCTTAGCTTAGGAATTTTTATTGATCGATGATGTAATTGATTAGGGACCCAGCCTAATTAGACTGCATGTTCCTATATACCGTTTAATTAGACCTAATTAATTAATTAATAAGAAAAAGCTAACCTGGTCACTCGAGGGGTCACGTGCCGCTAGAGGCTGTATACAGCGCTGGCAGGATCCGTTATGGCGGACACCGATCGGCATCATAGACCGGACCACGCCCCCTCTCGTTGACCCGTTAGCTCCCGTTCTTCTCGTGTAGAAATTCCTGTTAAGGCTGTTTTTCCCGCTGCATCATTTAGGTTAGATTTAATTCCTGTCTTTAAATTTATGCGCGGATCATTTTGCATGTAGAGAGCTGGAGGAAAGGTATGCATTCTTACTCAGCATGCATCATTGATTTCATCGCGCATTGGCTTTTTTGTCTTCTCCCCCTATTTTCTTGGACTTAATAAAATCAGGAGAACCGAAAAACTCATTAGGCGATTTTTTTATTTGAAAAATACCTAAAAAGAGAAACCATAAAATTGGGACTGTTAAAGCAAACTGGACTTAAAAACTATTTCACAAAAAAAATTGTATTGGGAGAGTAATCCCCTCATTGGATGGTTTGATTGGGCGAGAGAGTGACTCGAACACTAGTCTAGAGCCACATCTGACCCCTCTTCATACTACTGATTCTGGGCTAGTCGTTCTACAGTGAGGATCGCTCCGATCTTCGGTAAAGCGGGTCGCGATATCCTAATAGAGCGAGCTGATCGGGTAGCCGATAAATGGTCCGCGGCTTGTACTGGCTAGGGAAGATCTAGTTTGGGATCCGGACAGTCTCCTGTGGGCGTTGGATTCCTAACAGCTCGTTAATCGCTCTGATAGACTGTCTTATCACAAAAATAAAAACGACGAGATAAAAGATCGAACTCTTACAGTCATCAGCTCGTGCTGTGTTGGAGAATTTGGGGTATTGCTTGACCATCCTGTTTGCTTTCCAGATCTCATCCGCCTGACTCGCTAGATCAAGATGATGGGTCGGAGGTCTCTTAGGCAGCCTCTGGTTACACCGCTTTCGAGCACTCCGACCTACTCATCTAGGTTGGCTCGCGAGATCCGAGACCCGCTCTCCGAGCCCGAGTTCGATTCCATCCTGTCCCCCCCCCCCCCCCCGACCACCCTTCTACTGTTAGTCCTGAGGTGCCCGATCAGAGAGAGCAGCAACCAGATGATATTTCGGCACCTGAGTTTGGGTCTTTTGCCTTTGCAGAGACCATGGCCAGCAGCGAGGACCGCACTGAGGGCCCCAGACAAAAGCAAACATATGTTTTGGACCAGGGTGCGATCAACAACACCATGTTAGCTTCCTTGGAGATGATACAGAGACAGATACGTGACCAGGGAGCTTTCATGGTGGACATGCACCGGGAGATGGAGCAGATGAGAGCAGATAGAGAGCAGCGCAGACCCGGTGGAGGAGACATTCCTGAGGGAGAGCAGTAGTACAACCAACAGCAGGAGCACGCCCGATGAGAGAGTTGCACAACCCTGGTGCAACTCTAACCCATAGATGGATTGTTCTGCCGGCCATCGCGGGAGACTTCAAGTTCCCACCACAGACGATTCAGTTCCTTCCTCGTTTTCACGCACTCGCCACCGAGGAGCCACACCTTCATCTCCAGGAGTTCGAGATGATCTGCAGCACCGTCCACGATCGCCGGGTGGACGAGGACACCATCAAGATGATGGCATTTCCCTTATCCCTCGTTGATAGAGCAGCCAACTGGATGGAGCATTTAGGGAGATTTGTGACGACATAGGAGTATCTCCGGAACGAGTACCTCAACAAGTACTATCCACTCGGCTGGACCAATGCAGCGAGCACCTGATCAACAACTTTTCCATGCTCCCCAACGAGCAATTTCACGAGTTATGGGATCTCTTCAGGGAGCTTACAGACAGAAGCCCCACCATGATATCTCGAAGCCGAACCTAGTTCAGAACTTTTTCAGCGGACTTACACCCAAGCTGCGGGGGTTGGTGAATGCATCCTGTGGAGGATCGTATTTCGCCAAAGATGAGGACCAGGTCTGGGCCATCTACGAGGAGATGGCCGTGAACTACACTGTCATGTCTCAGACCTGCCTCTATACACAGGGGAAGCCCTAGCCACAGGCTGTGTCCTATCAGAGGATAGCACGGGTCGATGCCGATCCCTCTACATCGTCAGCGGCAGCAGCACAGGCGGAGTTGACAGCCACCGACATGTGCATTATCAGCGAGAAGATGGACCGGATCGAGTTGATAGAGAAGAAACAGTGCCAGGGCATGTCTCAAATAGATCTGATGGCGCATACGTTGAGTGACCTAAAGACACGGATCATGTGTCTCCAGGAGGCACAGACGGCTTCTCAGCCCCGTCTAAGGTCATGGGCAGACCCATGCAGCAGTAGCATGACCCTGCCCACCGCCCAGTATCGACAGGACCACTATATTCAGGCAGAGCAGTATCATCAGTAGCCACAGCAGCAGTACGTGCAGCCACTACCATCTCCGGACAGCCAGATGGTGGTGTATCAGCCTAACCAGCCCCTGGTAGTACTCCCCCACCCACCTATGAGCAGGAACTGTTGATGGATGTCAACGGGATATGGTACGACCGTCCCCAGCCCGGTATCCGACGAGACCATCTCGGATTCCGCTGGTCGGCCGGAGTCACCAGTTCCCAGCAGCAGCCTCCAGTTCAGGGTGGCTAGTACGGCCAGCAGCGAGAGATTCACCAGCAGCTCCAGTTCTCGTCACACCAGCAGCCATCACAGCAGCAGTAGCATGGTTCTCGTCCCTTCCAGCAGGGACAGTCTTGGTGGCAGCCTCAACAATCTCAACAGTATCACTCCCAGCAATATCAGCCCCCTTACCTCTCTCACCTACAGCAGCAGCCTCATTACCAGCGAGGCCACCCGTCAGGTTCTCATGGGCCCGCCTATGAGAACCCCACCTTAGATGACTTAGCCCGCCTCATCTCCGATCATCAGGTTACTTTCAGATTGGAGATGGACGAGTTCAAACAGAAGATGAGAGAGATAGTGAAGGGGAAGGCCGCCATTCCTGCACAGATAGAGCCGAACCCGAACAACCTCAAGAGGAAGTCTGAGCAGGTAGAGTTCATAGAGACCACCACTCTAGTGATTCCCTTGGTGATATTACTGCATATATGTTTGACGATGATTTTGTTACACTTAGGAGTGGTAGGATGCCAGCAGGCGGTGCCTCATCTGATCGACGATCCCATGCACCTTCAAGAGCGCCAGACGAGGTGGAGAGCGGTGTTGATGCCACTCATAACCATGATGATGACGATGGTGCTGACGCCACCGCGTATGTTGATCCAGTCAATGATATGGAGGCCGTCGCTTCACCAGATGGAGGAGGTGGTACTGATGCCACCATACCAGTTGCTGAGCCAGAGTGCGGCACTGACGCCGCGATACCAGATGCCGAGGGTGGTGTTGAGGCCACCATTTCCAGTTTTTCTAGTCCTGTTGTTTTCCCTTCAGTTCATGTATCTCAGGACACTTCTGTGAATAAAGAAAAGGGTTTACTATTTTTGGATCCACATGTGTTGATTGATGATGTATGTGTGGATTCTGCTTTGCTTGAGCAGCCGCGACCCGATCCTAGTCCTTCATCTGAGAAGGACCCAGAAGTCCCCTTTCCCCAAGCACTCCGCTCAGCTAAGGGGACCAAAGAAAATCCAAAAAGATCACACCAACTAGAGTTCAGCCAGCAGATGATGGACTGATTTCACATTCAGCTGACTCTACAGGAGGCCTTGGAGCACATACCTCTCTTCCAGAGATCCCTCAGAGACAGGACTACAGTTCGGAGGAAGAGGCGGAACCACCAGTCAGAATCCATGTGCTCACTTATGCCACAAGCTTTACGATCCAGAATCATCTACCAGCCAAGAGGCCAGATGTAGGAGCTCCGTATGTCAGATGCCATATTCAGGAGCAGAGGTTCGGCCGTACTCTATTAGACAGCGGTTCATCGATCAACCTACTTCCGGTAGCCTTACTCGACCGCTTCGAGTTAGGCCCTCTACGAAAGAGCAGGACAGTCCTTCAGTTTGTTGATCGATCTGTCAAGAGGCCAAAGTGGTTGCTGAAGGACATTGTTGTCACGTTCAAGGCATGAAATTCCTCGTGGACTTCGTGGTGTTAGACATGAAGATCCCTGAGTCCGTGACCGATACCCCCATCATCTTAGGATGCCCGTTCTTGGACACAGCCAAGGCAGTGTCCGATCATGATAGCGCGAAGGTATACTTTCGCATCGAGGGTGAGAGTATACAAATAGAGACGATCAAGGACACTACGGCCACAGATTCCACTTGCTCAGAGCCGCATTCAGATTCAGAGCAGATGACAGAGGTAGGGAGAGACATCCACCAGGACTGCAATTTTGTGATTACCGATGATGAGGCAATTTGGGCAGATCCAGCGGCACATGCCATCCTCTCACCTTCAGAGTTCATTGATGCAGAGACGCTAGTAGAGGAGAGCTTGGAGAGCACATTCCTGGTCCATGATACATCTCAGGCAGTAGAGCTGGTTCCCGATCATAAGGCAGACTTTTCTTGTGATTCTGATACAGATCCCTTGGAGTCAGATAGAGACTGGGCAGAGTTTGATGATTTAATAGCGTGTCTGACTTCCACAGAGCCTACAGCTAGGGTGAAGCCTGATACCGCGTAGAGTAGAGACACACTAGTAGAGTAGCTTCACCAGATTCAGATTGTGAGCAAGATTTCACATTCTTCCATGCAGATTTGGCCGCATTCACTCAGACATTTCAGAGGCCAGATCTGCCAGCATCGAGTTGTCCAGAGCTGAAGCCTTTGCCTTCATCGCTGAAGTATAGGTTCCTTGCAGGTGAGCATGAGATATACCCAGTCATTATCTCAGCGGATTTGACTGGAGAGCAGGAATCCCGTCTGGTGGGGGTTCTTGAAAAGAACCACAGGCGATTGCATGGAGCATAGCCGATCTCCAGGGGATAACTCCGACCCTGTGCTCCCACCATATCTATCTCGAGGAGGACGCGATGCCGTCGCGTGAGTTCCAGCGGCAGCTGAACCCAAACCTTCGAGATGTGGTCATGAAGGAGATCTCGAAATGGTGGAGCGTCGATTTTATCTACCCCATCTCTGACTCCAAGTGGGTCAGTCCATTGCATGTGATGCCCAAGAAGACGGGCATCACCACAGTTGTCAGTGAGTCTTGAGAGGAGATCGCTACCCGGGTACCCACTTCTTTGTGAGTCTGTGTGGACTACAGACGATTGAACCAGGCCACCAAGAAGGATCATTTCCCGCTGCCTTTTATTGATCATATTATAGAGAGGCTAGCAGGGAAGAGCCATTATTGTTTCTTGGATAGGTACTCCGGATATAATCAGGTGGCTATTGCGCCCGAGGACCAAGACAAGATCACCTTCACCTGTCCCTTTGGGACATATGCTTTCAGACGGATGCCCTTTGGATTGTGTAATGCCCCGGCGACATTCCAGAGGTGCATGTTGTCCATCTTTTCGGACATGTGGGGGAGTGCTTGGAGGTCTTCATGGACGACTTTTTGGTCTACGGCGACGGGTTTGATACTTGTCTTGAGTGCCTAGACTGCGTCCTCCAGCAATGCATTGAGGTTCACCTTGTGCTTTCATGGGAGAAGAGTCACTTCATGGTGACTCAAGGGATGGTGCTTAGCCATATCATCTCCAAAAGGGCATGGAGGTTGATCCGGCCAAGGTTGATATCATTAGGAAACTCAGTCCACCATCCAACTTGCGGCAGTTACAGTCTTTTCTGGGGCACGTCGGTTTCTACCGGCGATTCATACATGATTTCAGCAGGATTGCCTGACTGTTGACTGATCTGCTGATGAAAGACACCGAGTTCATTATGGATGATAAGTGTCTAGCGTCATTTGAGTCTCTCAAAAGTCTAGTTGTAGAGGCTCATGTCCTCCAGCCGCCTGATTGGTCTCTCCCATTCGAGATCATAATGGATGGCTCCGATTTTGCCGTAGGGGCCATGCTGGGACAGAGGAGGGATGGAGTCCCCTTTGCTATTCACTACGCTAGCCGGACTTTGGATGCAGTTCAGCGGAACTACACGGTCACTGAGAAGGAGATGCTAGCTGTAGTGTTCGCCCTAGATAAGTTCAGATCATACATCATTGGATCTAAGGTGACCATCTATACTGATCATACCGCCATCAGGTACCTCATGGCAAGGAAGGATGCCAAAGCCAGATTGACCAGATGGATCCTTCTACTCCGGGAGTTTGATATAGAGATTAAGGATAAGCCTGGAGTCAAGAACGTGGTGGCGGATCATCTCTCGATTAGAGTATCTTGAGGATTCTGAGCAGATCGAGCCTATTTGTGAGACCTTCCCAGATGAGGCGATCCTTGCTATCGCCTCTCTCCCGTGGTACGCCAATATTGTGAACTATCTTGTTGCCAAGAAAGTTCCACAAGATTGGCCCAGGCAGCGACTTGAGACCTTCCTCGCGAAGGCCAAGCTCTACAATTAGGAGGATCTCGTCCTTTATCATGAAGGAGGGGATAGCGTCTGGCGTAGGTGCATTCCTCAGGAGGAGCACCATAGCATCCTCACTTACTGCCACAAGCTTGAGGCAGGAGGATATCACTCTGGGAGGAGAATGACATAGAAAGTGCTCCAATCCGGCCTATGGTAGCCTACCCTCTTCAAGGACTCTGATGAGTTCATGAAGAGGTGTACTGACTGTCAGAGGATGGGCACTTATGGACAGCGTGATATGATGTCGATGCAGCCCATTCACTTCTGTGAGGTTTTTGACGCATGGGGCATCGATTTCATGGGTCCATTCCCTAAGAGTCAGGTATTCGAGTACATTCTGTTTTCCGTAGATTATGTTAGTCATTGGGTTGAGGCCATCCCCTCCCGAACCGTAGATGCTAGGACTGTTTGCAGATTTTTGAGGAAGAATATCATTTCACGGTTCGGGGTGCCTAGAGTTTTGATATCTGATGGGAGGTCTCATTTCGTCAACGACAAGGTAAAGGCCCTTGCTAGCGAGTTCAGCGTAGACCATCGAGTAGACACACTGTATCATCCTCAGACCAATGGTCTAGCTGAAGTGTCGAACAGGGAGATCAGGACTATTCTGCAGAAGGTCGTCCGCCCTGACCGAAAGTATCGGTCACAGCTTTTGGACTCGGTCTTGTGGGCATATCGGATGTCCTTCAAGACACCTTTGGGTACATCTCCCTTTCGCCTCATTTATGGAAAGCCCTGCCATTTACCGGTTGAGCTGAGACATAGGTCACTTTGGGTAGTCACTGATATACTTTTGGATCCAGTGAGTGTAGGAGATCAAAGGAGGGCAGAGTTAGCAGCCCTGGAGGAGCTTAGAGATGCAGCCTTTTCGAGCAGCCTTCAGTACAAGGAGAGAGTGAAGGAGTGGCATGATTCTCATATCAGCCACAAGCAGTTTGAGCCAGGACAACGAGTATGGTTGTTCGATGCCAGGTTGATATTATTTCCAGGGAAGTTGCAGAGCAAATGGAAGGGACCCTATCTAGTTCGAAAGGTATACGACAACGGAAGCATCGACATATCCGAGTTGTCATCTGCGAGTACCTTTCATGTTAACGGGCAGCGGCTCAAACCATTTCTTGATCATGAGCCGCTAGTCGTTGACGTTGTCCCTATTCATTTTGCGTGAGATGTGGTCTCTTGACTCACATCTATCGCATCTCATGCCTGATTATCATTGTTCCCTCGACTTGTATAGATCGAGTTGTCCATATCACACTATTCTTCAGTCCAGCACCCCATTTGCATCTTTGATTATGATGTACTTAGGGTGCACTTTACCCTAAGTATAGGAGGGTGTGAGACTTTTGATTTCCTTTTGATTCATTTCTACCTCTGTTTTGTTGCATGTACTTAGGGATATTTTACCCTAAGTATAGGGGAGGTAGACCCTGTACATTCTCCACTCGGATTTCCTGTACAGTCTACTATACTTAGGATTACTTGGTCCTAAGTATAAGGGGAAACCCCGAGATTCTCTTCATTTCTATTCTTTCATTCTTCTTTGTATATAGCTTTTCCTTTTCACTTCCCTATACTGAGCACAAGTTATGTCTTCTTCATCGCTCTTGATTCACTCTGAGGACATCGTTCGAGCTAAGTATAGGGGGGTGTCATATATATTCCATATGTACTTTAGCCATAACCCGTACTTTGTGTGAGTGTGTTAATAAATAAAATTGGCTAAAACCCTTAAAAATCCAAAAAAAATATTTTTTTGTAAATAAAATTCTTTATTGCACATACATAGCTATGTACAATATTTTTTGTAAAAATGTTTGTAAAAATCTTTGTGTAAATAGTTTGCAAATATTTTTCATATAAAAATTATGTATATAGTACAAAATTTTTGTAAACTGTTTTGAAAAACAAAAAGTTTGCAAAAACCTTGTGTAAATTTGTGTAAATATTTTGCAAAACTTTGCATTCATGCATACATCCATGTTTTCAAACATTTTTCAAAAATTTTGCATCCTTTCAAAAATTTTGTAAAAATTGCATCTTTGTAAATATTTGTACAGTTTTTCCTGAATCATAGTTGACATTTAAACTAGCTTGGAATTGAATTAAAAAATGGAGCTTGGTTAAGATCTTAATCCACCTAATTCTAAGAGGAACCTTATAGGGCTTAGGGTTGACAGGTCCATGGTGACTTAATTCTTTGAGTCCACTAGGCTATGATCATATGTCATCTCGATGAGCCTAAGTATAACACTTAACCACACAAGCATGACTCTTACAAACAATGGCTTTACTTGGACCAGCACTTTACACCGAGCTCTCTACGGATGAGGTGGTGAGGAGGCAGTCTTCTTTTACTTGGGGTAGCATATGAGGTAGTACTTCTAGGCGGAACCTCTCTTCTTCTTCTAGTGAAGGAAGTGCGTCTCAACTTTGTTTGGTAGCCGTGAGGTCTAACGACAGGAGTTGTGGGTTGCAATAATGCTTCAAAAGAGGGATAGTCTACTGGCTCAAGAGGAAAAACTCCTTATGTATATATGCTGCACTTTGTAGATATGTTGTAAATATGCACATCAAAAAAATGCAAAAAGAAAATAATAACTCCAAAAAAGTGGTGGGTCTGAGAGAAAATGATAATCCCACCGGAGTGTATATAGTTCAATAAAGCAAAGCTTATGTTATCCATGTTCCATCTCATGAAGCTTGCAGCAGGGAGACTTAGCTACACTGGTTGAGCTCCCAAGGATACATGGCTACACTAGCCATGGTCCATTCTCTTCTTACCCCTCTTCTTGAGCCAGTTGAACTTGAACTTAGAAGGGAATACCCCTCTCTTCGAAGAAAAGAGTTGCCAGACTAGGGTATTAGAGTTACCTTGTTGGGGACGGTTATCACTTTGCTAATTCTGAGGTGGGGAGCTATATCACTTACACCGTACAAGGAAAGACTCATGGTCATCAGAGTTTGTGTATGTAGACTTGTTGGGGAGGATTCTTTTATTTTAGCTATTTATCTTGGCAAATCAGCATGCAGATAGTTACAAATATAATAAATTACCAAATAGGCATGCTTGTGTAAATATCAATAATTAGCATGTTTTTGTGCAAAAAAAAGAATAAAGAAATAAAGAAAAAGAAGGAAATATTTAGAATAATTATTGAGTGACCTGAACCCAAGAGAGGGCCCAATATGGGCTTGATCGCAAAATAAAATAAGTAGAGAGAAATAGGGCCATTCATCCATGAATATATTCCTTCTTATGTATATATATTTTATTTTTCATAAAAACAAAAATAAAAATGTATCTCTAATATTTTGTATATATTTATAAAAAAAAATAAAAATTAGAAAAATAAAATAAAAACAAAAAAGAAATAATTTCTCTCTCCTCATTGTACATATACCATGTATATACCAATAATAGATCTATTTATTTTACCCTTGTACATAAACAATAAAAATCAAATAAAAATTATTTTATACTCAAAATTTTATGTTGTAAATAAATAAAATATAAAATTACAGTTTTTATACAAAAATAAATTAATAAAAATAAAAATATAAAATACATAGGTATTTTATACATGTATATAAAATAATACAATGTATATAACATAATTTATTTTTCAAAAAAATAAATAAAAATAACTAAAAATAGTTTAAAAATAAATAAACATTTTTCATTTTGTTAATATTTTTAAACAAAATTGTTTTCTATTTTATTTTTAATTTTCAAATCTTTTTGACCCTGGAATTACATGATTGGTCCACGGGAGATCGTTGACCCCCGGTCAACTCTCCCCCCTGGACCACATTTTACCCAAAACTGTGTTCGAACCTAAATTCTCCAAATTATCAAGAACGGATCTAATCACCTTTCGCCCCGATTCATGCGTCTATCTCTTCCTCATGGATCATGCATCTTCGAAGATCCCTAGGAGGGATCGGATCCCCTTCGATTTGCGCGCCCGTGTCTGCTCGACCTCATCAACTGGGATGCGTAAAAATTCCTCATCCTTGATTCCCAGAGCCCTAGCTCGCGCCGCATGCCCTAACTCCACCCTAAAGAGCTTCCTGTTGGTGACAGCGATCGGAACCACTCCTTGGTGGCCGGATTGGGCACTTGTAGCCGACGCTCGACGAACGTGGCTGGAGCGCCGCCATGTGAGAGCCTCCCAGCCTGCCATAGCTCGGTCGAGGCGATGACCCCCTTCGTCGTACCCTCTTGGAGCTCAGAATAAATTTGCGTTCATCAGGTAGACCTTCTTTCCATCTGAGTTCTAGTTATCTCCGATTTTACATCTTCCACTCCGCCGGCTCCGCCCTAGTGGCCGGAGCTCCACCGACCATATCTAGCCGCTTAGATCGATACCCCTCTCCATCGTCACCCTTCGTCCATCATCTGATCACCTCGAGCCTGGCTAATCAAGACAGGATTGAGCTCGTCTCCTTCCTCCGCCTACGCCGGAGCTGCCTTCTCTCCCCACCGTCGCTTCCTATTGCTTTTCATTCAATAACCATTGCCGGAGAACTCCTCCGAGCATAAGCTTTCCTTTGCAGGTCAATAAGAGCCTGAATACCCCCCCAATTCGCATCCCACCATCCTCGCTGGAGTCGCCCAGGCCCCCTTGCACTCACCGGACCATCTAGCCGTTGGGAGCTCCATCTGCCACGGCCATCGGACGCGTAGGGACGAGGCGAGTCGAAGCCCTCTAGCTAATCATCCATCGGACGCTCGGAGCTCGTCCAGTTCACCGGCGAACCTCGCCAGGGAGGAGTTATTCCAGATCTCCTCTCCACCATCGGATAGAGCACGTTCTCCAGACGCCATCTGAGTCGTCCAGCGCTTGCTACTGACAGGCTGTTAGAATACCAGATCTAACGGCCACCGTACACCCACGTCTGCGCCTGAAGGACCACCGTCAGATCCGCCAGGAGGCTGCACCAGAGTCGCATGCCCATCAGCCTATCAACCCCTGCCACGTGGCCCCCATGTGACCCGCACGCGCCTTGGTTGGGTAATTTGCGCCAGACCCCATGCAGTTTATTTTAGTTCTTGTTTAGTCTATTAAATAACTTAGCACTCTAGGACAATTTGCATATTAGGACCTACTGTTTCTTTTATTTGCACTTTAGTCCTTCTGTTGTGGACGCACGTGCTTCGTCACGTGCATATCTGTGACATTTGCATGTATGCCCTCAAGGCTTTTGAGTGTTATGTTTTGATCAGATAGTTTTTTTATTTGTACTTATGCCCCTGTGAATGCTGAATTGTGACATGTGCTGAATATCTTGTGAAATTTACAGTAAGGCCCTCAGACTTTTAAAGCTTGTTAATCTTTAGTCCTGGAACTTAGTTTTTATTGCATTACAGTCCTTATGTGTTGTGCATCTCTTATTGGTCGAATAAAATAGCAAATCAACCCCAAATTTTGTTAAATTTGGACACGTGGCCCCTGCCACTGTGTAAAAATTTCCGTGATTTTTTGGGATACTTTTGTTTTTATTTTATATGTTTAAAAAATTCAAAAACCATTATTTTCTCTACTGTCTAACTTGAAAAATCAAATAAAAATATTAAGAAGCCTCTAAAAATACAAAAAATTACCTGTTGTGTATTTGTTGTGTTTTTGTTTCTATATAATTTTTGTGGCTTTTTGATATATAAAACCCCTAAAAATCTAAAAACCCTAAAAAACTCATAATAATCATTAAAAATTCAGAAAAAAACAAAAAAAATATAATTTCTTTTTCTGTAGTTAGGATTTTATTTGTAGTTTTTCATAAAATTGTTGCTAGATTTTTATAGGATATTGTTATATTTTTAAATAGCCTTTCAAATCTGGTTGCATAGTAGCTTCCATTTTTATCCTTCTTTCATTTTTAGAAAATTCATTAAAAATTATAAAATTTGAGAAAAATACCAAAAACATCTGAATATTCATAAAATCCAAAAATATTTTTATTTTAATTTTCTAACTTGTTTTTATGTGTTTAATAATTCCTTGATTGTTCCCTCTTTAGCTTTCTTTTATATTTTCTTTATAATTAAAAATTATAAAAAAATTTGAAAACCCATAAAATCCACCAAAAATATTTGTTTCTCTTATTTTGCTTTACGACTACTTCGTAGGTTGTTAGGCAGCCCGTGCTCCTTGAGTTCGACCCTGGTGCTATACCAGGTTAAATAAAATAGTGAGACCACTATTTGTGTTACTTGATTTATTCTTTGATTTGGTGGTCTTCTTTTCTTGTTGAGTCCGACTCGAGAGGTTGAGGTCGCAACGACCCTTGATACCTATCTCCCTTAGCCACTCGGGTTCTTCGGCTCATCACCAGATTTATCCCCTGGAGATCAGCTACGCTCCATCCAATCACCTTGCAGTTCCTTTCAAGATTCTCCATCAAATGATATTCTTGCTCCCCAGTCAAATCCGCTGAGATAATGACTGGGTACATCTTTGGCTCTCCTGCAAGGAATCTGTACTTCAGTGACTGTGGCAAGGGCTTCAACTCTAGGAAACTGGGAGCTGGTAAATCTGAATCCTGGAATTTCTACGTGAAAGCAACCAAATCTGCATGGGAGAACTCACGCTGATCATGTGAAACTGGCAAAGACGACCCTTCTGGTGTGTCTGTAACCGATGCTGGCTCAATCTCCACCTAATATGGGAATCAGACAAGGTAAAAACTCATCAAACTCTGCCCAATCAATGTATGAATCCAAGGAGTCTGAATGAGAAGAGCAAGAAATGAAATCTACTTCGCTATCCAAACCGTGATTGTCAGCCTCAATTGTGTCCTTGGACAAGAGTGTGCTATCCGGACTCTCATAAGCTGGAAGCTGTGAATCTGTAGTGTATGAAGGTGAGATAAGATCTTGTGAGACGGGGTCGGACCAAACTTCTTCATCATATGTGATCACAAAGTTGCACTCCTGATGGACGTCTCGCTCTGCATCTATCATCTGCCCGGCTTCGCTGGACTGTTCAGAGCAAGCTAAATCTCGCATTTTGGTCTCGCCGATCGTCTCTATTTGTACACTTTCACCCTCGACGCGAAAGTATACCTTCCCGCTATAATGGTCGGACAACGCCTTGGCTATGGCCAAGAATAGATGCCCTAATATGATGGGGGTATCTATCACAGACCCAGGGATCTCCATGTCCAATACAACAAAGTCCACGGGGAATTTCATGATCTGAATTGTGATGACCACATCCTTCAACAACCCTTTTGACCTCTTAACAGATCTATCAGCAAACTGAAGGATTTTCATGCTCTGTCGAAGAGGGCCAAACTCGAATCGGTCAAGTAAAGCTGCTGGGAGGAGGTTGATAGAAGAGTCGTTGTCTAATAGAGTCTGATCGAACCGTTTCTCATAAATATGACATCTGACATACGGAGCTCCTGCATCTAGCCTCTTGGCTGGCAAATGGTTCTGAATCACGAAGCATGTGGCACGAGTGAGCAAATGGATCTCTGCGTCGTGGTTTCTTCTCTTCCTGCAGATGGTAGTCTTCTCTCTCAGGTTCTTTTCGAAGAGAGGGATGTGCTTAAGTGCCTCCTATAAAGTCAACTGAATCTAAAATCTATCAATAATCTGCTGGTTGAACTCTAGTTTTTTATTCCCCTTCACCAAGCGAAGTGCCTGGAGAAAGGGGATGGTTGGGCCCTCCTCGGATAGAGGGCTAGGAAGAGGTTCCTGTGTCTTTGAGGGAATGGAGTCCATGCCAAGAACATCATGTAATACATATGGGATCCAAGAAGATAAAGAAACCTTTCCTTTATTCATATTTTTGATATTTTCAAAACTGTCCTGAGATACAATAATAAAAGAAAACACAACTAAATGAAAACTGATGGCATCAGCACCACCCATGACGTTTGTCTTCGTGGCATCAACACCACGCTCTGGCTTAGCATCAAGTGAAATGGTGACATCAGTACCATCAACTGCATCTGGAGATGCGACGGCCTCAGTACCGTCGGCTTGATCAACCTCCTTGGTGGCTTCTACACCACTGTCATCAAAATCATGAGAGGCATCCGCATCGCTATCCTCCTCGTTTGGTGCTCATGTATCCTCGTGTGGTCGTCTCTCAGATGAGGCACCTCTGGCTAGCATCCTACCGCTCCTAAGTGTCACAAAATCAACATAAAATATGTAGGAAGAAATATCACCCAAGGAATCTCTAGGAGTGGTGGCCTCTGCAGACTCTACCTACTCAGATTTACTCTTTAGGTTATTCAGATTGTGCTCGATTTGAGCGGGTATGGCAGCCTTGCCCTTGATCATGTCCCTCATGTCCTGTCGAAACTCGTCCATCTCCTTCTTGAAAGATGTCTGCTGTTCTTAAAGTAGGCGGGCGAGATCGTCAAGGGTTGGGTTCTCATAGATGGGTCCAAGCGAACCGGACGGGTTGCCTTGCTAGAAATGAGGCTGGCTCTGCTGGTACATGTGAGGAGGATCTGAGTGTACTGCTGAGGCTGTTGATGCTGCCTCTACTGTTGTCCCTGATGGTAGGGACGAGGACCCTGCTGGTAGTGATGTTGTGGCTGGGATTACTGGGGTTGCTGCTGCTGTTGCTGGCTGCTCGATCCGCCCTGAGCTGGAGGTTGTTACTGGAATGAGGTGCCTCCGGTAGACCACCTGAATTCGGGATGATCACAATGGATCTCGGGCTACCGTCGGTCATGCCAAATCCCGTTGACTTCCATCAACAGCTCATGCTCGTATGGGGAAGGAGGAAGAACTGCCAAGGGCTGATCCGGCTGATACATCACCATCTGAGTGCCCTGAGATGATAGTGGCTAGGAGTAATGTTGCAACAGCTGAACCAGCTCTGCATGAATATGGTGGACCTGGCGGTACTGGCCAGGTGGCTGGGAAGAGCTGCTGCTGCAGTGATCAGCCCATGAGGACATGGCTAAGAAGCCATCTGTGTCTCCTGGAGACACATGATAAGGGTCTTCAGGTCACTGAGAGTCTGTACCAACTGGTCTATCTGTGTCATGCCATGGCGCTACCTCTTCTCTATGATCTCTATGCGGTCCAACTTCTCACTAATAATCCCCATGTCAGCTGCTGAAGACTCTGCATGCGCTGCTGACGATGTAGATGGACCTGCATCGACCTGTGCAATCCTCTGATAGGACACGACATGTGGAAGGGGCTTCCCTTGTCTGTAGACACGGGTCTGGGACATCACTGTGTAGTTCTCTATCATCTCCTCATAGATGGCCCAGACCTGGTCCTTATCTTTGGTGAAATAGGATCCTCCACATGAGGCATTGACAAGCCCCTGCAACTCCGGTGTCAGCCCACAAAAGAAACTCTAAACTAGATTGGGCTAGGATATCTCATGGTGTGGACACCGATCGATGAGCTCTTTAAAGAGATCCCACGCCTCATGAAACTGGTCATTGGGGATCATCGTGAAATTGTTGATCAGTGCTCTAACTGCATTGGTCCGGCCGAGTGGATAGTACTTGTTCAAGTACTCGGTCTTGGGCTACTCCCACATAGTAACATTTCTCCCCAAATGTTTCAGCCAGTGGGCTATTCTATCGATCAGGGAGAAAGCGAATGCCATCATCTTGATGGTGTCCTCGTCTATGAATCTATTGTGAACTATACTGCAGATCATCTCAAATTCGTGTAGGTACAGATGTGGCTCCTCAGTGTCTAGCCCATGGAACTTGGGAAGTAACTGGATTGTCTTAGGGACAAGCTTAAAGTCGCCCAGAATCTCCCGAAGCTGGATCCAGCGATGGGTGAGGGTTGCATCAGGGTTGTGTAACTGTGTCATCGTCCGTGTGGGTTTGGATGGATCCGACGGTTCTTCTAGTCATCCATCTGCACCTCCTCCAGCTGCCGGTATATCTCCATTAGCTGGTCATTGCGGTTCTCCTCTGTCGGCTCGTATTTGCACTAACTCATGTCGCACCTCTCCCATAAATGCTCCCTGAACTCTAATCTGTCTCTGCATCATCTCCAGGGAGGCTAGGAGTGTGCTGTTGATGGCGCCCTGATCAAGAACATAAGTAGAATCCTAGGGGATGCTCATTGATGCATCCCTCACTGCTGGCCATCTCGCGGATCTCTATAAAGGTAAAAGACCCTAACTCATGTGGCCATCAAATGAACATAAATCTGTGTTGGCCTCTGCTCGGGCACCTCAGGATTGGTAGAAGAAGGGTGGTCGAGGGGGAACCGGGTGGTAGCGAACTCAGCTCGGAGAGTGGTTCTGGGCTCTCCAAAACTACCCTAGATGAGTGGAAAGGAGTGCTCGAGAGCGGTGCTGTCAAAAGTAGCCTAAGGGACCTCCTTCCCATCATCGTGATGTAGGGATGAATGCAGATGAGATCTGGAATGCAAACAAGATCAGAAGTCAAACCCGAAATTCACCTACGCAACACTGAGCTGATGACCGTAAGGATTCGATCGTTAATCTTGTCAATTTTATTTTAGGTGATAAATAAATCTATAAGAGTGATTAAGCGAGTTGTTAGGAACCCGATGCTCCCAAGAGATTGGCCCTATCCCACGGTTAGATCTTTCCCAGCCAGTATGGATTGCGGACTGTTTACCGGCTACCTGATGAATCTGTGATTCATCGCCATTGTTCTTTGATAAAATACTTGGTAAAGTACATGTAAATATCCACTAATTCTAACTAATGATCATTCTAACCACAAATATTAATATTATATATTTAACACTTATTTTACCAAAATAAAAGAATAAAGATAAAAAGAAAAATAAAGGAAAAGAAGGCTGTAAATATGAAATATGTACAGACTGATCCTAACCCCGAGACCAGGTCAATATTGACCATGTCGACAAAAGAAATAAGTAGGGGGAGATAAGGATCCTAAACTATAAAAAATCAAGAAATCGAAGACCATAAATATAATTTATTGATTTATCACATTATAAATATTTCACCTATTTTATTTATCATCAAGATAACTTCAAATCAAAACACTTCTTTTGTAAAAGTTGTTCAAAAAAATATATATATTATCCTATAAAAATATCAGAAAATATTTTGACATAAAAATAATTAACTGCAATGAACCGAAAAAGCTGCAAAAACCAAATTCCAAGGTTCATAGTTATTTATAGAAAACTCTAAAAGGACCAAACTCACTTTTAAAATCTGTTTTATACTTAGTACAATTCATTAAAAGTATCAAAAAAATATTCGACTAAAACCGGTGAGTTTTGACGTTTGGGACCCATTGTCTATGTGTTTAATATGTAGAAACATCCTGGATTTTAATTAATTAACCATAAAACAGATTAACCTAATTTCTTTTCCTAAAATCTTCTAAAAATGTATAGAAAAATATAAAAATATAACCAAGTCAAAATACCAAGAAAATCCGAAGCCCCGAAGCCGCTACCTAAATTTTCCAGACATCATAACTCAGTCGTATGAACTCCGAATTAAGCAAATTCGGTTCTAAAAAACATATTATTAAATTATCTACAAAATGACACTAGTTTCTCTAAAATCGGAGTTAATGCGAAAAATGTTGTTTTCGGGTCCGTATTGGTACATTGTACAATGTACCGTAATATATTATTATTTTATATAGGTTAATTGATAATTAAATACTTTATTTATATTTAAATTAAATAAAAATTCTAATTTATTTAATTATTTATATAACTTTTAATTATTTATTTATTTATTTAATGCATAATTACTTAATTATATATTTAATTATTAAATTAATAAATTAAATAATTTATTAACCATATTTATAAATTAATTTTTATTTAATTACATAATTATTAATTAATTTAATATAAATATTAATTGTTTAATTAATTACATTTATTTTATTTATTTATTTTATTATTTTTCTCTCTCTTCCTTTTTCCTTCTCTCTTACTTTCCCTTTTTTTCATCTTCAACCTCTTGAAGCCTCCCGCTTCTTCCATTCCTTCTGTCAACTGCCGCCCAACCGAACCCAACGGCCGGCCGTTTCCCTAACCATCGTGCTCTCGTCACCGCCGATGGTGACCAGCTCGTCCCTCGTCTATAAAAGCTCTCCACCCCCTATCGGTTAGAGCATCTATCATTTGCACTATTGTTCCACCCCCAAGCTCCGTGCGAGAGAGAGAGAGAGAGTTCCTGGAGGGTGACAACCTCCGACTTCATCTCCTTCAAGCGGGAGAGAGATTCACGCGCACGATCATCGATCTGGCGTGGAGCTCTTCTCCGCCGCGTGCGGAGCCCCCGCGATCTCCACCATTGCGTAGAGGCTACAACATCCGGAACACCTGCTCCGCTCCACAGGCGCATACCCTCGTCATCCACATATAGCTTCCTGGTAGAGTACTCCCTTATCATCTCTATTTATTCTCTTCCGCTTCTCCTCCTTCCATTCTCTTCTTCTTCATCCCTTTCTTCTCTGTTGATTTCTCTCTGGTTTGCCTTCAATTCAATCATTCTGAATCATCTCCATTTTTCTAAACTCCTCACTTCCCATTCTCCTCTCGCAACTTAATCCTCCTCCGATCACGAACAGTGATCAGAGGCTTGAAGTTTCTTCCTCCACCATTGGAGCTTCCCCGCTCACATTCTTATGTTTCATGTTGAGGACTGAGCCTCAAGCTCGAGTAAAAAAACGTCATTGCAGATCTGCTTCATTAGCCGCATGTATACGAAAGCATTTGGAATCAGAGATTAAAGGAATCTGAAGTCGAAGAAAACCGCAGTGATCCGCATCGCGATGAGCTCTGCTTACACTTGCAAATCGAGAGTGCTATCGCTTCGAAGCGCACCGCATCAAACGATCTGGAAAAGCATCGGATTATTGCTAGAGGAACGAATTCGATTGAAGTATTATCAAATATATGGGAACAAATCAGATTGTATCATCCAACACCTTTCTCGTGAACATTTGACATCAAAAATCAAATC
The DNA here is from genome assembly GCA_037367405.1 of Ottelia alismoides. Taxonomy (NCBI): domain Eukaryota; kingdom Viridiplantae; phylum Streptophyta; class Magnoliopsida; order Alismatales; family Hydrocharitaceae; genus Ottelia; species Ottelia alismoides. The sequence goes on from JAZKJV010004101.1 coordinate 258,127, forward strand.
GTTGGAGTTCAAAATTCTCTAATCTCCAATCTAGATTGGAGTACTACAAGACACCATTGATCGGGAGGCATGATTGAATAACAACCCCCACCATCAGCAACAAATAGCTATTGAGGCTTGAAATCTATGGGCACCGCATACGAAGGACGGAGCACCCAAAGCTTTATCGAGTTGATCATCAGCACGTAACAATCAACCTTGATTCTCTTCCTTTTTCTTTTCTCTTTCTTTTCACATATTTTTCAAATAAGTGTTTGCTAAGGGACTAGCAAAGGTAAAGTATAGGGAGGTGATGAATCCCTGATTCTCACTGTTTATTCTTTTATTTTAGTTATTTATCTTGGCAAAGCAACATTTAAAAATGTGTAAATACAATAACTTAGCATTCTGCATGTATTTGTTAATATTGCATAATTAGCATGTTTTTGATGCAAAAATAAAGGAATAAAGGAAAAGAAAAAAAGGAAGGAGGTATTTAGAATAAATACAGAGTGACCCAAACCCCAAGAGAAGGTCAAGACTTGACCTGATCGCAAAATAAAACAAGTAGAGAGAGATAGGTTCACTTAGTGTTGTATATTTTACCTATATTTGCACATAATGATTTTTGACAAAATAAAATTTAATTCTTATTTTCACTCCCTTGTATATACTCTTAAAAATAATATAAAAACAAAAAAATCAGAAAAATTAAATAAAAATAAAAATCTCCACTCATTGTACAAAACATATGCATATACATCACACCCAATATTTATTATGTATCATTAAATAATTTATAAAAAATAAAATAAAAATTATTTTCTAGTTCTAAAAATATGTTGTAAATAAGTAAAATATAAAATGTGAATATTTGTGTAAAAATAATAAAATAAAAATAATTGTATATAATACATAGGTATATTATACATGTATATAATAATATATATTGTATATAAATTAATTTGTTTTTCATAAAAATAATTTAAAATCACAGAAAAATAGTTTGAAAAATAATAAACATTTTTTTATTTTATACACTTTTTATTTTAAATTCATTTACAATTTTTTATTGAATTTGTAAGTATTTTGTAAATCCTAATTTTCTGATTGGTCCAGACGATTTATTGACCGCCGGTCAACGGCTCCTTCTAGCCAGGTCAGATGCGGATATCTCTCGTCGGACCTACTTCTCCCCTTTTTCCAGCCTTACTCCAGCCATATCTCGCTCTGATTTCTCGCCCGTCGCTTCTCCTAGGATCCAAGATTCTCATGGATCCCTAGGAAGGCACGGATCTTCTTAGGGTTGCGTGATACCGCTCGATCTTTAGAGGTTCTTGGTATGGGCTATATAAGCTCTCCTCCGCTTCCTTGCATCGCAACTTGTACCTCGCCCCTTTCTTCATCCTACTAACCTTCAGCAGAGTGACAATAGCCCGAAGGTACCTTTGGATTGAAGCTTGGTGGCCCGAAGCCGCAGCTCAACCACGTGGCCGGAGAGCTCGCCACGTTCAGCCTCCCCGCCCGCCGTAGCATGGTTGAGGCCACGGCCGCCGCCGCACATACACCTGCTCTGACCAGTTGGTCGGAGCCTCGTTACCCATCTCCATCCATTTTGATCAGCATCTCGCTTCGCCAGTCACCTTCCTGCACAGTCTGATCATCCTTAGACTCGATCCTAAGGCCGAGATTAAGGTTGAGACTCCCCTCCTTCACAGTCGTCGGGAGTCGAGCTCCATTCCCCTATGCTTCCCTTATCATTGTATGCAATAAACAATCATCGGAGCTTTGCCTTTGAGCGGTCTACCCTTTTGCAGGTACTCGTGCGTGCGGCAAGCACCATCTAGACTCCCAACTGCTCAGGCGGAGCCACCCTGTCCCGTTCATCCAACCGTTGGCACCTTCATCTGACCCTTTGATGAATCCACATTTCATCATCTTTATTATATCATTTTGGCCTCAAAAAACCTAGCAAATGCCTGAAAATAGCATTAAATAGAGTGATTTAGCATTCATGCATATGTGTGTAAAAAGTGTATAAAATATTATTTTTAATGCCAAAATTATAGAATAAAGAAAAGAAAAGAAAAGAAAAATAATAAAATATTGTAAATATTTTATGACCCGAAACCCCGAGACCTAGGCATCTTGATGAATAGGTCGACAAGGAATAAAGTAGGGGGAGATAAGGGCCAAATACCTATATTTATTGATTCATTCTTTATTCATTTTTGGGACCTATTTTTTGTTCCACTTTTTATACATCAAATGAAGAAACTTTGTACATGAAAGTTGTAGATAATTTTATATAGAAAAATACAAAATTCATTTCACTGAAAAATAATGTACAGATAAAAAGTTATGGACTGAATAAAAATCCAGAATCCCAACTTCCCAGACCCATATCTCACAACTGAAAACTCCAAATGCAGCAAACTCACCTCTAATTGTATATAGAATAAAATAATCTATTTAATGGCGGTGATTTCGCATTTGGCGGAGCTACGGTTTGAAAGTTGAGTTTTGGACCCTCTTTGTACAACTAGACTGATTAAAATATTCAATTTATTCTTTATTCATTATTTTTGTATTTTTATATTTTTATAATTTTATAAATATTATTTAATAATTATATACATTGAAACAGGAATAAAAACCCAAATAAAACTCAAAATAAAAATATGTATATATAAAATACACAGGTATTATACCTTTGTACATACCTATGCAAGACCTACTTATATTTTATTTAACATACAAAAAAACCTTAGAAAATTAAAATAAAAACACAATTAAGTGTATAAAAGTATTTTATAGTAAGAAACAAAAATAATAAACTTAAAATACACAGAATAAAAATAAAAGATTAAAATATATAGGTATTATACCTATAAAGGGCATAAAAGGAAACTTATCAAATTATACCTCCTAAAAATAATTAAAAATCACTATAAAATACTTTGAAAAATTATAAACATTTTTTATCTAATAATCAAAATTTAATTAATTCATTTGCAATTTTTAATTTATTTTACAAGGATTTTTTGCCACGGAATTTTCTGGTTGGTCCACGTGGACCAACCAGAGGGCTCTGCTGGTTGACCTCGGTCAACTCTCTGACCGAGGTCTGAACCTTGTCAGAAGTGGTGTTGACCCAGGTTTCAACCTTTTTTCGAGGACGCCTCGATCACCATTTGGTGATGGCCTCTTCATGGAATCTCTTCCTCGATCAATGGTGAATCACGCCCAAGTGATTCATTGCGTCGAGGACCACTGATCGAGGTGTTTGAGCCTCATCTTTCACACCACCCGACCACCATTCATAAGACATCCCCCGACTTCGATTCATATTCTGATCCTTCTTCCGCCAAAATCACCCGCAAACCCCTAGCCCTTCGTGCTCCTGGTGACAGCAGGAGTCGAATCGAGCCGAGGTTCGAGTCGTTTGGTGTTGAATCGAAGTAGATCCATCCCTCGCCGGAGCTCCGCCGCGACTTCCAGCCTGACGCCTCTGGTGAGCCTCACCCCTCTTCTCTTCCTTTTTCTTGTATCTCTAGCGTAGCATAGGATCGTCTCGTAGCAGATTTGATTTCCCTCGCGTAAATCGCCGTGAATCCCTAATCAAAGCCCACGGCGGAGCTTAGCTCCGCCTCCATTTTCCGGTCACCTCTATCATCGACCTCCGCCAAGATCGCCTCCATCTTCTTCCTCGTCGCTCCGTCATCACGCTCCACCCCTCCATCTCCCTCGATCTCACCAAGATCGAGCCGCCGAGCTCCACTCTCCGCCGCTCGCCGGAGCTCCTCGCCCGAGCCACTTTCCACCTCCATCGCTTCATCCGAGCGCACCTGTAGCTTCGCCTGGATTTTGCGCGACTAACCTTGCAGGTCCGAGCCCAAGAGAAGGCTCTATCGAGCCTCGAAGTCGCCAGGAGCAGCCCCTAGGTCGCCTCCGCCGTCCGAGCACCCCACGCTGTCTCAGCCTCGCCTGAGACCTCCGTCAGATGCGGAAGGGCCCCAGGATCGTTTTGCCCTTGATCCTAGGGCTGGAGAGGCCGTGTGTCAGCCGTAATCGCCTGCCAAAGCTCGCCGGGGGAGTGTTCTTCGTGAACCTCTCCCCGCCGTTGGATCAGGAGCTCCTCCAGACGCCACAGCCGCCGTTGGATCTTGCCCGCTCACCACCGTCCGATCGCACTGCCAAGATCTAATCCCAGCCGCCCAGGGCGAAGGGGTACCCACCGTCCGATGCACGCCACGTGTCCAAGTGAAGCTCCTTCGGCCGCACGATCCGCAGCTTGGGTATTTTGCATTTTAAACCCAAGCATTTTTGTATTTAACGTTTAGTCCTAAAACTTTAGCTTCCAGTTTAAAAGTTTTTGTAATATTTGCACGTAGACCCAGTAACTTATTTTATTTGCACTTTAGTCCTCCCCACGTGACTGGGGCGCGTGCCTTTTGGGTATTTTGCATTTGTGATCCTAAACAATCATCTATTTGCAGTTATACCCCTGTGCGTAGTTAATTAAATATGTTTTTGGGATAATTGCATGTTTGCCCCGACGGTTTCTTGTATTTACAAATATGCCCCTGTGAATGACAGATCACGTGTTCTGCGCGTGTCTTTTGGTGAAATTTGCACCTAAGCCCCTGTATGTTTTTATAATTGCATTTATACCCCTGCTAGGCTTAGGATTTTTGTATGTTTGAACTATTTATTTCACGCATCATTTAAGTGCCCAAAATTCTCAAAAAAAAAGACTTAAGCTCCTGTTAACTTGCCATTGCACGCCACATTTTTATTTTTCATTTTTGTCGCATTTTATTATGTATTAAAAATCAAAAACATGCTATTTCAGTACTGTCTAGCTTAGAAAATACCAAAAAATATTAAATACCTCTAAAAATTCCAAAAAATTTACCTATTATGTATTTTAATCTATTTTAGTGTCAGTCCAAAAATCACTAGAAATCTCAAAAGAAAAACCTTAAAAATTCGAAAATACACAAAAACTTCAAATATATATATATATATAATCATAGAAAACTCAGAAAAAATAGAAACTCAAGTTCTGTAGGCTCCAGATTTTATTAACTTTATTTTAAAAATAGTTTGAAAAAATTTTGTTGATGTTTGTTATTTTTAATTCCCATTTTACCCCCAACCAGTAGCTAATTCATTGTTTTCTTTTATTTTGCTATTTAAAAATACCAAAAATATTTTGAAAAATACCCAAAAATCATAAAATAGTAAAAAGTTATAAAAAGACCAAAAAGATTTTATTTCTGAATTTTCGACTATTTTTGCATATTTTTATAAATATTCTATCTTCTCTTTTATTATATTGCTTACATATTTTAATATTGAAAAAGAACAAAAATTATAAAATATAAAATATAAAAATCAGAAAATTAAAAATCAAAATACAAAATTAAAAATTAAATAAAAAAATTAAAAAAATATAAAAATTAAAAACCCACAAAAAAATAGATTGGCAAAGTAGTCCATTAGACCTAAGGTTTTGACTTTTGTCTATACTCTGCACCTTTGTTTCCTGTGTTCGACCCCTACTTGCTTGCCATTGTACATTTTTAGTAGATTATAATAAATTTTAATCCTTGCTATTGATTGCCTTATTGATTCTGTGGGTTAATTGTTGACGAACGAGAAGGCTTGAGTAGTCGCATCAGCGACAGTGAGTCTTATTTGTCAGACCACTATTTAGCGGCTCTCGCTTTATCATTTTTCAAATGGCGCCGTTGTCGGGGAGCATCGGCTTGTAGAGTACTTTTGCGTCTTTTATCTGCTTAGCCATTTTTGATTATTTATTTTCCGTGCATAATTTGTTTTGAACTGTCTGACACATCTCTTCTTTTCTTGCGAGGGACCGCTGACCGAGGAGGATCGTCTAGGGGATCCTGTGCATCCTTGGGAGGAGGAGCCGGCTATTCTACCCTAGCCGGCGGGAGAGAGCAGGAGAGCTTGAGAGAGAGAGAGAGTTAGACTTTTTCTTATTTTTGTGAGAGAGAGATTTGATTAACTTGTAATAATACAGGACTTGGACACTCGGACACTTGGGCCTAATTTCCGGGTGTTTGTTCACCCGGGGGCTCACCGCGGTTTTCTCATGTTTCTCGACTGTCATTTTCCGATTTTGATTTCTTTTCCATTTCTTTTGTGGATTGAGCCCTTAGACCTAGGTGTTGCTTGATCGGTTAGATTAGGTCCAAACACCTTAACAACAATTGCATGTACCTATAGCTCGTGCTTGGACTTAGTTTAATTAAACAGCTAATTCACTCTTCTTTGATCTGTGCGCCGCGAGCTCATCCCGCCAAGCGCTTCTCCTAAACTCGATGTGTCGAGAGAAGGAGGGGTGAGCCTAGACCGGACCTTAGGATTGGAGATTAGTGGTTAGCTTGTGGTTCTTCACGCTAGCAGTTGCCTATCTTAGGACGATTTCCGCCTTGCATACCGACATGTAGTTAGGTTTAAATTCTGCTTTGCATCCCACATGGAGAGAGCTGGGATTCGATGTAAGTCCTCTTAATTCGCATCCATCATTTAGGCACAAAGGTGAGATTTCCACCTTGGTGTTGACTTGCATTGGCTTTTTCGACTCTATTCTCCCTCTGTTTTTGGACAAAGTAGGATCAAATCAAATACAAAAATCGTTAAGCGCTTGTTTGAATCCACTCAAAAGAAGCAATAACACAAAAAAATTAAAAAAGGGACTGCTAAGAAAACCTTGACCTAAATAAAATTGGTAATTGGACTCATTGACTGGGGAGAGCAACACCCTCACTTGTATTCAGGTTGCATGGGAATGTCTCCTTCCAAGTGAGTTGAGTGCTTCGTAAGGACTAGAGCCCAAAACCCAGCTTGTGGCTGCCTTGTGTATCGCCTGGATTACCGAAGTATTGGCGCTACTATCGTACGTAGGCGAGTAGGGCTTGGTCGCCATTGGTGACTCACTATTGTGTGAGCATCGACCTTGTCCGAAGTACCGAGCATAGGCCACGCCTTCACGGGTGTGTCTGTCTCACCGTCTGCGTCCGAGTAGGATCTTGCACGCTCACGGGTGATTCCGTTGCGAGCGAGATCCGAAGTATCGGTTTCGCCTATCGGCTTCCTCCCTCTTCTTCTTTGGCTGAGTAGGGATCCAAGAAGGGTTACAAGGACCTTAAAAAGCACAAGCTATAGGTTACACAGGAGGAGGACAAGTACGGGAATACTTTTCCGGCAGTACTCTCGCTCCTATAGGCGTAGCTCTCTAAGGACTCGTTGAAAGATAACTTCCTGAATTCAAGATAAAAATTGCAAAGATAAAAGCCGAACCTTCACGGCTTCACGCGTTGAGTTGGTGAATCCCCTTGTTTTGTGTTTGATTGCTAGTTGCATCTAGGTCAAGATCAAAAATATCGCGCCTTTGCGCAAAATTTTGTCCTCCCTCTAGTTGACCCTTGCTCATTAAGAGCCTTCTACTGTTTTACACTCCATTTGTTTCTTGTTGACCCCCGTATCTTTCATCCACATCGATCTTCCTCTTGATTTCCGAGATGGCGATGAATGGGCAGTTTAGTCGAGACTCCGTCGGCACTCACATCAGATCCATTCGCCCTCCCTCTCCAATAATTCAGGGCGATTCCCGAGAACCCGGTTCAAATTCCGTGGACCGATCTCCAGACTCCCTGTCTTCTTCAATAAATCGGGATCACTCTCGTCCCGAATTCTGTCCGTTTTGGATGGCAATTGATTTCACTCCTTACACATCGCCGTCCTTAACAAAATTCTGTGTTGACCTTGACACAGACCATATCTCTCTATCTGGTGCTGCAATTCAGACTGATCGGGGCATTCTACCATGTGCAGACTTAGAGCCCGAGCCAGCAAATCAAGCAAAATCTGAGATGGCAAGAGGAAGAGGAAAAGGACCACAGCCCCCACCTGAACCTGAAGTCAATCCGGGGGAAGGGCAGTACACCACGCAGAATGAGGTTAATAGTCAACTGCTGGCTTCCATTCAAGCCATCCAGCAGCAGTTGACTAACCAAGCCCTGGCCCAGACCGCCTTCCAAGATATGCTGAACGATCTGAGGAGGAGGGACGACGCAAGAGACGGCCGACGAGAGGATGATCCGAACTATGATCCTAATTTTCATGAAGTCAGAGATGAGTACTCAGTGGGAGGACCCAAATTTGAAGCAGCAGAAGAAGATCCACCGCAGCCAAAGCCTACACTCAAGGAAACATACAACCCAGGAGCGGGACGCATAACTGAGTGGATTCAGGTTCCACGTATGCATGCCGACTTCGAGCTGAAGCCGCAATTTCTGTCGCTACTTCCCACATTCCACGGGAACACAACTGAGGAACCGTATATCTTTCTCAAGAAGTTCAGCCGCATCTGTGCCACTGCTCACTACCCTGGTATTCCTTTGGGGGTAGTCATGATGACCGCCTTTCCCTTCAGCCTTCAAGACAAGGCCCTATATTGGGTCGACCATCTTGGGAAGGTCGTCACGACCTGGGAGGAGCTGAAGTCTACCTTTCTCCATAAGTTCTATCCTCTCGGGCGATTGAACCAGATGCGTGCCCGGATCTCCAGTTTCTGCCAGCAACCCCACAAGACCATCCATGAGGCATGGGAGAGATTCAAAGACTTGCAGGAGAAGTGCCCACACCATGAAATTCCAAAGACCAATCTCGTGCAACATTTCTTTGGGGGGCTATCACTTGAGAGCCAAAAGCTTGTAGATGCCGCTTGCGGCGGTTCACATTTCAACAAGGACGAGGACGTGGTATGGAATGTCTTCGAGGAAATGGCTGAAGGAGAAGCCGCGCAGACCTCGTCCAGAGCATACATGAAGCCACCAACCACCATCAGCAAGCCAGTAAACATGGCTTCTCATACCGAGGACAAGGATGAAAGCTCCAACCTGAGTATCATCGGGAGCCACTTGTCCAAGGTGGATATCATTGAGAAGAGGTCGCAGGACCTCGAAAAATTGGCAGTCATTGAGAAGAGGACCCAGGGTCTGGAAAAGCTCGACCAGATTTCCCAACAGCTGGAGCAACTCGTTCGTGCATTAAATGCAAACATGTGCAACGATGTGTCTACTTCTGTCGAGCCGAATGTTGAGAAGAAGGAGCCCACAATGCAGCAACACCCTCAGCCGACTCCACTGCAGCCCCAGCCTGTCCAGCATGTGTACTACGTGCAGGTTCCGGAGCAGCCCCCGCAGCCCCAGACACAAATGGTTGTATATCAACCTGAGCCCTAGCCAGCATACTTCGAGCAGTTCTCTCCACCCCCGCCACTGATTCAGGAGATCAATGGCGTATGGAACAATGAAGCGCAGCTGACCCGTCCTCAGGGACATTCTCAGGGTCAGAACATGGGCAACATGCCCTATCACCAGCAGCAGCAGGGTGGGAAACCTTTCCAACCCTCCTACCACTACCAGCCTCCTTCTCACGGAAACACCTGGAGGCAGAATTCTCAGTACGGTCCTCAATAGTCCGGATATCGAGGACAGGGATATCATCAGCAGCCGGCTGCTCAATACAATCAGCAGAATGCACAATATTCATCCAACCCTCCTCCTCACCAATTTTCACAAGGTTATCAGTCGCAATCTCAGCCACCATACCAGCATTCTAGACCCCAGCAGGGGGACTCCTCTGAGATTGTGTCGGTCAATCCGGCCCTGGCCTGTTTAGAGCAGTTAATGAAGAATATGGCTGAGATGAACCAGAAGATCAACGACCTGACGGCAGCCAAGACCATCATACCAGCCCAGGTCGAAGCCAACCCGAACAACTTCCGACGTAAGGAGCTGGTAGCCGGCAGTGTCCAACCCGAATCAGATGAATTAAATTATTTTTTATCTAATGTTGTTACTCTCAGGAGCGGTAGGACACTCCAGCCATCGGCGACGGCGAAGGGAAAGCATCTTGCATCTGACGGGGAATCGTCAGTCCAGCCAACACCAGGGCCAGCCAGCATTTTGGGAGCAGCACCAACATTCAGAAAATCACAAAAAATGAAGAAAATAGCAAAACACAAAAAGATGGCAGCAACCTCAGTTGAGATCAGCCAACATTGGAGACGCCTGCACCTGCCTCACTGCCAGTTCCTGACAGGAGAAGCACTACACCTGCAGCGAGTCCAATGCCAGCACCAGAAGCCGAGCCTATCATTTTTGGTCCACAAATTGTAGATGAATCCATTTCTTTTTGCCATCTACCTGTACGCAACAATATGGACACTATTTTGAATGAAATTGGTGAAGATTTTGTAAATATTCCTTTCCCTGAAGCAATGAAAAAACACAAAAAGATGAAAAATTTGAAAAATGCTCTGTCTGATCCTGCCATCATAGAAATCATTCAGAATTTGGTGTTGAATATGCCATTGATGAAAGCTCTTGAGTACATGTCAGCCGTGAAGAAAGGACTAAAAGAGGCATGCACGACCAAGCGCAGGCCGCACCCCCACAATTCCAGAAGCAAGGGTGGCAAGTCTGAAAAGCATATCCTCACAATGGCCACTGTTAACGCCATCAGCAACCTCCCAGATAAAAAGCCAGATATGGGAGCACCTCTTGTACGTTGTCAGATGTTCAATCAGGAGTTCGAACGAACACTTCTCGACAGCGGGTCTTTTGTCATTTTGATGCCAGCTTCGCTACTCACGGAGTTCAGGCTAGGACCGCTCAAGCCTACAAAGATGATTCTGCAGTTAGCAGACAAGTTAGTCAAGCGGCCTAGGGGCCTGTTGGAGGACGTGATCGTCACGGCTCAGGGAAAGTCATTCCCGGCCGATTTTGTGGTTTTAGATATGGATGTCCCCTCTCCATTGCTCCTTACTCCAATCATACTTGGAAGACCATTTCTGCGGACATCAAATGCAGTAGTGAATTATGGGACAGGAGAAATCACTTTTGGAGCTGGCGATGAAACAATCAGAGTAGAGACCCTGTCTGAGGGAACACCCGCCGAACAAACATCTACATCATGTGCAAGGGTGATTGAATATGCTGACGACTGCGACTTTCTAGTAGAAAATCAAGATACCAATTTATTTTTGGATGACAATGAGATCCATGAACTCCTCTGTCCTGAGGAGGAAGTGGAGTCCGCATTCGAATTTCCCCTTATCGATCAGGATGAGGAACTCGCTGATGTGCTGCAAGAGACCGCCGTGGGGGTGATGTGCCTTCAAAACCAAGAGTAGAAGTTTGAAGAATTTTCTGATGAAGAGGACATCATTGAGGAATTCTGTCAGGATTTGAGAGAAGAACCGATTATGGTGGACACCGAACAGTTGAAAGAATCACCACCTGCACTAATAGCTGAGGTCACCGCTGAAGCAGCTCAGACCCCGCCAGAGCTAAAACCCTTGCCCTCCAATATGAAGTATGCCTTCCTTGCGGGAGAACCAAATATGTACCCGGTCATCATCAATGCCCATCTGACCGAAGACCAAGAATCTCGTCTGATGGAGGTTCTTGAACGCAACCGCAAGGCGATAGGCTGGCGAACTTCTGATCTCCATTGGGATCAATCCATCACTCTGCTCGCACCGCATCTTTCTAGAAGAAGATTGCAGGCCCTCTCGAGAACTGCAGAGAAGATTGAATCCGAACCTGCGGGAAATTGTTATGAAAGAGATCCAGAAATGGTGTGATGCGGGATTTATCTATCCCATCTCCGACAGCAAATAAGTGAGCCCTCTGCATGTTGTGCCTAAGAATTCAGGGATCACCATTGTGAAGAATGACAAAGGAGAGGAGATCGCAACCATAGTACCCACTTCTTGGCGAGTATGTGTGGACTACAGAAGACTTAACCTCGCTACCAAGAAGGATCATTTTCCTCTACCCTTCATCGACCAGATCTTGGAGAGATTGGCCTCGAAAGAATATTTCTGCTTCTTGAATGGCTACTCTGGGTATAATCAAGTTGCTATAGCTCCTGAAGATCAAGAGAAAACCATGTTCACCTGTCCTTTTGGCACATATGCCTTCATACGGATGCCGTTCGGGTTGTGCAATGCCCCAGCCACATTTCAGAGGTGTATGCTTGCAGTTTTTGCCGATATGGTGGGCAACTTTCTTGAGGTCTTTATGGACGATTTTTCGGTCTACGGGGATTCATTTGACCAATGCCTGGATTACTTAGACCGAGTCCTACGGAGGTGCTGCGAAGTTAATCTTGTGCTCTCGTGGGAGAAGAGCAACTTCATGGTGACCAAAGGGATTGTGCTGGGTCACGTTGTTTCTAAACGTGGTATGGAGGTTGACCCAGCCAAGGTGGATGTGATTTCCAAACTTGAGCCACCTACAAACATCAAGCAAGTCTGGTCATTCTTGGGCCATGTCGGTTTTTACCGACGATTCATCAAAGATTTCAGTAAATTGGCCAGATCGTTGACTGAGTTACTCGGCAAGGACAATGAATTCATTGTAGATGACCGTGTGCTCCTTGCCTTTAATCAGTTGAAAGAACTCATCACTCAGGCCCCTGTCTTACAGTCACCGATTTGGACTCAGCCTTTCGAGATCATGACCGACGCATTAGATTATGCCATCGGAGCTGTACTGGGACAGAGGAAAGATAATGTACCATTTGCGATTCACTACGCTAGCCGAACGCTCGATGAAGCCCAGAAAGACTACAGTGTCACTGAAAAGGAGCTGCTTGCGGTAGTCTTTGCCTTGGAAAAGTTCAGATCATACCTCCTTGGGTCCAAAGTAATCATTTACACTGATCATTCGATCATTCGGTACTTGCAGCAGAAGAAGGACGCCAAACCACGTCTCATTCGGTGGATCCTTCTCCTCCATGAATTTGACTTGGAAATCAAAGATAAACCTGGGGTAAAGAATGTAGTGGCTGATCATCTGTCAAGGCTTCCTGAACCAGAGTCTCCTGAGCTGAACCTGCAGCCGATCACAGAGACCTTTCCAGATGAGGTAATTCTGTCTGTCGCCTCACTTCCTTGGTATGCGGACATCGTGAACTACCTGGTTGCCAAGAAAATCCCACAGGAATGGCCTAAATTGAAAATAGACAGGTTCTTGTCTAAAATTCATTTTTACCAGTGGGAAGACCTGTATTTGTTTCGTGAGGGAGCAGATTGTATCTGGAGAAGGTGCATTCCTTAGGAGGAAGTTCCAAGTGTCCTCGCTTTATGTCACGACCAAGATTCTGGAGGACATCATTCAGGCAAACGAACGGCATCAAAGGTTCTTCAAAGTGTCCTCTAGTGGCCTTCGTTATTCAAAGATGTAGATGAGTATGTCAAATGCTGCACTGACTGCCAGAAGATGGGCGGAACCATAGGAATGAGAGACACGATGCCTCTGAAATACATTCAGATCTCAGACATCTTTGACGCATGGGGCATTAACTTTATGGGCCCGTTTCCCAACAGTCAGGGTTATGAATATATTCTGCTTGCTGTCGATTATGTAAGTCAATGGGTGGAGGCTATTCCCGCCCGAGCCGCCGACAGTAGGACTGTCTGTCGATTCTTGAGAGATCACATCATAGCACGGTTCGGGATTCCCAAGATTCTCATATCTGACGGGGGTAGTCATTTCATAAACAGAGAGGTGAAGAAGCTGACCCAAGAATTCTGCATTGAGCATCGTGTTGCTTCACCCTACCACCCGCAGTCCAATGGCTTAGCTGAATGTTCAAACAGGGAGATCAAGACAATCTTACAGAAGCTTGTGCGTCCGGATTGCAACAACTGGTCTCAGCTGCTTGATTCCGTTCTTTGGGCTTATAGAACAGCATACAAGTCACCCTTGGGAATGTCTCCCTACCGCCTTGAATATGGCAAGCCATGTCATTTGCCCGTCGAACTAATTCACAAATCCTTATGAGCCATTAACATCTGTAATTTGGACTCCAAGCAAGCAGGAAAGAACAGAAAACTGGATCTGAACAGATTACTGGAATTCAGAGATTATGCATATGACAACAGCCTGATGTATAAGGAGAAGGTCAAAACATGGCATGACAAGCATATCCTTCGCAAGTCTTTTGATCCAGGTCAGAAGGTGTGGTTGTTCGATGCGAAATTGAAGATCTTTTCAGGCAAATTGAAGAGTAAATGGACTAGGCCATTTATAGTTAGGTAGGTGCGTGACAACGGAAGTGTATTGATATCCAATTTGTCAGCTGACGCACAGCCATTTGTAGTCAATGGGCAGCTTTTGAAGCCATACCTTGAACATGATACATTCATGGCTGTCGTTGACTCGGTTCAAGTAATCTATGAGGATGAGCTGAATATCTCCAAAGAGGCAGAGGAAGGCGAAGCATGATGACACGAAAATCCGACTACTCAGGTAAATGTATCTAAATGGTCGTTGTGACCCAAGCAATCAGACTCGAATGTGTCAATCAAGAAAAATAGACCACCAATAAAGATAAAATCAAAACGAAACAAGATAGCGGTCTTGCTATTAGTTTAACCTGGTATAGCGACCAGGGTCGAACACAAGGAGCACGAATTGGCCTTGCGGCCTACGAAGTAGTCAAAAAAAAGAGAAAAGGAAATAAAAAGGTGTTTTTGGTGGTTTTTAAGTCTTTTTATATATTTTTGGATTTTTAAGGTATAAAGAAAACAAGGAAAACAGTAAAAGCAAGCAATTCAACTAATTATTAAATGCACTAAAAATCAACCAAAAATTCTAACAAAAATGTTTTTGTGTGTTTTATAATTTTTACTATATTTAGTGAATTTTTGGGATTTTTCTGATGTTTATTTAATTTTCTAAAAATCAAACAGTGAAAGGAAAAAAAGGTACTGTCCAGCAGAGCTTAAGGGACTTAGATAAAATATCGAAGAGTCCCCAATAAGGCTGGAGGTATTTTTCCTGTATAGAAGAGAAAACAAGGAAAATTTGAGCACCTAAATTATTATTTTTGGATTTTTAGTTTATTTATTAGAATTTTTATAAGCTTTTAAGTGTTTTTCAATTTTTAGATGTTTTAAGTAATGAAAAATAGCCAAAATTGGCTAAAAATCAAGCACAACAAGACAAACAGTAGATAAATTTTTTGTGAATTTTAGATGAATTTTAATATTTTTTTGTGATTTTCAAAGTTAAACAGTAACAAAAATAGATGTTTTTGAATTTTTAAAAATATCAAATAGGGTCCAAAATGTCTCCAAAATTTATAGAAAAATTTACATCATGGCAGGAGCCAAGTGTCCAATTTTCGTCTAATTTGGAGTTGATTTGCTATTTTATTAAAATCAAACACAAGGGCACAGTACATAGGGACCTAAACGCAAATATCAAGAGTCCTGGGGGGTCCGGTGCAAAAATCCCAGGTAAACACGTGCGTGGCGCGTGCCTGAGGCACTCAGGGACCTAAATGTAAGGAAAACAAGTTCCGAGGGCTATTTGGTAACAGGTACCAAAAGCCCAAGGGCTTGTTTGCAATTTACCCACAAATATCACGCACATGCGTATAAAAACAACTCACAGGGGCATATCTGCAATTAACCAAAAGTATTCATTCATTGAGTAACATCCAGAACTATAAGGTAGTAAATGCAAAAAGCCCAGAAAACCACGTGTCGAAGCACGTGCTACACTATACACAGGGGCATAAAAGCAAAGAAAGTAAAGTGCAGGGTCCACAATGCAAATGTACCAAAACTAAATAACTACACTATATATTTACAGGACTAATTGCTAAATAAAATAAAAGGAGGGCCTAAGGGTAAATTACCCTTTATTAATGGAGCCGCTGGATAAGCGCCACGTGGTGCATCTGACGGTGAGGGACGACTGGCGCTCCAAAGCTGGACTCCTCGCGCGAATCCAACGGTCTGGGGCTCGCCACATGTAGATCTGACGGTAACGGTGCGTCGTGTCTAAGCCTCGCTGGATCGACGGTGGGGATCGCCTCTCCGAAGATCTAACGGTGAAGGGACCTCCTCAGATGGACGGTCGAGATATGAACTGGAGGTCGAAGGCGATCGAACGGCGACGGAGGATGCTGGATGAACTAGACGCCGGCGACTTTCGCCGAGCTCGTGGCGGCGCTTCTGTCCTCCTGGAAGCACGCTGAAGATTGGAGAAGAAGCGTGAAATGCTTCCACATCGAGTAGTGGTCTCCGATGACCCAGCCGAGCTCTGGAGAGCTCCGGCGAGGTCGGCGGAGGTGAAGCTTCTGGACCCAATGGTCCAAGCCCTCAGATGGGCTTGGATGAACCTGCAAAATAGACCAGACAGCTCGCGGGTCGATGGCAAACTGCCTCGACCCGGTTAGGCGGGGTGAAGGTGGTCGGAGGGTCGATGTGGGTGAGCTCCGGCGAGGGTGAGGACGGAGGAGCTCGAGCCCCAGCTCCTGTGCGAGCTGGGTTGAGTGGGAGTATGGAGAACGTACGCGGGAGGAAGGCAGAGGTGACGGTGGATTCCGATGATCGAATGGAGTAGCGGAATGGTCGGAATCAGCTAGAGACGACGGCGGAGCAAATTGGGGGAAACATGAAATTGGCGAAAAAGAAAAGGAACTACAGCTACATGGGTGGTCGAGTCGACTGAGAGGAAGCTTGTGCAGCTTCTGGTCCTCGCCTCAAGGAGCGTCGGTCTCCGAGGCTCGAGCTCCAGCTCTGGGCGGAGCACGGCGGTGTGTCTCGCCGGATCAGTGGTATCCGGTCCCTCTCCTCACTTCGACAGCACGGGGAGCGAGCTGTCACTCTCACTCGTGCACTGGAGCTCACTGGGGGGTGGAGCGAATGGCCAAAGATGGGAATGGAGGTGGCGGAGCTGGGACTATATACGGTGGAGGGTCCGGGAAGAAGAGCGCGGTTAGGGCAATGGAGTGCACGGATCCCGAGACGGTGGCTCCGGCGAGGGTCTCGGATGTATCATTAACGAGTCGGACCTGGGGTTTAGGCGAGAGGGGATCGGGTTTACATGGGAAAAATCCGAGAAGACGGGTCGGGCGACAAGGACCCGTGAGAAGTGGTCCTGGGGGGGAGTTGACCGGGCGGTCAAGATCCCCCTGGACCAATAGGAACAGGCCACGTGGATAAGATTTGAAAATTCAATTAAAAATACCAAATGGCCGAATTATTAAAAAGTCAAAACATGAAATATTTTTGTTTTAATTTTTCCTATTTTTTAGTGATTTTTAATTAATTTTTCAAAGTAAAAATAAGGTATGTACATAGTAGGGTTATATATAGGTATATATAGAATATATAGGATTTTAATTTTGATTTTTAATTTGTTATTTTTATACAATTTTATTCCCATTTTATATTTTATTTATATCATAAAATAAGGAATAAAAAGATATTTTTATTTTATTTTTATTATTTATATACATAGGTGAAATAAATACATATGTACATATATATACATGGTATATTTACAATAGTATTTGTTCTTTTTATTTTGTTTTTATTTTAATTTATTTTATTTATTTACACTATATAATATAGAATATTTACAAAACTTTTAGAAATTAATTTTATTTATTTATAAGGCTAAATAAATAAATATGAGTGGACTATATACATGGTGAAAGTGATGTTTTTGTGTTCTTTTCAATTTTTCTATTTTTATCTTGTTTTTATCTTTATAAATATATACAAGTATTTACAAGCCTATTTTAGTCTCTTTTTTTGTGAGGAAAATACTTTTATTTTATTTACATATATATTTACACACATGAGCCCCTATCTCCCTCTACTATGGCTTTTATGCGGTCAGGCCCATGCTGAGCCCTCCCTTGGGTTAGGTTGCTCAATATTTATTCTAAATATTTCCCTCTTTATCTTTTTAATCTTTATTCTTTTATTTTTGCACAAAAACATGCTAATTATTACTTTTTACACAATGCATGCTTTTGGTAATTATTTATATTTACAACTATATACATGCATTTGCAAAGGTTTTTGTAGCTAAAATATGAGAATAAAGAGTGATGAATGAGTATTCATCAAAGCACAACAAAACATTTTTGAATGATTTTTCTTTTTCTTCTTTTCTTCTTTTCTTCTTTTCTTCTTTTCAATTTCTTTTATCCTCTTCTACCGAATTGATGCCATCCCCTTCATCATTGCTACACTTAGGATGTACTTTATCCTAAGTATAGGGGGGATGCGCATCCTGAGTTGTTCATATCCACCTTCATCCCTTTTCTTCTTTTCTTCTTTTCCTTTTTGATCTTTTGTATCTATCCAAAAAGTGTCGCCCCTTGTAGACGGTCTTCTATACTTAGGACGTACTTTGTCCTAAGTATAGGGGGACGTGCACCCTGAGTCTTCATTCTTTCCGATCCTCTCCATTGTCTCCTCTTCTTGTCTATACTTAGGGATATCTCACCCTACGTATAGGGGGAGACAATCTGAGTACGATCTGTTCATTCCCACCCTTGACCCTCCCTGCCTTGTGTACAATCTGTTATACTTAGGATTATTTGATCCTAAGTATAGGGGGGACGGTCAACTTCTCATTCGTTTGTTCATCCATTCCTTAATTTATTTATTCTTTAGACTTGCCTATACTTAGTACGAGTTATGTCTTATCTTTTATCTCTGATCTATGAGGACATAGCTCAAGCTAAGTATAGGGGGGTCGTATATACTACGTATATACTTTAGCCATAACTCGTACTTTCGTATTTTCTTAAATAAATATGGCTAATCATTCATTAAAATTCATTAGAATCCCTAATAAAAAGGTGTCTTGTTCCTCAAATTCTTTTGTGTATTTATTGATTAATAAATCAGGTGAAAATGTTTTTTGCAAAATGTTTGAAAAATAGTTTGAAAATCCTTGTGAACATTTATTGAAAACTATTTTGAAAATATTTTGTTATATGTTTTCAACTTTTGTAAAAATGTGTGGTTTGCAAAATTTATTTTCTTTGTGTGAAATAAAATGTTTGAAAAATAGTTTGTAAATGGTTTGAAAAATGGTTGCAAAAATGTTTTGAAAAATCTATAGATACTGTTTGAAAACCTTTGCAAAAATGATTTTCAAATGTGTGTACATGTTTGTAAAAATGTTTGTAAAAAAATTATTTTGGACTATAGTTCTCAAAAATTGTGTGAAAAGCTTGTGTCAAATAAGTTTGAGGAATATATACATCACACCAAAAGCCACTATGTACTTATAAAATTGAGCACTTACCCTGTAAATTCTTAAGATCCACTTCTTGTAGATATAAGAAGCACTCCCGTGTACATATTTTTCACCTAGTTTTTAGCCAAAAACTTTTTGTTTTCAAAAATCCCAAAAATATTTGCAAAATTAAAATCCAAAAACATTTGAAAAACCTTTTCAAAAATCCATCAAAAAAATCCATAAAAATGCATCTGCATATGCATCATCATCATCTTTTCAAAAATCCACAAAAAGTTCAAAATCTTTGAAAATTGCATCACAAAAATATTTTCTGCATAACATTGCATGGCATGAGCATTTTTCAGATTGAGTTTGATAGTTGAACGAGTCTAAGTAAAATCCGAAGATTGGAGCTTGATTGGACCTTAAAATCTACCTAATAACAGGAACCTTATAGGAACTGGGTTTGAGGTACTTCAGGTCTAGTTGACTTAATTCTTTGAGGATCACGGGACTAGGTTCAATGGATTCTTGACTGCCTAAATAGAGTATTTCGGAGCACACGCACGACTCTTTTTGATAATGACCTAACTTGGACACCTGCACCTTTCACATGGCTCAACTCAGTTGGAATGGTTAGGGGATTGGATTTGCCGGTATGAGACGCACACAAGTGGAAACATTTGTCCTCCTCTAGGGAGGGAAGTGTACCCCAACCCGTCCAGTGATTAGGAAGTCTAAAGACAGGAGGCTGTGGGTTGCGATAAAGCTTCAAAAGAGGGATAGTCTACTGGCTCAAGAGGAAAAACTCCTTATGTAAATGCTGTTGCATATAGTATTCAAAAAAAGTGTTCAGGCATGTACAAAAATAAAAAGCCTGCAAAGTATGTACAAATATTGTAAAGTCAATAAGCAAGCTTGAGTTCCAAAGTCAAATATGTGAGCCTGTAGCTGGATGACTTGACTACACTGGTCTTGCATCCCATGATAGGTAGCTACACTGGCTACCGTCCATTCTTCTCTTCACCCCCTCCTCTTGAGCTGGTTGCCACTTGAACTTAGAAGGGAATACCCCGCTCCTCGAGGATGGAGTTACTGGATTGGGGAATCATTGGGTTGTCATACTGGAGAAGTCAGTTTCTTTGCCATTTCAGTTGGGGAAAGCCACCATCACTTACACTGTACAAGTCAGACTCATAGTCGTAAGGGTTTGCGTATGAATTGAGATATTTCTGACCTGGCTATTGAGGAGACTTGAGCAGAGTCTTGGGATTCTCAGGGGTTGTTGGACTTCAAATTCGGTTCTCACTAATGTTCCGCCCGCACTAAAATTCCTAAGGTCCGACTTAAGCTCCAAACTTTGAATTTGTGAAGACAAGTTTGATGATCAAATAAAATCCAAGTTCTTCTTTTTCTTTTCTTTCTTTTCTTTTTGCACTTCTTGCATAAGTGTTTGCTAGGGACTAGCAAAGGTAAAGTATAGGGGGATGATGAATCCACATTTCATCATCTTTATTCTATCATTTTGGCCTCAAAAACCCTAGCAAAAGCCTGAAAATAGCATTACATAGAGTGATTTAGCATTCATGCATATGTGTGTAAAAAGTGTATAAAATATTGTTTTAATGCCAAAATTATAGAATAAATAAAAGAAAAGAAAACGAATAAAATATTGTAAATATTTTATGACCCGAAACCCCGAGACCTAGGCATCTTGATGAATAGGTCGACAAGGAATAAAGTAGGGGGAGATAAGGGCCAAATACCTATATTTATTAATTCATTCTTTATTCATTTTAGGGACCTATTTTTGGTTCCACTTTTTTATACATCAAATAAAGAAACTTTATACATGAAAGTTGTAGATAATTTTATATAGAAAATTACAAAATTCATTTTAGTGAAAAATAATGTACAGATAAAAAGTTATGGTCTGAATAAAAATCCAGAATCCCAATTTCCCAGACCCATATCTCACAACTGAAACCTCCAAATGCAACAAACTCACTCTAATTGTATATAAAATAAAATAATCTATTTAATGGCGTTAGTTTCGCATTTGGCGGAGCTATGGTTTGAAAGTTGAGTTTTGGACCCTCTTTGTACAACTAGACTGATTAAAATATTCAATTTATTCTTTATTCATTATTTTTGTATTTTTATATTTTTATAATTTTGTAAATATTATTTAATAATTATATACATTGAAACAGGAATAAAAACCCAAATAAAACTCAAAATAAAAATATGTATATATAAAATACACAGGTATTATACCTATGTACATACCTATGCAAGACCTACTTATATTTTATTTAACATACAAAAAAACCTTAGAAAATTAAAATAAAAACACAATTAAGTGTATAAAAGTATTTTATAATAAGAAACGAAAATAATAAAATTAAAATACACAGAATAAAAATAAAAGATTAAAATATATAGGTATTATACCTATAAAGGGCATAAAAGGAAACTTATCAAATTATACCTCCTAAAAATAATTAAAAATCACTATAAAATACTTTGAAAAATTACAAACATCTTTTATCTAATAATCAAAATTTAACTAATTCATTTGCTATTTTTAATTTATTTTACAAGGATTTTTTACCACGGAATTTTCTGGTTGGTCCACGTGGACCAACCAGAGGGCTCCGCTGGTTGACCTCGGTCAACTCTCTGACCGAGGTCTGAACCTTGTCAGAAGCGGTGTTGACCCTGGTTTCAACCTTTTTTCGAGGACGCCTCGATCACCATTTGGTGATGGCCTCTTCATGGAATCTCTTCCTCGATCAATGGTGAATCACGCCCAAGTGATTCCTTGGGTCGAGGACCACTGATTGAGGTGTTTGACCCTCGTCTTTCACGCCACCCGACCATCATTCAAAAGACATCCCCGACTTCGATTCAGATTTTGATCCTTCTTCCGCCAAAATCACCCACAAACCCCTAGCCCTTCATGCTCCTGGTGACAGCAGGAGTCGAATCGAGCCGAGGTTCGAGACGTTAGGTGTTGAATCGAAGTAGATCCATCCCTCGCCGGAGCTCCGCCGCGACTTCCAGCCCGACGCCTCTGGTGAGCCTCACCCCTCTTCTCTTCCTTTTTCTTGTAGCTCTAGCGTAGCATAGGATCGTCCCGTAGCAGATTTGATTTCCCTCGCGTAAATCGTCGTGAATCCCAAATCAAAGCCCACGGTGGAGCTTAGCTCCGCCTCCATTTTCAGGCCACCTCTATCATCGACCGCCGCCAAGATCGCCTCCATCTTCTTCCTCGTCGCTCCGTCATCACGCTCCACCCCTCCATCTCCCTCGATCTCGCCCAGATCGAGCCACCGAGCTCCACTCTCCGCCGCTCACTGGAGCTCCTCGCCCGAGCCACTTTCCGCCTCCATCGCTTCATTCGAGCGCACCTGTAGCTTCGCCTGGATTTTGCACGACTAACCTTGCAGGTCTGAGCCCAAGAGAAAGCTCTATCGAGCCTCGAAGTCGCCCGGAGCAGCCCCCAGGTCGCCTCCGCCGTCCGAGCAACCCACGCCGTCTCAGCCTCGCCTGAGACCTCCGTCAGACGCGGAAGGGCCCCAGGATCATTTTGCCCTTGATCCTAGGGCCGGAGAGGCCGTGCTTCGGCCGCAATCGCCCGCCAAAGCTCGCTGGGGGAGTGTTCTTCGTGAACCTCTCCCCGTCGTTGGATCAGGAGCTCCTCCAGACGCCACAACCGCCGTTGGATCTTGCCCGCTCACCACCGTCCGATCGCACTGCCAAGATCTAATCCCAGCCGCCCAGGGCGAAGGGGTACCCGCCGTCCTATGCACGCCACGTGTCCAAGTGAAGCTCCTTCGGCCGTATGATCCGCGGCTTGGGTATTTTGCATTTTAAACCCAAGCATTTTTGTATTTAACGTTTAGTCCTAAAACTTTAGTTTCCAGTTTAAAAGTTTTTGTAATATTTGCACGTAGACCCAGTAACTTATTTTATTTGCACTTTTGTCCTCGCCACGTGACTGGGGCGCGTGCCTTTTGGGTATTTTGCATTTGTGATCCTAAACTTTCATCTATTTGCAGTTATACCCCTGTGTGTAGTTAATTAAATATGTTTTTGGGATAATTGCATGTTTGCCCCGACGGTTTCTTGTATTTACAAATATGCTCCTGTGAATGACAGATCACGTGTTCTGCGCGTGTCTTTTGGTGAAATTTGCACCTAAGCCCCTGTATGTTTCTATAATTGCATTTATACCCCTGCCAGGCTTAGGATTTTTGTATGTTTGAACTATTTATTTCACGCATCATTTAAGTGCCAAAAATTCTCAAAAAATAGACTTAAGCTCATGTTAACTTGCCATTGCACGCCATATTTTTATTTTTCATTTTTGTCACATTTTATTATGTATTAAAAATCAAAAACATGCTATTTCAGTACTGTCTAGCTTAGAAAATACAAAAAAAAATATTAAAATACCTCTAAAAATTCCAAAAAAATATATATTATGTATTTCTATTTTAGTGTCAGTCCAAAAATCACTAGAAATTTCAAAAGAAAAACCTTAAAAATTCGAAAATACACAAAAACTTCAAAAAAATATATAAAATCATAGAAAACTCAAAAAAATAGAAACTCAAGTTCTGTAGGCTCCAGATTTTATTAACTTTATTTTAAAAATAGTTTGAAAAACTTTTGTGGCTGTTTGTTATTTTTAATTCCCATTTTACCCCCAGCCAGTAGCTAATTTACTGTTTTCTTTTATTTTACTATTTAAAAATACCAAAAACATTTTGAAAAATACCCAAAAATCATAAAAACAGTAAAAAGTTATAAAAAGACCAAAAAGAATTTATTTCTGAATTTTTGGCTATTTTTGCATATTTTTATAAATATTCTATCTTCTATTTTATTATATTGCTTACATATTCCAATATTGAAAAAGAATAAAAAAATATAAAATATAAAATATAAAAATCAGAAAATTAAAAATCAAAATACAAAATTAAAAATTAAATAAAAAAATTAAAAAAATATAAAAATTAAAAACCCACAAAAAAATTAGATTGGCTAAGTAGTCCATTAGACCTAGGGTTTTGAATTTTGTCTATACTCTGCACCTTTGTTTCCTGTGTTCGACCCCTACTTGCTTGCCATTGTACATTTTTAGTAGGGTATAATAAATTTTAATCCTTGTTATTGATTTGCCTGATTGATTGTGTGGGTTAATTGTTGACGAACGAGAAGGCTTGAGTAGTCGCATCAGCGACAGTGAGTCTGATTTGTCGGACCACTATTTAGCGGCTCTCGCTTTATTGTTTTTCACCCTTCCATCAGACGCGGAACACCTTCACGACCGTGGTGGACTCCTTTGCGCCTTCATCGGAGTTCTGGATCCCCATCCTCGCTTAGTTGAAGGTCGCCCCCGACGATTTCTTCCAAGACCTCTCTCTGCCGTCGATCAGGCACTCCACCCCCAGTTCTGATCTAGGTCGTTCATCCTTGCCTACTTTGTAATGGTCTGATCAGAACCTGGGGTCGATCCGCATCGTACGCCCACATCACTTATGTGTCGTCAGATCTGTACTATAGCAGTCCATCGCAGACGCACGTCCTCGACCGTGTCAAGACTGTCTCCTTTCAGGGGACGATCAAAGCCACCTGAGCCTCCACGCGTCGTGCACGTACCCCAAGGGGTATATTTCTATCTTACCCCTTCTTGTTTATGTTTCTCTATTTAGTCTAGTAAATAAATGTTGTAGTACAGACATTTTGCAGTTTGGACCTCATCTTTTCAAATATTTACATTTCAATCCCTCTTTATGTGTAGCACGTGGACTGATGACGAGAAACTTTTGTGATCTAGGTAAAGGTATAAAAAAGCATCGTTGCGATCCAAACCTCGAAGCTCAGTCAACAAAAAAAATCGAAGACCACCAAATCAAAATCAAGAAAATCAAATAATTTAGGCAAATAGCGGTCTCCCTATTTTATTTTACCTGATATAGCTACCAGGGTAGAACTTAAGGAGCACGGATTGGACAAAGTCCTACGAAGTAGTCGAGAATCAAAATAAAAAGAAAAAGAAAAAATTTGGTGGATTTTATATTTTTAAACTTTTTTTGTGATATTTAATTATATTAAAATATAAAAGAAGGCGAAAAATTCACAAACAACAAATTATTCAATACCTCAAAACAAGTCAGAAAACTAAAATAAAAATATTTTTGGATTTTATGATTTTGCAAGTGTTTTTGATATTTTTCTAAGATTTTTATGATTTTTAGTGAATTTTTTAAAAATGAAATAAGGTAAAAAAATGAAAACCAATGTGCAGACAGAATCTAAAGGCTATTTAAAAGGATCCAAATCCCTATAAAATTCCAAAGACAATTTTATGATAAAGTAAAAATAAAAACCTAACTAATGGAAAAGAAATTGATTGTTTTAAATTTTTAGGAATTTTTAATGAATTTTTAGGTGTTTTTAATTTTTAGGGTTTTTATGTAT
The DNA here is from genome assembly GCA_037367405.1 of Ottelia alismoides. Lineage (NCBI taxonomy): Eukaryota > Viridiplantae > Streptophyta > Magnoliopsida > Alismatales > Hydrocharitaceae > Ottelia > Ottelia alismoides. The sequence goes on from JAZKJV010004101.1 coordinate 283,710, forward strand.
CTAAATCAAACAAAAATTGCACAGAATTAAGAATGCAACAAACATGCAGAAAATAATTTTTTTATAATTTTTGGGGTCTTTTTATCATTTTTATTTGATTTTTCAATTTAGACTTTAACAAAAACAGAGGTTTTTTTATTTTTAAAAATATAAAATGAAAACAAAAATGTCCTAAAAATTCACTGAAATGTTTACACAGTGGCAAGAGCCACGTGTCCAATTTCAGGAGATTTGGAATAGATTTGATATTTTGTTCAACCAATCAAAGACAGACAGCACACAAGGACCTGGTTGCAAATAAAATAAGTTCCAGGGGCCAAAGATTAACAAGCATAAAAAGTCTAGGGCCAAGTATGCAAAATCCCATAATAGCATGCGGTCGGCACGTGAGTCAGACACGTAGGGGCATGAATGTCATTCCTATTTATAAAAGATCAAACAGTAACATCAAGGAAGCTCAAGATGAAAAGTGCAAACAACCCTAGCAACACGTGATAGACCACGTGCACCACACTCAGAGGGACTAAATTGCAAATAAAATAAATGCAAGGTCCTACATGCAAATTATCCAAAATAAAAACAACTCCGAAAAATATTTACCGGACTACTAAATAAATAAAAAAACTAAGGAGGGCCTAAGTGTAAATTACCTTTATTATTATTGGGTGATCCAACAATCGAGCATCATCCACTTAAGATCGAACGGCTGGGAACGGTGGACAACGGTTCGGTGATGGACGGCTGGGGCTCGATCCTCAGATGGATCCAACGGACGAGATCCTCGGATGATGGACGATCGGGATTAAAACTGGCGAGGATGCTCGATCAGATGGCTGGGAGGGTCCCTGGAAGAACAGCTCACCGACAAACTTCGACCAGCCAATACATGCATCTAGGTGCTCCTCCGATGTTGCTCTGAGAGGGAAAATGAAGCTCGAGGCCGTCCGCAACTACTGATGGTCTCCGATGGGCCAAGGACGCATGAGGAGGCCCGGCGACGTGAAGGCACCTGGAGCTCCTGTGCTCGGTTGTTGGACCTCCAGATGAGTTCCTTCATCGGTCAAACATGCACAGGTCAATAGATGGGTCGAGAGCAAAGCGCCTTGACCTAGTTACAGGCGGAATGGGTGGCTGGGCGAGGCGGAGCGAGACCTTCCGGCAATGCGACTGTGGAGGAAGGTCTATACCATGTTCCAGGACGAATCAGGGGGGCTGAAGGGGCGAAGAAGGTGGATAGGAGTCTCATTAAGGTGATGGGCTAGTCGGAAGGGCGAATGGGTGGTTGGGGTACGCTAGGTGGCCGATGAAGGCTTGCTGGTCGTGAATCGAGAAATCAAAATCTAAGGAAAACTAGAAGGTATCTAAACTACCTTGTGGATGAAGTCGTCTGGGCTGGAGGTGCTGGTCCTCCAGGGGCCTTTTCCTCAATGGTGCAACGTGTCCAGAGGCTCGGGCTCGTCGATGGCGGAGCACGGCGAGGAGTCTCGTCGGATCTGAGGTTCTCGGCACTCAACACCTCACTGCTACTCGCTCTAGCACCTGCTCTCACTCGGATGAAGAGGAGGAGGTCATCGGAGATGAGGGGGACGACCAAAGATGGAAGAAAAGTTGCGGCTTCGATGAGCTTTATACTTAGCGGGGGTCCGAGAAGTTTGGAGTGAAGCGTGCGGATCGAGGGATGGATCCCTAGAGGATATGGCGGGTGAGGATCGCGGGTCATCCCTCGACAATCAGAGCCTCAAATTGATGCAAATGGAGGACGGATCAGTGTAGGAGAATTTGGCGAATATCGGGTTGGCACCAGGATCCGCGGGAAGAGTGGTCCAAGGGGGGAGTTGACCAGAGGTCAACGTTCCCCCGTGGACCAATCACAAAATTCCGAGTCAAAAAGATTTGGAAATTAAAAATAAAATAGCAAATGATTTTATTTAAAAATATTTACAAAATAAAAATTATTTATTTATTTTCAAACTATTTTTTTATTGATTTTTATTTATTTTTTGAAAAATAAATTAATATTATAAACAATATATTATATTATATACAAGTATAAAATACCTATGTATTTTATATTTTTATTATTTTATTTTTGTACAAATACTCTAATTTTATATTTTATTTATTTACAACATAAAATTTAGAGCATAAAATAATCTTTATTTTATTTTTATTGAATATTTACAAAAGTAAAATAAATAGATATAGGTCCATATATACATGGTATGTACAATGTGAAGAGAGAGATTATTTATTTTTGTTTTTATTTTATTTTTCTCATTTTTATTTTATTTTTAGAAATATATACAAAATAATAAAAATCCCATTTTATTTTTGTTTTTATGAAAATAAAATATGTACATGAAGAAGGGTGTATGTGCAAGGTGAATGGCCCTATCTCTCTCTACTTGTTTTATTTTGCGGTCAGGCCAATGCTTGGCCCTCCCTTGGGTTCGGGTCACTCGATATTTATTCTAAATATCTCCTTCTTTTTCTTCCTTCTTTATTCTTTTATTTTTGCATAAAAACATGCTAATTATTGAATATTAAAAAAAGCATGCATTTTGGTAATTTATTATATTTACAAGTATCTACATGGTGTTTTGCAAAGATTTTAAGCTAAAATAAAAGAATAAAGAGTGATGAATGAGTATTCATCATGGACTCACATATGACCCTTTGGGTTATTTGTAGTGCTTAACCTGGACTTTACTCTCGTTACGAAATGAAGGTTTATTAATAGTATTTGCATTTATATCCCTGTGAGCCTGACTCACGTGTGGGTCGCGTGTTTGCCTAGATATTTTGCAACTTCGGCCCTAAGATTTTCACGTATGTTATTGTTTCGTCTGAAGTTTTGCTTTAATTGCAAGTAGGTTCATGTGAGCTGCATGTATTATATTTCATTAAATAAATACCAAATTAACTCCAAAAATTATAGTTAGCTTCTGCTGAGATGTAATATTTGTTTTGATTTTGGATATTGATTTAGTTTCATTTATTATTTTCTAAAAATTAAAAACCCATAAAAAGTGTGTTTTTCTACTTTGAAAAATACATAAAAATTCGAAAAATTACTTTAAAAATTCTACAAAAATTCTTGGGTGTGTGCATTGGTATGCTTTGTTTACAATAGTAATTTTGTTTGAAAAACTCTTATCAAAACCCTGAAAATTACAATAGACCTAAAAACTTATAAAAATCATATAAAATTCTAGAAAAATCAAAAAATTATCATCTGAGTTCCTGTTTGTAGCTTTATATATATATATATATATATTCTCATAAAATTCATATCCAGGACTTCAGGATATTTTAACTATTTTTAACTTGCAATATTGTCTTGGCTATGCACTGATTATATCTTTAGCCCTTGTTTGATTTTTATAAAATCACAAAAACATCAGAAAATACCCAGAAAATTACAAAAACATTTCAAAATTTTAAAAACCCAAAAACATTTTTATCTTAATTTTTGAGCATTTTTAGTCTTAAATAAAAAATAAAAAAGGCATGTTGTTGGCTTTACTTTCTTATTTGCCTATTTTATCCCCTACTTAAAAATTTATAAAAATTTACAAAATTAAAACCACCAAAAATATGTTTCCCTTTTTTTGAATTTTAACTACTTCATAGATTTACTCGTGCTCCTTTTGTTCGACCCTGGTTGCTATACCAGGTAAAAATAAATAGTGAAGACCGCTTACATTTGTGTTTGATTATTTGATCTTATTTGAGTGGTTCTTTATCTTTCTTGTTGACTCAGCCTTGTGATTCAGGTCGCAACGACCCTTTGATTATTTGATTTCCTAACCCTAGTCGCTTGGCCTCCTCATCAGAGATGGCCAGCAGTGAGGGACGCACCGATGAGCAACCTCAGGGATCAACATATATACTTGACCAAGCCACCATCAACAACATACTCTTAGCCTCCTTGGAAACCATGTAGCGACAGATCAGAGACCAGTGAGCATTCATGGCAGAGGTGCGACGAGAGCTGACATAGATGCGAGCCGGCAGATCAGAGCCGTAGAGATCAGCTGGTGGAGAGATACCAACAACTGGAGGAGGAGACGGATGCCCAGATGATCAGCAGGAGCCGGCCAGACCGGCACGGATAATGAGGCAGTTGCACAACCCTAGTGCAACCCTCACCCACCATTGGATTCAGCTTCCAGAGATCCTCGGTGACTTTGAGCTTCACCCCCAGACCATCTAGTTACTGCCCAAGTTCCATGGGCTAGCCACCGAGGAGCCGCACCTCCACGATAGATTTGTAGACGAGAGAACGATCAAGATGATCGCCTTTCCATTATCCTTAGTTGACAGAGCAACCTACTGGCTAAAGCATTTGGGGAGGTATGTCACCACCTGTGAGCAGCTCTGTACCGAGTACTTGAACAAGTACTATCCACTCGGTCGGATCAATGCAGCACGAGACATGATCAACAACTTCACCATGATCCCAAATGAGCAGTTTCACGAGGCTTGGGATCTATTCCGAGAGCTCATCGAGTGGTGTCCACATCACGAGATATACAAGCCCAACCTTGTGCAGAGATTCTTTTGTGGGCTGACACTGGAGCTGTAGGGGCTAGTAAATGACTCATGTGGAGGGTCTTATTTTTCCAAGGATGAGAACCAAGTCAGGACCATCTATGAGGAGATGGCAGAAAACTACACGGTGATGTCCTAGACTATGGTCTACCCTCAAGGGAAGCCCCTCCCACAGTCTGTGTCTTATCAGAGGATTGCACAATTAGTTGCCAGTCCTTCTACTTCGTCAGCAACAACACAGGCCGAGTCCTCAGCCGCCGACATGGACATCATCAGCGAGAAGCTGGACTGCATCGAGATTATTGAGAAGAAGAAGTGCTAAGATCTGACCCAGATTGATTAGTTTGCACAGACACTGAGTGATCTGAAAACTCAGATCATGAGTCTCCAGGAAGCACATACGGCTCCACAGTTCCATCTTAGATCACGGGCTGATCCCAGCAGCAGCAGCTCCACCTAGCCATCTGGCACGTACCGACAGGTCCACCACATTCAGGCAGAGCCAGTCCAGCCGCAGTAGCACTTCTCTTAGCCACCACCATCTCAGGACACTCAGATGGTGGTCTACCAGTCGGATCAGCCCCTTGCAGTTCTCCCCCCGGCACACTACGAGCAACCGGAGCCATTGATGGAAGCTCAATGGGATTTGATACGACCGGTACCAGCAGCAGCCTGGGATCCGTCGTGATCACTCGGGTTTCCGATGGTTTACAGGAGGCACCTCGTCCCAGCAGCAGCCTCCAGCTCAGGCAGGGCAGAGCAACCAACAGTAACAACCCCATCACTCTTAGCAGTACTCTCAGCAGCACCAGCAGGGTCCTCGTCCCTCATACCAAGGACAACAGTGGAGGCAGCAGCAACAGTCGCATCCTCAGTATTCCCATCCTCCCACTCACTACCAGCAGCAGTCTCAGCCTTATTTCGAGCGAGGCAACCTGTCTCGTTCTCATGGACCAATCTATGAGAATCCAACTCTTGCCGACCTCGCCCTCCTACTTTTCGATTAGTAGGCATCCTTCCGACGAGAGATGGACGAGTTTCGGCACTGGATGAGGGAGATTATCAAGGTCAAGGCCACAATACCAGCTCAGATCGAATCAACACGAAAATATGAAGATGAAATCTGAGCATGTACAGTTTACAGAGACTATCACTCCTAGTCATACTTTGCGTGATATTTCTTCATATGTATTTGATGATGATTTTGTGGCACTTAAGAGTGGTAGGATGTCAGCCGACGGTGCCTCGTCTGAACAACACCACATGGAGATTCTAGAGTGCCAGAGTGACACCGTTTTTTCAGTTATATTTGTTGGCCCCATAGATCAATGATTCATTGCCACTGCACAAAGAACACAACCATGACCTAAAGCTCTGTGTCTCATTGAGCTGGTGGGATTGGCATCCTCGGTTCCACCAGATTTGACATGTACTGAACCATAGCCTGCTCCAATTGAGAAAGGGATTTATACGCAAATAATGTGGCACCCCACGATATCGAACACTCCATTAAATGAGGAGATAACAAAATGAGAAAAGATTTGCTTACCTAAACTACCAGGTAGCTGACTTCCCTTGCCTTTTTCAATTGGGTTCTTATCTGCATTGATCACCCTCACCTTTGAAAGGACCCAGAGAGACTCTACTAAAATCCTGATCTGGTCATTACTAATATTCAATTCCGCAATGATCTCTAGGTTACCTATAGATTTCCGCAGAGCCCGCAAAGTGGCAAAATTATTCGAAGCATTTAGCTTAACAAGAATGGTGACAATACCCAACCTTGGTTGATGGATTCCTTTACAACAAGGTGGAAACTTATTGGTGGCAAAGTAGAGGCTCTTCGGGATTCACCGGGCAACTTATCTCGCTTGAAAAGGTTGGATGTTGAAACCATTGAACTCAAATAACTTCTGCACACGATTGGATCGTGTTATAGTCTGGGTGTTTCTCTTTAACATGTTCTTATTTTGATATCATATGTTACCTATAGAACCGTCCCTTCAAAATTTGGCTTGCGACTTGAACACTGGATTGCATTTTCGATATGCCTCTGTTGTACTCCGATCTTAAGAAGTATGTTTCTTTGTTTATGTTGGGATATATGTTGGTAATTAATTCCCTACAGCAAAATTAGTTCTAATTTTTCGTAATGACCTTCTTAAACTCAAAAGATATATTTACTTCGTATTATATATGCATGCCTGACTTCTTGATTCATGTTTCCAAGCCTTTACATTTTCCAAATGGGTGGATTACATAGCAAGATCCATCTCCTGACTTTTTCTGCAAATTCGACATATGTATGTGGATTATGTATTCTATTCGAGCAAATACTAAGTGTGCAACAGGGTGGTAAAGTACGATTAAATGAGTGTTCAATCACTCGTCTTCAAATTCTAAAATAACTTTATCAACTACACTATCAAGGTAACCTGTCACAACGTGTGCTCATGTCATGATAGGACACCAAAGTGGTGTTTTATAAAGAGTAACCACGATTATATTCGAGATTAAGTACGTTAATAATGCTACAAAAAGATTAAGTATGCAGTCAAGAAAGCAACCAAATCCAACCCCGATGACAGACAAGGATGACGATCAAAGGTCAGCTCCTACTAACTGCTATCTTTCTCCAGAAATGTAAGAACATTAGAAATTAAGTGCGATCAAGCCACTTTGTCTATGATCGGAAGGACTTTGTTACATCCATCGATAGTTCGTTCTATTTCGCTGTCCGATCCTAGTAACTTACCTATGAACATTTGTTTACTATAGTTCTAAGTGATAAACTAAAATGACTAGTTGGCACATAGTCCATTGTACACAACGGAAAAATCAAACCAGTTGCTATCACAATCACTTAGAAAAATACCGTACAAATTAAAGTGGTTTCTCCCTTACTTTTCTTCACTCGTCGATTAGCACGCACACCTTTATAGATGAAACCGAAGTTGGATCCTTTTTTTCTTTTAGCTCTGCATTTGTCGATACTCTAGTTCTTATTATGTAACTAAAAAATTATTTCTTGGTATGACAATAGCATTGCCATCATTTCACCCATGTTCCGAAGGATTTTCATGACCTGGGCTATTGAAAAGAGGTTGCCATCCAAACCTAAACGGTCAGAATTCCCAATTGTCAGGACAACAGCGTGGAGTTGCAATTGCTCAATATTAGGCAATATATAATGTGGTAAACATCCAATTCCAAGGGTTCATAGTCTTTATTGTTAGAGTTCTCTTTTGAAGTTGTAATTGTCTAATTACAAGATAAGATATTTTGAATATAATATGAGATATATAGGGTTAAATGTGTATCCTACTAGGAGCATATAAGAGTATGATCTCACCCCTCTTTCCTTGATTTTTTTATTTTGTTGAAATGGAATCAATACTTGATTTACAATATATGTAGAATATATATTTCAAATTTCGTGGAAAACAAACATCTCCAATATTTCCATCTAGAAGGGATCAACTTCAACAATTATAGGACCGTTAAAATTTGACGATCTTGATAGGCGTGTTAGAAGTCTCGAATTAAATTCAATTTTGAATGATATCACATTAATATATGATGATCTAAATTCTTCTATCTTTTATTTCGAAAAAAATGAGGAAAAAATGATAGGAACATGTAAATTATATGCTCCGAATCAAGGAGTGCACTCCTTTTTCACAAATATATAACGGCAGCAATAAGCTCATTCTATTTTGGGGATTTTGTTCCCTAGCTGGCAAAATGAAGGAGAAAGCCCCAACATTATTAAGTTTATCTTTTTTGCCGTGCTAACTTTTATTAAAGACCGCTAAAGAATTGGATATTAGAAACACTTACAAATATTTAAGCTCTGAAAGATCGCCAAAGAGAGCAGATATTTCTTTTGCTAACCCGAAGTGCTGCAATTTCCTGAAAAATGGGAGTACAAATTGAAATCTTTCAAAACGATAATCGTATTTAGTTTGGCAATTTGGATAAGTTTGCATCAAGACTTACAAGGAAACAATCCTCGACGGCTCTGTCGTGGCATACGTGCAACCTACTCCATCCCAGAGGAGATCTTTAGGATTGCAAGGATCTCCCATCCAATTTCGATTTATTAAATCATAGAATTTCTTTATGCTAATCATTGCATCCACTGCATTACCCAGATAATCATAATAATATGGAATGTTTAATGTTATACGTCGAGATAGCTTCCTTGAAACGTAAGCAAATAATAGATACAACTAATGCAATCTAAAGAAAACCTCCCCACATAATTGTCTATATCTTCAAATTGTCGGCTAAAATTAAATGTATGATTTTGTGTACAGAAGTTTTTTGAATAATTGGCATTCAACGTCCCAACCTATGAGGTACTTTTTTTTTCATAAAATCGTTAAAATTTCGGTATTACGTTTTGATATTTTGGAGGCAAAAATTGTCCCAGCAACAATAATAATAAAAGTAAAGGGGTATCCAAGGAAAATTATCCCAACCCCAAGTTTTGATATCAATCCCACCTAACAGGCATGCGGTCTTGAAGAAAAATTTGAAACCCGATTTCCTAGTTTCCATTAAATGTATAATCTCCCAAGTAAAAGTTTTTTGCTTATTAGTATTTGTGAGTAATTCTATAATCAAATTGAAGAAATTTTACTTCTTAAAACCAAATTTACGGACTTATGAATAATCATGTTATCATGTTTTTGTGTAGTTACCACTCAAAATAGATCTCACATGGAATACTCACAAAGCATGATAGTAGGTTATAACTAGTGGATGTTACTATTTGAGAGCTTGAGTTCAAACAATTTCAGTAGTTATGGAGGAAAATAATTTAAATAAGAACCTAACAAATTATTAAGGTCAGGTTTCTTCTATAACGATTAATATTTAGATCTATACACTACATATGATGTAATAACTAGAGTTCCTACGGATATAATATATATACAGAACCACAACAGACTATGAGACAACGCGCTGGCATCTTGAAAAGGTTAATATCTAAGACCATACACTACATATGTAATACCCCAACCCCCAAACATAGCCCGCATCAAAAACTGGGAAGTTGGGATGTGGGTTATAAGTGGTGGATATTACTACTTGACAACTTGGGTTTAAACCTTTTGGATTGTGATCAACGAGTCCATTCGGGTCCGAGCACAATAAGTTGTCAGGATCAGTTTTCCTCGATAATGGACCAAAGACCTAAGTCCAGACGTTACAAATGGTATAAGAACCAATTTCTCTATTATAGTGAAAAGGGCTATGATGAATCACCAAGTCATCATATTTGTTTTTTTCATTTTAGCTTAAAATCCTTGTTAGAATACATGTAAATAACATTAATCCTCATCTTTTAACAATCAAACATCATTTGTTAATATTGTATATTTAGCACTTATTTATACCTAAAATAAAGAATAAAGAAGAAAAGAATAATGAAAGAAAGAAAGATGTAAATAAAGAAATATGTACAGACAGATCCTAACCCGAGACCAAATCAATAATGATTTGGTCGATAAAATAAATAAGTAGGGGGAGATAACGATCCTAATATATAAAAATATCAGAAAACAAACATCATCAATGTACATTGACGCATTTTTCACCTTGTACATATGTGCATCTACTTTATTTACCATTCAGAAAATCCCAAATAAAAATATTTCCTTCTTCAAAATTATTTATAATAATATATGTTAATTTATAAAAAATATTAGAAAAAATATTTAATAAATAATTAATTAATTATGATGAATCGAAAAAGCCGGTAAAGCCCGCTTTCAAGGTTCATAACTATTTATAAAAAACTCGAAATTGACCTAACTCACTTTTAAACTTTATTTTATAGTTAACATTATTTATTAAAATTGTTGAAAAATTGTAGAATAAATCGCGTGAGTCTTAGTGTTTGGACCCCTATGCATATATGTACAACATATTTATAAACTTCTTCATTTTCTATTTAATTATTCATAATTATGTTTAATTAAATTCTTTTGCTAAAATGTTTATAAAAAGTAGTAGAAAAATATAAAAATATAATACAAAAGAAATTACTAATAAATTTCAATAAATCTCAAAACCAAAAGGTATTAAACCCGAACTTCCGAACCTGATAACCCAGACATATGAACTTCGAATTAGATGTACTCACTTTTAAAGATTGTTTTATAAAATTATCTATCAAATAAAAATGGTTTCACTAAAATCAGAGTAAATATGCAGAAAGTAGGCTTTGAGACCTTTTTGGTATACTTTTACAATTAATATTAGTTTTATTCTATTTAATTTTTGTTATTTCTTGTATTTTTGTACTTTATTAATGTTTTATTAATGTTATATTATAAATATAAAATAAAAATAAAATTTATCTAAAATTAAATAAATTAAAATCATTAATTGTACTTATTCTATAGGTATAATATACCTATGCTATTTATATTTATTTAACTAATTAAATAACATTATTTATATAATTAAGATTCATAATTAACTTATTTATTTATTCAATTATTTGCATTTTTATTTATTTACTTATTTAATTTAATTTATTAATTATTATTTAATTTTTTAATTATTTCCTCCTCTCCTCCAACATCTCAACGGCCAAGGACCACCAGGTCGTTGCACCATTCTCCAACAACCTTGTCGTTGCTCCATCGACCCTCTCCTTCCTTTCCTATATATATCACCCATCTGTCCTCCACTGAACTGAATCTGCCATTACAATCTCCATCTCCAATTGAGTTAGAGAGAGAGAGTGAGGAAGCGAGCTCGGGCGTGATCCACCGCTAGAGTAGAGCTCCGCTCCTCCACGCAAGAGCCTCCTCCCTCGCGAGAGTCGAAGCGATAACCTCTAGATCTCTAAGCTCCATAATCCTATGCAATCCATCCATCATCTTCTCCGTCCATGTAAATTATGACTCATTTTCTCTTTCTTTTCCATTCTCCACTAAATCCTTCTCTTCTCCATATCTGAATCTCATTCTTTCTCCTTTATCTTCGATCTCATTTTTATCTGAATTCGCTCCGATTTCATCATCAATTTCATCCACCTTCGACGCACATATGCTCTTGTTCTATTCCATGCACCTGATCACCTCCGGCCATGCACGGTGTCTGGAGTTCAATGGCCAATCCCTCGCTCTGGTAGTCTTTTCCAATCATCTTCTCTATTTTCTATTGGACCGGGTCATCGTACTCGAGTCAAGGTTTCATTTGCAGGTATATGTCCAAGTAATCCACTTGTAAACGAAACTCCTGTAAAACAATTGAAGCACCTCGAGGATCATTGAAGATGACGAGCTATATTTGAAGGATATTGTGAATCCTCAAGCGCATCACGGAAGCGTGACGATCGCATCTCATGCGATCGGGGCGACTAGTCGTACTAGTCGCAAGGTGCAGCGGAATTTAAAAATTTTAAATCATATGATGAAACCACATGATCACAAGAATAATTCTTGGATCGTTTCATCAAACCACAAAGTATTAGGAATACCTCTCGAAGCGTGGTTGCGATCATGAGATCTCTAAAGCAAGAGATCCTCCTGTCTCAAGTCCGATCTACAGAGACAGCACTTGCGGGCGCGATGATGAGACGCGTGACTCCCGCAATCCTCGACGAAGATCCAAGCCTCGAATCTCATGATTTCTTCCAACGAAATACGTCGTCTTCCTCTAGAGCAAGCAGCCCCAAAGAAGAAGGAGATCCTCGAGTAGTCGATGGCGAAGGCGAGAACTTTTCTTTTTCTCAACAAAGGTGGTCGGCCACCTTGTAGAGAGGGAGAGAGAGAGAGGACGAGAATGAGAGGGAGAGAGAGAAGTAGAGTAGGCGTCTACTTGATGTACCCTTCAAGGGCTAGGGTTTCCCTCCTTATATACTAGTTTGGGATCCAATGGATCTCAATCCATGGCTCATATGGATCCAACGGCTATTGTCATCCAAGAGCCATCCAACGGCTATTATCATCCAAGAGCCATCCAACGGCTATGATTGTTGTTAGTTAAAAACCAACAACATTAATTTATATTAAATTAAATATATGTTGAATTATTATCAACAAAATTTAATTAACATAAATTAATTATTAAGAGATAATATGATAACAAATAAAGAGAGGCAACAAATCACCCTTGATTATAGGGGGCGTCACCTATGACTAAGTCATAGGTGATGCCACCTTGTAATTTGGTGGTATTTTGTCTCCTTTTATTTTATCTCATTATTTCTTAATTATTTGCAATAACTATTATTGCAATAATATCCACCAAATTAATTCCAAATTAATTTGTGAATATTTCAGTCATGTCATTGAAAAAATATGTGAATCATATTCACGTCCCAAACTAATTTGTAAATTACATTTCCAATTAATTAACTAATGTGGATCCAATCCACATTAATAATTAACAAATGCAATTTACAATATTTCTCTCTCTCTCTATCTCTCTGATATATTGTAAATCCCATTTATAATATACACAGATATTCTGGATATCACTATCCACGATCTGCTTATCCTTGATAATTAAATCTCATTTAATTATTTTGGACAATCATTCTCACAACATGAATCTCATTCATATTGTACTTGATAATTAAATCTCATTTAATCATCAAGACCTTCTTGCTTGGATACTAAATTCATCACAGGAATTATTCTTGAACTCTTTCAAGAATAATGTGCCTTCTCCGCAGATACTTGGAGATAAGGACAAGGTGATTGTATTATTCCACGTATAGTGACTTGGATGTTGAGATCTCATCTCAAATCTAGATCTAACGGACCTCCCATAGATGCTTGATTAAATCAAGTCCATATACTTAATCTTCTTATTGCATTTGAATCACATTCAGATCAATGCCCAACATTTGGACTAAGATCAAGTTACTTCTCTACGAAGAGGAGTCACTAAAATCCAGACATGTTTCATCACTCCCTCGGACTGGAAGCGTCATGGTTATACAATCGTTTATGGTCACATCACCCTCATGTATTCCCAATACCTGCACATCATGCATACTGGAAGACCAATGATCAACCTGAAGATGAAGATCAATTTTATATTGTCTTCTTCAGGGTTTGATCATAAAGTTTCTCAATCTTGGTCATTGGGATTTGGTATCGATCATATGATTTCCCGAAAGCATATATCATACCTTCAAATTCTTGTCATGCTTCCAAAGCACGATGACCATGCATGGAATTTGATCGGTCCCAATACCTCATGAGTGAGCTCATGTCTTCCGGTTCATAAGTGAACATGTATGATCCCTTTGAGAGATCGTATTACTCATATGCCCTTATATGCACACCAGCTCGCCGGTGTATAGACCTTGATTAGGTCATCAACCTAATGGTCTGCCAAATGTACATACTCAGACATATAGTAACACATCTGTCTCTGGTCAGAGGATATGTGCCTATGTTGTGACAGTATTCAACATAGGACTTAGGTTATCTCGATCTCGCTAAGTCAACCCATTGACTTAACTAATCTGACACCTCCGAATCACTATTCCCATGCAGGGGACCTGCATCAAGAGGTCGGTCAGATATCAGCCCATGTTAGAAAGGATTGCCATCTCCTACTCAGGTTGGAGATCATCTCTTAATAATCATTTGATGGTGCTTGATGAGTCCTCTATCTAACCTATTAGATATTCATCCAAACACCAGCCTCTATGATTCATTTAATGAATCAACAGCTATATGATTATCAAGACGGCCATGGTACATAATCTTAATTGTACAGAGGGACCTTATAGTGCATTCATTCACTTAATTTCAGAAAGGGAGTGAAACAATCAATAACATTTCTTGATAAAACATATTTATTACAATAACATTTATTGTATGAATGGTTCTCCTCGGGCTCACATGGCTAACAATATTAGACTAAACATGAATTGCATTTTGAAAATAATCCAATCAAGATGGAAAACCGACAAGAGGAGATAAGTGATCGATCTGAAAATCGCAACATCTGAAAATTCACATTGAACTGCTTATCCACCATGACTCGATCGAGAAATCATCGAGTAAGAAGCACCGTCACCGCCTGGAACCGATCCGAGCATCGACCTACATCCGAAATGCAACCAGACCAAACAACTGACTCCTCTACATATGCTCGATTCGAGACCTACACCGTCGCCTAAAGCTGAAAGATTGGGGAAGAACAATCCCCAATTCTAGATCTCATAGCTAGGAGCCCTTGGATCCAGACTCAACTATTCGATTCCAAATAAACATCTTCCCACCGCTTAAGCCTCGCGTGCACGACACGTAAGGTCAACATTACTTTTTGGGAAAACGTCCCTGCCAGCTCCTGATAAAGTTTAATTTGGGAAAAGTACGTGAACGCCCCTCAGATTTCAGAAATTGCGTAAAAAGACCCCCGCTTCCAGCAAGTCACGTGCTTTGCATGTTTTAGTTGGGTAATTTGCGATTTTGACCTCATTTCATATCTCCGTTAAATATTGTTCTAAAACTTTTAAATATCCGCAATTTAGTCCTCCATTTCCAAAACTTAAAATTACGTGTTTATTTGATTTAAATAAATATTTTTCTTGCTCAATAAATTATGAAAAATCATGTTATATTCATGTTGTGTTCCTCTTCATTGTGTATAAATTTCATCGCATTTTATTTTTATTTGATATTTTTAAAAATTTAAAAACTGCATCATTTTCTCTGTCTGATATTTGAAAAATTCTAAGATTGCTCTAAAAATTCCAAAAAATTAGATTAGGCGTATTTTATTGTCTTTTCTTTTCTATCCAATTTTCATGTATTAAATATTTATAAAACCCAAAAAAATGTAAAATACTAAAAATCTTATAAAAATCATAGAAAATTTTAGAAAAAAAATCCAAAGATAGTGATTTCAGTTCCTGTGTGTAGATATTGTCTAAAATATTTTGAAAAATATTTTGAAAGTAGTTTGAAAATCTATTTGAAGAATCTTTTAAAAAGTTATTTGAAAAATGTTTTAAAAAATATTTTCAACCTTTGTAAAAGTATTTTGGTTTGAAAAATTCTTCTTTGTGTGAAATAAAATTATTTTCTAAAACTATTTACAAATGTCTTGAAAATGGTTGAAAAATTATTTTGAAATATATATATATTGTTTGAAAAAGATGTTTGCAAAATAGTTTTCAAATATTTGTAAATATTTGTAAAATTGTTTGGAAAAAATTATTTTGGACTATAGTTTTCAAAAGTATTTATAAAATTATTTTCAAATAAGTTTGAGGAATATATGCATCGTCCATAAAATTCTTTACCAATTGTATATATATGTACTTGTATAAATTACTAACACTCAAGTGGTAAATCCGTTCACCTACTTATTGTAAATAATTGACTCACTCCCGTGTAAATATATGTATCTATCCACTAACCCTAACCCTTATTAAAAAAATTCCCTAAAAAAGATATAAAAACCAAAAGTCTGTAAAAAATTGCAAAAAAATATCTTTTCACATTTGCACCATTTTTTCTTCTTTCAAAAATAAAAAATAAAATTAGAAAATTGTTTCAAAAAAAGATTTTTCTATCTTCTTTTCTCTTTGCATTGTACATATTTTCTCACATTTGCATGAGCATTTTTCAGAGTAATGTTGACGTTTAAACTAGTCTGGAATAAAATTGAGGAATGGAGCTTAGTTAAGACCTTAATCTACTTAATTTCAGAGGAACCTTGTAGGATCTGAGTTTAGGATTTTTCAAGTCTTAAGACTTAATTCTTCAAGTCACTAGGCTATGTTCACATATCATCTTGATTTGTCTAAATAGAGCACTTAACAATGCATGCATGACTCTCACAGACAATGGCTTGACATGCATGATGAATACCCATTCATCACTCTTTATTCTTATATTTTAGCTACAAAAACCTATGCAAATGCATGTAGATATGTGTAAATAGGATCAATTAGCAAAAGCATGCATGTTTGTAAATATAGATAATTAGCATGTTTTTGTGCAAAAATAAAAGAATAAAGATGAAAAAGAAAAAGAGGGAAATATTTAGAATAAATATTGAGCAACCTAACCCAAGGGAGGGCTCAGCATGGGTCTGACCGCATACAAACAAAAGTAGAGAGAGATAGGGGCTCATATGTACATACTTATGTAAATAAATAAAATAATATTTTCCTCATCCAAAAATATGTTTTTATATTTTGTATATATTTAGACATCATTAAAAACAAAGTAAAAATTTAAAAATCAAAAATGCAAAATTACCCTTACACCATGTACATAGACCAGGATCCTTTATCTATTTCACCTTATAAATAGATTTATTTATTTTCCAAACTTTTTGTAAATATTCCATGGTATATATTGTACATAAAATAAATAAAAAGAAACAAAACAAAAATCAAATAAAAATTACAAAATTAAAAATACAAAAATATGTGTACATATATCATGTATATAGTTGTACATAAATAATTATTTAACCTAGGTATATAAATAATAAAAATAAAATAAAAATAGCCTCTTATTCCTCATTTTATCCTATAAATAAATAAAATATAAAATAGGAATAAAAATGTATAAAAATAACTAATTAAAAATCAAAATCAAAAATCAATATAGTGTATATATACCTATGTATAGCTATTATGTAAATACTTTATTTTTATTTCCAAAAATTAATTAAAAATCACAAAAAAATAGAAAAAATTAAAACAAATATCTTTCATGTTTTAAGTTTTTGAAAACTCGGCCATTTAAGGCCCCAAAAAAATCAAATAAAAATATAAGCCTTGGCGGGCTCTGATTGGTCCACGGGGGATTGTTGACCCCCGGTCAACACCTCCCCCAGGACCACCAGAGCCCGGGTCCTATTCGCGGACCCGATTTCGCCCAATTATCCCCACCAAACCCGATCACTATTTCGCCTAATCTAAGATCCTAATTGTTCCCCAGGTATCCGGGAATCTCGCCCGACATTCCTCCTTGGGATCCGCGCTTCAGCTCGCCCTACCCGATCGATCCTTCCCGGACCTGCACCCACATAAAAGCCGAGCTCCGCCGCACTCCACTGTCATCTTTGGCTCTCCACCTTCACTCCCGTGACCTCCATTGCATTCAGCAAGGTGACAGCTTCCGTCTGCCGTGTTGCAGCGAGGAGGAGGGTGCCCGACCATCGATCCGGCAGCCGTGCGCCGCCGTGCTCCGCCACCTAGCTGGAGCTCGAGCCTCAGGCAGTGACGACCTTCGAGGCGCCGTCCGGGAGTTAGCCACACTCCAGCACAGTCTTCCGCTCCACCCCGGTAGTCGATTAGCTCTTTCATTTCGCCTAATTTGTAGTTTCGCCCAAATCGACTCTCCGACGTGTTCCCCTGATTCCGGCCATCTCGCGTAATATCTCGATCATCGGAACCCCCACACACCTTCGCCATCCTCCGACGCACGTTCTACGCCCACTCGTTCAACCCAGCTCGCCCCGGAGCTGGGAGTCGAGCTCCACCACCTATCGCTCGCCGGAGCTCATTCGCACTGACCCACCAGCCACCGTCACCCCGCTTCTTTGGGTCGAGGCACTTTGCCCTCGACCCGCGAAGCTCCTGGCGTGTTTTGCAGGTCAGAAGGAGGGCATCTGAGCCCCCCTCACATCAGGTCTAGGAGCCACCGCCACCGAGCTCGCCGGAGCCCCTCCAGGGCTCGGGTGGGCCATCGGACAGTACCAGCAGCTGCGGGACGCCGTCGCCTATCTTCCCCGATCATCAGGAGCAGCTGAGGAGGACTGCAGCTCACGCACAAGGCCGGCGAAGCTCGCCGGTGGAGTGTTCTTCCGCCATCCTCCAGCACCGTCCGATCAGCCCCCGCTCCCAGTTTGCATCGCCACCGTCCGTTCTTCGAGGAGCAGCAGCCGTCGATCATCGCTAGGGGCTGATCAGGACCGTTCAAGCAGCGGAGAGAGACACCTGAGGCCATACCCGTTCGATCTTCCACATGTCCTCTCCAGCACCGTCGATTCGGCTCAAGGGCAGACGAAGAGAAGCGCCCGCTCACCAGGACCGACCGATCTTCCACGTGGCGCTTATCCAGCCGTCGACGAATAAAGGGGTAAATTACGTAGGGCCCCCTCTTAGTTTCTCTTTTTAGTCGTAGTCCTGTAAATATTTTAGAACTTTTATTTACGTAGTGTAATTTGCATTGTGGACCTTGTGCTTATTTTTATTTACTTTTATGCCCCTGTGTATGTGATCTCACGTGCTTCGCCACGTGCTTTTCTGGGCTATTTACATCTTCTGTCCTGTAGTTCTGATGGGTTAATGAATGAATGATAACTTTTTGGTAATTGCATTTATGCCCCTGTGAGCATTTTATTTCTACATGTGCGGATTTTAGTGGGATTTTTGCATCCAAGCCCCTGGACTTTTGGTACGAGTTACCAAAAGGTCCAGGAACTTGGTTTTTATTACCAAAAGGCCCCTGAGTGCCCCAGGCACGCGCCACGCGCGTGACTTGCTGGGATTTTTGCACCTTGGCCCCCAGACTTGCGGGTATTTGCACTTACGTCCCTGTGCACAGTGCCCCCTCTTTGATTTTTGAATAAATATCAAACCACCTCCAAATTCGATGAAAATTTGACACATGGCTCCTGCCATGTTGTTGGATTTTTGAGAATTTTCGAGGACATTGTTGATTTTATTTAGTATTTTTAAAAATTCAAAAACACCTATTTTAGCTACTGTCTAGGTTTGAAAATACCAAAAAAAATATAAAAACACCTTCAAAAATTCTAAAAAAATTAGTTACTGTTTCTTGTGTGTTGTTTGATTTTCTAGCCAATTTTGGCTATTTTTCATTGCTTAAAACCCCTAAAAATTGAAAAACCCCTAAAAACTCATAAAAATTATAATAAATAATTTAAAAATCCAAAAACAATAATTAGGGTGCCTAAATTTTCCTTATTCTTTCTAGATTACAGGAAAATTACCTCCAAGGCTTGTTGAGACTCTTAAATATTTTATTTTTGAGTTTTAGGCCTTGCTGGACAGTACCTAGGATTTTTAGCATTGTTTGATTTTTAGAAAATAATTTACCCATTAGAAAAATATCAAAAATTCACCAAAAACACTTAAAAACCTAAAAAACATAAAAACCATTTTTCTTGAATTTTTGCTTGCATTTTGGTGTGTTAAATAAATTGTGGAAGTTGGCTTGATTTTGCTTTCTTTGATTTTCTTCATATTTTAAAATCCTAAAAAAAATATAAAAATCATTAAAAACCACTAAAAAACACTTTTCTTTTATTTTGTCTTCTTTTTACTACTTCGTAGGCCCTAGGCCAATCCGTGCTCCTTGTGTTCGACCCTGGGAGCTATACCAGGTTAATCACATAGCTAGGACCGCGCACTTCGTGTTTTGATTTTTGATTTCTTTCGTGGTCCGATATTTTTCTTGATTGACCTATACTCTGAGATCCGGGTCGCAACGACCCTTGTCTTATTACCTTCACCCGGGTCTTCGAGAATTTTGGGTCATCAGAATGGCGCCGTTGCCGGGGAGCACGGCTTAGTAGTGTTTTTGTTTTTATTTTCGCGGCTTTTCGCGGTTCTTCGGAGTTCGCGGCTTTTCGCGGCTTTTGTATTTAGTTCTTTTTTTGATTTAATTTGTTTTATTTTGATCTTCTTTTATTTTTCTTTTTGTTTGATTTTGTGTGATTATTTTATTTTCCATATTTGCACATATACCCTCGCTTTTATTTTCATTCATTCTTTGATTATTGTTTATTGGTCTGACCACTCTTCTGTCTTTCTTGCGAGGGCCCGAGGACCGCGGAGGCTACTTTCGAGGAGCCGGTGCAGCCGCGGAGTTCGGAGGCGACTTCTTTCTCTACGAAGCCGCAGGAGAGGGCGAGAGAGAGAGAGTGAGTGGGTGAGGTAGTAGGATAGTTTATTTCAGTTCATTCATTCATTATTATTTGTAATAATACAGGCCTTTCTGAGACTGTTTAGACACTTAGACCGTAGCGGGTCTGTTTCGCCGAGCACCGGTGTGCTCGGGGGACCCATTAGGACCTGCGGCTTTTTCGCGGCTTTTCATCGCGGTTTTATTTTCTCTTTCTTTCTGTCATTTGCCGGATTTTTCGCGGTTTTTGCTCGAGCCCCTAGATTTAGGACTTTCTGGTGACTGTGCCGTAGCTGAGTAGGATCCAAACACCTAAGGCTTATCTGTTCCTATAGACCGTATTGGACCTACTTAAAATAAATAATGAAAATAACCGACTCGCTAGCCTCCGTAGCCTACGTGCCGTAGCTCGTCCTGTAAAGCGCTTACTCCTACCCCCGATTTGTCGGGCAGGGGAGGGACGAGCCAAGACCGGACCCTTTGGCTTAGAGGTCGGTGACCGGTTGGACGGTTCATCGCTAGAAAGTGCTCGTTTAGGACTCGGCTTTTTACCGCTGCATCATATAGTTTAGTTTACTTTCTGCCTTTATTTTATGCGCGGATCACTTTGCATGTAGAGAGCTGGAGGCAGGTACGCGTTTCTGACTTTGCATGCATCATTGATTTCTCGTGCATCGGCTTTTTCGACTTCTCCCCCCGTTTTTGACTTAATAATCAGGAGAAACCGAAAAATTCGTTAGTCGTTTTTGTTTGATTTGAAAAATACCTAAAAAGTGAAATCATAAAATTGGGACTGCTAAGACTATTGACCTTAAAACTCGCTCACCCTAAAAATTCTGTCTTGGGGAGAGCAACCCCCTCATTGCTTGGTTTGTATGCGCGAGAGAGTGACCCCGAACACTAGGTAGAGCCCCCCGTTGCTATACTTGACTGACTACCGACTCTTCCGTGCGGGCCAGTCGGTTGGGTTAGCAGCGGACATCCCAACAGGTCACGTAATCGCTCTGATATTTGTGTGTTCACCAAATAAAATCGACAAGATAATTTGACCGAACTTTCACGGTCTTCAGCTCGCGTTGCGTTGGTGAACCGGGGGTTTGTTTTTCGATCATAGTTTTTCCAGATCTCATCCGCCCTACTCGCCAGATCAAGATGATGGGTAGACGATCTCTTAGGCAGCCTCTGGCTGCACCGCTTTCGGGCGCGTCTACCTCATCATCTAGGTTGGCTCGCGAGAGCTCAGACCTGCTCTCCGAGCCCGAGTATGACTCCACCCTGTTCCCCCTCGACCCCCTTTCTGATCTACCCGAGAGACATGAGCCCGAGGAGAGATTGATTCATTTGACAGCACCTGAGTTGGGCTCCTTCGATTTTGCAGACGTCGCGATGGCCGGGAGTTCTGACGATCACTCCCGTCCCGAGCACTTTGTACTAGACCAGGGAGCGATCAACTCCACCCTGATCGCACAGTTAGAGACAGTCCAGCAGCAGCTCTGCGATCAGGGAGCTTTTATGATAGAGATGAGGCGTGAGATGGAGAGGCTCAGAGCAGATAGAGATGCACAGAGCGAGCCTGAGGAGATCCCGGATGCAGATGCACAGGCACGAGCCGCAGCAGCAGCAGCAGCCGCGGCCGCCGCCGCAGCGGCAGCAGCCGCAGGAGGAGCAGGACCACCTAGACCGATGCGGGAGTTGCACAACCCCGGATCTACTTTGATGCACCATTGGGTTGTGGTTCCAGCCATCGTGGGGGACTTCAAGTTTCCCCCGAACACCTTGCAGATGCTCCCTCGGTTCCATGGACTTGCTACAGAGGAGCCCCACCTCCACCTCCAGGAGTTTCTCATGATTTGCAGTACTGTCCACTACAGACATGTGGACCAGGATACCATACGGATGATCGCTTTCCCCTTCTCACTAGCAGACAGAGCAGCCACTTGGCTGAAGCATTTGGGGAGATTTGTCTACACCTGGGAGCAGCTCCGCACCGAGTACTTGAACAAGTACTATCCACTCGGGCGGACGAATGCAGCGAGGGCCCTGATCAGTAACTTCTCCATGTTCCCCAACGAGCAGTTCCACGAGGCTTGGGAGAGGTTCAGAGAGCTTTTGGACAGATGCCCACACCACGACATTTCCAAGCCGAACTTGGTTCAGAGCTTCTTCAGTGGGTTGTCACCAGAGCTACAGGGCCTGGTGAATGCTTCTTGTGGCGGGTCCTACTTCGCCAAGGACCACGACCAGGTCTGAGCTATTTTTGAGGAGATGGCAGAGAACTACATGGTGATGTCCCAGACCCGGCTCTACACCCAGAAGACCCAGCCACATCAGTCAGGACCCGTGCAGTACCAGAGGATAGCACGGGTAGATGCAGGTCCATCTAGTTCGTCCGCAGCCACAGCAGCAGCACAGTTAGAGTCGTCAGCTGCGGACATGGGCATCATCAGCGAGAAGCTGGACCGCATGGAGCTGATAGAGAAGAAGCAGTGCCAGAGCATAGCACAGATGGATCAGATGGCACAGGTCTTGAGCGACATGAAGACACAGCTCATGTGTCTCCATGAGGCACAGACGGCTTCTCAGCCCCGTCTTCAGTCGCGAGGCGACGCCGGCAGCAGCAGCAGCTCGTCCCAGCGCTCCAGCACCCTAGTGCAGCCTAGACAGGTTCACCTTGTACAGGCGGAGCCGTACCAGCAGCCGTAGCCCACCTACCAATCACCACCCTCTCCAGAGATGCAGATGGTGGTCTACCAGCCGGACCAGCCTCTGGCAGTACTCCCGCCAGCCCCCTTGGATGCCGAGCCGTTGATGGATGTCAACGGGATTTGGTACGACCGTCCCCAGCCTGGGATCCGACGAGACCATCCCGGATTCAGGTGGGGGAGTGGTGGTGCCCAGCCCCAGCAGCAGCCGTCAGGACAGGGAGGGCAGTACCCCCAGCAGCGAGACCATCACCAGCCGCAGCAGCAGCCCCCAGTGTATCACCAGCAGTCGTCCTACGGTTCGCGTCCCTATCAGCAGCAGGGACAGCCTTGGAGACGTGAGCAGCAGGCTCACCAGGGATACCAGCACCAGCAGCACCCTCCTACCTACCCCTCTTACCACCAGCAGCAGTTCCAGCAGCCTCACCCACAGAGAGGCCACCCGTCGGGCTCCCACGAGAGCCCCGCTTTGGATGACATTACCCGCCTCCTCACGGACCAGCAGGCGACATTTCGACGGGAGATGGACGAGTTCCGCCAGGAGTTGCGGGACCTGGTGATAGGGAAGGCCGCCATAGCAGCCCAGATAGAGCCCAACCCGAACAGCCTCAAGCGGAAGTCTGAGCAGGTAGTACATATTGAGTCAGCCACTCCTAGTGACCCATTTGATGATACATCTTCGGATTTATTTGATGCTGATTTTGTCACACTTAGGAGCGGTAGGACCCCAGCCGGCGGCGGCGCCTCGTCTGAGCACCATCTCGAGGCGCCACAGGAGGAGGAGGAGAGCGGTACTGAGGCCGCTCCAGATGATGATGGTGGTACTGAGGCCACCAAGGATGCTGATCCCACCGGCGGTACTGAGGCCGCCACTTCACCAGATCTAGGAGGTGGTACTGATGCCACCCATGCAGCCGAGCCAGCCCACGGTACTGATGCCGCACGACGTCCAGCAGCAGCAGCAGCAGCAGAGCAGCCAGCCCGTGGTGGTACTGAGGCCACCGGTGTTTGTAGAGAGAGATCTTTTGTTTTTCCTCATGGTCATGTATCTCGGAACTCTGCTATGAATAAAGGAAAAGGTTTACTTTCTTTTGGTCCCACTGTGGTGCCTGATGTATGTGTGGATCCGGTCACTGAACCGTCTAGACCTTTTCCTAGTCCTTCATCTGAGAAGGACCCAGTGATCCCCTTCCCTAGAGCCCTTCAGATGGGGAAGGGGAAGAAAATTGATCCAAAAAAGAGAGAGCTTGAGGAGTTCAGCCAGAGCATGATAGATCGATTCCACATCCAGCTGACCCTCCAGGAGGCTTTGCAGCACATCCCCCTTCTCCAGAGATCTTTGAGAGAGAGGACTACAGTCAGGAGGAGGAGGAACCACACTTCAGAGATACACGTGCTGACCAAAGCCACGTGCTTCGCGATCCAGAACCGACTGCCAGCCAAGAGGCCAGATGCAGGGGCCCCGTATGTCAGATGCCAGATTAGTGAGCAGTGGTTCGACCGTACTCTTCTAGATAGCGGATCGTCGATCAACCTACTTCCGGCAGCCCTTCTCGACCGCTTCGAGTTGGGCACTCTTCGACAGAGCAGGACAGTCCTTCAGTTCGCTGATCGATCTGTCAAGAGGCCGAAGGGGTTATTACGAGACGTTATCGTCACGATTCAGGGCCTGCAATTCCCCGTGGACTTCGTAGTGTTGGACATGGAGATCCCTGAGTCAGTGACCGATACCCCCATTATCCTTGGTCGTCCGTTCTTAGCCACAGCCAAGGCGGTGACTGATCATGATAGCGGGAAGGTGTACTTTCGCATCCAGGGCGAGAGTATACAAATAGAGATGGTCGAGGACTATAGAGCCAGATTCAGATCCAGCTCAGATGCGAGTACCGATACAGAGCAGCTGACAGACGCAGAGCCAGACATCCACCAGGACTGTGATTTTGTGATCACAGATGATGAGGCAGCTTGGGCAGACCTTGAGGCACAGACCACCCTCTCACTTTCAGACACAGCTGATGCAGAGATGACAGCAGAGGAGAGTCTGGAGAGCACAGACCTGGTTCAGGATACCATTGCGGCAGCAGAGCCGGCCCTTGATCGCAGCATGATGATTCGTGATGGTGGTGCTGATGCCACCTTGTTTCCCGGTGGTACTGATGCCACCGTTTCTGATGCAGATCCCTCGGATTCAGAGTCTGATTGGGCCGATTGCTATGATCAGATGCCAGACTCGAGTCCAGTTGAGCCTATAGATGAGGAGGAGGTAGACGCAGAGCAGAGCAGAGATAGTGCAGTTGAGCAGCCTTCTCCCGATCCAGTTTGCGAGAGTACACTTTCACTTTCCCAGGCAGATTTGGCAGACCTTGCAGCGTTCACTCAGTTCATTCCACAGCCAGATTTGCCGGCACCCAGCATTCCAGAGCTGAAGCCGCTCCCTACTTCGCTGAAGTATCGATTCCTTGCGGGCGATCCAGAGATGTACCCAGTCGTCATCTCCGCCGAGTTGACTGGAGAGCAGGAATCCCGTTTGATGGGGGTTCTTGAAAAGAACCGCAAGGCGATCGGATGGAGCGTAGCAGATCTCCATGGGATTAGTCCATCGGTGTGCTCCCACCATATCTATCTCGAGGATGGGGCGAAGCCGTCGCGTGAGTTCCAGCGGCGTCTGAACCCCAACCTGAGAGAGGTTGTCATGAAGGAAATATCGAAGTGGTGGGGTGCAGGTTTTATTTATCCCATTTCCGACTCCAAGTGGGTCAGCCCCTTGCATGTGGTGCCCAAGAAGACGGGCATCATGACTGTGATCAGTGAGTCGGGAGAGGAGATTGCTACACGAGTACCCATCTCTTGGAGGGTTTGTGTTGACTACAGGAGACTCAACCAAGCCACCAAGAAGGACCATTTCCCCTGCCTTTTATTGACCAGATCATTGAGAGACTGGCAGGGAAGAGCCATTATTGCTTCCTGGATGGGTACTCGGGCTACAACCAAGTGGCCATCGCTCCTGAGGATCAGGAGAAGACCACCTTTACCTGTCCCTTCGGCACATATGCTTTTCGACGCATGCCATTTGGGCTATGCAATGCCCCTGCAACTTTTCAGAGGTGCATGCTGTCGATCTTTTCGGACATGGTAGGGGAGTGCCTTGAGGTCTTCATGGATGATTTCTCGATCTACGGCGACGGATTTAATTCTTGTCTTGACTGCCTAGATCGAGTGCTTCAGCGATGTATTGAGTATCACTTGGTGCTATCTTGGGAGAAGAGTCACTTCATGGTGACTCAAGGGACGGTGCTTGGCCACATCATCTCCAACAGGGGCATGGAGGTTGATCCGGCCAAGGTTGATGTCATTAGGAAACTCACACCGCCGTCCAATCTGAGGCAGTTACGGTCATTTCTGGGGCACGTTGGATTTTACAGGAGATTCATTCATGATTTTAGCAGGATTGCCCGACGGTTGACCGACCTCTTGACGAAAGACACCGAGTTCCTTGTCGATGACAAGTGTCTTTCGTCGTTTGCTACTCTCCAGTAGTGCGTGATAGAGGCTCCTGTCCTCCAGCCGCCTGATTGGTCTCTCCCATTCGAGATCATGACGGACGCCTCCGATTTTGCCGTGGGGGCAGTGCTGGGACAGAGGAGGGATGGAGTACCATTTGCTATACACTATGTTAGCCGCACATTGGATTCCGCTCAGCGGAATTATACAGTCACAGAGAAGGAGATGCTAGCGGTAGTGTTTGCCCTGGATAAGTTTAGATCATATATCATTGGATCTAGAGTGACTTTGTTTACAGATCACACCGCCATCAGGTACCTCATGGCAAAGAAGGATGCCAAGGCCAGACTGACTAGATGGATCCTTCTACTCCAGGAGTTCGACATTGAGATTAAGGATAAGCCTGGAGTCAAGAATGTGGTGGCGGATCACCTCTCCCGTTTAGAGCAACCTGAGGAGACTGAGCAGATCGATCCTATCCGAGATACCTTCCCAGATGAGGCGATCCTTGCTATCGCCTCACTCCCATGGTACGCCGATATTGTGAACTTTCTCGTTGCTGGGAAAGTCCCACAAGATTGGCCCAGACAGAGGCTGGAGACCTTCCTAGCGAAGGCCAAGTCTTACCATTGGGAGGATCCCATCCTTTACCACGAAGGAGGGGATAGCGTCTGGCGTCGGTGTATTCCTCAGGAGGAACACCATAGCGTCCTCACTTACTGCCACAAGCTTGAGGCAGGAGGACATCATTCTGGGAGGAGAACGGCACAGAAAGTGCTCCAATCCGGCTTGTGGTGGCCTACCCTCTTCAAGGACTCAGATGAGTTCGTGAAGAGGTGTACTGACTGTCAGAGGATGGGCACTTGTGGACAGCGTGATATGATGCCGATGCAGCCCATTCACTTCTGTGAGGTTTTTGACGCATGGGGCATCGATTTCATGGGTCCATTCCCTAAGAGTCAGGGATTTGAGTACATTCTGTTGGCCGTAGAGTATGTGAGTCGTTGGGTGGAGGCTATCCCCGCCCGAGCCGCTGATGCGAGGACAGTTTGCAGATTTTTGAGGAAGCATATCATCACGCGGTTCGGGGTTCCACGAGTTCTTATTTCTGATGGGGGATCTCACTTCATCAACGACCAGGTGAAGGCACTTGCTAGCGAGTTCGGCATAGATCATCGTGTTGCTACACCGTACCATCCACAGACGAATGGTCTAGCCGAAGTGTCGAATAGGGAGATCAAGACTATTCTGCAGAAAGTCGTCCGCCCTGACCGAAAGGATTGGTCACAACTATTGGACTCGATCTTGTGGGCATATAGGACGTCTTTCAAGACACCTTTGGGTACATCTCCCTTTCGCCTCGTATATGGCAAGCCCTGTCACCTACCAGTTGAGCTGAGGCACAAGTCACTTTGGGCAGTCACAGACATTCTTATGGATCCATATGGTATAGGAGACCAGAGGAGGGCAGAGTTAGCTGCCCTGGAGGAGCTTAGAGATTCAGCTTTCTCAAGCAGCCTACATTATAAGGAGAGAGTCAAGGAGTGGCATGATTCTCATATCAGCCACAAGCATTTTGAGATTGGACAGAGAGTATGGCTGTTTGATGCTAGGCTTAGATTATTTCCAGGGAAGCTACAGAGCAAATGGAAAGGACCTTATCTGGTTCGGAAGGTACACGACAACGGTAGCATCGACATATCTGAGTTGTCTTCTGAGAGTACCTTCCGAGTGAACGGCCAGCGGCTCAAGCCATTTCTAGATCATGAGCCGCGGGTCGTTGATCTTGCCCCTATTCATTTTGCGTGAGATGTGGTCTTTGACTCACATCTAATGCATCTCACGCCTGAGCTTTACTGATCCTCCGCTGTACATAGATCCAGATGTCCATATCAGCACATTCTTTAGTCCCACATCCCTTTCTCCATCTTATGATTATGCTATACTTAGGGTGCACTTTACCCTAAGTATAGGGGGGATGTGAGACCTTTCGGGTATTTCTTTTGTTTCTGTCTACCTCTGTTTTGCTGCCTATACTTAGGGGTATCTTACCCTAAGTATAGGGGGGGTAGACCATGTACATTCTTCACTCGGTTTTCCCTTCGTGTACAGCCTGCTATACTTAGGATTACTTGATCCTAAGTATAGGGGGAAGGCCCGAGTCCCTCTTGACTTTTCATTCTCCTTTTGTATAGCCTTCCTTTTCACTTCCCTATACATTAGCACGAGTTATGTCTTCTTCATCGCTCTTGACTCTGAGGACATCGTTCGAGCTAAGTATAGGGGGGTGTGTATATATTTCATATATACTTTAGCCATAACTCGTACTTTGTGTGAGTGTGTTAATAAATAAAAATGGCTAAAAACCACAAAAATTAAAAAATTTAATAATCTTCTTTTATTTGCACATACATAGCTAGTGTACAAATTATTTTTGTAAAAATGATTTCAAAAATCTTTGGTGTAAAGCTTGTGTAAATATTTTCGTATCAAAATTATGTATATAGTACAAAATTTTTCCAAAATGTTTTGAAAACCAAAAGTTTGCAAAAATCTTGTGTAAATGTGTGTAAATACCTTTTTGCAAAACTTGCACTTCATGCAGCATCATTCATGATTTCAAAACATTTTTCAAAAATTTTGCATGATTGTAAAATAGTGTGTAAATATGCATCTTTTTGTACATATGTATATAGTTTTCCTTGGATGATAGTTGATATTTAAACTAGCCTGGAATCAAATTGAGAAATGGAGCTTGATTAAGATCTTAATCCACCTAATTTCTAAGAGGAACCTTATAGGGCTTAGGTTTAAGGCTTTTCAGGTCCATGGTGACTTAATTCTTTGAGTCCACTAGGCTGTGATCACATGTCATCTCAATGAGCCTAAATAGAGCACTTAACAACAACACATGACTCATATAGATTATGGCTTTACTTGGACAACCGCACTATGCACCGAGCTCTCTACGGATGAGGTGGTGAGGAGGCAGTCTTCCTTGACTTGGGGTAGCATATGAGGGTAGTACTTCTAGGCGGAACCTCTCTTCTTCATTTAGTGAAGGAAGTGCGTCTCAACTTGGTCCGGTTGCCATGAAGTCTAACGACGGGAGTTGTGGGTTGCAATAAAGCTTCAAAAGAGGGATAGTCTACTGGCTCAAGAGGAAAAACTCCTTGTATATATGCTGCACATGTACATGTTGTATAGATGCACTCGAAAAAAAAAATGCAAAAAGAAAAGAACTCCAAAAAAGTGGTGGGTCTGAGAGAAAATGATAATCCCACCGGAGTATGTATATAAGTGCAATAAGCAAAGCTTGGTTTCATGATCCACCTGTTGTAGCTTGCAGCAGGGAGACTTGGCTACACTGGTCAAGCTCCCAAGGGTACTTGGCTACACTGGCCTTGACCCATTCTCTTCTTCCCCCTCTTCTTGAGCCGGTTGTACTTGAACTTAGAAGGGAATACCCCGCTCCTCGAGGAAAGAGTGGCCAGATTGAGGTCATAGAGTTACCTTGTTGGGGAGGGTTGTCAAGTTGCCATTTCTGAGGTGGAGAGCTTAGACCTCACTTTCACAGTACAAGAAAAGATTCATGGTCTTCAGGGTTTGTGATTGATGACTTGTTCTGATCTGGAGCATTGAGGAGTCTTGGTTATAGAATAGTGGAACTTAGAGGCTGTTAGGTTTTAAGCTTAAGTCTGAATAAGGTTCCGACACATCAATAATCCAAAGATCTGATTAAGCTCCATACCTCAATTTAATGAAGGCAAGTTTAATAATCAACCTTGATCCATGTACATTCTCTTTTTCTTTTTCTTTCTTTCTTTTTCACTTCTTTTTCAAATAAGTGTTTGCTAAGGGACTAGCAAAGTATAGTATAGGGGGTGATGAATACCCATTCATCACTCTTTATTCTTATATTTTAGCTACAAAAACCTATGCAAATGCATGTAGATATGTGTAAATAGGATCAATTAGCAAAAGCATGCATGTTTGTAAATATAGATAATTAGCATGTTTTTGTGCAAAAA
Organism: Ottelia alismoides; assembly: GCA_037367405.1. NCBI lineage: Eukaryota > Viridiplantae > Streptophyta > Magnoliopsida > Alismatales > Hydrocharitaceae > Ottelia > Ottelia alismoides. The sequence continues at coordinate 314,379 of JAZKJV010004101.1, forward strand.
TAAAAGAATAAAGATGAAAAAGAAAAAGAGGGAAATATTTAGAATAAATATTGAGCAACCTAACCCAAGGGAGGGCTCAGCATGGGTCTGACCGCATACAAACAAAAGTAGAGAGAGATAGGGGCTCATATGTACATACTTATGTAAATAAATAAAATAATATTTTCCTCATCCAAAAATATGTTTTTATATTTTGTATATATTTAGACATCATTAAAAACAAAGTAAAAATTTAAAAATCAAAAATGCAAAATTACCCTTACACCATGTACATAGACCAGGATCCTTTATCTATTTCACCTTATAAATAGATTTATTTATTTTCCAAACTTTTTGTAAATATTCCATGGTATATATTGTACATAAAATAAATAAAAAGAAACAAAACAAAAATCAAATAAAAATTACAAAATTAAAAATACAAAAATATGTGTACATATATCATGTATATAGTTGTACATAAATAATTATTTAACCTAGGTATATAAATAATAAAAATAAAATAAAAATAGCCTCTTATTCCTCATTTTATCCTATAAATAAATAAAATATAAAATAGGAATAAAAATGTATAAAAATAACTAATTAAAAATCAAAATCAAAAATCAATATAGTGTATATATACCTATGTATAGCTATTATGTAAATACTTTATTTTTATTTCCAAAAATTAATTAAAAATCACAAAAAAATAGAAAAAATTAAAACAAATATCTTTCATGTTTTAAGTTTTTGAAAACTCGGCCATTTAAGGCCCCAAAAAAATCAAATAAAAATATAAGCCTTGGCGGGCTCTGATTGGTCCACGGGGGATTGTTGACCCCCGGTCAACACCTCCCCCAGGACCACCAGAGCCCGGGTCCTGTTCGCGGACCCGATTTCGCCCAATTATCCCCACCAAACCCGATCACTATTTCGCCTAATCTAAGATCCTAATTGTTCCCCAGGTATCCGGGAATCTCGCCCGACATTCCTCCTTGGGATCCGCGCTTCAGCTCGCCCTACCCGATCGATCCTTCCCGGACCTGCACCCACATAAAAGCCGAGCTCCGCCGCACTCCACTGTCATCTTTGGCTCTCCACCTTCACTCCCGTGACCTCCATTGCATTCAGCAAGGTGACAGCTTCCGTCTGCCGTGTTGCAGCGAGGAGGAGGGTGCCCGACCATCGATCCGGCAGCCGTGCGCCGCCGTGCTCCGCCACCTAGCTGGAGCTCGAGCCTCAGGCAGTGACGACCTTCGAGGCGACGACCGGGAGTTAGCCACACTCCAGCACAGTCTTCCGCTCCACCCCGGTAGTCGATTAGCTCTTTCATTTCGCCTAATTTGTAGTTTCGCCCAAATCGACTCTCCGACGTGTTCCCCTGATTCCGGCCATCTCGCGTAATATCTCGATCATCGGAACCCCCACACACCTTCGCCATCCTCCGACGCACGTTCTACGCCCACTCGTTCAACCCAGCTCGCCCCGGAGCTGGGAGTCGAGCTCCACCACCTACCGCTCGCCGGAGCTCATTCGCACTGACCCACCAGCCACCGTCACCCCGCTTCTTTGGGTCGAGGCACTTTGCCCTCGACCCGCGAAGCTCCTGGCGTGTTTTGCAGGTCAGAAGGAGGGCATCTGAGCCCCCCTCACATCAGGTCCAGGAGCCACCGCCGCCGAGCTCGCCGGAGCCCCTCCAGGGCTCGGGTGGGCCATCGGACAGTACCAGCAGCTGCGGGACGCCGTCGCCTATCTTCCCCGATCATCAGGAGCAGCTGAGGAGGACTGCAGCTCACGCACGAGGCCGGCGAAGCTCGCCGGTGGAGTGTTCTTCCGCCATCCTCCAGCACCGTCCGATCAGCCCCCGCTCCCAGTTTGCATCGCCACCGTCCGTTCTTCGAGGAGCAGCAGCCGTCGATCATCGCTAGGGGCTGATCAGGACCGTTCGAGCAGCGGAGAGAGACACCTGAGGCCATACCCGTTCGATCTTCCACGTGTCCTCTCCAGCACCGTCGATTCGGCTCAAGGGCAGACGAAGAGAAGCGCCCGCTCACCAGGACCGACCGATCTTCCACGTGGCGCTTATCCAGCCGTCGACGAATAAAGGGGTAAATTACGTAGGGCCCCCTCTTAGTTTCTCTTTTTAGTCGTAGTCCTGTAAATATTTTAGAACTTTTATTTACGTAGGGTAATTTGCATTGTGGACCTTGTGCTTATTTTTATTTACTTTTATGCCCCTGTGTATGTGATCTCACGTGCTTCGCCACGTGCTTTTCTGGGCTATTTACATCTTCTGTCCTGTAGTTCTGATGGGTTAATGAATGAATGATAACTTTTTGGTAATTGCATTTATGCCCCTGTGAGCATTTTATTTCTACATGTGCGGATTTTAGTGGGATTTTTGCATCCAAGCCCCTGGACTTTTAGTACGAGTTACCAAAAGGTCCAGGAACTTGGTTTTTATTACCAAAAGGCCCCTGAGTGCCCCAGGCACGCGCCACGCGCGTGACTTGCTGGGATTTTTGCACCTTGGCCCCCAGACTTGCGGGTATTTGCACTTACGTCCCTGTGCACAGTGCCCCCTCTTTGATTTTTGAATAAATATCAAACCACCTCCAAATTCGATGAAAATTTGACACATGGCTCCTGCCATGTTGTTGGATTTTTGAGAATTTTCGAGGACATTGTTGATTTTATTTAGTATTTTTAAAAATTCAAAAACACCTATTTTAGCTACTATCTAGGTTTGAAAATACCAAAAAAAATATAAAAACACCTTCAAAAATTCTAAAAAAATTAGTTACTGTTTCTTGTGTGTTGTTTGATTTTCTAGCCAATTTTGGCTATTTTTCATTGCTTAAAACCCCTAAAAATTGAAAAACCCCTAAAAACTCATAAAAATTATAATAAATAATTTAAAAATCCAAAAACAATAATTAGGGTGCCTAAATTTTCCTTGTTCTTTCTAGATTACAGGAAAATTACCTCCAAGGCTTGTTGAGACTCTTAAATATTTTATTTTTGAGTTTTAGGCCTTGCTGGACAGTACCTAGGATTTTTAGCATTGTTTGATTTTTAGAAAATAATTTACCCATTAGAAAAATATCAAAAATTCACCAAAAACACTTAAAAACCTAAAAAACATAAAAACCATTTTTCTTGAATTTTTGCTTGCATTTTGGTGTGTTAAATAAATTGTGGAAGTTGGCTTGATTTTGCTTTCTTTGATTTTCTTCATATTTTAAAATCCTAAAAAAAATATAAAAATCATTAAAAACCACTAAAAAACACTTTTCTTTTATTTTGTCTTCTTTTTACTACTTCGTAGGCCCTAGGCCAATCCGTGCTCCTTGTGTTCGACCCTGGGAGCTATACCAGGTTAATCACATAGCTAGGACCGCGCACTTCGTGTTTTGATTTTTGATTTCTTTCGTGGTCCGATATTTTTCTTGATTGACCTATACTCTGAGATCCGGGTCGCAACGACCCTTGTCTTATTACCTTCACCCGGGTCTTCGAGAATTTTGGGTCATCAATGCACACGCACATTACACATGGCTCAACATGAATGAGGTGGTGAGGAGGCGGTTGACCTTGGCTTAGAGTAGCATACGAGGGTAGTACATCTAGGCGGAACCTCTCGTCTTCCTCTAGGGAGGGAAGTGCATCTCAACCTGATCTAGTAGCATTGAAGTATAAAGACATGATGCTGTGGGATTGCAATAATGCTTCAAAAGTGGGATAGTCTACTAGCTCAAGAGGAAAAACTCTGTATGTATATGCTGCACCTTGTATATATTTAAAAAAAATGCAAAATCTCCAAAAGTGGACATGCCTGATTGAAAAGTAAAAATACCTGCTGGAGTGTATATACAAGTGAAAAAAAGAGAATAAGAGCTTCAAAGTCAAATTTTTGTAAGCTTGCAGTGGATGACTTGGCTACACTGGTCATACATCTAGGGTATGTAACTACACTGGTTACCGTCCATTCTTTTCTCCATCTCCTCTTTTTGAGCTGGTTGTATTTGAACTTAGAAGGGAATATCCCCGCTCCTCAAGGAAAGAGTTTCTAGATCAGGGGGCTAGAGTTACCTTGTTGAGGGAGGTTGTTTCTTTGTCATTTCTGAAGTGGGGAGCCAAAATACACATACACAGTACAAGTACATATTCATAGTCACTAGACTTTGTGTATGTAGGCTTGTTCTGGCCTGACTAATTGAGGCGATCAGACCATAGAATAGTGGAACTTGAGGGTTGTTGAGTTTAAAATCCGTTTCCCAATAAGGTTCTGCCAAATTAATAATCCAAAGGTCTGACCGAGCTCTATACTCTAATTTTATGGAGATCATGAGTTTAAAAATCAATATTAGTCTAAGTTCTTTCATTTTTCTTTTCTTTATTTTTGTTTTCACTTATTTTCTAAATAAGTGTTTGCTAAGGGACTAGCAAAGGTAAAGTATAGGGGGAATGATGAATCCACGATTCATCGCTTTTATTCATTTATTTTAGCTTTATTTCCTTAGTCAAATACCTGTAAAAATCCACTAATTTCATGAAGTTATCAGTTTATATGCATTTGTTAAATATGCATTTTAACACTTTTATATTCAAATAAAAGAATAAAGAAGAAAAGAAAAAAATAAAATAAAAAAATAAAAATAAAAATAAAGGATGTATTTATGAAATAAATGTAGACTAACTCAAACCCCGAGATAAGGTCAAGACTTGACCTGATCGACTAGGAATAAAGTAGGAGGAGATAGCGTCTTTAATCCACAAATCCAAAAATCATTTGTAAATATTTTTTCCTTCTATATTTGTACAAATATTAACTATTTTATTTGTATATAAATTGACTTCAAACTAAATATTTTTCTAAATAGAAAGTGTAAATAAAAATATTTTTGTAAATAATAAAAATAATTGCAAAGTAAAACTATGTATAGATTAAAAGTATCCACACTTAGAAAAAGCCGTAAAGAGACAATTGAAAGATCAATTCCGGCTCCATACGAACCCAAATTGAATCAAACTCACTTCAATTGTACTCTAAATTAAATTATCTGTAAATGGCTATGGTTTCATAATTTTTGGAGTTACAATTGAAAAGTCAGTTTGCTAGGGTGGTTTTTGCAATTTTACCATTTATTTATTGTATATATTTATTCATCTTTATTTTTTATATAAATGTAAATAGCTATAAATATTTCCATAATTATTTAAAATAAAAATATAAAAAATAAAAAAATATAAAAAATAAAAAATTATTTCCTTATATGTACATGTATATAATGTACTATATGTGTATATTACTTGTATATAACTAATTTCCTTATAAAAAATACTAAAAAAATAATTTCTAATATTAATTAATTAAATTAATATAATTACGAATTTTTTATTATTTATTAAATTATTTGATTTGAAAACCTACCATGTATATAAGAATTGATTTTCTACCTTATATAACCACCGTTAAGGTGGCTAATTAATTTTTGTAAATTATTTTAATTATTTTATTTAATTACAAATTTTATTTTATTTTTTTATTTTTTTTTAATTTATTTAAATAACCACTAATGACCTGCCTCTTTTGTAGACATCTTCCTTTTTTGGATTTATTCTTCTTTTTATTGAGCTCCTCCTCTCTCATTTTTCTCTTGATCAATCTTTGGTGGAGAGGAGCCTGATCTCCAAGAGCTACTTGTCGTAGAAGGATGCCCAGTCTCTGAGCCATTTGGTGGCAGTGAGTCGGTCCTCGTCGAGGCCAACATGGCATGTCCGATCCCAAGGTGAGATCCAATTTATTTTTCTTTGTCATTTTAGATTTGATTTTTACTTCAATGTCATAATTAAATTTTAGATCCTAATTTAAAAAAAATAATCATCCCGATTTGATTTGTCTCGATTCCGATATTTCATCTCACATTCTTGATCTCTACATTTCACATTCTACCTCACATAATCTATCACATCCGATCACGCACTGTGGTCAGATCTCCGTATCTTTCTCCCATCTCATCGGATATGTATTCACCCACTGATTCCTATTTTGATTTTTTGGGGGGACCGAGCCGGCGTGCTCTTGTCCTCATTTGTTTATAAATAAAAAAATAAAAAAACATTTCAAATGTTTTTATCTCTAACATTTGTGTTGCGGGAATAAAAAATAAAAAAATCTTATATATTTTCTCTTTCTAGCATTTGTTTTGCAGGAATTTAATAAAATATAGAAAAGATATAAAAATATCTCTACAATTTATGTTTTTTGAAAAAAATATAAATTTTTTCTTTCATGATTCTGTTTACAAAAATTAATATAAAAAAATACTTCTATTTTTGTTTACAAATATTAAAAAATTAAAAAATTAAAAAAAAAGTTGCGGGCTCGCCGATGCCACCTCTAGGGGTGCCCTCCGCCAAGTGGCACCACACAACGATCGCGGCCCTCCGCCCGTGCCACCTGCGGCTAGGGGCCAGCGTCGTCATACTTGACCACCATCGTCGCCCTCCGTATGTGCGACCCTACACCGACGGTGCCAGTCGCGAGCCCGCACAGCTCGCCTCCTCCATCGCGGTGCCTTCGTCGCCCCGCGAGCCCGCGTGACTCGCCTCCGCCCCCCTTTCCACGTGCCACCGCGCAGCTCGCCGCCTCCACCGGTTGCGCCCTTCCGCTCCTCTCCCTCCAGCCGCCAGCATGCACCATCCGCGTCTAGACCACCGTCGTGCGTCACCACGTGCTGCTCCGCCATCGTCCAGGAATCATCGCCCGATGCCCAACGGCTGCCGTCCACCGACCTGCCCCCGCCTGCGCTATCATCCGCCCACTGCACCTCTGCCTCCTGCTGCCCCGCAGCTTGGGTGTGAAGAGGGAGGGCGGCGGCTTATCCCCCTTGCTCCCCTTTGGAAGAGAATGAAGAACCCCAGGGGGAGGGTATTTTAAAATAAAAAAAAATTTGAGAAAATTACATATTCACCCCAGGAAGTTTTTCAAAATTGCGGAAAAGGCCCTACATATTTTATGGAGATCACGTCTTGTGTACCATAATGTGGGATCAAATCCCATGTTAGTTTCTGCTCTATGGTTTCTATAAACAGAGCAGATCTTTTGTTGTTACAATTACAACACATGTGATGAGGATCAGGATGCGCACCAGCCAGCCCCGACCCCCTCTAAGGACCGTCTGATCCTCATCGAGTGACTCCCCTACATTAGAGCAGGTGCTGTAACAGCAGAGGATCAGCTCCCTTCTATGAAACACATGCAAATCCTAATAGCATGAATGTAATGCCTACAAAGATGACCGTCTATTGCACGTTCCCTCACCATCAAGTCACCACTAACTGAGATGCCGCCCTAACGATCGTTCACACCAGCCATTTTAAGCAAACGAATGTCGACAATCTGATCATGACCCTGCATGGTGAACTGGTCTACATCCCTTCAAGTTTGTGATATAATCCAAGCCATTGCATTAGCATCTGATGGTTATTGCAGATCGACCCTGAGTACATGGCACGAATACTCAGAGAATGGGATACACCTATTCTTCCCTTTCGACTCGATATGCAATAAAACCCTAAAGTTCCCTCCTATGGAGGGTTCTACTTTTTTTTTTTTTTGACACTAGATCAACTAACTATATTGTTTACGACTAAGTTTTTTATGAATGCACCAAACATATGCTGACGTTTTTGTTGACTTTTTTCGGTAGAACGTCCACGTATGTTGTTTTGGTTGTAGTGTGTTAGTCTATTACTATTGTTGTTGTTATCATAAAGATCATTCGTTATCTTTTGTTTTAAAAATTAGAGAACCATCGTTTTACAAGACTTCACGAAAGAAGTAGAATGCATTCTTTTGTAGTTCAAACTTAGCACGATTGACATCTCTGCTACGACTTAATGGAGAGCTCAAGCAATAAAAAAATATGTTCTCATCTTTATATTTATATTGAGTATTTTTTAAATTTTTCATTTTTTTCTATTCTCTTTTTGAGAGAAATCAACTCCTGTTAGCATATCCATTTATTGTTTTCAATCAAAAGGCAACTAGGTTACTAACATCATATCAAGATGTTCGGGATATAAAAACCATCTCTATTACTGCAATATATTGGACAGAATTTTCTTGATTCCCCATCTTCGAAGGAAAGAATATTTTCAGAGCAATGCTATTTTTCAGGTAAGTCGAGAAGGGAAGAGGGGCATACCATCTCCAGTAGCAGTGGTGTCTTCAATTGTCTCTGGTCTCACGGTATAAACTTCGATGGCATTCAAAATAGGAGGAAGCGTGGAATCACTTCTTTGAACGAGAGAAAACTTTAGGGTATCATAACTTCTTGGATTACGAGTGTAAAGCGTTGTTAATTCTAGGTAGTCCATAGTAAGATTGGAATAAAAAGGTGCTCCGTTCAGTAAGACGTCCAAAGCTCTGGAATCATTTTTTCCGAGTAGTTTGAGCTCTGCGAAGTGTAGGAAAAAATAATAATCAGGAGGAGGCCTTTCGTTGCTGGCTGGGGCTTCAAATTCTAAACTTGAACCGCTGGATGGAGCCACTGCAGTTTCCATAACAACGCTAGGCGGATCATAAGAGTTATCGGTAGCAACCTTCGAAGTTGTCGTTAGCAACGTCCAATTGGATTGCATGTATGGAACCCACAGACGATCATAGATATCCTTCTCGTACCTGAAAGCAATTTGAGTTAGTTTGTAATTGAAGTCCTCGAGTATATGACCCGCGAAAACAGTTGGCTTCGTATTTTTAATGGCGTTGTCCGTCGAGTATAACAAATAAAGCAAAAGATCATGGCAATAAAACAGTAGTTCAAACGAAAAATGCCACAAATTAATTGAATTTAATTTGCCTATGGTACTATAAAATGAATAGCTGACTATTAACTATGACCCGAAATGAGTAATTTTTGATGGTTTTCCTTGGACTCAAGAACCTAGGAAATTGTAGGATCAGTCTTTCTTTATATTTACTGCCTCAGCTCCAAGTCCGAGATACTTCATTACATAAAGAAGGAAATATTGCTATTGATCTACATATAAACTCAAAATTATATGTTAACCTTTTCAATATCTCTAAGTTACAGTGCTATTATCGTGCTAAGCATGGACGCTGTTTATCGAACTAATCTGCATATAAGTTGATGGAATTTGTTGTGATGCTTCGGATCTTCAAGTATATATTTTACACTGATACATTGCATAACCCCTTACGTAACGGCCCTCAATGGTGGCAAGCGATCCCACCATCCGAAATGCAAATCATGTTTGCTTTGGGATTTATAGATTGTGACTACTTTGGGAAGTTAAGATCATGTCGTTAAATAAAATTGACCTAAGATAACGAATAATTTGAACATTCGTTGCAATATCTTCAAATGTTAAATATGTACCAATGTATATTATTCATTGTAAAATTAACTTTTCTTCTAAAAATTAATAATATATTCATTACTAAATGTTTTGTTGACTTATTCATTAAAACTTTTATTTATTGTTGCTAAATTTAACAATGATTAAGAAAAAAGTAGCAGATAATTGTTGTTATATGATTCGTTGTTAGGAATATGCAATGGATAGGATATTCATTAGAATTTAAAGAGAGATAATATTCATTGTTATATATTTAACTGCGAACGATATGTCAACGAATACCCAGACTATTTCTTGCCTCGGGCCAATTTTACTGTAGTGTGTTAATTTGGATTTTTTGGATCATTTTGTTTTAGTATGCATGTAAGAAAACCCCTAGATGATAAGAGTTATACCTTTCATCTGTCATATAAAGAGATCTATCACCAATGAGTAAGTACCCCAGTTAAGGGTGAATTTCAATAATCTTAGGTCACAATTGTCTCATGCCTGCTTATCTTTGTATTTTATTTGAGTTCTGCATTCACTGTGTGCAACAAATTCGTATTGTAACACTTGGATTTGAAACCGAATCAGACGCAATTTAGGTCCATATAATAAAAAAAGTCATCGATATTAAATAACATGAATCTATCCATAGATCGTACATCAAATTTGTTTGTGTGCAATCAACCAAAAATCGATTGCATCGTATTTCATGTCATTGGAAAAAGTTACAATGTGGTTTGAACCACAAAATAAATTAAGAACATCACAATTTTTGTTTCAACAAATCAAAACCAATGGAATTGATTTATTGTCGATCGGGGGTCGTTTGACCTGTTTAAATCGTAAAATTTAATCATAAATCAAAATCGTATTCCTTTAATTTTTGAATCCACCCTAGCTAAGTCCGAGACGGTCGAGACAACCTATTATTCATCTGAATCAAAGACTCATGATGAAAATAGTGATAACTTTATTATTTTAAATAAGTTAGAAATAAAGTCTATAGAAAGTTAAAAAAATAATATCAAATTCCAGCACACCCATGTGTGCCCTCTTCTCTCCCAAATTTTGATACCTAAAATCGTCTGATGAATCTCCATTTAATCACTTTATCCTATCATTTGGTCTTAAAATCCTTAACTAAATGCATGTAAATAGCATTATTTTGTACAAATTATTATCCATCATTCATTCCATTTATTGTATATAAAATATAGTTTTTAATGCCAAAATTATAGAATAAAGAAAAGAATAAGAATAAAATACCAAAGGTATTTTATGACCCTAAACCCTGAGACTAGGCATCTTGATGACTTGGTCGATGATGAGGCGTCTAAAGATCGGGTTTCGCGGCCTTCACTTTTTAAAAGAAGAAGAAGAGAGTGAAGGTGTCGGTTGTAGCGGAAAGCCGCGAAACAGAAAAGTGTGTTTCGATCTTTAGACCTATCAAACAAATTTACGGTTTCCTGTCGGAAAACCGTTCACTAATTATTTAACCAGGCAAGTGTTCCTGGGTCGAACTCAAGGAGGCAGAATATATTCCCTAATTTTTCTTCTCGTGATTTTATTTTAATTCTTCTCTAAGTCAGAATGCCTTTTTTAGTGGTTTTTATTTTTGTAATTTTTATTTGATTTTATTCTTTTCAAATATTTATTTAATTTTCAAAAAGGGATATTTTTCAAAATATTTATTTATTATATAATAGGTGAATAGAGGATAGATGATACTATATAGGATAGGTGATCGAGGTTCGAGCCGCGTACTCGAACTACACAAGAAACCAAAACAAAACGAGGTGGTTTTCGAGAAAATCAAAACACGTCAAAAACTCGTCGAAAAGCCGCGAAAACTTTATACTGTGTAGTTAGGGTAGTTGTGTAACTACCCTCCAAGAATCGTCGAAATCCGAGATCAAATGGACAAGATACAGCCCCTACAGCCCAGGGGCATAAGCGTAAGAAAAACTAATTAAAATGTCTTCAAATAGGTCCACAAGGACTGTTCTGGAAGAAAACTAAACAAAGTATTACATTTAGGTCCCTGCGGAGGGACCTAATTGTAATTAATGGAAACTTGGGCGGTGGGATGAAAATGCTGGAAGTTCGCTGGACTTATTGTGCAATTTCTCCACCGATTCGGATTCTACGGCTGAGATTAGAACGTCCAGGTGCTGATCAAGCGGTTCTCGCGATGCCACGTGGCGCCGAACTGTGCGCCCGCTGTTCTTGGTCAGTTGGAGCTCCTGGCGGACTCGCCTCCTTCTCCGATTTATGGCGGCTGCACTCCAGCGAATCTGACGCTCCGGCGGGGCCAGAGGGGTGGCTCCTCCACCCCTCGAGCTCGCCCGCGGTGGGGATGGCAGTGGCGGCGCTCCGAGCGGCGGTGGTAGCTCGAAGAAGATGACGACTCGGCTCGGTTGGTTTGAAGGCTGTTCTGGATGTCCAACTTCGAGTTGATTTTTAATGAAGCTCGAAGATCTCCAATGGTGAATGACGACCGCGCGAGGAACCTGGACCTGCAAGGAAGATGTTCATGTGCTCGATTCGTGATGAATCGGCCGATATGTTAAGAAATCAAGCTCGAAAATGGAGAAAGCAATCTTACGTTTCCAGCTACATTCCCGAATGCGCGAAGAAGATGAAAGTTTTGAATCCGATTAAAGGCGAGATTAAATGAATCGAATGGAGATTTCAAATGTGCGTGCAAGATGGTTGATTAGGGTATCTAAAAACGCGATTAGCCACGCTAATCGTGGCACGATGATCGAGAAATGAAATTGCAAAGTGGAGGAAGTAGGTCTGAGATTTCCAAGTGTATTACCTGGAAAAGGATGCTCGACGGTCGACCTTCCCGGAGCTTCACGCTGCACACGGCGGCGATGCAAGGCGGCGCAGCACCTTGGAACTCTTCTCCGATGAACCCTCTTCCTCGCGAGCCCTTCCCGTGGCGCTGTCACCGCTCGAATGGGTTGGAATCGGGTGGGGAAGTTAGGTAGTCGGTGCACTGGAGCTGGATAGCTTGGAGGCTGGAAGAAGTTGTTTTGCCATGGCGACTTGGAGGCCTTTTATAGGGAAGATGCTTGGGCTCCAAGTTAGATCTAAGGGTCGGCGAGGTAGAGGGTTGTTAGGGGAATAGAATGGAGGGTTTAGATGGATCAGAAGCTTCAAGAGGCGCGCGGGAAAATTGGTGGAAGTTGGGTGGTTGAGCAGCTGGTTGAACAACAGCTTCTTGGAGAAGAAGCTCCAGGTGCTGACACGTGTCAGCACCTGGTTGGTCCAGGAGTAGAAATAATTTAAAAAATAGATAATTAAGTTATTTCAAGTAGGTATAAATACAAGAAAGTTACATAATTTTATTTTCTAAATTATGGTATAATTACTTTTAATAAATAATAAGTATTATTTAAAATATAAATATTTTATTAATAAATATGTATTTATAAATAGGTTTTGAATTTTTAATTTAATAAATAATTAAGTAAAAATTAATTTTATATTTTATTAATTATTAGGGTATTAAATAAGACTTGTACGAATTTTTATGGATTTTTATGAATTAATTTACATATTTTAATAAATAGAGGAAGTGTCTATATAGGTCAATTATACCTATATTTTGGGGTATTTGATTTTATAAAAATAATAAATAGTCTCCAAAAATTATGAAATAATTTATGGTGAAAATATAAGATCATGAAATAATTTAAAAATTATAAAATTAAGAAAATAATAAATAAGGTGTGTTACATAAAATAAATAGCCCAGAAACCCCTTTGTCTTTTGGTCTCAAAACCGACTTTTTGCAAACGGACTCCGAATTCAGTGAAATCACCTTTATTAATTAGATAATATTATTTTATGAACTTTAAAGGTGAGTAGAGTGAAATTGGAGTTCGTATGAGGAAGTTATGATGTTCGGAAGTTGAGATTTTGACAATTTGTAAGCTGAGTTTCTTGGTATATTTACAAGGTAATATTTTTAACTTATTTTTATATTTTTATTTACATTATTATGAATAATTAGGAGAAAGATTTGATGAAGAATAAATTAAGATGAAATAATTAAAATTCTCTGAAGTTTGGTATTTATTTAATAAATAGTGAAGAGTGTATATACATGTGATAGACTATTTTTATTGGGTTTTCTTTCCTTATCTCCCCCTACTTATTGGTTTGTCGACCAATCCATGCTGACTTGGTCTCGGGGGTTGGGCTATAAATATATCTTACAGTTATATTTATAGTTTAAGTCATATTACATATATATACATATATTCCATATGCCTTTATTTTTCTTTTTCTGGTTCTTTATTTATTTACATGAGTTTAGTGGTTAAAAGTGAATATTTACATATGAATAGGGTTTTGTTAAAGTATGAAAATTAGTGAGTATTTACATGTATTTGTTAAGGGTTTTAAGACAAAATGCGACAGAAAAGTTAATGAATCATGGATTCATCAACCCCCTATACTTAAACTTTGCTAGTCCCTTAGCAAACACTTATTTTGAAAAAGTAAGTGAAAAAGAAAGAAAGTTAGAATGAATTTGTTTTCCTAAACCAATTCATGAGAACAGACAAAGGACAGAGCTCGATCGGGCCTGAAACAAGCATTTTGTCGGAACCTTAACTAAGATTAGGATTTCATCCTCAACAGTCTTCAAGTTCCATAATCCTTACTCAAGATCACTTCATCGGCTAGTTCAGACTCACTTATTCATATCGCAAACTCTATCATCCTTGAAATCAACTTGTACAGTGTGTGAATTGATTTAGCTCTTCCTGCTTAGAGAACCGAAGAAACCGTCAATCCCGGCTATACACTCCTATGGATTCCTCATCCCGCTACTCTTTCCTCGGGGAGGGAGGTATTCCCTTCTGAGTTCAGTTCTGCTATGTCCACAATCGAATATAGGGAGAAATTAGAAGAATGAGAAAAGAAGTGGAGTGCGACCAGTGTAGACGCATCTCCTTGTGAAGCCCAACCGGTGTAGCTGAGTCTCCACTAAGATGTGCAGGCATATTTGGTGGAAGCTTTGACCAGTTTGGTCTATTTGGTGGCTTCTGCTTTGTGTTGACTTTGTAATTTGCTTGCACTGCATTCATCTTTTGTGCCTCGACGGTTATAGAATCTTTTTAATCCGTCCATTTTTTTGAGGTCTTAGAAGAATTGTGTCAGCAGATCCTTCCCTCATCCGAAGCAACTATCGCAACCCCAATCTCTCCCGTCTTTAGACGTCAATGTCGCAAAGATAAGGATAGGAATGCACTACCAAGGTGTACTGTCCTTCGGAACTCCATGCGAGTTGAGCTAAGTGCAGAGTGCATGTGTTCAAGGTTGGTTCACTGGTGAAGAGTTGTACGGATGACTCCAAATGGTCTACTTAAGCTCAGATGACTTGATTTCACGAATATGGTCTTACGGAACCCAAAGATTTTAAGTCACCAGACCTGAAGAGTCTAAATTCCAGTTCCTAATCAGGCTCCTTACAATGAGAGTTAAAGGCCGTAATCAAGCTCCATCCTTCAGACTAGACTCAGTCCTTAGTTCCGGAAATCAAACTTATTCTGAAAAATGCGAATGCAAATGCAACCATGTTTTTGTGAAGTCTATTTTCTGGATTTTACTCATTTTTTATGAATTTTAAGGATTTTGTAATTTTTACAAATTTTAGGACTTTGTATTTTTTAGGGATTTTATGATTTATAAACAAGGTTTTATTTACAAATTTTATAAGATAAATTTTATTTAAGTTAAATGTCTAATGTATTTTACAAATTTTATCTACAAAGTATTTACAAGAGTTGAATGGCTTTTATACAAATTTTAATAAATAGGATTTTAAATAAGTATTATACAAAATTTAAATACAAGTTTTAATTACAAGTTTTAAGCATGTTTTACTTATTTACCAGGATTTTATAAATAAGAGAATGGATTTTAAATTAACCCGCACCCACTTTTTATGGATTTTATAGTATAGAAAATACATAAAAGTACGAGTTATGACCGAAAGTATATATATAATATATACGCACCCCCCTATACTTAGCTTGAGCTATGTCCTCATAGCGTCAAAAGAGAAAAAGGAGGGCATAACTCGTGTTAAGTAAAAGTGGGTGAAAAAGAGATATCGATGTCAAGTCAGTCAACCCCCCCTATACTTACGATCTGGTCATCGTAAGTATTATGAGAGAGCAAAAACGGGATGACTGAATGAAAAGGATAAATAACGAAGAATTCAAAAGGAAAGAATACGAAATCATCGAAATCACTCGGTCCCCCCTATACTTAGGATAAGGCATCCTAAGTATAGAAAAGAATAAGCCAAAAATTGGGGATCAGTGATTCGTGAAAAAGAATGGCTATACAAAAGAATTAGTACAAAAATAAAACGTAAATCAGCGGGCAATCAGTCCCCCCTATACTTAGGATCTGGTATCCTAAGCATAGAAGACGAGCAAAAACGGGGACGATTGTGGTCTATGAAGAATATACAAGTGTTGTGAATCTCCCGAATGGCTCAAAAGGAATTGTACAGGAAGAAGTAAAAGAATGATTATGATTCCTGTACAAAATAGATCACTTCAGTACGGGCCAGATGATCAGTAGTCTCTACGAAATGCTTCAGCATCTGCCCGTTAACCACGAACGGTTATCTGATTACTCAACCAGGATCATACTGAATTTTCTGCTTCTAGTGTGTATACTGATCGCTAGCTGTAACAGTAGAGCCTTTTCTGTAAGTGAACTCTGTACATGGCATAGCTCTCTTTTCTGAAATATGCGTCTCTGGAGTCGGACTACAGAAGGTGTCTATATGTGTCAGCATTACACCATCCGACTCTCTACGCTGAATAGACTGTATGATCTGTGCAATGTATTCGATGGACTCTTGTGTTGTAATATGTGTTCTTTCAATCTGCGGCACAGAGATATCTACTGCAGGTGACTGCTCATCTGAATCTGATATGAAATCTGTTTCTGTATGTGAACAATCATCTGAAGAACTAGGTACCAAGTGATCTACCCTATCCTCGTGTAGGATATCTTGGGTATCAAAATAAACACTCTCAAGATCAGGAGACTGTATCTCATCTATGTTCTGACAATCTTCCGCAAGACTAGTGTCCTCTGAAGTGAATGACAATACTGATCTAGGACTGCTACATTCTCTCTCCATCTCAATGTGTATCTCTCCGTTGTCTGTACGGAATGATACTCTCCCAGCATCATAGTCAAAGAGTGCTCTTGCTGTCTGCAAAAAGGGTCTCCCGAGAATGATTGGAGCAAGGTGTAACTGAGTAGGGCATGTCATGTCTAGGACTGTAAAGTCCACAGGAAACTGCGAGCCCTGAACAGTCACGATAATGTTCCTTAACACACCTCTAGGTCTCTTTATAGATCGATGTGCAAACTGAAGAATCGCCCGTGATTTATAAAGAGGACCTAGCTTGAGCTTATCAAATAAAGAGGATGGAAGTAAATTGATCGAGGAACCATTATCTAAGAGAGTTCGATGGAATGCAGTGTCTTCAATCTGACAGTTGACATAGTGAGCTCCCAAATCTTTCTTCTTCTTGGGTACCTTGTTCCGAATTGCACACGAAGTTGCCTTGGTCAAAATATGCTTCTCAACTCTTGATCTTTTTTCCTACGAGTAGTACATTTGTTTCTCAACTGATTCTTGAGTGTAGGAAAATGATCCAAGGCATCGTGCAGTGGAATCTTCAGAAAAATGTGATCTTTGAGCAACTTTTCAATCTGTGGAGATTCAGGATTATTTTTGGTCTTTTTCTTTCCTTTTCCAAACAAAGCATCGGAAAAAGGAATAAAGTCAGGATTCAGAAAATCAGAACTTTTATTCAAATCATTGGAATCAGCTTGTACATCGAGAGTCTCAGAATTATTTACAAAACTCTCTAAAACAGGGGAAGA
This sequence comes from Ottelia alismoides, assembly GCA_037367405.1. Lineage (NCBI taxonomy): Eukaryota > Viridiplantae > Streptophyta > Magnoliopsida > Alismatales > Hydrocharitaceae > Ottelia > Ottelia alismoides. Next base: position 331,674 of record JAZKJV010004101.1, read on the forward strand.
AATGTTTTTGTCTGGGGATTCTGCCTGATCTGGCGTGATATCATCATCTGAGTCGCCAGTATCCATATCTGAACTGTTGGCATTGCTCCCGTCTATTGATTCTACATCGTCATCCTCTTGCGGTTTCTCCTCCTCGGCATTCGGATTATGCTCGTGCTCCTCTGGTTACCTCTCCTCTCCAGTAGGTGTTTGCGGTGATCTACCGCTCCTGAGACGAATAAAGTTAGACAAAAATTCAGGAAACGAGATCTTACCTGTAGTATCTACCTGATCTGGATGCCTCCTCTTGTTGTTCGGATTCATCTGAGGCTGGGCTGGAAGAGTGGTCTTCGGCACGGTTAACTCGTCCAGACGACGGTTAACCTGCTCCATCTCTGTTTTGTGTGCGATCTGGAGCGTACTGAGCATGTCCATAATCTGGTTGAGCGCCTGGGCCTGTGAAGACATCTCCGGTTCGGTATGGTGGCCCTGGCTTGCTCCTCTCTCCTGCTTTGGCGTGAAGTGCTGAGAGGTGGACGGCTGGGAGTATCGCTGTGGTGTAGAGGAAGATTGCTGCGGCTGCTGAAAAGAATAATTCGGTGAAAACTGAGCAGGGTGCTGATAAGTAGGCTGCGGTCTCTGATGGTAGACGTTCGGATGAGACTGCGGCGGCGTGAAATTCTGGCGGTGCTGGAATTGCGGACGTCCATGCAGCGGATGACCGTACGGCTGCTGCTGCTGATGATTCGGTATACTCGGCTGCTGAACTGGAGTATACCAAATCCCATTTATCTCGAAAGTGGCTTGCGGCTCCACCTCCATCTCTGTAGCGCTGATGACCTGGCCGGCATTGGCATGAGACTGATCCTCATGCCAATCAATCTGCGGAATCTCGGGCTCGCTCTGAACATATTGTATCTGACGGGTGGGTGGAGCGGGTGCGATCCTCCGTGCTGGCTGTGAAGAAGTCTGACTCTGCTGGTACTGAAGTTGAAGATCAGAGACCTTCTTCGAAAGATCACTCAGCTGCTGAGGTAGAGATGAGAGTTTCTCCAACTCTCGCAGCGGCTGTAGGTCTTGGACCTGCTTGTGAATCACGTCCACCAACGTTAATTTCTCACTAATGAAGCCCATGTTGGTGTTGGATTCAGAGTCTGATATATTCGCCACCTTGTGATGCTCTCGGTGATGTGGTGGCTGCGGGGCTTTCTGATATGCCCGAGTAGAGTCTATAACTCTCGAGTTCTAGGCCATCCCTTCGAAGATGGCCCAGACTGACTCGGCATCCTTGTTCAAGTAACTGCCGCCACATGCGGCACTAACTAGCCCCTGAATTTCCGGCTGGAGTCCTCCGAAAAAATTCTGTACTAGCACCTTCATTGGTATCTCATGATGCGGGCATCTCTCCATCAGGTCCTTGAATCGATCCCATGCCTCATGGAATGATTCGTTCGGCAATTGCGTAAAATTGGAGATCTGACTCATCATCATGTTCGTCCTTCCTAGAGGAAAATACTTGTGCAGGAAGGTGGACTTCAGGTCGTCCCAAGTGGAGATTTCTCTCCCTAGATGGCTTAGCCAATAAAGGGCCTTATCGGCTAAGGCAAAAGGAAAAGCCTTTAGGCGCACGGCTTCCTGTGTCACTCCTGGATAGCAGGCCGTTCCGCAGATCATCTCAAACTGCTGTAAAAACGTGAACGGCTCCTCTGCGGCATTCCCATAGTACTTGGGAAGCAAAGAGATGAAGGACGGTCGGAGTTCGTATGGCCCTTGATTCGGCGGTAGCCGAATCCAATGATGGAGCGTTCGAGCGCCCGGGTCATACTCGTCCCGTAAAGTAGCGGGAACCGCAGGCGGTAACTGGTTCCCGGCCCCTGCTCTGAGTGCGGCTAATTCAGCCTGCAGCTCGGTCTGAACTCTAAACTGTTCTCGAATCTGTAGATTCATCTGCTGAAGTGTGTCGAGAATACCTGTCGTGACATCTCCGTTCGGATCTGCTCTTCCCTCCGGATGATCCTCAGCTGCTAGCCTCTCATCTGCTGCCGGTGCTTTCCCACGAGCCATCTGATCGTCTGTAAAATGGAAACTCTCGTAAGAACTCATCGAGAAATACTCAGGAGATTTGGATTCTGTATTGAGGCGAAGGTCTGCCTCAATGATCTGGCCAGGAGGCGAGGGAGTCTGGGTCTGACTCGCCTCGAGATCGGATGGGACCAGCTCGGGAAGAGGGTCATCCCGAGCCTGTGAAGACATACGCTCGACGGTGGACGGTCGAAAGCTCACAGAGTCTGAGCCGAAAAGCCGTCGAGACGTCATCTTCGATGTCAAGAGAAGATTGGAAGATCACGTGTACGATTCAACTGAAGAAGGAATGCGAAAGCCGCGGAAACTCATGCCCCGCAAACAAACACAAGGCAAACCCCGTTTTCACCAACTCAACCCTGATGAAGACCGTAAGAGTTCGGTCTTTTTATCTTTTCGGTTTTAGGGTTGTGATTATCAATCGTTGCGGTTACGCGGGCTGAGCGAGCCAATAGGAGCCCGATAGTTTCTTCAAGACACTGGCCTGAATCCTTACGCGAGACCACTCGCACTCAGCCAGTATGGGAGTAAGTACGGACCGTTTCCGGCTACCCGTGTTACTTGAGGACGGAGCCGTGTGCAGTGTCCTCTAAACCTCCCACTCTGCTAAGTAAACCCGGACCGTTTCCGGCTACCCGAGCTTACCCACTGAGGAACAGCGATCAGGTGTATGGACCCAGTAGTATCCCGCAAGAAATACAGGGTTTTGTCTCTATCCTTAAATGTCGACTCTCAACTCGCGCACTCTGAGAAATGTGCGGGGGTTACTCTCCCCAAATCAATTGGATCGATTTTACAGTTTTTGATCAGATATTTTTAGCAGTCCCAATTTTTAATTTTGCAATTTTTATGGATTTTCAAAAAACGTCTATTTTTGTCTTTTTGTTAAAACCCTAGAGCAAGCACCTAGGTTGCAAGTCCTAAAACTAGCTATGAGGCACAAGCAAATAGAGCGAAAAACCTAAGCAAGCATCTAGAAAACCGCGAAAAACCGATAAGCGATGAAAAAGCCGCGGTGGGTGCCCTGATTCACCAGATACACGGTATCCGATGAATCAAGCCCCTAAAAAAATGAAAGTTTTATTAAGCTAAGTACAACTCTCTCCCTTTCTCTATCAAATAAAAGGATACTAAATCTCTGCTCCTCTGCAGTCGACTCGTGAAGAAGGAGCTGACCTCTGCCCTTTCAACTGACTCGGCTTCCGAGGAAACCGGTTGATCCTGTAGGCCCTGCAAAGATGATTAGCACAAAAGAATATCGAGAAAGCCGAGAAAGCCGTAAAGAAAACAAGAAAGGAAAACTCAGAAAACAAAACACGAAAAAACCGTACGAAAAACCGTACGAAAAACAAAGAGAAGAAAAATAATAAAATCACGAAAAACGAAAAATCAAGGGAATCTAACGCCTCCCCGGCAACGGCGCCATTTTGATGAGGCGTCTAAAGATCGGGTTTCGCGGCCTTCACTTTTTAAAAGAAGAAGAAGAGAGTGAAGGTGTCGGTTGTAGCAGAAAGCCGCGAAACAGAAAAGTGTGTTTCGATCTTTAGACCTATCAAACAAATTTACGGTTTCCTGTCGGAAAACCGTTCACTAATTATTTAACCAGGCAAGTGTTCCTGGGTCGAACTCAAGGAGGCAGAATATATTCCCTAATTTTTCTTCTCGTGATTTTATTTTAATTCTTCTCTAAGTCAGAATGCCTTTTTTAGTGGTTTTTATTTTTGTAATTTTTATTTGATTTTATTCTTTTCAAATATTTATTTAATTTTCAAAAAGGGATATTTTTCAAAAGATTTATTTATTATATAATAGGTGAATAGAGGATAGATGATACTATATAGGATAGGTGATCGAGGTTCGAGCCGCGTACTCGAACTACACAAGAAACCAAAACAAAACGAGGTGGTTTTCGAGAAAATCAAAACAAGTCAAAAACTCGTCGAAAAGCCGCGAAAACTTTATACTATGTAGTTAGGGTAGTTGTGTAACTACCCTCCAAGAATCGTCAAAATCCGAGATCAAATGGACAAGATACAGCCCCTACAGCCCAGGGGCATAAGCGTAAGAAAAACTAATTAAAATGTCTTCAAATAGGTCCACAAGGACTGTTCTGGAAGAAAACTAAACAAAGTATTACATTTAGGTCCCTGCGGAGGGACCTAATTGTAATTAATGGAAACTTGGGCGGCGGGATGAAAATGCTGGAAGTTCGCTGGACTTATTGTGCAATTTCTCCACCGATTCGGATTCTACGGCTGAGATTAGAACGTCCAGGTGCTGATCAAGCGGTTCTCGCGATGCCACGTGGCGTCGAACTGTGCGCCCGCTGTTCTTGGTCAGTTGGAGCTCCTGGCGGACTCGCCTCCTTCTCCGATTTATGGCGGCTGCACTCCGGCGAATCTGACGCTCCGGCGGGGCCAGAGGGGTGGCTCCTCCACCCCTCGAGCTCGCCCGCGGTGGGGATGGTAGTGGCGGCGCTCCGAGCGGCGGTGGTAGCTCGAAGAAGATGACGGCTCGGCTCGGTTGGTTTGAAGGCTGTTCTGGATGTCCAACTTCGAGTTGATTTTTAATGAAGCTCGAAGATCTCCAATGGTGAATGACGACCGCGCGAGGAACCTGGACCTGCAAGGAAGATGTTCATGTGCTCGATTCGTGATGAATCGGCCGATATGTTAAGAAATCAAGCTCGAAAATGGAGAAAGCAATCTTACGTTTCCAGCTACATTCCCGAATGCGCGAAGAAGATGAAAGTTTTGAATCCGATTAAAGGCGAGATTAAATGAATCGAATGGAGATTTCAAATGTGCGTGCAAGATGGTTGATTAGGGTATCTAAAAACGCGATTAGCCACGCTAATCGTGGCACGATGATCGAGAAATGAAATTGCAAAGTGGAGGAAGTAGGTCTGAGATTTCCAAGTGTATTACCTGGAAAAGGATGCTCGACGGTCGACCTTCCCGGAGCTTCACGCTGCACACGGCGGCGATGCAAGGTGGCGCAGCACCTTGGAACTCTTCTCCGATGAACCCTCTTCCTCGCGAGCCCTTCCCGTGGCGCTGTCACCGCTCGAATGGGTTGGAATCGGGTGGGGAAGTTAGGTAGTCGGTGCACTGGAGCTGGATAGCTTGGAGGCTGGAAGAAGTTGTTTTGCCATGGCGACTTGGAGGCCTTTTATAGGGAAGATGCTTGGGCTCCAAGTTAGATCTAAGGGTCGGCGAGGTAGAGGGTTGTTAGGGGAATAGAATGGAGGGTTTAGATGGATCAGAAGCTTCAAGAGGCGCGCGGGAAAATTGGTGGAAGTTGGGTGGTTGAGCAGCTGGTTGAACAACAGCTTCTTGGAGAAGAAGCTCCAGGTGCTGACACGTGTCAGCACCTGGTTGGTCCAAGAGTAGAAATAATTTAAAAAATAGATAATTAAGTTATTTCAAGTAGGTATAAATACAAGAAAGTTACATAATTTTATTTTCTAAATTATGGTATAATTACTTTTAATAAATAATAAGTATTATTTAAAATATAAATATTTTATTAATAAATATGTATTTATAAATAGGTTTTGAATTTTTAATTTAATAAATAATTAAGTAAAAATTAATTTTATATTTTATTAATAATTAGGGTATTAAATAAGACTTGTACGAATTTTTATGGATTTTTATGAATTAATTTACATATTTTAATAAATAGAGGAAGTGTCTATATAGGTCAATTATACCTATATTTTGGGGTATTTGATTTTATAAAAATAATAAATAGTCTCCAAAAATTATGAAATAATTTATGGTGAAAATATAAGATCATGAAATAATTTAAAATTTATAAAATTAAGAAAATAATAAATAAGGTGTGTTACATAAAATAAATAGCCCAGAAACCCCTTTGTCTTTTGGTCCCAAAACCGACTTTTTGCAAACGGACTCCGAATTCAGTGAAATCACCTTTATTAATTAGATAATATTATTTTATGAACTTTAAAGGTGAGTAGAGTGAAATTGGAGTTCGTATGAGGAAGTTATGATGTTCGGAAGTTGAGATTTTGACAATTTGTAAGCTGAGTTTCTTGGTATATTTACAAGGTAGTATTTTTAACTTATTTTATATTTTTATTTACATTATTATGAATAATTAGGAGAAAGATTTGATGAAGAATAAATTAAGATGAAATAATTAAAATTCTCTAAAGTTTGGTATTTATTTAATAAATAGTGAAGAGTGTATATACATGTGATAGACTATTTTTATTGGGTTTTCTTTCCTTATCTCCCCCTACTTATTGGTTTGTCGACCAATCCATGCTGACTTGGTCTCGGGGGTTGGGCTATAAATATATCTTACAGTTATATTTATAGTTTAAGTCATATTACATATATATACATATATTCCATATGCCTTTATTTTTCTTTTTCTGGTTCTTTATTTATTTACATGAGTTTAGTGGTTAAAAGTGAATATTTACACATGAATAGGGTTTTGTTAAAGTATGAAAATTAGTGAGTATTTACATGTATTTGTTAAGGGTTTTAAGACAAAATGCGACAGAAAAGTTAATGAATCATGGATTCATCAGTCGATAAGGAATAAAGTAGGGGAAGATAGATAAAGGCCAAAAATCCAATAAAAATCTCATTCTTTTATTCATCAATAATTCATTTTTGGGACCTATTTTATTTTCTATTTTTTGTACCTCAAATAAAGAAACTTTTACATGAAATTTGCAGATAATAATATATAAAAATACGAAATTGATTTCATACAAAAATAATTTACAATATACTTTTTATGCTCTAAATAAAAAGCCAAAACCCAAACTTCCTAGACCCATATCTTCTCCATATAAACTCAAATGTATCAAAATCATATTTATATAACTTTTATTAACTTTTAATAAGTTGTTTAATGAAGGTGGTTTCATTCAATTTGAAGTTATGATACAAAAGTTATGTTTTGGAACCCTATTGTATAGTGTACTTGAATAAAATATTCATTTTATTTATTCTTTTTTATCTTTATACTTTTATATCTTTTGTGAATATTGTTTTTTAATATATGTAGATATTTAAAATAGAATAAAATCATAAATAAAATATTAAAACAAAATAATATACAAAAATGTATAGATGAATATGCAATACTTATACATATATAATATATACCCCTATTTATTTATGTATACATATTATATCAAAAAATATTTCAAAAATATATTTACTTATATAAAAATAAGTTATAAATATATAAAATATGAAAATAAAATAATAAAATAAAAATACAAAATAAAAATAAAATATACAAAACATAGGCAAATATACCTACAAATAAAACCCTAAAAAGTAACTTGTAATAAATTAAGTCATAAAAATAAATAAAAATCATATTGAAATACTACAGAAAATAATAAATATTTTTTGTATTATAAATTAAATTTATTTAATTCATTTAGTATTTATTATTGAATTTATAAATAGTTTCGGGATCCCTTTTTCTTGTTGGTCCACGTGGACCAACCAAGGGGAGTCAAGAGTTGACCCCGGTCAACTCTTGACCCGAGGCATAGCCCTGACAGTCCAAGCTTTGACCCATTTTCTGTCTTTTTCTCAAATCGATACAATCATCGATTCAGAAAGATTTCTTCTTCACTTTTTCTCCTCGATTGATGCTCTTTCACGCCCGACCATTTCCTCGAAGATTGCATCATTGCATCGTTCTGACCACCTCGATCTTCATTCTCTATCTGTCATCGGTACAAAAGTTTTGCCTCCTCGTGTTTTAATTTTCTGAATCCCTTCTGGTCATTTTCTTCCTCCAAATCCAAGCCCTGGGGCTTGAGCGAGGTGATAGCTCGCTCGCTCCACTCTTTGACACATGGAGGAGTGACAAAGAGATCGATTATGCCATCTCCGGTAGTGCTCCGTCGTGAGGTCCCCCATATTGCAGCTTCGGCTACTTGAGGTAATTTTTCTTTGCATTATTGATATATTATAGGTGTAGCTTTTCTTTCTTGCAATTATTTTAGCATTTTATTCATCGTCGTAGCTTAGATCTTCACATTCGTATTCACCGGATGTCAACCACCATGTCCCTGACCCACCTAACCACCTCACTTTCTTCCCATTTGCTTCTCCTACGCCCCACTCCTCTCCACTCACCCCGATCCTCATGGATCTGGAATTGGGTGCTCCACCTTCGCCACATCATTTGAGCACCTTCGTCGCGCCCATTTCCGACCCGTTCCACCTGTTAACGGGTTGAGGCACTTTGCCATCGACCCTAAGTTTCATTTGTGCATATGCAGGTGGTAAAGAGCCCGCAGGAGGCATTTTTGGAGTCGTCGGAGGTTCCCAGGTTGCCTGAGCTTCTCTGACCTCTTGGGACTCCTCCGATCATCCCTAGAGCCTTTTGAGGCCTCCTATAGATGAAGACTGGTGAGGCGAATGTTTTGAGCAACCGAGCATCGTTATAGACGCAATGAGCCGAAGGGAATCGAAGATCAAGCTCTACTCCTAGGTTGTTCTTTCATGTTCTTGGAGAAAAGCAGCCATCATCCAATCTCCTCCTCCTGTCAGATTGATGAGCAACCGTCAGATGTGCCCACACCTCCACCATTGATCTTCACCTGAAGATCTGATCTCAGTCAGCCATCCGCGAACTTTCATCGCGCATCCTCAACATGTCACGTGGATAAGTGGTGAATCTCTCCAGTTGGATCACGAGCTAGTGGGTGTATTTTGTACTTTCCACCCTGTATTTTTGTATTTTAATATTTAATATATAAACTTTCAGCTACCATTCAATAGTTTTGTAATATTTGCAAGGAACCCCTGCCATTTCTGCTATTTCCATCTAGGTCTGGTCTACGTTACCTCAGTGCAGTCCCACGTGATGTAGCAATTTTGCATGTAAGCCCTCGTAGCTTATATAATTTTGATTTAGTCTAGTAACTTTAAATATTAATTATAATATTCTAGGTATTTTGCAAAATCCTCTCCGCCTTTATTTTTAATTGCAAAAATACCCATGCCTCTTAACAATTTTTATGATTATTTTCTATTTATGAAAAATGGCATCCTTACTCCAAAAAATTCAAAAAATAGGATTAAGTGCCTTCTAGAATCTACATTCACATAATAATTTTATTTTTGCATTTTAGTACATAATTATTTACTAAAAATCAAAAAAAGTATATTTTGGCCCTATTTGAATTAAAAATTACCAAAAATATAATGTTTTGAAAAAATTACAAAAAAATATATTTTCTTTATTAATATATTTTTCTAACTCGGACCAAAAATCACTAAAAATAGAGAAACTAAAACTTATAAAAATATAAAAAGTTCTGAAGCCAATAGAAAATATAAAAAATCCCTAAAAACTCTAAAAATATTTATTTGTATTTTATAAATTCCTTTATAATATTTATTATGTATTAAAATTAATTTGGAAAATTTTGGACACTTGTGCTATTTTTAATCCCCAAATCAATTCAGCTTATTTCTTTAATCCTTATTTTGAGATATTTTTAACTTTAAAAATATATAAAAATTAGTAAAAAAATCCCAAAAATCCTAAAAATAGTATAAAAATATATAAAATCCAATAACATTTTATTTTTCACTTTTAGCCTAATTTTAGTAGTTTTTATAATTATATTACCTTATATTGTATGTATAGTCTTATATATCTCTATATTATATATTTACAAAGAAAACAATTATAAAAATTAGAAAAATAGAAAGAAAATAAAATTTTAAAATTAAAAACAATTAAAAATATATAAAAATTATAATCCAAAAAATATATAAAATTAAAAACCTACACAAAAATACTTAGACAAGAGGGACACAAAATCTAAATTTCATTTTCTCGATCTACCTAGTTTGCTCCTTGTGTTCGACACTCTACACATACTTGCATCTATACATACATTTGTAAAATTATAATAAATTTAAATTACACACATATATGTTTCATTGCTTGATTTATATTGTGAGTTAATTGTTGAATATAACGTGTGTCTTGAGCAATCAACTTAGAGATTGTTGATCCGCCTTGTGGATTGACACAACCCTCTAGATTTTTGTTATTTCAAATGGTGGCACTGCCGGGGAGCAACGTCGGATAGATTGTGTATCTTTTTTGTGTCTTTTCATCTCTTTTGTCTATATTTTCCTTTATTTATTTTCTATTTTATTTGATATTATTTTTGTGACTTGTCTAATCACCCTCTTTGTTTGACTTTTTTGTGAGGGACTGTAGATCATGGGGGACCTCCTAAGAGACCTACATACCCATGTGAAGAGGAATCAGTTTCCTATCCTAGTCGATAGGAGAAAGCGACAAAGAAGTGCTTGGAGGATTTTTGAAGACATCACCTTTTGTTTTGTATTTTATTTCCTTTTTTACTTGTAATTTAAAGTGAGAGAGAGACTCATAATTGTAAAAACATGGACTCTAAAGCACTCTAACACTTCACGAGGTACATTTCCCGATTGCTTGTTCAATTGAGGGCCTCATTGGTTTTTATCGCATTTTCACTGGTTTTGTTTTTATTTGTTTCACGATTTCTTTTTATTTTTTTGTGTGATTGAGTCATAGCTTAGGATTTGCTTGCTCAATATATTAAGGTCCAAAGCCCTGATATATTTGCAAGTACCTACATATTTGCTTTTGGACTAAGTCAAATCATAATTGTTGACTATTTAGACTTGAGATCACGCACCGAGAGAAGCTCTATACAATGCTTGCAAGATCAGTTGTGGCAGACATCGATGAGTTTCCGAGACCGGACCTTGGGTCTCATACATATATAGTTAGCCCCTGGTGCTTTACGCTATTATGATATTCTACTTTATGATGATTTCATCGGATTGCAATTGCATATAGATAGGTTTCAATTCTATTTAGCATCCTTGCATGAAGAGAGCTAGAGGCAAGATGAGCGTTTATACTTAGCATTCATAGTCGATTTCGCTTGCATTACTTTTCCGACTATCTCCCTCTGATTTTGAACACATAGGATCTATTAAGATATGACTCCTCATTAGGTTCTTACATTCTCATTAAAAATACAGAAAAAAGTGATAACCAATAAAATTGGGAATGCTAGGTTTACTCAACCCTAAAAATTAAAAGAAAAAAATCTTTGTCTTAGGAGAGTAACCCCCTTATTGCATATGCATTTTATTTTGATACATACACACTAAGGATTAGTGCCCCAATCCCAGGCCTACATACGTGTTTGTAAAACTTTGTGAAATTCACCTAACTCAAAAATTCGAAAAGATAAAAAGATCAAACTTTCACGGTCCTTATTGTGTTGAGTAGATAAAGTGAGAGGTTTGTTTTGTGTATAGTTGTTTGTGATTGTGTATGTGCATACTTGATCTCCTCTGCGCATTTGTTCCTTTTTCTTACATATCTTGACTTTAACTTCATGCTCTCTCGATCCCTTTCTTTTGTTTCGAAGATGGCTGACTGGAGTGATTTTTATCCGGACTTTGCGGATCCCTCATACCCTCCACTCGGTACACCTCTACTTTATCAAGAGGATTTTTCTCCTGACTTTTATTTTTGTACATATCCACCCCAATCGCAGTTTTAGGCCTCAGACTTTTACCCACCACCAGCATCCCATTGCCTACCGTCTCACCCACCCGAGACTGATTTGTTGGAGTCACCTCTCATGGAGACCACCCTTGACCATATGACCCAGATGATGGAGCAAATGAGGAAGAGGATTGATGACCTCACTAGTATAAATAAGAGCCACAATGCCGCTTCACCATTTGATGATATGGGTTCATTCGAGAAATCCTATGAGAGCTTACAATCGCCCAAAATACAAAAAAATAAGAAAAAAATAAAACACAAAAAGATTTTGGGAGACACCTTGTTGAGTCAGATTATGGGGAGAGGTCACCCATACCAGATCCTATACTCACACACACACACACACACACCAGTTCCCACCTTTGACCCCAAGGACGCGATATAGACTACTCTTGGTCATCCTTGTGTTGATGATGACTCTGATCTCCTCCCTTGTATGGAGGAGATCCAAAATCTTAAAAAAATGTTGACTGGACCAAATGTAGTGGTCACGATTCATGATATCATTGAATCTCCACTTCTCGAGGCCATAACCTGATTATATGCTCTTAAACCCAAGAAGAGAATGTGAATGAGAAGATCTGAGCGTCACATTTTGACCATGGCCACTGCCTATGCCATCGCAAACTATCCACACTCTAGAAAAGGAACATTGTCACACCTCTTGTGAGTTGCACAATTTCTGACCATTCATGTTATAACACTCTCCTTGATGGTGGTGCTTCAATTAATATCATACCCTTCTCGCTACTACAATCTCTTCACTTAGAGCCTCTTAAGAAAAATGAGACGATTTGTCAATTCGCTAATGGATCAATAAAGAGGCTGAGGGATATTCTAGAGAACGTTGTCATTCAGATTCAGGGCGTGAGCTTCACTACTGACGTCATTGTATTGCCCATGGAGACCTCTATCTCTGTGGAGCATCCTCCAATCATCCTAGGACGGCCTTTCCTCGCCTCTGTGAGAGACGTTATTGATTACAGATCTGGAGAAATTAAATTCCGTTCTGATGACGGGAGCGATGTGTTGATCATTGCAACCACTGTTGATCAGAGACTTGTATCCCACGAGAATATACTAGTGTTAGCCGACACTGAGGACTATGACCTTGATGATGATATCAGGGAGTTTTGTTGTATGTTGGTTAATATTGATACCCCAAGAATTCCTCTCCAATGAGGAAGACTCAGATAGTATAGACCTTGGAGTTCCCCCATCTGGTGACTGGTGATGCATTGATGACATCTGTGGTATCTACATTGTAGACACTTTAGAGAGAAAGGTAGATTTAGTAGAGACTTCAGAGATCGAATTTGACCTTATTTCTTTCATCAAGGAATTCGGGTCTTTTGATGATGACCTAGCGGAGACTTCCCATGCTGAACACGACCACGCTACTTCCACTAAAAAATTCGTGCCTTTCCACTTTGAGATTGTGAGGATCTTCATCAGGTCAATCCTGATTGGTTTGTGTCTACTGATGACCTCGATATCGACCTGCACCTTGTAAGATCCATTCCTCAACTACCATGCAAGAAGGTTCTCTTTCGACCTTCTTGATTCTTGTATATCCCTCTCTTTGTATATTTGCTTTCATTTTCTTACTTCCATCTACCTTTTTTGTTCATACACCTCATTCGGTGTGTTTTTCCTTGCTTAGGACGTACTTTGTCCTAAGTATAGGGGAGGTGGATGAGTTGAGTAATCTTTTTTTTCTTTTCATTTTTATTTTTCTTTTTCTACCGAAAGGTGTCACTGTTTCTTCACTGTTATATTTAATACACACTTTATCCTAAGTATACGGGAGTGGACACCCCAAGAGTTCATTCTTTATTCAGTTTCATCACTCTTGTTGTTGCCTATACTTAGGTCTCTTTTACCCTAAGTATAGGAGGAATGATGTGTATATTCCGCCCTCGTACATTTTCCTTTTATTTTTGGTTTCTTTTTCTGAACCCCTCCACTGCCTCCCTTCCTTGTATATACTTAGGGATATCTCACCCTAAGTATAGGGAGAGACATACTGAGTTGCAATCTATCTATTCCCACCCTAAACCCTTCCTACATGTAGATACATCCAGATATACTTAAGATTATTTCATCCTAAGTATAGGGGAGACGGTCGACTTCTCATTCATTATTTATTCATTTCTTATTCTTTCGTCATTGTAGTATATGCTTTTCTATATGAGTTATGTCTTCTCTTTTTCTCTCTGATCTATGAGGATATAACTCATGATAAGTATAGGGGGTTTGTATATCCTTCGTATATACTTTAGCCATAACTCATACTTTTGTATTTTTAATAATATATAATTAATAAAAATTAATACACACATTCACGATTCTTGGTATATAATGATTACTAAAATAGGTTAAAGATGTTTTTTGCAAAATGTTAGAAAATTAGTTTGAAAAACCTTATCTTTCTAGACCCTGGAAGCTTCCTATAAAATCTTCACCTCCGCCTCCAGTGAGGGTAGCTCGTCCCTCGTGCCTCCTCTCTCCCATTTGAGCGTCCAAATAGTGATACCTTCTTTTGGATCTCATTTGGAACCCGGATTAGGTGCTTGATCGGTGTTGCTCCTACGTGGTCGAAGACCTCTGCCGCATCGAGCCTCCTCCTCGTCTGCACCGGAGTCTAGGCCACGACCTCGCCTTCTTTTTTGTCGTACTTCACCATTCACTGTAGGATAATGAGGTACACGACAATCCCTTCCATCTTCTCTTTTCATTCGATTTAGCCATCATCTCCCCCGCCACTTCATTTGCTCCGACCATCCGGTCGGAACTCCGAATCACTCATCCACCTGCTCCGATCAACACCTCAGCTCGTCATCATCCTTCTCCCATGATCTGACCCCCTAATCTCACTCAACGGAGTGAGATTTGGATAAGTGTTCCTCTTCCATTTGCGTTGGACGTCTATCCCTCTCCCCACTGCTTCCCTCTATTGTTATTTGCAATAACCCGACTGGAGCTACACCTATGAGTCCTATCACCCTTTGCAGGTACAAGTGCATGCCAGGAGAACCAATCCAAGCCCTAGCTGCTCAGGAAGAGCACCTACAGGTGGTGGAACACTGCCAACTCCATCCGACCGTTCACTTGCCCATCCGAGGGCACCGGTCGACATGGAGCACCTTCACGAAGGTGCTAGACCCTGCGGCAAACTCATCAGACTCGTGGATCATCGTATATGCATGATTGAAGCTTGCCAGTGTCGTGTTCTTCCAGCACCCTCCATTGTCGTTTGATCAGGAGTCGACACTCCAGGTTTAATCTGAGCCATCCGATGATGCCCTATTTTGAGCGCTCAGATAAGATCTCTGGACATATCTAACAACACTTCAGAGAAGCTTTTCAGAACATCAGATCAAGCACTTAATGGTCATCCAGACCGTATACCTAGCTAAGTATGCCAGCCTTCAGATCTTTTCCAGCGAAGGATCAGAGTCGTCAATTACTTCACAAGCCACGCACGTGTCCTCAAGGGTATATTTCCTTTTCACCCTGCTTTTTATGTTATTTTGTTTCAGTCCAATAAATGTAATAGATATAAAAAACATTTTTTATTAAGGACCCTATATTTTATTATTTTCATTTTAGTCAAATGGAGTCGTAATCACGTGTAGCTTCACGTGCTTTTGGGGTTATTTATATTATTTACCCTTAACTTTAATCCAGGAATAAAATGAATTAATGTTTTCAAAATTGCATTTATGCCCCTGTGAGTGTTGATCGCGTGTTGTGCATGCTTATTTCTGGATTATTTGTAGTTTGGCCCTTGTACAATCTAAAGGTGTTTCTAGTAGGCCCTAGAAATTGAACTATTTGCATATTTGTCCTTATGCAATGTTTTTAATTATCGTCTTTCATTAAATTCAATAAATATCCAATTCACTCCAAAAATTACCTAAAATCATCTGTGACTCCTGATTATACATTTTATTTATGGTGACTTTTGCTAGTTATTTTTTTACCTTTATTAAAAAATAAAAACCCTCTAAAAAGTCCTTGTTTGTGTTAGAAAATTCATAAAAATTTGAAAAATGCTTTGGAAATCCCATAAAAATTTTATAGTTGTCTTTTATCATCATTTTGCTTCTTTATAAATTTTATTGAAAAATACCTTATTAAAACCTAAAAATTTACAAAATACTTGAAAAATTATAAAAATCATATAAAATCAAAGAAAAATAAAAAATTACATTTTTAGTTCCTATTTGTAGGTAATTCTTCATAGTTTATCATAAAAATCACTTCCAGACGTTTTGAACATTTTTTTTATTTTTAAATTGAAGAAACCCCTTGGTTGTGCACTGTATGTTTATTTTGTCACTGTTTGATTTTAAAAAATCACAAAAAACATATGAAAATTTCCCAAAAATTCCAAAAAATACTATAAAAATATAAAATCCAAAAATATTTTTACTTTATTTTTCTGAGTATTTTTGACATATTTGAAAAATACAAAAAGAAGACTTATGTATTATTGTCTTATTTCTTATATTAAAAAATTAAAAATTTTAAAATTTAAAACCACTAAAAAGACAAATAAAAATCCTTTGATTTTCAAATCGTCTACTTAGTTTTTAATTGTGTCCCTTGAGTTCAACCCTGGTCGCTATACCAGGTTAATAAAGGTAGCAAAATCGATCATCTTCACTACTTCATTTATTAGTGATTTGAATAATTTTCTCGCTAATTGCATTGATTGATTAGGGTCACAACGATAGCTTAAATCTACACTTAACCCTAGTTGGTCTTCACTGTTATTAAAGACCACTTGGAAATTGCTTCCCAAGCTCTCTCCTATTATGAATCTCTCATGTCAGTTCCCGCAACTCCTTCTATGTTGCACCTCTGGTGTCGATGAAAGTGCTTTCGCTTGATGCTAGGTTATGGCATTAAAGATCTTTTGTTGAAGATGAATTTTTGGATGCTCTTCGATCAATCCACTCCTCTGAGGCTCTTGATTCTGATGGTTTCAATGCAAATTTTTTTAAGCATCAATGGTCTTTGATCAGAAATGATGTCCTTGTTGTTATGACCTTCCTCCACTCGTAATGGACTATGGTAAGGGAAGTTAACCACACTTTCTTGACCCTTGTCTGAAAGGTCACCTCCTCTCTAGGATTGGGGATTTTAGACCAATCTCCTACTGCAATGTCATCTACAACATCTTTACTAAGCTACTCTCTTCAAGGCTTTCGGTGGTTCTTCCCCACCTCATTTTTCTAAACCAATTAGCTTTTGTTAAAGGTAGGCGTATTGGAGACAGTATGCGGTTGGCTCAGGAGTTGGCTTTGGGTTTTGAGAGGTGTAGGGGATAATAAAGAGCTTACGTTAAAGAAGTCCTTTTTAAAGCATTTGATACTGTCAATCATCAATTCCTCTTGGACAGACCTTCAGCTATGGGTTTTGGTGATACTTGGCTGGCTTGGATCCGCAATTGTATTGGTATCGTTTCCTTCTCTTGGTGAATGGCATTCCCCATGGGCTCTTCAATGGTTCTACATGGCTCTGTCAGGGAGACCTCCTTAGCCCCCTTCTCTTCATTGTGTCCATAGAATCGTTGACTTGCCTGGTTGAGCTTGTAGTGGTGGAAGGGACAATCTCTCCCATGGGCAAGGGGAGAAATCGGGCCTCTACACACTTGATTTATGCTGATGATCCTCTTTTTTTCATGAAGTGCAAGGGATAACTTTTGGACATAGTCTGGTATCAGGATGAATGGTGGAAAGAGAAGGTTATTTTTCTCAAAGAAAAGTGAGGGGAGATTTTATTTGGAACCTCACTCTTGCTCTTCTTGGTGAATCCTTACCTACAACATACCTTGGCATTCCACTCGCCTAAAAATCTGATTGCTCCTCGACTGGGAAAGTGCTTGTGGACAAAGTTTGTTCCCAACTTTGTGGTTGGAAGGCAAAGATTCTCTCAATGGCAGGATGAATTCAACTCATTAACTCAGTTATTAATACAATATTGATATATTGGATCGAATGCTCTATGCCTTCCTCTTTAGTTGTTGATAACCGTTCCGAATGACTAAGGTAAAGGTGTAGAAATGGTCGTTGCGACCTCAATCACTCAGACTAGGTATATCAAGAAAAATCAACCACTCAAAACATGTAAAATCAATCAAGCACAAAAGAGAGCGGTCTCGCTATGAGATTAACCTGGTATAGCACCCAGGGTCGAACACAAGGAGCACGGGTTGTCTAGAGGCCTACGAAGTAGTAAAAATAAAATAAAAGACAAGACAAGTATTTTTAGTGGTTTTTAATGATTTTATAATTTTTTTTTTGGATTTTTAAAATGAGGAAAATAAAAGAAACACAAAATCAAGCCAACTTCAACTAATTATTTAATGCATCAAAAATCAAGCAAAAATTCAAGAAAAAATGTTTTTATGTTTTTTAGGTTTTTTAATGTTTTTGGTGAATTTTTGGGATTTTTATGAGGTGTATTTTATTTTCTAAAAATCAAACAGTACTAAAAAGACAAGGTACTGTCCAGCCAGGCCCAAAACCCAAAGATAAAATATCTAAGGATCTCAGAGGGACCTCGAGGTAATTTTCCTTTATACTAGAGAAAACAAGGAAAATTTGAGCACCAAAATTATTGTTTTTGGATTTTTAAATTATTTACTATGATTTTTATGAGTTTTTAGGTGTTTTCGAATTTTTAGAGTTTTTAAGCAATGAAAAATAGCCAAACTTGGCTAGAAAATCAAAACACACAAAAGAAACAGTACCTAATTTTTATAGAATTTTTGGGGGTGTTTTTATATTTTTTGGGATTTTTAAACCTAGACAGTAGCTAAAATAGATGTTTTTGAATTTTTTAAAAATAACAAATAAAATCAAAAATGTCCTCAAAAATTCTCAAAAATCCTACAACATGGCAGGAGCCATGTGTCAAATTTTCATCGAATTTGGAGGTGATTTGATATTTTATTCAAAAATCAAAAGGGGGCACTGTGCACAGGGACTTAAGTGCAAATACCCGAAGATCTGGGGGTCCAGGTGCAATTTTCCCAGCAAGTCACGCGCGTGGCGCGTGCCTGGGGCACTCAGGGACCTTCTGGTAATAAAAACAAGTCCTTGGACCTTTTGGTAACTCGTACCAAAAAGTCCAGGGGCTATGTTGCAATTAACCCACTAAAAGGCGCACATGCGGAAATAAAACGTTCACAGGGGTAGATATGCAAATACCAGAAAGTTTCTATTCATTCATAAAGCAACCAAAACTATAGGACTAATATTGCAAATAAACCAAAACTACACGTGACGAAGCACGTGGCTCATACATACAGGGGCATAAATGCAAATATAAACAAGCACGAGGTCCAATGTGCAATTTACCCTACGTAAATAAAACGCAGAAAATATTTACAGGACTGACACGTAAAACAGAAACTAAGAGGGGGCCTAAGGTAATTTACCCCTTTATTACGTCGACGGCTGGATGGTGGACGCGTGGCGGATCTGACGGCTCTGGTCTCAGGCGCCTCTCTCCTCTTCCGCACGTGGGCCGATCGACGACGCAGAGGAGGGCACGTGGACGATCGAACGGTGCTCAGGTGCTGGTGCCTCTCTCCTCTGTGCTAACGGTCCGGATCGACCCTCGAGATGATCAACGGTGGCTGCTCCTTGATGAATGAACGGCGACGATTGAAACTGGAGCTCTGAGGGCTATCGGACGGTGATGGAGGACCCTCGAAGAACAGGTGGCCGGCGAGGTTCGCCGGCCTCGTGCGCGTGCTGTGGGCCTCCTCAGCTGCCTCTGAAGATCGGAGAAGACTCGCACTGACGTTCCGCAGCTGGTGGTAGCCTCCGATGGCCCAGCCGAGCCCTGGAGAGGCTCCGGCGAGGTCGACGGAAGGCGAGCTCCTGGACTGATGTTGGGAAGCCTCAGATGGCCTCCTCGTGACCTGCAAAGTAACCCAGAAGCTTCGCAGGTCGAGGGCAAAGTGCCTCGACCTGATGAAGCGGCGTGAAGGTGAACTGTGGGTCGGGGCGAGCGAGCTCCGACGAGCGGAGGATGGAGGAGCTCGAACCCCAGCTCCTGTGCGAGCTGGGTTGAACGAAGGGGTGGAGAAGGTGCGTCGAGGGATGGCGAAGGTGACAGTGTGTTCCGATGATCGAAAAGATGTGCGATATGGTCGGAATCAAAGGAACGCGGCGGAACTACAATTTGGGGGAAACTAAAAATTAAACGAAATGGGAAGGTTAGAAGGATACCTGGGTGGTGTGGAAGGCTGTGCTGGAGCTAAGGTAGCTCCTGGTCGTTGCCTCGAAGGTCGCCAAGGCCTGAGGCTCGAGCTCCTGCACTGGGCGGAGCACGGCGGCGCAAAGTCGCCGGATCAGTGGTCCGGCCACCCCCTCCTCACTGCGACAAGGGCAATCGCGAGCTGTCACCTCAGGGATTGCTATGGAGCTCACGGGACGAAGGGTGGAGAGCCAAAGATGGAAATGGAATGCGGCGGAGCTCAGACTTTATATGGGTGCAGGTCCGGGAAGAAGGGCTCGGGTCCGGCTCGATGGAGCACGGACCCCTAGGCAAGGTGTCGGGCGAGGTTCCCGGATGCATGGGGAATGATCGGAGCTCGAGATTTGATGGGTTGGCGATCGGGTCATCCGTGGAAAAAGGGGAGAAAACGGGTCGGGCACAGGAGACCCGGCTCTGGTGGTCCTGGGGGGGGAGTTGACCGGGGGTCAACAATCCCCCGTGGACCAATCAGAGGCCGCCAAGCTATGAACTTTTATTTGATTTTTTTGGGCCATAAAATGACCGAATTTTCAAAAACTTAAAACATGAAATATTTTTAATTTATTTTTTTCTATTTTTTGTGATTTTTAATTAATTTTTGGAAATAAAAATAAGGTATTTACAATATAGCTATACATAGGTATATATATAATATAGGGTTTTTAATTTTTGATTTTTTTTAATTAGTTATTTTTATACATTTTTATTCCTATTTTATATTTTATTTATTTATAGAATAAAATGAGGAATAAAAGGATATTTTTATTTGATTTTTATTATTTATACACATAGGTAAAATAAATAGTTATATACAACTATGTACATGGCATAAATATATGTTTGTATTTTTAATTTTTGTAATTTTTATTTGATTTTTGTTTTGATTCTTTTTATTTTATTTATTTACACTATATAACATAGAATATTTACAAAAAGCTTAGAAAATAATTTTATTTATTTATAAGGTTGAATAAATAAAGAAGGTGGTCTATGTACATGGTGAAGGGATATTTTTTTGGATTTTTGATTTTTAAGTTTTTATTTTGTTTTTAATAGCTTCTAAATATATACAAAGTATGTACAATCATATTTTTGGGTGAGGAAAATATAATTTTATTTATTTATATAGATATTTACACATGAGCCCCTATCTCCCTCTACTTGGCTTTTATGCGGTCAGGCCCATGCTGAGCCCTCCCTTGGGTTAGGTTGCTCAATATTTATTCTAAATATTTCCCTCTTTTTCTTTTTCATCTTTATTCTTTTATTTTTGCACAAAAACATGCTAATTATAGGTTTTTACAAGATGCATGCTTTTGCTAACTTTTCCTATTTACACATATCTACATGCATTTGCATAGGTTTTTGTAGCTAAAATATAAGAATAAAGAGTGATGAATGGGTATTCGTCACCCCCCTATACTATACTTTGCTAGTCCCTTAGAAAACACTTATTTGAAAAAGAAGTGAAAAAGAAAGAAAGAAAAAGAAAAAGAGAATGTACATGGATCAAGGTTGATTATTAAACTTGCCTTCATTAAATTGAGGTATGGAGCTCAATCAGATCTTTGGATTATTAATGTGTCGGAACCTTATTTAGACTTAAGCTTAAAACCTAACAGCCTCTAAGTTCCACCAATCTATAACCAAGACTCCTCAATGCTCCAGATCAGAACAAGTCATCAACCACAAACCCTGAAGACCATGAATCTTTTCTTGTCCTGTGAATGTGAAGTCTAAGCTCTCCACCTCAGAAATGGCAACTTGACAACCCTCCCCAACAAGGTAACTCTATGACCTCGATCTGGCCACTCTTTCCTCGAGGAGCGGGGTATTCCCTTCTAAGTTCAAGTACAACCGGCTCAAGAAGAGGGGGAAGAAGAGAATGGGTCAAGGCCAGTGTAGCCAAGTACCCTTGGGAGCTTGACCAGTGTAGCCAAGTCTCCCTGCTGCAAGCTACAACAGGTGGATCATGAAACCAAGCTTTGCTTATTGCACTTATATACATACTCCGGTGGGATTATCATTTTCTCTCAGACCCACCACTTTTTTGGAGTTCTTTTCTTTTTGCACATTTTTTTCGAGTGCATCTATACAACATGTACATGTGCAGCATATATACAAGGAGTTTTTCCTCTTGAGCCAGTAGACTATCCCTCTTTTGAAGCTTTATTGCAACCCACAACTCCCGTCGTTAGACCTCATGGCAACCAGACCAAGTTGAGACGCACTTCCTTCACTATAAGAAGAAGAGAGGTTCCGCCTAGAAGTACTACCCTCATATGCTACCCCAAGTCAAGGAAGACTGCCTCCTCACCACCTCATCCGTAGAGAGCTCGGTGCATAGTGCGGTTGTCCAAGTAAAGCCACAATCTATATGAGTCATGTGTTGTTGTTAAGTGCTCTACTTAGGCTCATTGAGATGACATGTGATCATAGCCTAGTGGACTCAAAGAATTAAGTCACCATGGACCTGAAAAGCCTTAAACCTAAGCCCTATAAGGTTCCTCTTAGAATTAGGTGGATTAAGATCCTAATCAAGCTCCATTTCTCAATTTGATTCCAGGCTAGTTTAAATGTCAACTATCATCCAGAAAAAAAACTATATACATATGTACAAAAAGATGCATATTTACACAATATTTTACAATCATGCAAAATTTTTGAAAAATGTTTTGAAATCATGAATGATGATGCATGAAGTGCAAGTGTTGCAAAAAGGTATTTACACACATTTACACAAGATTTTTGCAAACTTTTTGATTTTCAAAACATTTTGGAAAAATTTTGTACTATATACATAATTTTGATACAAAAATATTTACACAAGCTTTACACACAAAAGATTTTTGAAATCATTTTTACAAAAATAATTTGTACACTAGCTATGTATGTGCAAATAAAAGAAGATTATGTACATGAAAAATTTTTAATTTTTGTGGTTTTTAGCCATTTTTATTTATTAACACACTCACACAAAGTACGAGTTATGGCTAAAGTATATATGAAATATATACACACCCCCCTATACTTAGCTCGAACGATGTCCTCAGAGTCAAGAGCGATGAAGAAGACATAACTCGTGCTATGTATAGGAAAGTGAAAAGGAAGGCTATACAAAAGGAGAATAAGAAGTCAAGAGGGACTCAGGTCTCCCCCCTATACTTAGGATCAAGTAATCCTAAGTATAGCAGGCTGTACACGAAGGGAAAACCTGAGTGGAGAATGTACAGGGTCTACCCCCCCTATACTTAGGGTAAGATATCCCTAAGTATAGGCAGCAAAACAGGGGTAGACAGAAACAAAAGAAATACCCGAAAGGTCTCACATCCCCCCTATACTTAGGGTAAAGTGTACCCTAAGTATAGCATAATCACAAGATGAAGAAAGGGATGTGGAACTAAAGAATGTGATGATATGGACATCTGGATCTATATACAGCGGAAGATCAGTAAAGCTCAGGCGTGAGATGCATTAGATGTGAGTCAAAGACCACATCTCACGCAAAATGAATAGGGGCAATATCAACGACCCGCGGCTCATGATCTAGAAATGGCTTGAGCCGCTGGCCGTTCACTTGGAAGGTACTCTCAGAAGACAACTCGGATATGTCGATGCTACCGTTGTCGTGCACCTTCCGAACCAGATAAGGTCCTTTCCATTTGCTCTGTAGCTTCCCTGGAAATAATCTAAGCCTCGCATCAAACAGCCATACTCTCTGTCCAATCTCAAAATGCTTGTGGCTGATATGAGAATCATGCCACTCCTTGACTTTTTCCTTATAATGTAGGCTGCTTGAGAAAGCTGAATCTCTAAGCTCCTCCAGGGCAGCTAGCTCTGCCCTCCTCTGGTCTCCTATACCATCTGAATCCATAAGTATATCTGTAACTGCCCAAAGTGACTTGTGTCTCAGCTCAACAGGTAAATGGCATGGCTTGCCATATACGAGGCGAAAGGGAGATGTGCCCAAAGGTGTCTTGAAAGACGTCCTATATGCCCACAAGACCGAGTCCAAAAGCTGTGACCAATCCTTTCGGTCAGGGCGGACGACTTTCTGCAGAATAGTCTTGATCTCCCTATTCGACACTTCGGCTAGACCATTCGTCTGTGGATGGTACGGTGTAGCAACACGATGATCTATGCCGAACTCGCTAGCAAGTGCCTTCACCTGGTCGTTGATGAAGTGAGATCCCCCATCAGAAATAAGAACTCGTGGAACCCCGAACCGCGTGATGATATGCTTCCTCAAAAATCTGCAAACTGTCCTCGCATCAGCGGCTCGGGCGGGGATAGCCTCCACCCAACGACTCACATAATCCACGGCCAACAGAATGTACTCAAATCCCTGACTCTTAGGGAATGGACCCATGAAATCGATGCCCCATGCGTCAAAAACCTCATAGAAGTGAATGGGCTGCATCGGCATCATATCACGCTGTCCACAAGTGCCCATCCTCTGACAGTCAGTACACCTCTTCACGAACTCATCTGAGTCCTTGAAGAGGGTAGGCCACCACAAGCCGGATTGGAGCACTTTCTGTGTCGTCCTTCTCCCAGAATGGTGTCCTCCTGCCTCAAGCTTGTGGCAGTAAGTGAGGACGCTATGGTGTTCCTCCTGAGGAATACACCGACGCCAGACGCTATCCCCTCCTTCGTGGTAAAGGATGGGATCCTCCCAATGGTAAGACTTGGCCTTCGTTAGGAAGGTCTCAAGCCTCTGCCTGGGCCAATCTTGTGGGACTTTCCCAACAACGAGAAAGTTCACAATATCGGCGTACCATGGGAGTGAGGCGATGGCAAGAATCGCCTCATCTGGGAAGGTATCTCGGATAGGATCAGTATGCTCAGTTTCCTCAGGCTGCTCTAATCGGGAGAGATGGTCCGCCACCACATTCTTGACTCCAGGCTTATCCTTAATCTCAATATCAAACTCCTGGAGTAGAAGGATCCATCTAGTCAGTCTGGCCTTAGCATCCTTCTTTGCCATGAGGTACCTGATGGTGGTATGATCTGTAAACAAAGTCACTCTAGATCCGATGATATATGATCTAAACTTATCCAGGGCAAACACCACAGCTAGCATCTCCTTCTCTGTGACTGTATAATTCCGCTGGGTGGAATCCAATGTGCGGCTAGCATAGTGTATAGCAAATGGTACTCCATCCCTCCTCTGTCCCAGCACTGCCCCTACGGCAAAATCGGAGGCGTCCGTCATGATCTCGAATGGGAGAGACCAATCAGGCGGCTGGAGGACAGGAGCCTCAATAACGCACTGCTGGAGAGTAGCAAACGACGAAAGACACTTGTCATCGACAAGGAACTCGGTGTCTTTCGTCAAGAGGTCAGTCAACGGCCGGGCAATCCTGCTGAAATCCTGAATGAATCTCCTGTAAAATCCAACGTGCCCCAGAAATGACCGTAGCTGCCTCAGATTGGACGGTGGTGTGAGTTTCCTAATGACATCAACCTTGGCCGGATCAACCTCCATGCCCCTGTTGGAGATGATGTGGCCAAGCACCGTCCCTTGAGTCACCATGAAGTGACTCTTCTCCCAAGATAGCACCAAGTGATACTCAATACATCGCTGAAGTACTCGATCTAGGCAGTCAAGACAAGAATCAAATCCGTCGCCGTAGATCGAGAAATCATCCATAAAGACCTCTAAGCACTCCCCTACCATGTCCGAGAAGATCGACAGCATGCACCTCTGAAAAGTCGCAGGGGCATTGCATAGCCCAAATGGCATGCGTCGAAAAGCGTATGTGCCGAAGGGACAGGTAAAGGTGGTCTTCTCCTGATCCTCAGGAGCGATGGCCACTTGGTTGTAGCCCGAGTACCCATCCAGGAAGCAATAATGGCTATTCCCTGCCAGTCTCTTAATGATCTGATCAATGAAAGGCAGGGGGAAATGGTCCTTCTTGGTGGCTTGGTTGAGTCTCCTGTAGTCAACACAAACCCTCCAAGAGGTGGGTACTCGTGTAGCAATCTCCTCTCCCGACTCACTGATCACAGTCGTGATGCCCGTCTTCTTGGGCACCACATGCAAGGGGCTGACCCACTTGGAGTCGGAAATGGGATAAATAAAACCTGCACCCCACCACTTTGATATTTCCTTCATCACAACCTCTCTCAGGTTGGGGTTCAGACGCCGCTGGAACTCACGCGACGGCTTCGCCCCTTCCTCGAGATAGATATGGTGGGAGCACACTGATGGACTAATCCCATGGAGATCTGCTACGCTCCATCCGATCGCCTTGCGGTTCTTTTCAAGAACCCCCATCAAACGGGATTCCTGCTCTCCAGTCAACTCGGCGGAGATGATGACTGGGTACATCTCAGGCTCGCCCGCAAGGAATCAATACTTCAGCGAAGTAGGGAGCGGCTTCAGCTCTGGAATGCTGGGTGCCGGCAAATCTGGCTGTGGAAGAAACTGAGTGAAAGCTGCAAGGTCGGCCAAATCTGCCTGGGAAAGTGAAAGCATACTCTCGCAAACTGGATCGGGAGAAGGCGTCTCATCTGCACTGTCTCTGGTCTGCTCTGCATCTACCTCCTCCTCATCAATAGGCTCAGATGGACTCAGGTCTGGCATCTGATCATAGCAATCGGCCCAATCAGACTCTGAATCCGAGGGATCTGCATCAGAAACGGTGGCATCAGTACCACCGGAAAACAAGGTGGCCTCAGCACCACCATCACTAATCATCGTGCTGCGATCAAGGACCGGCTCTGCTGCCGCAATAGTATCCTGAACCAGGTCTGTGCTCTCCAGACTCTCCTCTGCTATCATCTCTGCATCAGCTGTGTCTGAAAGTGAGAGGGTGGTCTGTGTCTCAAGGTCTGCCCAAGCTGCCTCATCATCTGTGATCACAAAATCACAGTCCTGGTGGATGTCTGGCTCTGCGTCTGTCAGCTGCTCTGAGTCTGTGCTCGCATCTGAGCGGGATCTGAATCTAGCTCTATAGTCCTCGACCGTCTCTATTTGTATACTTTCGCCCTGGACGTGAAAGTACACCTTCCCGCTATCATGATCAGTCACCGCCTTGGCTGTGGCCAAGAACGGACGACCGAGGATGATGGGGGTATCGGCCACTGACTCAAGGATCTCCATGTCCAACACTACGAAGTCCACGGGGAATTGCAGGCCCTGAATCGTGACGATAACGTCTCGTAATAACCCCTTCGGCCTCTTGACAGATCGATCAGCAAACTGAAGGACTGTCTTGCTCTGTCGAAGAGTGCCCAACTCGAAGCGGTCGAGAAGGGCTGCCGGAAGAAGGTTAATCGACGATCCGCTATCTAGAAGAGTACGGTCGAACCACTGCTCACTAATCTGGCATCTGACGTACAGGGCCCCTGAATCTTGCCTCTTGGCTGGCAGTCGGTTCTGGATCGCAAAGCACGTGGCTTTCGTCAGCACATGTATCTCTGAAGTGCGGTTCCTCCTCCTCCTCCTGACTGTAGTCCTCTCTCTCAACGATCTCTGGAGAAGGGGGATGTGCTGCAAAGCCTCCTGGAGGGTCAGCTGGATATGGAATCGATCAATCATGCTCTGGCTGAACTCCTCAAGCTCTCTCTTTTTGGGATTTTCTTTTTTCTTCCCCTTCCCCATCTGAAGGGCTCTAGGGAAGGGGATTACAGGGTCCTTCTCAGATGAAGGACTAGGAAAAGGTCTAGACGGTTCAAGGACCGGATCCACACATACATCATGCACCACAGTGGGACCAGAAGAAAGTAAACCTTTTCCTTTATTCATAGCAGAGTTCCGAGATACATGAACACGAGGAAAAACAACATCACTGTCTCTACAAACACCGGTGGCCTCAGTACCACCACGGGCTGGCTGCTCTGCTGCTGCTGCTGGTAGACGTCGTGCGGCATCAGTACCGCTGGCTGGCTCGGCTGAATGGGTGGCATCAGTACCACCTCCTAGATCTGGTGAAGCGGCGGCCTCAGTACCGCCGGTGGGATCAGCATCCTTGGTGGCCTCAGTACCACCGTCATCGTCTGGAGCGGCCTCAGTACCGCTCTCCTCCTCCTCCTGTGGCGCCTCGGGATGGTGCTCAGATGAGGCGCCGCCGCCTGCTGGGGTCCTACCGCTCCTAAGTGTGACAAAATCAGCATCAAATAGATCCGAGGAAGTATCATCAAATGGATCACTAGGAGTGGCTAACTCAGTATGTACTACCTGCTCAGATTTTCTCTTGAGGCTATTCGGATTGGGCTCTATCTAGGCTGGTATGGCGGCCTTCCCTCTCACCAGGTCCCGCATCTCCTGGCGGAACTCGTCCATCTCCCGTCTAAATGTGGCCTGCTGGTCCGTGAGGAGGCGGGCAATGTCATCCAAAGCGGGGCTCTCGTGGGAGCCCGACGGGTGGCCTCTCTGTGGGTGAGGCTGCTGGAACTGCTGTGGTGGGTAAGAGGGGTAGGATGGAGGGTGCTGCTGATATCCCTGGTGAGCCTGCTGCTCACGTCTCCAAGGCTGTCCCTGCTGCTGATAGGGACGCGGACCGTAGGATGACTGCTGCTGATACGCTGGGGGCTGCTGCTGCGGCTGGTGCTGGTCTCTCTGCTGGGAGTACTGCCCTCCCTGTCCTGACGGCTGCTGCTGGGGCTGGGCACCACCACTCCCCCACCTGAATCCGGGATGGTCTCGTCGGATCCCAGGTTGGGGGCGGTCGTACCAAATCCCGTTGACATCCATCAACGGCTCGGCATCAAAGGGGGCTGGCGGGAGTACTGCCAGGGGCTGGTCCGGCTGGTAGACCACCATCTGCATCTCTGGAGATAGTGGGGACTGGTAGGTGGGCTGCGGCTGCTGGTACGGCTCCGCCTGTACAAGGTGAACCTGTCTAGGCTGCACTGGGGTGCTGGAGCGCTGGGACGAGCTGCTGCTGCTGTCGGCGTCGCCTCGCGACTGAAGACGGGGCTGAGAAGCCGTCTGTGCCTCCTGGAGACACATGAGCTGTGTCTTCATGTCGCTCAAGACCTGTGCCATCTGCTCCATCTGCGTGATACTCTGGCACTGCTTCTTCTCTATCAGCTCCATGCGGTCCAACTTCTCGCTAATGATACCCATGTCTGCAGCTGACGACTCTGCCTGTGCTGCTGCGGCTGCAGACGAACTGGATGGACCTGCATCTACCCGTGCTATCCGCTGGTACTGCACGGGTCCTGGCTGATGTGGCTGGGTCTTCTGAGTATAGAGCCGGGTCTGGGACATCACCATATAATTCTCTGCCATCTCCTCAAAAATGGCCCAGACCTGGTCGTGGTCCTTGGCGAAGTAGGACCCGCCACAAGAAGCATTCACCAGGCCCTGTAGCTCTGGTGACAACCCGCTGAAGAAGCTCTGAACTAAGTTCGGCTTGGAAATGTCGTGGTGCGGGCATCTGTCCAAAAGCTCTCGGAACCTCTCCCAAGCCTCGTGAAACTGCTCGTTGGGGAACATGGAGAAGTTACTAATCAGGGCCCTCGCTGCATTCGTCCGCCCGAGTGGATAGTACTTGTTCAAGTACTCGGTGCGGAGCTGCTCCCAGGTATAGACAAACCTCCCCAAGTGCTTCAGCCAGGTGGCTGCTCTATCTGCCAGTGAAAAGGGGAAGGCGATCATCCTGATCGTGTCCTAGTCCACATGTCTGTCGTGGACAGTGCTGCATATCATCAAAAACTCCTGGAGGTGGAGGTGGGGCTCCTCTGTAGCAAGTCCATGGAACCGGGGAAGCATCTGCAAGGTGTTCGGGGGGAACTTGAAGTCCCCCACGATAGCTGGAACCACCACCCAATGGTGCATCAGTGTAGATCCGGGGTTGTGCAACTCCCGCATCGGTCTAGGTGGTCCTGCTCCTCCCGCGGCTGCTGCCGCTGCGGCGGCGGCCGCGGCTGCTGCTGCTGCTGCGGCTCGTGCCTGTGCATCTGCATCCGGGATCTCCTCGGGCTCGCTCTGCTGATCTCGCTCTGCTCTGAGCCTCTCCAACTCTCTCCTCATCTCTATCATGAATGCTCCCTGATCGCGGAGCTGCTGCTGGACTGTATCGAGTGATGCGATCAGGGTGGAGTTGATCGCTCCCTGGTCTAGTACAATGTGCTCTGGTCGACGGGAGTGATCATCAGAACTGCCTGCTCCGGCCATATCGACGTCTGCAAAATCAAACGAGCCCAACTCAGGTGCTGTCAAATGTATCAGTCTCTCCTCGGGCTCGTGTCTCTCAGGAAGGTCAGAAAGGGGGTCGAGGGGGAACAGGGTGGAGTCGTACTCGGGCTCGGAGAGCGGGTCTGAGCTCTCGCGAGCCAACCTAGATGATGAGGTAGACGCGCCCGAAAGCGGTGCAGCCAGAGGCTGCCTAAGAGATCGTCTACCCATCATCTTGATCTGGCGAGTAGGGCG
Source organism: Ottelia alismoides (assembly GCA_037367405.1). NCBI lineage: Eukaryota > Viridiplantae > Streptophyta > Magnoliopsida > Alismatales > Hydrocharitaceae > Ottelia > Ottelia alismoides. The sequence goes on from JAZKJV010004101.1 coordinate 362,005, forward strand.
GATGAGATCTGGAAAAATTATGATCTAAAAACAAACCCCCGGTTCACCAACGCGACGCGAGCTGAAGACCGTAAAAGTTCGGTCAAATTATCTTGTCAATTTTATTTTGGTGAACACACAAATATCACAGGGCTTACGTGACCTGTTGGGCTATCCGCTGCTAACCCCAACCGACTGGCCCGCACGGAAGAGTCGGTAATCAGTCGGGTTTAGCAATGGGGGGCTCTACCTAGTGTGCGGGTCACTCTCTCGCGCATACAAACCAAGCAATGAGGGGGTTGCTCTCCCCAAGACAAAATTTTTAGGGTGAGCGAGTTTTAAGGTCAATAATCTTAGCAGTCCCAATTTTATGGTTTCTCTTTTTAGTCTTTTTCAAAGCAAACAAATCGCCTAACGAATTTTTCGATTCTCCTGATTATTAAGTCAAAAACAGGGGGGAGAAGTCGAAAAAGCCGATGCACGAGAAATCAATGATGCATGCAAAGTCAGAAATGCGTACCTGCCTCCAGCTCTCTACATGCAATATGATCCGCGCATAAAATAAAGACAGAAATAAAACTAAGCTAAATAATGCAGCGGGAAGCCGAGTCCTAGACAAGCAACTTCTAGCGAAGAACCGTCTAACCGGTCACCGACCTCCAAGCCAAAGAGTCCGGTCTTGGTCCGTCCCTCCCCTGCCCGACAAATCGGGGGTAGGAGTAAGCGCTTTACAGGACGGGCTACGGCACGTAGGCTACGGAGGCTAGCGAGTCGGATATTTTTATTATTTATTTTAAGTAGGTCCAATTACGGTCTATAGGAACAGATATGCAATTAAGGTGTGTGGATCCTACTAATTACGGTACAATCACCAGAAAATCCTAAATCTAGGGGCTCGAGCAAAAACCGCGAAAAATCGGAAAAGACAGAAATAAAAGAAGAATAAAACCGCGAAGAAAACCGCGAAAAACCGCGCAAGTCCTAATGGGTCCCCCGAGCACACCGGTGCTCGGCGAAACAGACCCGCTACGGTCACAAGTCCAAAAAGTGTCCAAGTCCTGTCCCTGTATTATTACAATAATAATAATAAATGAAATAAAGTCCTAAGCTATCCTCACCCACTTAACTCTCTCTCTCGCTCTCTCCTGCGGCTTCGTAGAGAAAGAAGCCGCCTCCGAGTTCCTTGGCTGCACCGGCTCCTCGAAAGTCGCCTCCGCGGTCCTCGGGCCCTCGCAAGACAGAGAAAAGAGTGGTCAGACCAGCAAAAATAATCAAATAATAAAGAAAAGAAATAAAGATACAAGTGAGGGTATATGTGCAAAAATGTAAAATAAAATAATCACACAAAATAAAACAAAAATAAAAATAAAAGAAAATCAAAATAAAACAAAAATAAAATAGATACAGAAGCCGCGAAAAGTCGCGAGCTTCGAAAAGCCGCGAAAAGCCGCAAAAATAAAAATGAAAATAAAAACAAAAATAACTACTAAGACGTGCTCCCCGGCAACGGCGCCATTCTGATAACCGTACCGAATGACTAAGGTAAAGGTGTAGAAATGGTCGTTGCGACCTCAATCACTCAGACTAGGTATATCAAGAAAAATCAACCACTCAAAACATGTAAAATCAATCAAGCACAAAAGAGAGCGGTCTCGCTATGAGATTAACCTGGTATAGCATTCAGGGTCGAACACAAGGAGCACGGGTTGGCTAGATGCCTACGAAGTAGTAAAAATAAAATAAAAGAAAAGACAAGTATTTTTAGTGGTTTTTAATGATTTTATAATTTTTTTTTGGATTTTTAAAATGAGGAAAATAAAAGAAACACAAAATCAAGCCAACTTCAACTAATTATTTAATGCATCAAAAATCAAGCAAAAATTCAAGAAAAAATGTTTTTATGTTTTTTAGGTTTTTTAATGTTTTTGGTGAATTTTTGGGATTTTTATGAGGTGTATTTTATTTTCTAAAAATCAAACAGTACTAAAAAGACAAGGTACTGTCCAGCCAGGCCCAAAACCCAAAGATAAAATATCTAAGGATCTCAGAGGGACCTGGAGGTAATTTTCCTGTATACTAGAGAAAACAAGGAAAATTTGAGCACCAAAATTATTGTTTTTGGATTTTTAAATTATTTACTATGATTTTTATGAGTTTTTAGGTGTTTTCGAATTTTTAGGGTTTTTAAGCAATGAAAAATAGCCAAACTTGGCTAGAAAATCAAAACACACAAAAGAAACAGTACCTAATTTTTATAGAATTTTTGGGGGTGTTTTTATATTTTTTGGGATTTTTAAACCTAGACAGTAGCTAAAATAGATATTTTTGAATTTTTTAAAAATAACAAATAAAATCAAAAATGTCCTCAAAAATTCTCAAACATTCCTACAACATGGCAGGAGCCATGTGTCAAATTTTCATCGAATTTGGAGGTGATTTGATATTTTATTCAAAAATCAAAAGGGGGCACTGTGCACAGGGACTTAAGTGCAAATACCCGAAGATCTGGGGGTCCAGGTGCAATTTTCCCAGCAAGTCACGCACGTGGCGCGTGCCTGGGGCACTCAGGGACCTTCTGGTAATAAAAACAAGTCCTTGGACCTTTTGGTAACTCGTACCAAAAAGTCCAGGGGCTATGTTGCAATTAACCCACTAAAAGGCGCACATGCGGAAATAAAACGTTCACAGGGGTAGATATGCAAATACCAGAAAGTTTCTATTCATTCATAAAGCAACCAGAACTACAGGACTAATATTGCAAATAAACCAAAACTACACGTGACGAAGCACGTGGCTCATACATACAGGGGCATAAATGCAAATATAAACAAGCACGAGGTCCAATGTGCAATTTACCCTACGTAAATAAAACGCAGAAAATATTTACAGGACTGACACGTAAAACAGAAACTAAGAGGGGGCCTAAGGTAATTTACCCCTTTATTATGTCGACGGCTGGATGGTGAACGCGTGGCGGATCTGACGGCTCTGGTCTCAGGCGCCTCTCTCCTCTTCCGCACGTGGGCCGATCGACGGCGCAGAGGAGGGCACGTGGACGATCGAACGGTGCTCAGGTGCTGGTGCCTCTCTCCTCTGTGCTAACGGTCCGGATCGACCCTCGAGATGATCAACGGTGGCTGCTCCTTGATGAATGAACGGCGACGATTGAAACTGGAGCTCTGAGGGCTATCGGACGGTGATGGAGGACCCTCGAAGAACAGGTGGCCGGCGAGGTTCGCCGGCCTCGTACGCGTGCTGTGGGCCTCCTCAGCTGCCTCTGAAGATCGGAGAAGACTCGCACTGACGTTCCGCAGCTGGTGGTAGCCTCCGATGGCCCAGCCGAGCCCTGGAGAGGCTCCGGCGAGGTCGACGGAAGGAGAGCTCCTGGACTGATGTTGGGAAGCCTCAGATGGCCTCCTCGTGACCTGCAAAGTAACCCAGAAGCTTCGCGGGTCGAGGGCAAAGTGCCTCGACCCGATGAAGCGGCGTGAAGGTGAACTGTGGGTCGGGGCGAGCGAGCTCCGGCGAGCGGAGGATGGAGGAGCTCGAACCCCAGCTCCTGTGCGAGCTGGGTTGAACGAAGGGGTGGAGAAGGTGCGTCGAGGGATGGCGAAGGTGACAGTGTGTTCCGATGATCGAAAAGATGTGCGATATGGTCGGAATCAAAGGAACGCGGCGGAACTACGATTTGGGGGAAACTAAAAATTAAACGAAATGGGAAGGTTAGAAGGATACCTGGGTGGTGTGGAAGGCTGTGCTGGAGCTAAGGTAGCTCCTGGTCGTTGCCTCGAAGGTCGCCAAGGCCTGAGGCTCGAGCTCCTGCACTGGGCGGAGCACGGCGGTGCAAAGTCGCCGGATCAGTGGTCCGGCCACCCCCTCCTCACTGCGACAAGGGCAATCGCGAGCTGTCACCTCGGGGATTGCTATGGAGCTCACGGGACGAAGGGTGGAGAGCCAAAGATGGAAATGGAATGCGGCGGAGCTCAGACTTTATATGGGTGCAGGTCCGGGAAGAAGGGCTCGGGTCCGGCTCGATGGAGCACGGACCCCTAGGCAAGGTGTCGGGCGAGGTTCCCGGATGTATGGGGAATGATCGGAGCTCGAGATTTGATGGGTTGGCGATCGGGTCATCCGTGGAAAAAGGGGAGAAAACGGGTCGGGCACAGGAGACCCGGCTCTGGTGGTCCTGGGGGGGGAGTTGACCGGGGGTCAACAATCCCCCGTGGACCAATCAGAGGCCGCCAAGCTATGAACTTTTATTTGATTTTTTTGGGCCATAAAATGACCGAATTTTCAAAAACTTAAAACATGAAATATTTTTAATTTATTTTTTTCTATTTTTTGTGATTTTTAATTAATTTTTGGAAATAAAAATAAGGTATTTACAATATAGCTATACATAGGTATATATACAATATAGGGTTTTAAATTTTTGATTTTTTTTAATTAGTTATTTTTATACATTTTTATTCCTATTTTATATTTTATTTATTTATAGAATAAAATGAGGAATAAAAGGATATTTTTATTTGATTTTTATTATTTATACACATAGGTAAAATAAATAGTTATATACAACTATGTACATGGCATAAATATATGTTTGTATTTTTAATTTTTGTAATTTTTATTTGATTTTTGTTTTGATTCTTTTTATTTTATTTATTTACACTATATAACATAGAATATTTACAAAAAGCTTAGAAAATAATTTTATTTATTTATAAGGTTGAATAAATAAAGAAGGTGGTCTATGTACATGGTGAAGGGATATTTTTTTGGATTTTTGATTTTTAAGTTTTTATTTTGTTTTTAATAGCTTCTAAATATATACAAAGTATGTACAATCATATTTTTGGGTGAGGAAAATATAATTTTATTTATTTATATAGATATTTACACATGAGCCCCTATCTCCCTCTACTTGGCTTTTATGCGGTCAGGCCCATGCTGAGCCCTCCCTTGGGTTAGGTTGCTCAATATTTATTCTAAATATTTCCCTCTTTTTCTTTTTCATCTTTATTCTTTTATTTTTGCACAAAAACATGCTAATTATAGGTTTTTACAAGATGCATGCTTTTGCTAACTTTTCCTATTTACACATATCTACATGCATTTGCATAGGTTTTTGTAGCTAAAATATAAGAATAAAGAGTGATGAATGGGTATTCATCAGTTGTCTCTAAGATCTCTTCTCTTTGCATGGACTTTCTATGGGACTTCAAAAGGTATGAATTGGCTTGGAAAGATGTTTGTCTTCCAAAAGATGGAGTGTTTGTCTTCCAAAAGATGGAGGCCTTGGAATCGGGTCACTTAGGGACTTCATTAATGTATCTAAAGTGGCTTGAGTTTGGAAGTTCCTCACGGTTGGAAAATTCTATTTGGGTTGATATCCTTACTTCCAAATATCTATGGGATGAATCATTTTGGTATGTTTCTATCTCATACAACTCATCCACTCTTTGGAAGACCTTATTGCGAAACAGAATAGTCATTGCCCTGGCTTTGGGTCAACTCGATTCCGTCTATAGGTGTAGCTTTTCCCCTGCTGGTTTCTCGTTTCGCGGACAAGGGAATTGTGATTGACTAGTGGATGGAGGTATGGTGCTCTTCGGTTGCTCCCAAGCATAAGTATTGTTTCTTTAGAGTGGTTAGAAACAAAATTCCCATCGGGAAAGGTTTCAAAATTTTGGAATTTGCTCGGACTGCAGTTGCTTGCTCTTTGACCACTCTCTCGAATCTAGGGACCATTTATTTTGGGAATGTCCCTACTCGATCAAGGTTTGGGAAGAAACGAGTGTTGCCTTAAATTTGCCTGCTTTTGGTTATGGAATTTCAACCAAGGATGCTCTTGATTGGGGGGATGGATGCAAGTCTTGCCTTAATGATTAGGACCATTCTTGTTTTGGCTTTGTGGCGGATATGAAGAGAGTGTAACCTTCGCTGGACTAATACCTTTTCTACGCCTTCTAGAGTTACTGCGAACAATATTTTGGAAGATTTTAAGATTCTTTGGATTTGATCTAATCCAAGGCATATTTTTGGAGATGGTCGATTGCTTCTGTGAGGCTGCTTTTGCACATATTTTCTATCTTCTTTTTTGTAACTTCCTCTCCCTTCTTAGGTTTGTGTGTGTGTGTGGGGGGGGGGGGGGGGGGGCTTCTTCTTTAATCATTTTATCACATTAATACAATCTTATTTACCATAAAAAAACCGGCGTGGGTGGTAGAACGAGCTCTGGTGACCCTGTGACCCTCCCCAAGATACTACTACAAATAATCCGAAGGTAAGACCCCCCTCTTCTTGTCTCGCATGTACTTTTCTTCCAAGCTTCTCTTTTTCATCATGGGTAGGGCTCCTAAAGAGGTTTGTGATCCAACTCGAACTCCACAAGTTCGAGTCAGAACCGGAATACCAGGTCTCAAACCTTATCGAGCTCGAATTTCTTGATCCACTTCGAGTCCGAGTTGGCGCCGACTCGACTCGTCGAATTCGATAGACAACCTATATCAAAGGGTTGAATGAGGATAAACCTTATCGAGCTCGAATTTCTTGATCCACTTCGAGTCCGAGTTGGCGCCGACTCGACTCGTCGAATTCGATAGACAACCTATATCAAAGGGTTGAATGAGGACAATATTTTTCACATGCCCCCTTTTGTAACAATTATATTAAATAAATAAGGGATTTTATCAGTTGTGCCCCTCTGAGATATCGCAATATCAATTATGCCCCCATCTTTTTAGTAATATCAGTTGTGCCCCCGACTTCTTGCCAATATTTCACTTGTTCCCCTCGGAGAAGCATAACTGATAAAAGTTTTTTATCAGTTATGCCCCTCCGAGGGGCACAAGTGAAATATTGGCAAGAAGTCGGGGGCACAACTGATATTACCATAAAGATAGGGGCATAACTGATATTGCGATATCTCGGAGGAGCACAACTGATAAAAACCCAATAAATAAATCAGACGACTTTATTCCCAACCCGTCGAATCCACGACTCTTCTGAAAAATAAATCAGACGACTTTTCGTGCTCGATACCTATAGTAGAACAGCCGGTCATTTGGCTCGATGAAAGTCTGGAGATCCTGGACTTGCTCTCTAATATGAGCTTGTATGGATACATTAAAGCCAGAAAAGAATGGGTTTAAGGATTTGAATATCTCGTAGTAATTTCTTAAATAGTCAACTTTAAAAGAGGATCTATCATTAATCGTGCTGGTAACAGATTCGACTTACCTGACAGTGGAGTTGTCTCTATTACCGAAATCTGATCTCCAGACGAGATTTAACGACTGTGAAGCATTGGCTTCGAGATAGATCGTTTTGGGTAGAGGCCGGAGTTCAAGGGCAGATATAAAAGGCTCCCCGTAGCCCGTATCCACAAGGCAAACAGACATGCGATTTGTCTTGGCCACGGCAAGAATTTCGGAACATGATGCAGAAGAAGAATCGTTTATAGAAATAGAATCCCACTTCTTGCTTTCCCAATGGATATCGAATCGGGGCTGTCGATTCTTCAAGTCGTAGTTACCATAGAAGAAGCATGCCCTCACCAAGTACTTGTTGCCAGAGACGACGGGCAACGTGTAACAATTCCGAGTCCCGTTGGGGAAGCTCCTCAAGTCCTGAAAATAGGACCATGCACCAGATGCGGTTTCCGAGGGCAACTTGTGGTTGACGCCCGCATCTACGTATCCCTCGTCTGTCACGTAGACGATTCCAGAGTCGGTGTCTGTGTAGTTACGATCTTTCCCGCAGTCGATGCTCATAAAACCTGCAAGGCCAAATGGACGATAAAGTTCAGATTATCCAAAATAGCAGGAGAATTCGAGGTCGATACACACTTTGCAAAACACGGAATCTAAGAATGTTAGGGGTGGAAGTCGCCATAGTTACCAGATTGTGCATGAGCAGCTACCGCAATGGACAGGAGGAGAAAGAGTTTATGGTGTACATCCCTCAGCATCTCTTCTTTCTTCTTAGTTTCCGGTGCTGCTTTAACTCGATATGTAGAACATCTAATAAGATGATAAGATCAACCTTCTCTTAGAAGCAGCTTTTCCTTGTATATTGTACCATTAAAAGTTGACCTTCTTCGATTAAAACGTAATAGCAACCACCCATGGAAATCTGATTACCCATTCTTAGAACATTAATATCTAATTGTTTATTCACACGAATCGTGACAGTTTGATTCCGGACATTAAAATATTCATTATAATGAAAGAGTTCCATTTCACCATCCAAACACACATTGCCATCACTATCCCTTTTTTTCTTCCCCCTCCCGTCCTCTGCGAAGTCAAAATCGGCACAACGCAATTGGCACGAAGTTGCCCATCCATCCAATATCTCATGGGACCTACGCACCCCATTCGACGTCCACGATTCCATCGCAGACACGGAAGTTTAATGCAGTCTCCATCAACGACGACCAAGCACAGGTCACATCGACCCTTCCAGTGGGTCCAACACACTCCTTTGACCTTATCGGATGTTTGCACATTAAATTCATACCCTTTTACAGTGTATTAAGTAATCACGCACATATTTCCATAGTAAATCAAATACATAAAATATAAAAATCAAAGAAAAAATCTTATAATAAATGTAATTACATTTGTTTTACTGTATTATAGTTAGCAATAAAAAAGCAAATACAAAAATCATATAATTTTAAAAAATACTTTAAAATGTTTAAAAATCATAAGTAATTCATAAAAACACCTAAAAGTATACTAGCAACTTTTTAAAGATAATAACAATGTCTATCCAGTAAAAAACTAAAAATATTTTCTACTATTTGGTGCTTTTAAAATACAAAAATGCTTCCCTATTTTGTATAAAAATATTATTTTCTCATTTAAATCTACTATAAAATCTAATTTGATTATAAATTTTTTTCCAAAAAATCACTAAAATATCAAAACAAATTTTTTTGTGTTTTCTTTATAATTTTTGCACATATTATTATCTATGTAACTAGAGCCCCCGTGATATATTTTTGTTGATCTTTAACTTTTGTTAAAAATCAACAAAATTATATTTATTAGTAGACAACTAATAATAAGAGAATAAGTGTGTATCAATTTGAAATTTTCATTTGATGAAGACCAACCTGACATTTGTATATTTGATGAAGCATAAGGTATACTAGAAAGCGTGTTATCTTATCGTTAGATACTCACTGTAACATATAAGGATCGTACTATGAATTATTTTTATTTTGTGATGTCTATGTATGCATTTAAGTATTAATACTGTGACTATATATATTTGTGGAAGATTACCAAACACCTTAAATTACATCTCGTAAACTACTTGCTCTAACAATTGATTTGAATTCTACTGACTAAGTTAATTATATAGTTATCATGTTGAACATAATTGTGTTGTCTATGTACTAAGCTTTCTTCCACCGTAAGTAGGGTCGGTTACATAGATTTTTGCTCAAATCCATGTGAAAGATTCAGTATTTTTTACCGTCGACTACTTAACACAACCCCTACAAGAGTGGGATTTGAACCCTGGTCTTTTGTGTGGTAAACACATTGTAATACCACTACCGCATTGTGTTGTCTAATTCTAATATATTTAATTTAATAATTTAAATCCATATTATTTTAAATATATCAAATAATTTTCTCTTTGGATACCACTCTCTAATTTTGTTTTTCTACTTCTTATAAATTTCCCATTTTTTGAAAGATTATAACATGAAATAGATTTTATTTCTTTTCTTTCAATATGTATGTACAAAAGGTTTAACTTTTTCCCAGATATCCCTATGCATATACATATTTGTGTGTGCATGTCTTTGTGCGTGAGTGTGCTCGCGTGCATGTACATTTATGTGTACGTATTTGATTAAATGTATATATATACATAAATATGTACAGATCTCTTATCTTTTTTATTGTTTTTCCTCACTTCCGACGATCTCGCTTCTTGTATGCATTAGGCTCTGTTTGTTATGCTGGAATAGAGGAGGATGGAATCATTAGTCATATGTCGATTTCATTCATGTTTTTGTTAGATCATATTAAGGTAGGAATAACGATTACAATGGAAACTGAATTCCCTCATACATGGGAATAACCATTCCTAGGTACCTCTTAGGAAATGGGATTTCATTCCTTACAAATGCTATGAATGAATTCTTCTTCAATAACTTTTAATATATCATTGTTACAAATACATAATTACCGATATGAATATGTATTTTTCTTTTTGGATATTTTTTTGGATACCGACATCAATATTGTTCTTTTTCGACATGGATATACTGACACTAACATGAATACAAATATATGGATGCAAAAGGTCGGATAAGTTACAAATATATGCATATATGGATACTGACATGAATATGGATTTTTTTTGCGATACGATTCGATTTTTTTAGGATACAGATACAATATGGCTACAACATGGATATGTGTTTTATTTTTTTTTTTGACGGATATGGATACGGATATGAAAAGAGATGTGTGATTTTTTTCTAACATGGATATAAATACGAGTGCAATTTTTACTTTTTAAAATATTAATACTGATTATATTCTAGAAGATACACATATGGATATGGTTATTGATTTTAATTTTTTTGCGGATACATATTATGGATATGAATGGGGATTTTTTTGAAGACATGAATTCTTGAAATCCCTAATAAATCTTCTAGAATGGGTATCCATAGGAATAAATCTTTCAATTCCTAATATGAACCAAACAATGGAATGAAAAAACTTATTCCTTTCTATTCCGTTGTTAATTCCATTCTTGTTGTCTTGATTCAATTCTATTGTAATTTCTTTCCAACCAAACAAACACGGCAAAGGTTTTTGAAATTGTTGTCTTATTTAGTGGTCTGAAATGAGAGATCAAATTAGTCGGATTATTTTTATGCCTAAACCTTCTTATATGGAGTCCCCTCTTCCTTCTTTCCAAATTACGAAATACAACCAGAAATAGAAAAGCATATAACCGAATGAGAGGTAAAACTTATAAATTCCATGTGTTCATGTGTTGCAATTTTGTGCTTTTCATCCGCAAGTTCGGGTTTAGAGTGACCAAACCGGTTACAAAACGGCAATCCTATGCGCATCCAATACTTAAACATCCTCCACATCAAAAAGTCCAATATCGAAGGCAGATGGCACGCATGCAACATGTACTCGTCCATCTCTTTATCAAAAGAAAAAAGGGATTTTTACATCCCATTACCCTAAACAATTTTGTAATTACAATCATAACCTTGCATAATCATGAATTACATAAGAAATCTCGGATAGTTACTCCGTCTCACACTCATAATCCTATGTTAGTTTAATATGTTAACTCAACCATACGAGGGAGTTAATCTAACCAATATGATCTAATGGCTAGGATTAGCCAAAATAAAAAAATGAAAGGAAAAAAATAAATGACAAGGCAACGACAGGATTGGAGGCGGGAAGGGAGGGGGCTTCCAGCCTCAGCAAAGGCAGCTTCGTTGCAGGTCGACGGGGGGTGGGGAGCTTGCTGGCAGAGACAAGCAGGGTTGCATGGAGGAGGGGGTGCAGGGGAGGCTTCGAGCGGGCTGGGGGAGGGGGGCTCGAGCAGGGGAGGATCGACGACGAGGAGGGAGGAGCTACTCGGGGGGAGGGGGTGGGGAGCAAGGAGGATCGGCGACGGGTTTCGAGCAGGGAAGGATTGGCGGCGGGTTTCGAGCAGGGGAGGATTGACAGCGGACTGCTTCGAGCTGGAGGGAGAGGGGCGGGCGTGAAGAGAGGATGGCATGTTTTATAAATAAGAATGAAATTTAAGGGCAATTTTATCTTTTTCAACAAAAACCATCAAATATAAAAGCATCTCATGTAAGAGTTAAGCATTACTCAAAGTTTCTCATGTAATTCATGATTATGCAAGGTTATGATTGTAATTACAGAATTGCTCATGGTTATGGGTGTAAAAATCCCAAGAAAAAAATGTCACCTTTGACGAGAAGCAGACAAAACCATCAACCATACAATAATTTTGGTTGCATAAATTATCAGGAACAGTCTACCGCTTAATTGTCATGAGGTGTCAAACAGAGTTGTTTCTGGAATACATTCAAATGTGTCGAGTTAATTCCAATATAAAAATAGAAAATATAAAAAGCGAACGACATAACTTCGTGGAATTGCTCACCGCTAATGGCATACGATTACATGTAGATCACAGGCAATCAGGAAGGGTAATGGAATAATAGCGTAAAAAAAGGTGCAAACGAAGATTATCCAGATACAGCAAACCGTAACTTTATGCTCAACCGAGATATATGGAATGATATCGTACAAAATGACAGATCATAGAACTAGAGTCCAATGTCCACCATATGCTCCTAGGTCCGTTCTCATGCCATGGAGTAATAAACATAAATACATATAGCATCCTACTCAATGACTTGTTCACTGGAAGGACACTAACCAAAATAAGTAAGAAGGCATCAACAGCCAACAAGATATCACCAGTTACACCTCCCTGCATATACACAAGTTCTTTCAAACATCCACAGATGTCTGCAAACTATGAAATTTGGATCAGAAGGAATGACTTGCATACCCAGTGTTAGGAGAAGCAAACCCCCAACAATTAAATTTGCCGAGGATGATTTCCAACAGCATCGAATCCCTCCTGTCATCTTCAAGAGAAACCACCATTTCTTCCATGATAGTTCAAAGTTATAGCTATGCCGATGTCCAAGCACGCAGAAATACCACAAGATCCACTGAGACATGTACACATTCTTACCTACAGACACGTCCCTTCACAATAATCTGATAGCTGGTTCTTAGTTCTTACAACAAAGTCGAAAAGCAAGGGGTACCAGCTAAAGGTGAGCCAAACAAAGCATTAAAATGGCTAACTTCGGTGCAACCGTGATTAACAGCTATAGCATTCGAGGGCTCTGCAGCAGCGAATACCTCATTTGCACCAGATAACAGTGATGACGATTCATGGGCATCAGGCTCATTCTCCTCTGAAACCGTCTCAGTTAATGAGAATCCAAATAGTTTGCAATCCTTCCTGGGAGTATGAACGGAATGGTTTGCATCTTTTGACTCTGTTCCAGCAGCAGAAAGGGCTTCCTTGCTTCCATTGGACGAGTGATCAGATAATGCACAAGTGGACTCTACTCCATGACAAAGGGATTGTTTGTGACGCATTGACAGTTGCAATTCATTGAACACCTTAGAGTGACTTGATAGGTAGTAGGGATGGGCTTCATGTTGGTCAGCGTTCCTTGTCCCATACGGAGAGCACGGAGGACGATAACCAGCTTGAGAAAACATGAACACCGAAGAGGGTGACACAGCACTGGTTGATGACACATATGGTAGCTGTTTTAGACCAACAGATGGAGAATACCAATTGGTGTTCGAATAGGGCATGGGAACTGCTTCGGAACTCCCAAGCATGGTATCTACCCGAGGGAAGGTATCCAACCGTCCTGCACATAATGGCACTGACGGAAATATTTCTTGACCTTGCAAGACCTTACTGAATCCAATAGATTCATTGAAGCCTGTGCTTTTGTTGGAAAATTCAGATTTTCCCAACGCAAGTCCATGGTTGTCTACTGGAATAGCTGGCAAGCAACCAGTGACATTGGAAATGCATCTTTGATAAAATTGGTGATGTCTCATCCTAGGCGACTGAGGATGGGGTGCATCACTAATATCAAATTGATTTCTGTAACCTACTATTTCTTGACCTTGCAAGACCTCTTGAAACCTTCTGGATTCCCCAAAGTCAGGGTATCCATTAGCATCTGCAAGATAAAGGCCGTGATAATTCAGTAAATTATGTAAGTCAAATAAAAAAGGCGGACAACCATGCAAAAGAGACTATTACCAGTATGAAACACACTGGGAAAAGAAAATTCTGGATTGTTTGGTAGACCGACTTTGGTTCTTTTTGAATTAGCAGATGGCAGGCACGTGGAAGCTGAGGCAGGTCCACTTGGTTCGATATCCCATGGAGATATCCTACTGGACCCACTAGCATTAAAATCACCATCCCACTTGACCTTTAAGATCAGAATTCGTTTGTAAAGAGCAATTGTAAAAGATAAAAGAGCAGGAAAGAAACTTGGTAAAAAAACTACCATCCTACACAAAAAAATGTCTAGATTTTGTTGGGATTTACATTCATATTAACCGACAACATATAAAAATAAGTCGGTTTTCTTTTCTGGAGTCATTCAACCTTGGCTTTAATCAGTGGTCTTGGTGAGGAAATAACATTTAAAATGTCAGGCTTCTGAGATAAAGGGCAATAACATGTTAATAGAACTGCACAATTCAAATCTTAATCAGATCGTTCTCTAAAGAATACTTGGTTCTCCATGTGAGTGCCGGTTAATTTATTTGTCTAATTTCTGTACTCCACACGTTTTCAGAGTGAGCCTTTCTCATTTATGTGATATATCTTTACATACACTACTCAGAACTTCTACGTGCTAATACATCTTAGAATTTTCCAGAAAATCTTTAGCCAATAATAATAGGTAGGAGTCCTGATTATTGATTAATAAGTAGAAATCACGATCCAAACAAGAATAAAGTTGCATTCCATATGGAGTCCTGATAGAAATCAGGAATGAGTCATGCATTTGGGCCTATAAATAGTGTTGGAGTCATCGATTCCCCATATACATCGAGAGAAGAGAGGAAAAGATCAATGAATCAAAGAGATCAGGTTGATTGAGTACGATGTGCAACATAACAACCATTCAATGTAGTCCCCTATTATCTAGGACCACACCCACAGTTATGGAGTTCAGTACCAGCTTTGATCCAGCACTAATCCCTGGACTGGAATAAAAGGTAATGGATAAGATAAAAGTGAAATAGGAGGGAAACCAACAAATGCTTTCAAAGAAAATGAAAGAACCATTTTAAAACTCGACCCCTTGCATTTGTTTTACGTTTTCTTCTTAGCTACTAAACACTCACTTGTTAAATATATTTTTAGGTGTTGTTAAGGCATCACAGGATATCAGCAGTCAGCCACTAGTTACAACCACTTCACTTTCAAGTTATTAGTTATTATTCCAGTACACTTATTCAAACTTCTAATGTACATATAAATGCATTACACTAGGACAGTTTTGTATGTAATCATTGTAATGCAAGTTCTATAGGCTTGTAAAAGGAATTCCATTTCTTGCTTTTCTTTAACATGTTTCTTTCCAGTAAATTGTTACTGAATATTAGTCGTTGAATGTTGTATAATATTATTGTTGAGTATCTAGGCTCGCAAATGGGAGGATCAGATGACAGAATTGGGGTCGCCAAAAGTCATCCCTTGGTGATCGACCACTCAAGGCTGTCTTCACCAAGATTGGTTGTGATCAATCAGTCACGCAGATATTCGATCAACTTTCCAATGTGATCGATCACAAGCTTTCAATTGATCAGTCACTTACTGCTTTTGTTTCAAGAGCGATTTGCCACCTAATTCTAAGAGGTAAATTAGGCATCGGTTCTGTTCGAGATGTGATCAATCACTGCATTCATTTTGATATACTTCCCTCATGTTTGATGGCATCTGAGGAGAAAATTTACGAAGTGACATCATGAGAGAAAATGAAGATGAAGTCAGCCCAGTTCAGATAATAATCATGGAGCTGATCAAGGTCCAAGGATAAGAACATTATCTTGTCAGCTGATGTTGAGATAGGCACAAGTACATCAATGAAAACAAACTCAAGCCGCATGACAATGAACCCTTGGAGAAACAAAGACATTCAAATCAGTTAAGTGAACACATGGATTGTCAGCATGGTCCCAATCAATATCCAACATGTTGATATGCCTTGAATCCTAATTGCATATTCTGCTAAAACATGCTGAAGAACCGTTTTCTTGCACATTCCAGAAGAAGGATGGATGAAGTCCACCATACTGGACGTGGTCTCGTTGCCAGGAGAGGGCAGTGCTTCTAACCCGAAACAAAATTCTATTTAGGTCATTGTTCCATTGGTCTATTGAATCCGTTTGTGCTAAATGTACTATATAAAATGCTTGTGGTCGGGGTTCTTTATATCCTATGTATTCAACACGTATGGTGAAAATGATTGCCGTCGCCCAGTGAACTATCATCCTCTAAAAGGAGAGTTCTCGGATCACGTGGAAGATCCTTGACGACACGTACAATTGGAGAAAGAAAGATATGCGGAGTTATCAACTGATTTAGAGACTTATAGTCTTCGTCAAAAGGAGTAACTTATGACAGTGACTTGATGTCCATGTTAGAAAAATTTGACTACCACTCTAGGAAGTGCATTTATGATTGTTGGAAAAGAAAAGAGCCCACCCATGTGTTTAGTACCACATGGGGGAGCGGCCACTATTGGGTCTGTCCGTGGGGCTATATAAGGAGCCCCACACCCCCTGTACTCATTGAGAAAGTCAATAGACAAACACGCCCCGTTGAGGGCTTCTCCCGTGGTTTCATCCCGCTCCTTACGGAGTAGGGTTCCACGTTAAATCCCGTGTTCATTCTTTGTTCTTTATCTTTATTCCATGTTTTGCTTCCGCTTCATATTTTCTAACATGGTATCAGAGCGGTTCGATTCTCGAGGAATCATTTTTTCATTAGTTTTATTCGAGATTCGATTATGATTGTTCTTCTGGGGTTTTTTATTGAAACCCTAACTTTCTGCTCATGATCATGCTCAATTCATCGGCTTCACTATTCTGGAGATCTGTCATTATCGATTTTTTTTTTGAGAACGAGAGATAGCAGGCGAATCACTGCAGATCAGATCCGCGAACTTCGGCGGTGCAGACCGCAGGCGTACCTCATCCAGCCCTTAACGGTGTGATACAAACCCACATACTCCATCGAGAAGCAGCAGGCGGTTGCGCATCCACCGCGCGTACAGCGAGAAGGCGATACAGCGCCTTCATCCTCCATTGCGCGGCAGTATGCGACCTCCCAGAATCATCAGATCCAGAAGCTCGAAGCGCCTTCAAGCTGGAGCACGAGGCCGATCCCCCAGGCGGCACCAGCGACTCCTCTATGGCCTCCATGCGCGGGCCACCAGCCAGCCAGGCGGCACCCAGCCAGCGGCCTCAGCATCGTCAGGCGCAACATACAGATCCCAGCCCTGCAGGTTCCAAGCAACAGCATCGTGACTCTTCTCCAAGTCCCTCGGCGAGATCAAGTCCCATCGCGCAGAGCCCCCAAGCAAGCCTGCATCGCCCACCAGCGCCCACGGGGCGGCGGCTCCAGTCCGATCTCCCTCGCCGCGAAGCTCCTTCCCTGTCGCACTGTGCGATGGTCGTAAGACCCTACGAGCCAGGCGGCGCGATCCTCAATCGAGCCCCATAAAGGGGGACCCTCAAGGCGGCGGCGGCATTTTTAGCAATGGGTTCCCAATTGGGAACCCTAATGCGTGAAGCGGGTGGCCCATTGGCTCGGTTCTTTTTTTTTAAGAAAAATTATGGTCCTCTGGAATTATGGTCCTCGAGTGGCCCATTGTAAGGCCACGCGGGCTACAGTTTTTTTTCGTGTATTGAAAAAAAAGGGGGGGACTTGTAATCATGCCAAACGTTTGGCACTGTTTCGGAATGAAAAAAAAGAGAGGAGAAAGAGAAGGGCCAAGGGGCCACTTAAAAAAAAATTTTAAAAAAAAAAGCGCGTACAAGAAAAAGCCGTACGCAAATTTTGAAAAAGAAAAAAAAAAGAAGAAAAGCCGTACAAAAAAAAAGAGGGAACGACTAAGCAAAAAAAAAAAGAAAAGAAAAGAAAAAGGAAAAGGAAAAGAAAATTATGCAACAAAAAAAATGCATGTTTTGATTTCTCCCAACTTGATGTTTCATGATCTTTATTCCATCAAGTATGGGAGAAAGGGGGAGTAAAAGCCATATGCATCCTACATCATTGACTGACAGACCAAACACTCCGGATTTCACAGAATATCAAGCCATCTTCACTGTGCATCGATCTTCATCGTGGTGTCTCTATCCTCGATATCGACTCCGCACTGGATTTGCTTTCTTCAAGGCACGACGGAGACAAAGTCCGGTGACCCGCAGGCACGACTGAGACAGAGATCCGGTGACCATGCAGGCACGACAGAGACAGTCCGGTGACCTTCCAGGCACGACAGAGATACGTTCCGGTGACCTGATATACCCGTCAGCAAGCGGGTTTGTCTACCAGTTGCGGATACATACGTTTATTGTGGTGATTTCAAGTGAAGATGTAATGATGTATATTTTTCTTTATTATTGCAAGTTGCAGCTGTCCCAGCTACCAACTTGAGGGGGAGTGTTGGAAAAGAAAAGAGCCCACCCATGTGTTTAGTACCACATGGGGGAGCGGCCACTATTGGGTCTGTCCGTGGGGCTATATAAGGAGCCCCACACCCCCTGTACTCATTGAGAAAGTCAATAGACAAACACGCCCCGTTGAGGGCTTCTCCCGTGGTTTCATCCCGCTCCTTACGGAGTAGGGTTCCACGTTAAATCCCGTGTTCATTCTTTGTTCTTTATCTTTATTCCATGTTTTGCTTCCGCTTCATATTTTCTAACAATGATCATAAGCGAGGTCTTAAATGTAGGATTTCGATTTCGTTTCGGTAAGCCTGGAAAGAGAAATTCGGTGGAACAGTGGAATTTCGGTAAAATGGTCAGAAATTGGGAGAATTACTTGAAAACCCAATTTTTTTCTACAATTAAGATTTTTAATATTTTTTAACTCAATAAATGAGATAGAAATACACGATTTTTTGCTAATAATAATATATTAACATGCTATGTTACATTAAACTTCCATCCAATCTCAACAACAATCAAAAAAGTATTATACTGCTCAGAATCAAAACAAATTAGGAAACGAAATTAGAAACCATTAGTTCCACCTCTTAAATATGAAGAGAATGGTGACCATGGAATGAAATTTCACGATATTTCGACGAAATTTCGTCGAAATATCGGTTTCGACGGGTCCGGACTTTCGAAACTACTATATATCGATTTCCACGGTTTCGAGTGAAATATCGCGAGATCTCGGCGATATTTCGCCTCAACTCGAGATATCGGCCGACATATGGAATCTTTCATTAAAAATACACCGATATGTCAAGATTTGCCGAACTTTCAGTCAAAAGTACCCCATTTCGACCGAGTTCGGGCACAAGCATCTCCTTCCTCTTCCAAGCTCTTCTTCCTTCGAGGTAAGCCAAATTAGGCTAATTCTTCTTCAAATTCATAATTTTTTAGGGGTTTCACTGTTAAGATGTTGATATAGCTTGCCATGGTGTTTATTTTAAGAGATTTCCCAAACATACCTTTAAATTTGGAGACGAAAATTAGGGCTTTTGTGTTTTTATTGCACAATAGTGTTAGCTATGAACATGGTATCTCGGATCTGAAGTTAACATAAACTAAAACATAGTTGGAGAACATTTTGAGGTTTAATGTGGAACGATAATGAGTTTGGGTATTATATATTCGGATCTTAAGTTTTGGAAGTAGAAATCATAATCAGGAATTTGTTAAATATTTAGGTTTTTGTTCATATTTTGTGTAACTTAGGTAGTCTTTCTTGAAAATGGTCCCCTAATTGGTAGATCTAAGACCCTAATGTATAGATCTAAGGTCCTTTTTCTGTAAATCGGAATAGTAGGTGTTAGAAAAATTAAATATATAATAATTCCGAAATTTAAAACATAAAATAATTTGCATATTCATAAGCGGACGCATTGTATGCCAACTTAATGATTGTTCTTGAATTTCCTCGCAGATTTCGACGATCATCACCATGGCACATTCTGGGTCCGGTTCTGGATCTGACAGTTCTGATGATCAGAGGGACGATTTCAATGGGGACATTGGCTGGAGGTATGCCTCCGCTCCTGATGGAAATAAGGCGAAGCCACATTGCAATTTCTGTGCGAAGAAGTTGGGAGGAGGCAGGATCACAAGGATGAAGCAACATCTTGTTGGCAACAACAAGAATGTTGCCAAGTGCACGCGTTGTCCCAAAGATGTGATGGACAAGGTCAAGGCGAGCTTGGATGGAAAGAAAGAAAAGGAGACGGAGAGGGCAAGAAGGGAAGAACAAATGAAGGAGTTCATGTTCGAGAAAGAATTCAACGTCATTTCTGATTCAGACGACGACGATTTTGTGTACCCCGCCGACATTCAGATTGCAGCGGAGAGGAGGGCATACAGAAGGGCTATACAAGAATCATTGAGGAGCGAATTTGAGAGGAGAGAACTCGATGGTGCACGGGGCGGCTTCTATAGTGCAGGTGGGAGTGGGAGTGGTTCTGGAGGCGCACCAGTACCACCACCCACCAAGAAACACAAGGGGAAGGGAATTGAGCCCTTCTTGACGAGGAGTGGATCCATGCAATACAAGGTAAGCAAGGATCCGAGGCAGAAAACGATGAAGGGAATGTTCACCAATGCACGAGAAAGGGTGGGAAAAGCCATCAGCAAGCTCTTCTTTGGGGAGAGCATTCCTGCCAACATTGCAGGCGGGCCATTTCTGCAGCATGTCATTGATGAGATCGTTGCAGCGGGAACGGGAGTGAAGGCTCCTACATCCTACGAGATCATGAACAAATATCTGGGGATGGAGAAAGAGGAGATGAATGAGTACATCGCTGAGTTGAGGAGGAGATGGCCAGAGTACGGGGTGACATTGATGTGCGATAGGTGGACGAGCTACACAAGGAAGCAGATCATCAACTTCCTTGTCTACTGCGATGGGAAGACAATCTTCTTGAAATATGTTGATGCATCTGAGCATGTGAAGGACCACAGGTACCTTCTGAAGTTGATGAAGGACGTTATAAAAGAGGTTGGGAAAGAGCACATTGTGCAAATTGTGATGGATAACGGCAGCAACTTCAAGAAGGCTGGTGAAACAATAATGAAGTCCAGCAACTACGGAATTTTTTGGACACCGTGTGATGCGCATTACATTGATTTGATCCTTAAGTATTTCAGCAAGAGGAAGCTCGTCTCAAGGGTAGTGGAGAAAGCACAAATGATCACCACATTCATTTACAACCATGGCAAAGTGCTGGCACTGATGAGGCGGATGTGCAATGGGGAGTTGGTGAGCCTGGCATCACACGCTTTGCAACCAATTTTATAGCGTTGCAAAGCCTCAAACAACATAAGACATGTTTGAAAATCATGTGTTGCCAAGGTGAGTGGTTCGAGATACCTGAAGCTCGAACTGAAGGACGGAAGGTGGAGATATTGATCAATGATGTCTCCTTTTGGGATGACGTGACTCGGGTCACGAGGATCATGGATCCAGTTGTTTATGCATTGCGGATCGTGGATGGCGACAAGAAGTCCACCATGGGAGTCATCTACGAGGCAATGCGCTGCATGAGAGAGAAGGTCAAAGAAGCCGTTGGAAAGGGATCCAAAGCATGGTTGGACATTTATAGACAAGCGATGGTCCAAGATGCTCTCACATCCTCTTCACAAGGCCGGTATGTATTATGTAAAAATGGATGTTTTTTTCATTTGTTAAATTTCTATGGTTGGACATCATAGATGAGCTTGTTCGTGACTTTGTGTGCAGCTTATTACTTCAATCCTAAGTACCAGTACAAGAATGGACTTGGCGCAAATGTTGATCTTCTAGCAGCCGTACAAATTGTGGTAGAGAAGCTCGTCAAGGACGAGAAGTTACAGATCTTGTGCATGAACGAGGTAATCCTCAATTTCTAGTTAAATTTGGAGTCACAAGAAATTTCGTAAAGATGTAGTACGACTTAAACCTGTGTGTGCACTGCGCAGGTTAAGTATTTCCGGGATACGTTGGGTTCCTTCGAACGGATTACTGTGGTAAACGGATGGGGCAGTACTCTTCCCGGTAGGGACAAAGGCAAATAAAACCATTACTTGTGTGTTCATTTATTCCTACTACTGATTTCTCTCTTTTTCTTTTTTTGCAGCCGAATGGTGGTTGTTATACGGAATGGAAGCTCACAACCTTCGAAGTGTGGCAGTGAAAGTGTTGTCTCAAATCGCATCTGCTGGCGGTTGTGAGAGGAATTGAAGCACGTTCAATTTGATCCTTTCCAAGAGACGGAATAGGTTGGGAGAAAAGAAGCTCAATGACCTTGTCTACGTGCATTACAACTTGAGGCTGAAGTTGAAACATGCAAGCGAGGGACAAGACAAAGATGACTACATGGACCCTATCGATCTTGAATACATTTTCAAGATGCACGATGACGATGCTGATGAAGACGTTCTCCAAAGGTGGATGGATTCCAATGGTGCCCTCGTTCTCAATCAGCCAGGCGGAAGACCAAATGAAAACATAAGCCAGCAAATGAGAGCAAACGTTGGTGACTATTTGGCAAGATCCGGGCGGATTACAGACCCTGTTGGAGGGTTGGAGGGCGAGATTGATGCGGCTGTTGATGAAATTCTCTCGAGTAGCTCCAAATCCAAATCAGAGTCAAAGGATGGCAGTGGAGATGATGATGATGATGATGTTGGTCGTGGTGGACCTGGTGGTGGTGGGGAGACAAACTCAGGCGGGTCAGGAGGGAGTGCTCGTGGACCACAAGATACCAGACTTCAGGAAGGGCTACATGCAGAACGTGAATATATGGAGCGACAGCGGAACACACACGGATAATTTGTTCCAAGTTCGAGTCCAGGGCCTACGGATTACGAGTACGGTCGAGGCTATCGTCCAACGGACAGCTACATGGACGATTTGACATCATCTGTAGGTTCTTTGAGCTTCATGGACATTGACAGCCCATATCGCGGAGGAGCACCAAGTCCTTTGGGCGAATATGGATCGTCACATGATGAGAGATCATTTGACGTCTTCCCGGAATATTTTCATGGTCTTCCTCCAGGACCTCCTCCTCCTCCTCAGTACTACAGTGGTTACAGTGGGTATGGGGGATACAGTAGCTACAGCGGAGACAACTACCAAGGTAGCCAACCTGAGCAGAGCCAAGGCAGCTTCTTTGGGGGTGACAGCTACGGTTTCTTCCCTGAGTACACGTCATTTCCTCCTCCTCCGCAGATATCTTCTCCAACTCCATCGTCGTCATCCCGAGGAACTCAGTGCAGTAGTTCGAAGCCTTGTCGTGCCATTCATGATACCGGATCCAGTGTTGCTTATCCTCGTCTCGAGATACTCATAGGCATCGATAACCACCAATATAGGCAGTATGTGATGGATTACAAGGCCATGTACTCGTACATGACATGGGAGAACTACTGCGAGTTCATTGAGTCTGCGATGTGTTTTGAGAGACAGAAAGGAAGGGGGGTCATTCAGATCCACCGCAGAACTCTTGGTTCTGAACAAAACATATCACTAGGTACTATATTTTAATCTTTTATTGCATTGATCATTAATATGCATGTTCTTAATAATTTTCACTTGTTGTAACTTGTAAGACTATTACTCTGTTTTATTATGTATTAACAATGTTACAACAATATCACCGATATGGCCGATATGACCGATGTCTACATAAGGGGTATAGATGACCAATATGTGTGAAATAATTGTGTATTTGTATGTTATTTATAGTTCTAATAACTTGGTATATCGAAATTTACAATAAAATTGGAAAAAAATTGGATTTTTGAGCCTTTTCTGACTTTTCCACCGAAATCATCGAAATTTCCCGAAATATCGGCGAAATTTTGATTTTCTAGGTCACCAAAATGAGATCGAAATCGAGATTTCGAACCTTGATGGTGACACGTGCAATAATAACAGAGAAAGATATAGGTGAATAAAGAGTACCAGCAAAATGATATTTTATGTAAGAAATTGAAGATCGAAATGATAGCCTATTACTTGTATCAAACCAAAATACTTTCAACTTAGAAAAATATTTAATGTTAAAAATAAAGTAAGACACGTACACATCACAAACAAACGCAAATCTTTCTGATATACATACACACAAACGCAAATCTTTCAAACATGTATCTCTAATAGATGCATTTTATAGCTTGTGATCGTATACACGACATAAACAAATCAATTAACGCTGAAAAACTGCGTAGCATTCACAAACATGAGCTATATTCAACCTGATAGTAGGCAAATAGTTATAGTCACAAGATATGGAAGGTTGCTAACAACCTAGCACTCGCACAACTGCACGTACTCCTTGTAGTAGAGAGAAGTCACAAGAAAGCAATGCCTTAAATTTCATATTTCGATTTCATTTAACCATGTCCAGAAAGAGAAATTTTCGAGAATTTTGATGAAATCGTCGAAAATCTTGGAAATTGTTGTAAACTTGATTTTTTTTCAAAAACTAACATTTTTAATATTCCTAAATCAATAAATAAAATAGAAATGTAAACATATTTGTAAATATAGGTTTTGAAGTAATATTATCATCATGATCATCACACATGGTCATATGTAGAGCAATGTGCTGCCTAGAGTCAGATATGATATGCTAAACTAAAAGCAAAAGCCATGATAATGATGCAAACGGCTTTTTGGCATCGTGCGGGAAATAATTTGAACGGTGGAAAATATTCGGTAGAAGAAAAGAGAGGGGTTGAGAAGAAGAAATTGGAAGGGTTGAGAAGAAGAACACGCCTGTAGCGCGGGGTTGAAGGAGGAGAACCGCGGAGATCGCGTGGAGGGAGAAGGGAGAGAGAGAGGGATAGAATGAGATAAACTCAATTTTTAATAATACTTCACTGCCTAAAAACATTGGACTACCATCTCTTTATATAGGAGAGATGGGGTTACAGAAATAGTAAACTAATTAAAATTGACAATCAACTTATCCTAATTGGACTCTGACAAATTTTAAAATTCAAATTGACCTCTAATTACCCTAATTAGACTCTTGACCAAAATTAACTCTACGAATAAACGTTGAGATCACAGGCGATCTCAATTATTTAATTAGACAATTACGACAACTTAAAAACGTAACTAAAATTGACAATTAAAAATAAATAAATATTTGGCCCTATGTTTGGGGCCCACGCTGCATCAACTCTCTGCCGCTTTAATAAATTCGTCTCCCGACGAATTGCTTGATGTAGGTGCGTCGTTGGAGAAATCATCCTTGAATTGAGGCTTCAATTTCCCCCAATGCGAGCGTCAAAAAAAAAATTTCCCCCAATGCGATCGTTTTCCATGTTACGTTTGTAGTTTTTTTCCAATTGGGGCATCTCTGCAATTTTCGTACCCCTTCAAATTTCCTCACATTCCTATTGCCTTGGACCTTCCTGCAAATATGGGTTTTAGGAATTTTTATTCTGCAATTTTTCCCAATCACCCTCAACTCCCGAGATTTGAGGGATTTGATTCCTGGAGACCTCGATAGGGTTTTCTTCCTCAACAAAAGGCGGCGGGGTGCGGGATGGGGGAGGTCGAGGACGATGCGGTGGCGCGGGGGGCGGCAGCGAGGTGACTGGCGCTGGAGAGGAGGCACAGAGGGAGCGCGCTGGCAGGCGCACGTTACTGGGGGGTGGAAGAAGAAGGTGCGGCGGGCTGGGGAGGAGCGGAAGAAGAGAGGGGAAAACCAGGGGGAAGAAGGGCGGCGATCGGGAGGAGGAGAGGGGAGGGGGCGAAATCGAGAGGGGAAGAGAAGTCGAGAGTGGGAGCGTGGTCGAAGTCGGGAGGAGGGAGGTTGGGTGGTGGCGGCGGCGTGAAGTTGCAGCAGGTTAGGGTTGGCGATGGAGAAACACGGGAGGGGAAGGGAAAGAGGGTGGCAGGGGCCGTGGGGAGGGGAGAAGGCGCCGGGGAGGGGACAGGCGGGAGGGATGGGGAAGCGGCAGTGCGCGGGTAGGCCGAGACGCGGCTGGTGGGGGTGTCGAGGACGAGCTGTAGGCTGGAGGGGTTGTACGGGGGATTTTGTGAGTCTGAACATCCCTCAACAGCGCTCGGATTGCCCTTTTTTTCTCCTGAAATGGCCTGGACAGGAGTCGTTTCTTCGTTTTTTTCTTCTAAAACGGTCTGGACAGCGGTCGTTTCGTCTTCCTCGACGATGATTTCTTCGTCAAACTTCGCGGCAACAGGTTTTTCATCGTGGATAGCGAGATCTTCGTCGGTTAGCGCGTCCAGCCATGCTTGAACCTTCAGGGATGCCATAAGACGTTTTTTGAACTTCCGTTGACGCGAACGCGCATGCGGGCCATGAGATATGCGGTTGAGATCAAGCTTCAAACGCCAATATGCAACGGGATCGTTGAATCGTATGAACGATTCAATATCCATGCTCTGATACCAATTGATGCAAAATGGAATTCGGCGCAGCGCGGGAAATAAATTTGACGGTGGATTTTTCGATGGTAGAAGAAAATAGAGGGGTTGAGAAGAAGAAACTGGAAGGGTTGAGAAGAGAAGACACGCTGGATGCGCGGGGTTAGAGAAGAAGAAACGCGTAGACCGCGAGGGGAAGAGAGAAGAGACTCGTCGGGAATACGAGGGGTTTGGGAGAAGAACACGTGTAGATCACGCGGGGAGAAGGAGAGAGAGGGGAGAGGAGAGAGAGATAAATCTCTATTTTATCACATCTTGAACTGACTAAAACATTGGACCCTCATCCCTTTATATAGGAGGGACAAGAATAGAAAATAATTTAAACCGACAACCAATTATCCTAAACTGACTCTAACTAATTAACCGACTAAATACCAAATTTGAAATTCAAATTAAGACTAATTGAGATCACACGCGATCTCTTTATTTAAAATTGCGACAACTTAAAAAACGTAAATAAAATTAACGGCCACAATATAAATAATTAGACGGCCCTACATGTCGAGTCCACGCTGCATCAACTCTCCTCCGCTTTTAAAAAAAAGCGTCTCCCGACGAATTGCTGGAACTGCAGGCCTGGAGGATGCATCGGCGGCCTCATTTGTTTTCTGGAAGAACATGTGTGGCGCGAACGGCGGAGTCCATACGCGGACGTGGATGATGCGACCGTCGTGGTTGAAGAACATGTGCGGCGCGGACGGCGGTGTTTCCTCGATTGTTGTCTCCTTCTTGTGATGCCCGAAAAATTGATGAGGCATGTAAAATACGGTATTTGGAGAATCCATAGTGAAGCAATGGTACAAAGAGAGGATAAGAGGAGATGTGTCTAAGGAATGAAGCCATGGGGTCCTTTTATAGGGGAAGCCCAAGGCCCTAGTCCTATTTGCATAAGGAGGATCCCCAAATCTCATATTTTCAGCCTCTTTTTTTAAATATTTCGGCCGCCAGGGGTGTGGGTGCATATTTCGTACCCCTTCAATCTTCTTAGCTTTGTTCTTTCTGCGAATAGGGGTTTCATGAGGGCTTCTTTTGCAAATCTGCCCAATTAATCTCCAGCCCCACACGTCATGGGATTGATATCCCATAGATTTCGGGCCCTCCGTTAGGGTTGGCTCCCAATCCTCACGCATATGGCGAGGCCTGGGGCGGCGACTACTCGACGGCAGGTGGGGCCGGTGCGGTCCTGCGGGGAGGTGGGGGTCCATCGGGACTTCGCGCGCGAGGCGCGTCACTGCGGGGCGCTAAAGAGGTCGCGGCCAGCGAGGGTGGTGTCGCGGGGTGTTGACGGGGTTTCGGAAGTGGCTGGAGTATAGGAGGTAGGGAGGCGCGGCGCGGGGAAGGGTGAAGGGCCATGGGGAAATGGGTGATGGGGAAGAGGGGGTGGCTGGGGCGAGGGAACCCGGAGGGAAGAAGCAGCGAGGGGAGATGGGGGGAGGCGGTGGCGCAATCGCGGGAAGGCGGGGGTCGTGCGGGAGGGCGCATGGTGCTGGGAGGGGGGAGGTCGGAATGCAGGCGTTGTCGGGGGGTCGGCGAGAAGGTGCGTACGGGGTTTGATAGGGCACATGTGGGAGGTAGGGAGGGGTGGTGCGGGGAAGGAAGGGAGTAGGGGAGGGAGGGGGTGGCGTTAGGGGAAGGGGTCGAGAAGGCGGCTCGGGCAGGAGGGTTGGGGGGTGGCGCAGCCGCACGTGGATGTGCTCGGGCGGCTGTTGTGCGCGTGCAGCGGCGAGGGTGGTGCGGTGGGCGGAGTGCGAGGAGAGGCGCAGTTCGCGGTTGGCCGCATGGTGGGGAAGCGGGCGGCCTGGAGGCGTTATCGGAGGGGCGGGAGGGGCCGCCGGTAGTGCGGTGATGGGATGGACGGCCTGAGGGCCCTCCGTGGGGGTTGGGGCTGCCATCGGGGCCGCCGTAGGTGATGGGGGCTGATCTGAAAACTTCGGAACAGCCACTGTTTCTTCATTTTTTTCTTCTAAAACGGCCTGGACAGCGGACGGATCGTCTTTCACGGGGAGTTTTTCTTCATCAAGACTGGCGGCAGCGGCTTCGACAGTTGCCGGCTTTGATTGGGCGTCACGGAAGGCTTCAAAGTTGGCCATTAGGTCCCGAAACATGGATTGGAAGTTGTTCTGCAAATCACGTATCATGTGCTCCGTCTCTTTGAAGGAGGCGTCGATGGTGGAGATGGCTCGTCGTGTTTGTTCGGATGAACGATGATGCCGGTGCGAGCGTCTGGATGGATCGTTAGGTCGTGAGGACGACCTAAATGCCATGCTCTGATACCAATTGATGCAAATGGCTTTTTGGCGTCGTGCGGGAAATAATTTGAACGGTGGAAAACATTCGGTAGAAGAAAAGAGAGGGGTTGAGAAGAAGAAAATGGAAGGGTTGAGAAGAAGAAGAACACGCCTGTAGCGTGGGGTTGAAGGAGGAGAACCGCGGAGATCGCGTGGAGGGAGAAGGGAGAGAGAGGGATAGAATGAGATAAACTCAATTTTTAATAATACTTCACTGCCTAAAAACATTGGACTACCATCTCTTTATATAGGAGAGATGGGGTTACAGAAATAGTAAACTAATTAAAATTGACAACCAACTTATCCTAATTGGACTCTGACAAATTTTAAAATTCAAATTGACCTCTAATTACCCTAATTAGACTCTTGACCAAAATTAACTCTACGAAAAAACGTTGAGATCACAGGCGATCTCAATTATTTAATTAGACAATTACGACAACTTAAAAACGTAACTAAAATTGACAATTAAAATTAAATAAATATTTGGCCCTATGTTTGGGGCCCACGCTGCATCAGATAATCACCTCATCAATAAGAATGAGGAGACATATAATAACGCTATTCAAAACTGTTGGAGTATTCGTTGTATGCGTCATGAGTTGTAGTAGGGTAAATAGATCTTGGAGATGATCCATTTACCCCACCCAGTTGTTTAGTCCCACATCGTCCAGTGGTAGGACTTGGAGGCTCTGGAGAGGCTATATAAGGAGCCCAGACCTTCTGTATCCATTGAGAAAAAGCAATGCAAGATATGCCCCTTTGAAGGCTTCTCTCATGGTTTTATCCCGCTCCTCACAGAGTAGGGTTCCACGTAAAAATCTCGTCGTTCTTCTTTGTTATTTATCTTTTCCATGTTCCGCTTCCGCTTCAGATTTTCTAACATGGTATCAGAGCTATGTTATTTTCTAACATGGTATCAGAGCGGGTCGATTCTCGAGGAATTTATGTTCAAGATTTTTTTAGATTCGATTACCAAGAGTGTGTTCATTAGTCATGGTGTTATTCTTCAAGATTAGTTTATTCAATTCATATTTGAGATTGTTGAAGTTCATGATCAGATCCAGTTCTAGGGTTTCAAACCCTCTTGCATAGCAACGTTGAGTTCGTGATAGTTTGTGAAGAATTTTTTTTGGAAGATCATGTTCGTTCAAGTTCCTGTTCTAGGGTTTTTAAACCCTAGATTTATTCTCCAACAGCATCAAGCGCACAGGTGCACACCCCAGGCATCGACTGCTGCTTCTTCTTCGTCAGAAGCTCCTCAAGCATCTTCACATCAGGCCGCATCTCTGCCCGCCAAGCATCTCTGGTAGCATGCTCTGGCAAGCCCCTGTCCAGGCTCCATCGCGAGCCATGATCCAAATGTTGTGGCGGCTGCATCAATCAGATCGCGCAGGCACAGCAAATCCTCCACGGTGGAGGTCCCTGCAGCCCCCAGGCGACGAGCCGTACATCCACAAAGCAGGCGACTCTGCGGCTCCGGCGCAAGATTTCGAAGGGGGAACCCTAACGAAGGGGGTGCCTGCGTTTTATTAAATAATAATAATCTACTGCAATTTTTTTTAGTGTTGGTACTCCTTTTTAAAAAAATTCGAGGGTGGCAGGTTCCAGGCCAAGTTGGGGCTGTGTTTCCTTTAAAAAAAAAGAAGGCACGTACAAAAAAAAGGAGAAAGAAAAGGTCGTACGCAAGTATTAAAAAAATGAAAAGCCGTAAAAAATGATGAAACGGTTTTAAAAAAATTGTTCTGAAAAAAATATTTTCAAAAAAAGGAAAAAATTATTATTATGGCGGCTTATATAAAAAAATTTGAAAAGCTGCAGAGAATTTTTTGAGGATATTCATTGTGTTTTCCCCATTTTTATATTGTCTTCTCCCAACTTTGTCGATTTCTCTGTTTTCCGACAAGTATGGGAGAAAGGGGGAGTATATATGTAGAGTCGCAGGTTTCTTCCAGATCCAGATTCAAATGCCAGTCTCCAGACCAGCCATATTTTCCAGACTCTACAGATGATCAGTTGTTCAGACTCGACGATTGATTCCGAGTCCAGTTTTCAGACATGCACATGGATGTGGTCATTTTCAGATGAGCATATGTTGCCATCATCAGTTCGAGGTCCCCATCATTCTTGTTGTTCGGCCAGAGTTTTCATGTGAGCCATAGGGACTCCAAAGCAGAGGACCATTCCCTATGCCATTGAGTGCAAAGGTTTTCATGTGGTATCATAGGTACACCAAAGCAGTGCACCATTCTCTGAGCTAGATGGGAGAGACCCAGTTCTCCGATGAGGAGACTTCAGACGTAGTTTCAGACTCGATGGATAGATTTCGAGTCTTCAGTTGACTCACACTCCAGCCCGTTCGTCCTCCTCACCTGCACGGCATGAGAAGCAACGTCCTCGACTGCAGCAATGTGCGCGTTGAGTTGACATTGTCCGTAGTGTCCTGTAGCATTGAGTTGAGTATCTTTCTGTTGATCCAAGCTGAGCATTGCATGCTCCAACTTGAGGGAGTGTTGGAGTATTCGTTGTATGCGTCATGAGTTGTAGAAGGGTAAATGGACCTTGGAGATGATCCATTTACCCCACCCAGTTGTTTAGTCCCACATCGTCCAGTGGTGGGACTTGGAGGCTCTGGAGAGGCTATATAAGGAGCCCCAGACCTTCTGTATCCATTGAGAAAAAGCAAGGCAAGATATGCCCCTTTGAGGGCTTCTCCCGTGGTTTCATCCTGCTCCTCACAGAGTAGGGTTCCACGTAAAAATCCCGATGTTCTTCTTTGTTATTTATCTTTTCCATGTTCCGCTTCCGCTTCCGATTTTCTAACAAAAAATATATATATCAAAATAAAGAAAGAACAAAAAAAATAAAGTTATTCAGTAAAAACTTGATTTAACTCTTAAATCGTGTGTCTAACTTATTTGGTTTGGATTAGAACTGAAACTAAAGAAACGTCTTCAAACAATGTAAAGCAATCAAAAAACTCAACGCATCGACAATTAAATAAGTGAAAATTCATGAATATATGCAAATTTCGATGAAAGCGAAGGATAGACTCGCTTATTTTTGTTGTTTCACCGAAATGACGTGCAATTTCGATGAAATTCCGTTGACATTTTAATGATATTTCATTGGAATCCTGAACAAAAAAATAAGATAGCGTTTTGATTTCGATGACCTGGAGAAATGGAAATTTCGAAGAAATTCGGTAGAAATTTCGTTGAAACTTGAGGCCTTAATCATAAGCTATTCTAGGACAAACTGTGAAAAATTAGGATATGTACCTTCTTTCATGACCCAAGCCCTCAGTTTAAGAATGCCACAAATCAGATTCTCAACACATTCTTGATATAGTGTCTGTTTAAAATATCGCATACTACATAATTTAGTTAAAAAGCAAAGGATGATTATCATAACCAATCCTTCTAATGATATCAAGAATAATTAGTAGCATGGGCTTGTGATTTACAAGACAAGAGATATAGAAAGTAGAGCATGAAATGCACCCATCACAACAAGTCTAGGCATTCTCTTGACTCTTGTTGATAAATCCATCCAAAAGAGAAAGCGTCTATTAAAAATGGAGTATAAATAAAGAATAGAGGAATATGGTTGCAAGCATTATTTTGAAAAGCACATCTCGATGCGGTGAAGCATAAGCTTCGAGCCGTATTTTGAGAAAAAATGCCGTGAGTCTTAAGCTTTCACCCGAAAGTTGTGAGACATAAGCCTCAAGATGCGGGTGAGTCAGTGAGGCATATAAGACGGTGGTGAGGTGCACACCTCAATCATCTGAACTAATTTTTTGATATTTCTTTTTTAAGAGTCAAGACTACAACTTTTCAACTGAATAAGCTTCTCGTCCTTGTACTATAATAGAAGTTTCTAGCCTAATATTTAGTATTTAAACTATTGGGTAGTAGAAATTGAGTGAATAACATAAGTAATCAACATTATAATATTACTTCTTAATAACCTCTAGTAAATCACAAGTAAGAGATTTCCTTGAATATAGATGGAATTATGTGATTGTCTAAATTTGTGTGCATTTTTCTGGTCCAAACCTACGTAGATTTTTCTTTGGATTATTTTTCGATCTCATTTCATGAGTTGATTCTTGATAAAATTATGGCTATGATCAAGAAGTGTCTCTTTCAATATGTACTTTGAACTAAATAAAAATTTTACTAGCGGAAATGCAAAAAAACATGAGGTGCGGTGTGATAGCAATTGAAGAAGTTGAGTCATTATATGGTATATAATGATGCAAAATAGATAACAATGATATATAAATTGTTGTATGTAATCGTAGTGCTTTACTATAACGTTTAGAATGACATGTAAGTAGTCTTCTCATAGTTTGGTCTTAATTTCCACAATATTTGAAGTATGTTCTCTCATAATCTGGTCATAATTCCCACTTTAAGATTTTATTGAATTTGGGTTCTCGTCCATCAGATTAGAGTCAATAATTTAATTAGGATTATGGTTAATTTTTTCACATTAAATTGAGTCCATTGTAATTTCTCTTTTTATTTAAATAATGAGATCGCATGTGGTGGTGCAGTATACTTACCATCCAGAAGATCAGGGTTCAAATCCCCCTTGTGGGGGTTGTGTTATTTAACTGACAGCTAGCGTGAAAAATAGTTGGGATCTTTCAACATGGATTTGAGCAAGAATCCATATAGCAGACCTTACGTAAAGTAGGTGGAGGCTTTGCCATTTTTTAATGAGATTGCATGTGATCTCCAATTAATTAGTTATTCGATTGAAGTCCAGTTAGGGTTTGTTAGGATTTTATTTTAATTCTTTTAGCTTTGGTAATCTCACCCCTCCGTATGAAAGGGATGGTAGTCCATTGATTCAATCAGTTAAGGTTAAAGTTAAACTAAATTGATGTTTCCTCTAGTTATCTATCTTCCTTTCTCATCTCTCTCTACGCAATCTCTGTGGTACTTTTCTCCCAAAACCCGCACGACTAGCATGTCTTCTCTTCCTTCGCCCTCCAATTTCTTCTCCACCCTTCCATCGTTGGAGATTTTTTTCATTTGCATCATGGATGGCTGAATCATTTCGATTGGTATCTCTTCTATTGGCCACTCATCTAGCCGAAATATTGGTCATTTTTGTTGAATTTTGATCACTTGTCGAAACTGAAGTTTGATTGAATTTCGATGAAGTTCGATGGTTGAAAATCTCGATCGAATTTCAGCCAAAATTTTGTTTAGATCGGTCATTGATATGGTGAGTCAATGACTGAGAATAATATTTAGGGCCTTGATGGTGAGGTGGATTTCTCTTTTCTCTTGGTCCTCCTACAACATGAAGATAAAAGCAAAATTTAAGAAATGGACTGTAACAACTGGTAAGGAGATTAAGACTCCTCACAAGAATATGGAGACTCATTGAGTTACTGCAAGGAAGAAAATTGCTAGTAAATGGGTCTTTAAGAAGGTTGGGATCTCCGAGAATCATGGTATTATATACAAGGCAAATTTGATTACAAAAAACAATAGAAAGAGGGAACAGAGTCAATGGACTATAATGAGATCTTCTCACCAAGTGTAAGGCTCGGAAATAAGGAGTGAACTACAATGAGATTTATCACTAATAACGCCAGTTGCAAGGCATGATCAATATGTGCTACTAACATTAGCATAGATTTAAATTTCGCATGGGTATCGAAACTCTTATATATGTCGATTTCTCGGATTTCGACCGAAATTTCGGTGATATTTCAACATTTCGACCCATTTCGACCCATTTCGGGTGGAAATTCATGGATTTCAGTACAAAATTTCCTAGATTTCGACCGAAATTTCGGTGATATTTCAACATATCGACCCATTTCGGTTAAACTTCATGGATACATGGCATGGTACGACAAGAGGGTATATACATCAATTATTCAACTTGGGGAGCTTCCTCCCCTTTGGGTTTAAGCAATGGGAGATGAAAAAACTCTATAGCTTCTATATATTTGATCCTTTCATTCATTGTCATTTATCTTCGTAAATAGATGCATCTTTATTGTAAGTATGTAATAAATTCTGTAATTCATTCGAACTTTGTCTGTGACGGTTATTTCTATGAACAAATCATTGTTTAATTAATCACCATCTGCATTTTAGAATAAAAAATTCTCGTCTATTTTTATTAACAAAAGACGTCTTCTAAGTGTTGATAACTTAGTTATTTTGATTTTCATTTCCAGTATCTATCAGTCAGCTCAACAATATGTCTGATATGACCGATATGGTGTGTTACAAGGCGCACAGATGAGAGATGCATGTGATATAAGTGTGCATTTGTAAGTTGTTGTTTTAAGATCTTGGATTGGATGATATTAATTTCCAGTATATATCAGTCAAGAATCAACATTAACATCGATTTGACCGATATGACCAATATGACTGATATGTGCGATATAAGAGGCATATATAAGCAATATGTGTGATATAAGTGTGGATTTGTAAGCTATTTATTGTTGTAATAACTCGGATGATCTTAATTTGTAAAAAAATCATCGAAAAATGGCTTTTTTGAGTCATTTTCGATATTTCCACCAAAACGGTCGAAATTTCCCGAAATTTCACCGAAATTTCGATTTTGGAGGAGATCGAAATGAAATCGAGATTTCGAACCTTGAGCATTAGTCAACAGAATCTCTAGCTTGAGCAATTGGAAGTGAGATCACCTTTTTTGTAAGGAAAATAAGGAGAGATATCTTTATGAGACAACCAAAAAGTTTTATTGTTTAGGAAAATGAAGAGAGTTTGACTGGACTGTAGTCAATGAATGACGGAAAAATACAGTTTCTTACAAGGTTTGAAAAATCAATATCATATTGATAAGTCCACAAAAGAATATATCGTGATATATTGCAGATACCGGTAGATATCACAAAAACGACTCGATAAAGTTTTTTCGAATTAAAATCATTTAGTTCTTAGAATAATAAATACATGCAAATATACTCTTATAGACATAACATCATGTTACATTGCACATTATGAAATCAACAAACACGTGAACGATATTGAAAATCTAACAAATAAATGAGTACAATAACATGTAAATTATAGAGAAATCAATTGTGATAGCCACAAATTTAACACAAAAGAATATTTTTCTGAAATTTCTACGTAAAGATAACTGAACCAACTAGATTCTATCCTAGATTCATACAGATGGATACCTGATATTAGTAAGCATAAATTTGGTTAGTATTTGTGTTCGATTTACATCTAAATTTTCCAATATTGGAAGTACCTATAGAGAATCCTGATTAAATCAATCTATTAAGCTTAAAGATCAAAAATTACATCTAGATTCTTCCCTCAAGAAAGCAAGCAGTGAAATCAAGCATAAGTGTCTATTGATGATAGGGTTCAAATATTGATACAATATAAATAGAAATTGTGAAAATTTTGCAATAAGTACTTCAAATTTCATGGATATCGACAATACAAGAGGATGTATCAATGAAATATAGTTCAATATCATGGATATCGCGAAAAGAATATCTGCGGTGATATCAACATGATAATCTTGATGGTATTGATATATCATCGACATATTGATGATATATCATTAAACTTCGATCCTTGGTTTCATGGTTGGCTACGACTATAATAGGAATATATGGTAGTCGTGTGTATCACAACAAGGTGAA
The DNA here is from genome assembly GCA_037367405.1 of Ottelia alismoides. Classification (NCBI taxonomy): domain Eukaryota; kingdom Viridiplantae; phylum Streptophyta; class Magnoliopsida; order Alismatales; family Hydrocharitaceae; genus Ottelia; species Ottelia alismoides. The sequence goes on from JAZKJV010004101.1 coordinate 398,248, forward strand.
TGAGGATTCCTTCATCTAATTGCATTTTTATGTTGATGATATGCTTATCGCAGCTAGGATAAATCTAGAATCCAAAAGTTAAAGCAACTTCTTAATTTAGAAATTGTTATGAAAGAACTTCGTAGTGCATAGATGATCTTAGTTATGGAGATTTATAGAAAACATAAGGAAATATTTTCTTATCACAAAATAGTTATGTTTTGACTATCAAATTTTAGGACGACTACAACGAAGCCCATGAATATTCCATCTGCCTAACCACTACTAGTGTTCTTTAATCTTTGATTTTTGCATCTGATTTTGATTTAGAGCATATGTCACGCGCCCCCTATATGTCATTGTAGTTGGAAGTCGTGTGGATGTTTATGATGTTCACAAAACCTAATATTGCACATGACGTGAGTCTTGTAATAGAGTTATGGACAATCCAGCAAAGGAGCATTGGCAAGCCATTATGTGCAATTCTCGATACGTGAGAGGGACATTTAATATTGTTTTTATATGAAAGTAAATCAATGTGTTTGGTGGTAGGTTATTAAAATTTATATTATATTGCAAACAACAATAGGAGATCCACGACAAACTATAATTTTGTTGAAGGGAATGAATAAGATAAAATTTCATCTAACCCTAGAGCTCTCTTATATAGGAGAAAAGCTCTATGGGTAAATTACAGGAAAAGGACAATTAGAAAGACAAATAACATAATTACTCTAACACTCCCCATCAAGCTGGAGCATATATATCTAACATGCTTAGCTTGGAACAACATAGATGAAAAGGACCTCTAGCAAGAGCCTTGGTGAACATGTCTACAATCTGCTCTCCTGATGATACATAAGAAGTTGAAATAAGCCCCTTTTGAATTAAGTCCCGTGTATAATGACAATCCACTTCAATGTGCTTTGTCCTTTCATGGAAGGCTGGATTATTGGCTATGAACAATGCTTCATGATTATCACATTTAAGATGCATAGGGAGAGGTACTTCAATAGTTAAATCAGTCAAAACCGATTTAACCCACATCATCTCAGCACTACCTTGGGCCATTGCCCTATATTCCGACAGTTTGTTTCTTACTCTTCCACGCTACTGGTGAGCTACCAACAAATACAATAAAGCCTGAAGTGGATTTTCTATCATTAGGGCACCCAGCATAGTCTGCATCAGCACAACCTGTGACAGATATAGAGGTATCTTTCCAAAACAGAAGACCAGCACCTGGAGACGACTTCAGATATCTCAAGATCATAAAAACAGCATTCATGTGAGCTTGTCTGGGTTGCTCCATAAATTGACTTACCCTACTGACAGCAAAGGATATATCTGGTCGGGTAATAGTGACCAAGGCCTTAAATGTCGGTTTCGGTCTCCATTTCGGTACCGACCAAAACAGAATTTCGATGGAATTTCGGTGGAATTTCGACCGAAATTTCGATCATTTTTTGTACTAGGACCCCCATATTTCGGTCATTTCGGTCATTTCGGTCAAATTTCGATTTCGACTGGATATCGATATTCAACAGAAATTCGACCGAATTTCGCTGAAATTTGAGGCCATGATAGTGACATATAACAACTTCCCCACGAGCTCTCTATACTGTCTCTTGTCCACCTCCTCAGATTCATCATCATAGAGTTTAACATTAGGATCCATAGGAGTAGTAGTTGGTCTATATCCTGCCATTCCTGTTTCAGATAACAGATCAGTAACATACTTCCTTTGTGTCATTACCATGCCTTGCTCATTTCTTGCAAACTCCAATCCCAAAAAGTAACGAAGTGTACCCAGATCCTTCGTAACAAACTGCTCACTAAGAAAATCCTTGGCTGCTTGAATGCCCTGCTTATTACTACCAGTGATAACAATATCATCAACATACACTAAGATGATCACAATACCTTGCTGGTCTCTCTTTACAAAGAGAGTATGATCTGCTGTAGATCTGACAAAGCCCTTCTGTTCAATCAACTCTGAGAGCTTCTGAAACCAAGCCCGTGGACTCTGCTTCAGGCCATATATGGCCTTATGAAGACGGCACACCATACTGAACTCCCCCTCAGCAGCAAACCCAGGTGGCTGCTGCATATAGACCTCTTCCTGCAAGTCACCATACAAGAAAGCGTTCTTGACATCTAACTGAAACAGGGGGCAGTCACGGACAATAGCAACTGCAATGAGAATCCGTAAGGTAGAATGACGGGCTACTGGAGAAAACGTCTCCTGATAGTCCACCCCATATGTTTGGATGAACCCACGAGCCACCAACCTGGCTTTATATCTATCAACCGTACCATCAGCCCGATGCTTAACAGTAAAAACCCATTTGCTTCCGACTATTGACGCACCTGGTGGAGGACGCACAACACTCCACGTACCACGTGACTGCAACGCCGCCATCTCCTCTTCCATAGCTAAACGCCATGGACTGCTCTGTAGTGCCTCCTGATATGACCTTGGGATTTCCACTGCTGATAACCCAAGGACGAACTTACGAAACTCTGGGGACAACCGCTCCAAACACGCCTGTGATGCAAAGTCCGTCCCATATTTGGGATTCATTGTCTGCGCACGCTTTTGCCTTCTATGGGCAATAGGAAGATCAAGATCATCAACTGGAGTAGTGGTAGTATCATCTGTGCCCTGTATATCTGTCTGCGCATGCAAATCGCCCGTGCCATTAGTAGTACTCAAATGTTCATTACATACCTCGGGTGTGCTGGATGATGGAGGAGGCACATGAGCAGAGGGTCGACGCGGATAGACCTGAGGATAAAAAGTAGAAGGTGGTGGTGGAGGTGGTGGTGGTATAGGTTGTGGTGGTGGTGGCGGCAGAGTAGAGCATGGAATAGATGGTGGAGGAGGTACATAGATATCATCTCCTTCGTCTGAGTGAGTGAGGCTGTCACCTGTAGGAGAGAAATACATAATGGATTCAAAGAATGTGACATCAGCACTAACATGGTACCGTCGTCTAACTGGATCAAAACACCGATACCCTTTTTGGATTTTGGAATAACCCACAAAAATGCATTTGACAGCTCTGGGAGAGAGCTTGTCAAGACCAGGAGAGAATCAATGAACAAATGCAACGGAGCCAAAGACGTGAGGTGTTAGGGAGAAAAGATCCTTCTCGGGAAACGCAGTCAAGAACGGGATCTTCTCTCCTAACACTGACGAAGGCATACGGTTGACCAGATAACAAGCAGTTAGAACCGCATCCCCCCAATAGGAGTGAGGGGCACGGCTCTGAATCAATAAGGTCCTGGTAATGTCCAACAAATGACGATGTTTCCTCTCAGCTACCCCATTTTGTTGGGAGGTATAAGCACATGACTTCTGATGCACAATTCCATGAGACATGAGAAATTTTGAGATATGAGAGCTACATAATTCAAGAGCATTATCAGACCGTATGAACTTCACTCTAGCAGAATAAATATTTTTTATTTCAATAATGAAAGACTGGATAACAGATGCAGCATCAGACTTATTTTTAAGTAGAAAAACCCAACATAACCTAGAAAATTCATCAACAGCAACAAGATAAAACCGATGTCCTTGAAGATCAGGGACACGACTGGGACCCCAATATCAAAATGTAGCAGCTCAAACAGACCATGACGACTTGGACCTATACGATTCGGAAATGACGACCTGTGATGTTTGCCAAGTTGGCATGCCTCACACTGAAAATTAGACTTGGGAGAAATCTGTGGAAGAATATGGACCATCTTTTGCAACGGAAGTTGGCCAAATCGAAGATGCCAAGTGTAGGGTGACACCGATCCAGCCCTCATAGAAGAGACACCAGCATAAGGAGATTGCACCAGTCTATAAAGACCCCCTTGCTCACAGCCAGTTCCAATCACTCTGCCCGTTAGGATGTCCTGAAACACAAGAGCAGATGGGTCAAATAAGGCACGACAATGTAAATCTTTAGTGATTTGACTAATGGATAGTAGATTCATGGAAAAATCAGGAGCATAAAGAACGTTCTGAAGTTGTATCCCAGGAGTCAATTGCACCTCCCCCTGACCAGTAATGGGAGAATGTGTTCCGTCAGCAATTACCACGGAGCGTCTTGTCTGAGTCGCAACAAAATCATCCAATTGCTTTTTGTCACCACATAAATGGTGAGATGCTCCTGAGTCCATAATCCACTCTGATAGATCAGCTCTGTAACAACTAGTAAGTGCATACGTTGTACCTGAAGAGGATGCTGATGCTGAGCCGGCTATCTCTGAAGATCCTGAAGTACTCGTTGGTCCCTGGCTGGGCATGATCTCCCGGAGTCTCGATACTAACTCCTCAAACCTCTGATCTGTGACTAGGGAAGGACCCCCTTCCTGCTGAGCCTGCTCCGCCACACGTGCCGTAGTAGTGGGAAACCCGTGCTTAGAATAGCATGTTTCCTCAGTGTGTCCAGTCCGACGACAGTAGGTGCACGGCTGTCTAAGAGGTCTGTTACCTCCTCCTCGTCCACGACCACCTCTACCTCTGAAATGGGAGTAGCCTCCTCTGCCGCGAGAAGAAGCCATGGTTGAAGGTGTCGGAACTCCACCATGAGATATGGAGAGTCTACTCAATCTGCGATAGGCCTCTTCCATAGGCGGTATGGTGGCATCTGTAAGAATCTGTGCTTGGGCGGCATCATACTCCAGATCAAGGGCTGCTAGAAACACCACAGTCATCACCGAGTCCCTGTATGCTTTGAGCTGCTCTGGTGTAGCTGTCAATGGAATGTACCCGTGTAGCTTCTCAAACATACCCCTCAGAGAGGTGTACAGGGTATGAAAAGGACGCCAGTTCTGCTTCGAGGTAAAGATATCATGCTGGAGTTGTAAGATCTTGGACTCGTTCTTCGCCGGAGAATACGTGGTTGCCAGGATATCCCACATAGCCTTCGCAGTGGGTTGACTCAGAATGTCGTTGGCTATTTCCATGGACACAGTACCGGATAGCCAAACACGCGCATAAGCATCGTCAGCCTCCCATGAGGCGTTAACCCCAGTCTTGTCAACAGGTTCCTCTTGTGTGAGGATATGCTTCTTGCCATTGCACTGCATCAGACTCATGAACTGCATGGCCCACAGTTCATAGTTCGTGCCATCCATCTTCACAACGGGTGCTGGACCTTTGAAGGCACCCAGAGATGGAAAGTCTACCTTGTTGTCTGACATGACGACAACAATAACCTGTAACTGGGGTTACACAATCAGAAGACAATGTCTACGCGTACATAGACTCAACGTGGGCACGCGCACAGAACATGTGCATTCACGGAAGCACGGCTAGGGCATATAGTGCGCACGCACATGACTTGCGTGCACAGGACTTGCAGAGGAAGGCACGCTACAGGCGCGCTGAGTTGCACAGGCACGCTGACTTGCACAGGACTTCTTGCATATGACTCCACGCTTCAGGCGAAAGGCACGCTACAGACTTCTTGCATATGCGCTACAGGCTTCATGCGATGGCGCTACAGGCTTCATGCGATGGCGCTACAGGCGAAAGCGAGACTTGTTGCATATGCGCTAGGCGAGAGGCGCTACAGGCGAGATCGATCAGGGATAGCGATGGCGATATGGGGTCGCCAGGCGAGACTTCGGATGATCGCCAGGCGAGACTTAGGGCGACTCAGATCCATCGAATTATGTCCAGATCCATTTGTACTGAAAATGCTTATATAAACTCCTTAGGGTTAGAGTATTGGCTTTATCTTGTCTAAAAGACTTTATGTTGCCGCTAATATTCTATACTCTTTTCTGTTTGAATCTCTCTCTCACACACACAAGGGATAGATGTGTCTCTTATCACTTAAACCCGACATACACAATATAGGTTAGCTATGGCTTGTATATGTCAGTCACAAGCAAAACCATGATATACTCAATCTTTGTCAAGCCCCTTTTTCACACCCAGACTGCAGGAGCTTCATTTATTGGACAGTCATCTAACTATAACCAGACTATCTGGCTCATAATTTCTTAAAGTATCCTTCCAGATATAGTGACCCTCTTCTTGTGCAGGTGCTAGTTTGGTGCTTGTTATCGACTACAGCATCAATAATCAGTGTCAATCAGTTAAACATATATTACCTCCAATAAGTACGAAAACATATCGGGATAGACAATAGAACTTACCATCACCAACTCAGTCTTTTAAAAGCCTATCACCAACTCAGTCTGTTGCCTGATCCCTGGGCCTATCTAAACTAAACCCGAAAATATACACAATATACGTTAGCTGTGTCTTTTAAGTTTAAACAGCTAAATCCGAGAAATCGACACAATATAGGCTAGCTGCGGCTTTTAAATGTATCAGATACAGGCAGAACCAAGATATAGTCAAAACCATTTGCACTGCCCACAGAGAGCAGCAGCTACGTGCATTGGGCAGACATCCAAACTAGAACCAGCTTATCTAGCTCAAAAGCAGGTCTGCTAATCATCTCTCAGATATAATGACCCTCTTCTCTGTTGAAAATACAAAAAGCAGGTCTTCTCCAATCATCTCTCGGATATAGTGACCCTCTTCTCTGTCGAAAAAACAAAAAACAAATTTTCTCCAAAGGATGATTTCAGCTATCGAAAGGCAGCCATGGGTGTCCTGATAACTTGCTCGTCAATGAATAGGCTCGCTTTCAACAACAACAACAACAAAGCCTTTTCCCACATTAAGTATGGTCGGCTAAATGAATAGGCTCACTCCCCCTATTAGCAGCTTTCGAGAAACAGGTATACCTGCTGGAATCCATACACATATTAGCAGCCAGGTATTAAGTATCAACGAGGAGCATACTTGGCCCCAAACTCATTTTTCTGAAGTAAACCTGCATAATCTCAACTTATTACAATCCTGAGAGAAGCAGCATTGTCAATTGAAGTCTTCAATAATGAATTTATTATCTGGGAGTCCAGGTAAGGTATCTTGTAACCTCTTTGTAGCCTTTTCTGTTATTTTAATGAATTTGCAGTGACTCCCATCTCAGGAGGTCACCCTCTCTTTCATCTAACAACTAATGAACTTGCACAGGAAACATCACTTGCTACTCATTCATTGGAGGTATAGTTACAAGGGACAGACTTCATTACAAAGGTATATCAAACGTGCACAACTTCAGCGGCAACTGCTGCCTCTCATGTTCTTTCATTACAAAGGCAAGCTAATCAAATGATCATATAGATAATCACGATATCTTAACCCACAAATGGTCCATACTAATCATACCCACAAAAGCCTTTCAGTACATGGATTATGGGATTCTAGTTCATTCACTTCACTCAGAGCTACGGATCAAATTATATGCCAGTGCTCATGTTAACAATAAAAAGGGGCGGTCTTTGAAAAGGCCATATAATCTGATCCAATCAGCCAAATCCAAATGGAGTACTTGACTTGGTCTAGGGGTCACTGATTTAAAGGATGGATCTTACTGGACCACAGAAGCAACACCCATCCTGCATATTGGAACAGGCATCAACCATGAATAACATTAAAGAATAAGCGATTGGACTTCAACCAAGTGATAATTAGGAAAGAAGGCAGCTGGGAGGCATCAACTTGCTACTTACTGTTTGCAGGAATAGGAACTTCTTACAAATGACAGAATTCATTTATAAATACCAATGTACACAATTACAGTGGCGACTCTGCCTCTCATTTTATTTCCTCACAAAGAGTGAGCTAATCAAATGATCATATAGATAGATAATCACATCTTAATCCACAAACGGTGCTCATACTTCGCTTGTATGTAAACGCCTTCTTTATACATGGATTATTCGATTCTAGCACATTCACTTCATTCAAACCTAGGGATCAGAATATAAAGGCATTTGCTCATGGTGGTGGTCTTTGATAAGGCCATATAAACGAATCCAATTAGCCAAATCCAAATAGGGATCTTAGTTAAGGAGTCTCTAATTTAACAGATGGGTTTTACTGGATAGCAGAAGCAAAGCCCAACTTGCCCATTGGAACAGGCATCGACCATAAGAAACATCAAAGAAAGAGCGATTGGACTTCAATTAAGTGATAATTAGGAAAGAAGGCAGCTGAAAGATGTCAAGGCAACAAAAAAATGGAGCCCAGGTTTGCCAAAAAAAGGACATTAATTTATTCAAAATATTGCTCTGAATCATTTTGAGGAACCAATGATGCATAAAAAAACATTTCCACAAATATATTCACGCAGCAAGAGTCCAGAAAAAGGCAGAAGCAGGTAACATACTAAAAGGCATTTCCACTTGGAGCCGGGCCATCTAATAGGATCCACTTCCGAAAACCCAGTTATTGTCCCCGAGTACCTGTAAAAATATCTACTAGTTATCATCACCAGCATTCACCAATTCAAGGCAGTAAAAAATAGTTGAGAATGACCTTTCAGATGCATCATCGTTTTCAAACCGCATTTTAACCCTTGTCCCAGCTAAAAATGGGTGAGTGAAACTTTTCATAAACTTCCTATAAGGCACGATGAACTCTGCAGAGCTTCCCCTACAAGAAGCAATGCACAGAGGTATAACAGATGCAAAATATACAGTCGGCATAACATTACATACAAATTGCATTTGTGCTTCCATATCATTGATCCAAAAAGTTATCCCTTCAATTATAGATTAAAGCATCAAACAAACTAACTCTCTTATCTAAAAGCTTGTAACCAGAAAAGGGAATCAAACTCACTGCCGCATCACATAAGCAGCTAAGCATGTCATAGTAAAAAAATGAAATCTAGGCTACAAAATTGAATTAACACGCCAATACAAGAGCACTAACCCACCTCAACGTCAAAATAATATCCATTAATAAGCTTTGAGTGCTAGTCTGACACCAGCATGGATACACCTTAAGTTCTCGGGTAACACAAGCAGAGTGATTAAGTTCGAACTGCCCACCACTAACATCAAATTCCAACAACAACAACAAAGCTTTTTCCCACAATTAAGTAGGGTCAGCTACATGGATTCTTCGCCTCCATTCAGATCTATCTTGGGTCAATCCCGAGCTTATATCCACAAATCAAAGATCCCTTCGTATGGTCTCTTTCCAACACTTCTTGGGCCGTCCCCGCCCTCTCTTAGCCGGCTCAACATCCCAACACTCGCATCTCCTAACTGGTGCATCAGCTGATCTTCTTTGCAAATGACCAAACCATCTTAAGCGGTTTTCTCGCATCTTATCCTCGATCGGAGCAACACCAACTTTCTTTCTGATTGCAACATTCCGAATCCGATCTTTACGTGTGTGTCCACATATCCACCTTAGCATTTTCATTTCTGCTACAGCCATTCTCTGCACATGTCTATGGTTCACAGGCCAACATTCAGATCCATAGAGCATAGCAGGTCTCACGGCTGCTTTGTAAAACTTTCCTTTAATTTTTAAAAGAATTTTCTTATCACGGAGAACAGTAGAGGCTCCTCTCCACTTTAGCCAACCTACATTTATTCTATTAGTAACATCTCCATCAATTTCCCCATCATGTTGTAAAATAGATCCCAGATATCTAAAAGAATCTCTCTTCCGAATGTTATCATCACCAATCTTCACCTCAATTCCTTCACCATTGCTTCCATCAAAGGTGCACTCCATATATTCTATCTTAGCCTTACTTATACGAAATCCTTTACTCTCCAACTCATGTCTCCAGACCTCAGGCTTCTCATTTACGTCATCCCTAGTCTCGTCAATCAACACAATATCATCAGCAAATAACATACACCAAGGTAACACAACCTGCATTTATTCTATTAGTAACATCTCCATCAATTTCCCCATCATGTTACAAAATAGATCCCAGATATCTAAAAGAATCTCTCTTGCGAATGTCATCATCACCAATCTTCACCTCAATTCATTCACCATTGCTTCCATCAAAGGTGCACTCCATATATTCTGTCTTAGCCCTACTTATACAAAATCCTTTACTGTCCAACTCATGTCTCCAGACCTCAAGCTTCTCATTTACTCCATCCCTAGTCTCGTCAATCAACACAATATCATCAGCAAATAACATACACCAATTTAACTAACATCAAATTCCATCTGAAATAAATATATTTTTCAACAGTAACATAGTAGAGCGTGTCTTCTTTTTCTCATCTTCCAACCATTCTCTTGTGCATGGAAATAAAAATCGCACCTCGAGGCGGGACAGTCCCAATCAACCCAAGGGTCTATACCTAAGCCTTGTTCAGTGAGGTGAACGCCCCATGCGGCAAAAACGATCTGAGGCATAGCCGCCTAGAGGCAGTATGAGGTGCTTTAGTAAGCCTTCTCTTCCCCTGAATCCCTGAAGCCAGACCTCCTCTGCTTCCCAGTTTCTTGTGACCAAATAAAACCCACAAAAATGTCCTAACCCTCTCGAGCCCCCTCCTCCAAACAGTGGCCCCATCTCAGGTTGCCGCAACCACCTTTCAACGCCGGTGCTCTCTTCTCGAAGCTCGCAAGCTCCTCCAATCGTCGCCGCCTACTCCCAGCTCGCAAGCTCCTCCAATCGTCGCTGCCTACTCCCTTTGCTTCTCGTACCACCAGGTCCACCACCTGTTTGCAGGTTTAATGCCATTTTTTGTTTTGTCGTTGTTATTATATCTTAGTTGTATGTCATATTGTAGTTTAGTTGTGCTATATCTTAGCTGTAACCGTAGCTTACCTTTGCACTAGTGATGCGGGTTAGTAAAGATGCCTTCATGTTGTCATTTTAACTATATCACATTATGATTGTGTGCATATCTATCTCACATTATGTACACTTGCATGCATGATAGCTAAAGTATTGTGTTGTACATTTGATTAGATGAGCTCCCATTTGTTGTTGCTCTTGCAAATGTGCAATAATAGCTAATGTTCTGCGTTGCACATTTGATTATCTTATATTGCAAATGTTTTCGTGCATAAATTTCAGAAATTTTGAAGGGGAACAAGAGAGGCGTGAAAGATTTTAAAGGAGGTCAAAGCAACCTTGTGTAGAGATATTGTGTTCCCGTCAAAATGGAAGTGTCTCAGAAGGGAAAAGGTTATCTTTGCGTACAATGCAATTTCAGTGCTAAGTAGATAATGGGTGGAGATGAGAGATTCAAGCACCACCTTGCAAAAACTGGGGAAAATGTTAAAGCATGTCCAATTGTCCTCGTTGAAGTATCAAATGAAATGAAGTGTTTACTAGCAATGTTTGAAGAGAGAAATAGAAGAGCAACGGTAGAGATGGAAGAACTTTGCAAAGTGGGTGCTTATGAATGGAAGAACCTCGTGGGAGTAACAAACATTAAACATTTACCGGAGTATCCATCCTCGAGCAGCATCATACAACATTGAATGCATCATGAAAGAAATAGGAGAGGACGCGTGTTTGTCATGATATCAGAAGACCTTTCTTTGAAAATGGATTGGCATTCAGTTGTGCAAATAGTCCATCATTTCAAACAATGCTTCATTTTGTATGTGCAATTGAGAGGGGATTGAAACCTCCAACAACATACAAGTTGAGATCTTGAATATCGAAGGAAGAAGTCAATAACATCGGCAATTTGATGAAAGCAGCAAAAGCTTCTTGGATAGAGTCGGGTTGTAGCATCATATCTTATGGTTGGACAGACATGAACGGTCGTTAACTTATCAATTTTTTGGTGAGCAATCCGACCACAACTTGGTTCTTGAAGTCCTTAGATGTGTATGACATGACAAAGAGTGCATAATTACTTTTTTCTCTACTCAATGATGTAGTTGAGGAGATCATGAGAAGACAATGTCGTACAAGATATAACCGATAATGCATCAAACAACAATACAGTTAGAAATTTACTGATGGAGAAAAGAGAGCAATTATTGGACCATGTGCGTCGCCCGCTGCATTGATTTGATGTTAGAAGCATGGAAGGATGTATCCCGATATATCGGCGATATATCGCCGATATATCGATATCGACACGATATCGATATCGAAATCGATATATCGATATATCAGATTTCAGGCATTTTCTTCAGAAAGATTCCTAGATATAGCGATATATCGGCGATATATCGTCGATATATCAATATCGACACGATATCGAAACGATATCGATATCGATATGTCCTTCCATGGTTAGAAGACATTTTGAAATTGCCTTTGCATGCCTTTATTTTCAAAAAAGCCAAAATAGTCATCAACTAAATTTATGCTCATGGTTGTATTTTGACGATGATCAGGGCAAAGATTGAGAAGATTTGATCCAACCTACTATTACACATTTTGTTATGGCTTTCGTCACATTACAGAGATTTAACAGTGTTAAAGACTCTCTTAAGATATTTTTTACTTCTTATGCATGGAAGAGGAGTCCCTATTCTTCCAAACCCCAAGCGTAAAGTGTGTGCAACACAATCTTGACAAGAAAATCTTTTTGGCATGGCGTTGCCTTTGCTATTAGAACAACTAAGCCTTTGGTCGTGATCTTACGAATGGATGATTCCGGAAAAGTGTCACCCAATGGGATTCATTCATGAAACCATGGATAGGGTCAAGGACGAAATTACGCATGCATTATGCAATGACAAAGAAAAATACAAATCATTTTGGTATATCGTGTATGCTAGGTGGGATTGCCAACTTCACAGTCATTTGCATGATGTCGCCTACTTTCTCAATCCTCATTATCACCACAAGTCCTTATTTTCCACGCATACTGAGATAAAAACATGATTGTATGCTCACATGGAGATGTTGATAAGTGATCCTTTGAGAGGGAGAAAGTAAACCTACAGATAGATGCTTTCAACCTCAGGAGTGTATGAGGCTTGCTTGGATATTCTTATGCAGTGAACATAAGTAAGAAGAGGAGTCACGACGTGTATTCCTCTTGGTGTACTATTCTTTCCTTTTCATTATTAAATCAAACTATATATTGTGGTTTTATGACCATCATCAGTTGAATGTTGAAAGACTTTTGAAGATGAAGATGATACTCCTGAATTGACAAACTTTGCTATAAAAATTTTGAGTTTGACATGTAGTGCGTCTGGATGTGAATGCAGTTAGAGTTCATTTAATCGGGTAGAATTTTGAGGAGATCATAAACATATTTTCTAATTATATATGCTAAGATTGACAATGTGTATTTGGTACGTACATACGAAGAGAAGAAATCGACTCACAAAACTCAATGATTTGATATATGTGATGTACAAATTGAAATTGAAGCGGATGGAGGTCAAGAAAAAGACTAAGGAGAATTCCCTACGTATAAATGATGTGGATTGTGGTGATGAGTGGGTATCAGAGCTAAAGACTAGTGAATGCAATACATATCAAGAGCTCGATGCAAATACTCCTCAAGAGGAGGATGTTGAAGAAGATGAGGAAGCACAAGATAGATTCTCGTAGGAAGAAGAGACAGAAAGGTAAGTGTGATGCTAAATTTATTTCGTTGGAATAAAAACACAAAATATTAACAAAGGTATTGGATAATACAAATAAATGTGTGATTGATGTTGATGAGGACGAGGTTCATAGTGGCGATAAAGTTAGTGATGAAGATAATGATGAAGCAAATTTAAACTGCACGGATTATTTATTAGATGATCCAACGAGCGATTGTTGATTGGAGGTTAAAATTTCACATTTTAATTTTTTAGACTAAAATTAGAATTCAAACATAGAAAATATGTTTTGTACTCATTATTTTGTCTTGATTTTAACTCTAGCACTAGTAGTAACATTTGGTACACTGCAAGTCTACGACAACAATGGATTGCATTAAAAATCCAATACTTGTTTTATATGCTTCAAGATTTGTGTTATTGCATAGCTTTCTTAATGTATATATAGTATATTAGGTTAAATTATGATTTTTGGGGGGAAAAATTTGAGGATTGCGCCTCGACCGCCTCGAGGTTAAGCCTCACCACGCTTCTGGTGAAACCACCTCGTTACACCTTTCGTCAAGGTTTAAAATATCGATATCGCATCGGAATGTCCTAAAAAGGATATATTGGGATATATTAACGATATTGGTCGAAATCTCGAAAATGGTGCAAAAAAGTAATATTTCACGAATTAAGATAATCCTATTTATTAAAATAATAAATAATATACAAATACACATTTATATGCAAGAACGATGTATATTTAATACACAAGTGCATATTATATCGTACATATCACTAGTTGTCAATGTTGACAGTTGATTATTGACTGCTGAGAGGTATTAGAAAAGTAATGATGAAATTTAAATAACTTAGAGACACAAAAAGACATGTACTTAGTACATTATGTTTATATTGCATCAAATATTATGCATTAACAAAATAAGAGCAATATCGAAAATCAAACAAATAAAGAGCATAATAACATATAGTTTTTAAAGAACATAATTCATAATAATAATATTTTTAATGAAAGAAGATGGACTAAAATCGATTGGACACCCCCAAGTTGAAGAGCATTCATATGCACCCCTCCCCCATTGATGAATCTCCATTTCATCACCTTTATTCTTTCATTTTGATCGTGAATCCCAAGTTAAATGCATGTAAATACCCTTAATATGTACAAAATAACATGCATTATTAATCATGGAAATATTGTATAAATACATAGATTTAAACCCAAATAAAAGAATAAAGGGGAGAAAAGAAAAGGAATGAAATATCAAAGATATATACTGATCCTAAATCCCAATACTAAATCAAGAATCAACTTGGTCGACCAGGAATAACATAGGGGGTAGGGCCAATAACTGTACAAAAATACTCTAAGAATCCCTAATTAACTACTAAATGATAGCCAAAATAAATCATTTACCAATCACCATGTACACTCAGATGAAAAGCCATAAATTGAACTTAAATGATCAATATCTTCTCTATATGAACTCTAATCGATCCAAATTCACCTCCATTGTTCTTAACATTAAATTATCTTCTTAGTGAAGGTGGTTTCAACTGAATTGGAGTTAATAAGATACAAAAGCCAGCTATTTGGGGTACACAGGTACTCGTACATCCGAATTTTAAGCCTTGTTCTTTATTGTATATATTTTTAATTTCTTTATCTTTTTAAATAATTGTACATATTATGTAACATACATTAAAAAATATAAATTTAAACCACTTGAAAATATCAAAAATAAATAAGAAAATAGGAAACCAATAAAGATATAAATACACATAAATATATTAAAACTTCAAATGTGCATAATTATTTTTATACAGCTCTGATTCAAAAAATTACTTTTGCATTGATTCAATAAAAATGTATAGGAAAATATAATAAATTACAAAAATATCATCGTAAATAATTGGCAAATGGACCGGCTTTACTTTTTCCAATATGCATGTGATCCAGATTTTATATCTAGAGCATATGAACTCCAATTCACCCAAACTCACTTTTAAAGTTCATCATTTTAAAATATTTTACATTCAAAAAACACTTTGAAAATGATCAAGGGTCATTTGTGAAAAGTCGATTTTGGGACCCATTTGTACAAGATTTACGGCTTTTTCTTTCGTTTGTACAAAGTCCATTTTAACTCCTTTTCTTTTAATTTCAATTCTATTTTATTAATTATATAATATACTTTCTATTAAAATATAAAAGCTACTAAAAATACAAATTAAAAAAAGATACAAAAATAGGTATTTTCCTTACAAGTCAACTTGACTTGTATTTTTTAGTACTTTTATCTATTTTTATATAATGGGACAAGATCTTGGCCATAACTAGTAGAAATCTAATAGAGGGGCTTAATTTAAGGTTTTGCAAATTTGAGGGTGCCAATGAAATATGAGGACAAAGACTTGTTAAATACATCCAATGCGGAGTTCAATCTAATGAATTAGACGCAGAGTTCAATCTAATGAATTAGGTAATTGGCATAATTCAGACATATGTTAGGGTAATTTAAGCATAATGATTACGACAAGATGCAGTATTCAAGCTAATGAAGTATGGCAACTACTTAGAAATCAGGCATAACAATTACAGTAATTATCAGAATTTATGCATAATTAATATCTAACAGTGGCTAATGAAAAATAAAGGCAGATTCGGTTCCTCTCCTCTACACTCTTTGTAAAAAAACTCGGTTCAGGAGCACCTAAATTATCATATCTAATATAGTGCTAAAGATCAACCTGGCATACGTATCAGAGAACACATGTTTTATAAATCACTTCATTTTGATAAATAAAAATAATTAGTTCATCATACAGAACAATACTCATAAAAAATCATTTAGTTAGGGTTTTATGTTTGCTTTCACTTGTGATTAGTTAAAATGAAACTGTTACAGCAATGCTATTATTATGATTTTTTTAGTCATAGCAACTCGAAGTGATATGGACTACATATCTAAAAGAGGGGTCTATAGAACTGGAATAGATATAAGAAAATACAGATGCAAAACAAGTTGTTCAAGTGTGTGGAGAATGCAAATCCAGATAATGCACACAACTTTAAACAAAGAATGCATCTATCATCTTGTGCTTTAGTTAAGTTTCCTTCATCCAGTGAAATTAACTTAAGTCCATTCTTTGTTGACACCCAAAAAAAACTGTTAATGATCTTTCAAAACCAATAGCTGCTATGAACAAGGAATAATAAGAATAGTTTCATTTATACATTTATATAGGAATTCAACCTCTGTGCTTAAGAAGAATAATACCTTGGATTGTAATAAACATGGAATGTAGTTTTGGTTAATATTGCTCTGGATATTTCAGCAACATCAACTCTATGACCATAAGTTGAAAAAGGAAGGGCACCTTTGAGCTGAGCAGATCTGCGTATTCCCAACCTGAGTTCCCCGTCTGCACCCCTAAGAATATACAGCGATACGAGTATTTCATCTGTAAGTAACTACAAAGTATGCAAGCAAAGACAACCCTGCCATGAGCATATCTATTGAGTCCTCACCTCAGAAAGAGCACAGCATCTCCTAGAACAAGCTTCTTTTTATTTACAAATGCACTCCAGCCAGTTGTTAGGAGATGTCTACGAGGCTGACCTGCAAGAGAAAAACGAAGCAAAGTCTTGAAGCTGTGGAAGTATCAACATATAATGATAGAGCAATTGAAGAAAAGGAGTTGGAAAAAACAATTATCCACTCGCATTAACTTTCAAAATCTTGAATTAACATAGTTGCAAAGGACCCGCAAACAGTTAAAAATCAGGCAGAAAGCCAACCAAAGGAACAACTTTTTAAGTCTTTGCTAAACATACTTCCAGTTTTAAGTAGCTGAAAAACCTACTGTATTTCAAACTATAGATGGAACATCAAAAAATTGACACGTGAATACTGGTTGAGGAGTTTAGTTAAAACAACTAGGAAAAAACACAACCGAAGCATTAAGAAAATATGCAAATAGCAGTTGAAGCTTTCCGAGGTATTAGCGATCTGACATAATCATCATATGAAGTCGACCCTACTTTTATATAACTTGAGCAATTAGTGTAAAGCCGGGAAACTCTCGTTTACAAATAGAAAACTAATGGTGGCGGCAACTATTAAGCAGATGGAGTCATACCGAAAAGAAAAAAGAAAAAACGATACTATATATAACTAAATGCCAGCCAATTCAAACCGAAAAAGGTAGCTAGAAACATAAGTACCGCGATAGATATGGCGGAACCTCCATTTTGTTCCATGAAGATCCTTGGCCGTAAGCTCCTGCGAGGGCCTCTGCTGCTTATAGTCCTGATGAGCACAGAAGAAACCGGCAAAACGGTTTAAAACTGCCAAACAACCAAGCAGCATCCAAAATCCAGAGAGAATCTTAGCAATCCCAACTACGTATCTAGAATTAACACACTACCAATGGTGGAAAGCAATCCTCGGCAGCACGACGAGGCACGGAAAACCCCCCATGAGTGCTGGTATCCGACGCAGTCAGAGTCTTGCAGAACATATGCGCCATTGCAACCGCCACTGCAGGCGACGACTTCTCCACACCTCCAACTTCACCCCCCTCCCCCACATCCTCACCCCCTTCCCACATCCTCCTCTGAGCTTCCTGAACACGCCAAAAATAATCAAAAACACTTAAAAAGGAAACAAACACCAAAAATAGAAAGAGAAAGCTCCTCACTTCACTCTCAGCTACCAGAAACAGCTGCGCGTACACATCATCCGAACTGACATCAGCCTGCAGCAGGAAAAAATCACATCCATGCTTCAGAGGGAGAAGAGGAAGAGTAGAAGGAAGGGGAGGAGAGAATCACGTGTAGCTCGACGTCGACGACGCGACAGAGCACGTGCGGGGGCACATTGGCGACGGGGGCATCGCCGAGGTGGCCCTGCGGGAGGTACACCACGAAGCACCCCTTCCGCGGCAGGGACACCAGCGGCCCCGCGCACGCGCGCCACAGCTCCGCGCAAACGGGGCCTCCGCCGCCGCCGCCCTCCTCCGCCGCGGCGTCGCCCTCGTCGACGGCATTGAGGTCGATCCCCACCATCGTGTGGCCTCCGCTAGGGTTTGAGGAGGCGGTTCAAGACCATCGGATTTCGCCCCCAAAGGGGAGGGAAGGAGGGGAATGATGAGTCAAAAGGATGAGACAAAAACCACTGCTGCCCAAAAAGCTCTCACTTTCTCTCTCTGTAGATATCTACTACTGGTGTCTATATTTATATACCATACCGCTGGAGTTACTGTACTCCGTTGCTGGTGCTGCTGCGACAGCAATAGCAAGCTAGCAGCTACCGCTGAAATGAGACCGTGCTGATATCGCTGTTACCTCCAAAAGCGAGGAGGTCACTTGTGGCGTGGAGGGTGTGGTGTCCCCACGGCATCACGGGCGAGGGACTGGACCGGAATCCACTTGGACTTGATGGGGGATGGGGGATGGCCGATGGGGGGTGTGGACTCCTTTTCTTACTTTTTAACGTTTCTGGGGTTTTTTTGGGAGAGGAGGTTAATAAAGGTAAGGATGGGGGCAACTTTGCTGGGCGAGAGGGTCGTGGACGTTGTTGGTTTGTTGTTATCTGGAAATCCACCGCTTTGCCCCCCGCCCTCTTCATGATTTTGTGCTGCAATGGGCCCGATGTGTTCCTTCCGGTGATTCGGGTTTTAAGTGCAATCTCGACTTGATGATCAATAAAACTAGGATGTTACCCGCGCTTCGCAGCGGAATATAAATTGGTTTTTTAATGTAAATTTAAATATTAATTTGCAATATTTTAGTTAAAGAAAAAATGATTGGAAAGTAAACAGTGTAAAGGAAATAAATGTGATATTTAAAATTCGATGATTTTTTTATATAATTTCCATCTAAAAAACTGCATATCTTTAATAGAGATGAAGATAAAGATGAGGAGTGCGCAGTTTTATAAAGAGATGGATCATGTACATATTAATCTCCTCATATATTTGATCAAGAATGTAATATTTTTTATAAATTAAATATTTCGTGATTTTTTAAAATGTATCTTCTAATTATAGTCTTTTTATATGCCACACATTCACATTTGTGCACCCAAAGGTGCAAAATACAAATAGAATACAAATATTCAACAATAACACAATTAAATACAAAATTACATCCCATCTATAATTTTTTGTTAGCAATTTCCATTGGTTAAAAAAAGAGACCAAGAAGTGTGTGGAAAATGTTGTGTTATACAAATGACTAACAACTTTCATTTCAATAAATGAGAAGAAGGAAAAGATTGCACTTTATAATCAAAGCAATAGATTACTTTGTCAGCAATAACATAATGAAATTAAATCACATTAATAATAATTTGAGAGTAATTTTATATGTTCATATTCGATTAATAATGCTCAACTTGGTTATCTTATATTATCGAATTAATAACTAAATGATAATGAGAAAAAGGTTACAATGACATTGCATTGTATGTTTTGCTTAGGTTTTATATAAACTTTCATAGATAATTTTATGAATACTGGAAGATTATAATAGATATTTAATCGGTTTATCAATAATAAATATTGAACTGCATATCAAGTTGTAATGACGGGATCTTGGATTTGAGATGGTAGAAAGGACCCAACAGAAATAACTATATTGATAATATAAAATGCTTAACATATCATATATAAATTATGCATTTAGCTCACAAATCCTATAAAAGGTCGGAAAAGACGGAGAAACTATTAGCAGAGGGGATAAGTCAAAATTAGACCCAGAAGAGGTAGGATACGTAGAAGATACATAGAAGATCCGTTGCTCTCATACAAAGGGACATCGATATTGGAATAAGAGACTCTCTCAACTCTATATATCTTGTTTTTTTCTAAGGTGCCAGACATACTCGAAAATAATAGAAGGAATTAAGGAACCCTCTAGAGATTTGTCCCGGGTGAAGCTAACATTGCTAAGGCATAATATGATGCTTGAAACTGACATTGTAAACGTGATGAAAGTTCAAATAAAATAAATGATGGACAAACAAATCTAGAACATTGTATTTTAAATGACCATCCATTTTCATCGGTGTAAAATGGTGGTAAAAGATGAAAAATGTGGATGTGACTATTCAGGAATTTGGCTTTACGTATAATTTCATAACCGATCTTATTTAAGAATATAAGTATGACCTATTAGAGGGTTGATCCTGTGAGAGTCAATAATTGTGACAAAATAAAATTCCAACAATCAATGTCTTCTGAAATAAATTGATTGTATGAATAATTTTAAAAATTGAGTATATGATGGAAAAGGTATCCAATATTAAAGTTGTTCTGGGATACGAAATTCAAACGTGCCGCAAGCAGAAGAAATTTATATATAACAATCTTGCAAATTTTAGAAAACATTTTTGATTTCAAGCAATTTGTCATAAATAATCACATCAAAAAATAGCGTCAAGAATAGAATTTGAATTCTACATATATTATGGTGCTAAACTTACTAAATAAATTGTAAGATAGCTAACCTAACGAATATACAAATTAAAATATCTCCATAATAAAAAACAACCAATTTACCAGTAAGGAATTAAAGAGAGAAAACAAACAAAACTTCTATATATATGAATATATAGTTAAAAATCACAATATCTATATATAATAATCCATATTTTTATACAGGAAAAAGCAACAAAATTCCTAACACAATATACAAATAAATCTATAAATAAAAACTACAATATCTATATAATCCATCTATACAGAAACAACAATTTTGTAATAAATAAATTCACTTTCCCCAATCAAATAAAATCACACCATAAACGAACACCATAAAATAGTTATCTTTAATAAAAATTTCAAGCTTTCATTTTATCCTTCGTGAATGAAGTGGAGAGTTTTTAAATTAAAAAAAAACTCTTATAGACAACATGTATCTATGCACCCAATAACATATTCTTTTACCATTTTAATCTATATCGATACTCAAACAAAATGACACCATAAAATAACTTATTTAAGAAATATATAAAACTCATATCTATGTTATATGAACCGTATTCATTGATTACATAAAATGTTACCTCATGTAATAGTTAGACAAAATGATAAAAATATTACCACGCATAATACTATTTTATGTGGATGTGCTTACAATCATATACTCATAAATGATTAGACAAAATGACACCATAAAGTAAATATTTTTAAAAAAAATCAAACTTTTATTATTGTAGAGGTTGACTCATGAACAAAATAGTATACAACCATAGACCAAACACAATAACCAGGGAAAAAATGTACTTAATCTGCACTAAGTATACAATGAAAAAAATAAAATTTAGACGGTTGTAAAACACTAATTAGATGGTGTTTACAACATCAAGTAATCAGTCAAACAATTATTTATTAAAATATACGATAGTTGTCTAATTGATGTAACTTGCAATTTCACTACAACAAATGACCTAGAAAAGGTATATATCACGATATGAAAATATTTAAAATAAAAATTGAGAAAATTTAATTTCTAATAAAACATGTGATCTGTGGTGAAAATTAAATCATATCACATGCACATTAAAAAGCGATTAAATGAAAACACGAAAACAAATTAAAAAAACAAATGGGATCAACGAATAAAACTTCTAACACAACATAGAAACAAATCAGCAGTTATAATTGTAAGTTTTTATTTCTAAACTTATGATAGCTATTATCATACACCTATCTATAATATTTCAACTCAATCTCAAGTTTTTTAATATTACAAATTTGAGGACACCGATGCAAATCAGAATCCCCAAATTGAAACGGTTTTGAACAATTAGGATTTGTCAAATATCAACATTGATATGAGATCGCAGAAAAATGTGAACACCTGTAAAAAAAATTAGATCATGAACACCCATCATGGTACTGTTGTGCTGCAAATAATGTCCATACGTACAATCAGAATTATCTTCATCAAAAAAATTTTTGCCCTCATTGAAAATTTGTTGTAAAAAATATACGTAGGACAATATTTGAGATATACCAATTACCTATTTAAAAAACCTGTTTGGATTTTCAGACCATATTAAATTATGGGTCAGAAATACCAATAATTGGATGATATATGCAACCACATGAAGATGAAATTAATGCATGATCTGTCATGCATGAGTTTTTTTTTAATTTTTTATTTCTTTTAAAAAAATATAAATTTATATAATACTTCATTCGTTCTTTATTATACAAAGTCTATTTCTAACATCAAATACTACCGGATAATGACGGAATTGAGAGCCTGCTCGAGGTGATAGAGCAGGCTAACAAAGAACACGAGCATCTGGTAGTACCAGATCTCCAAACACAACACCATCGCCAAGGCTATCAACAATCGAAGGAATTCCCATAGCCTAGAGAAGGCCTCCATCGAGAACCATGCATGCGTCCTACATCAGCTTTCACTGTATACAATGTACACGAATCGCGCGACTACGATGATCTAAATAATAATAACATGGCATATTAAGAATGCAAAAATAACAAATATAACATTATCAGATTCGGCAGAAGAGCTTTGGCTACTTGTTTCACATAAGACAATGTCGAAAAACGAATGCCGGAGAACAAAGATACACTGAGACTTGACACAGAAGCGATTGCATGGTGAAATCTTTGTCTTGGGGACAGTTTCCCGAATAGAGAGAAACCTACCCCCCATATGAAGTCGGAGATGGAGATAACCTTCTGCAGAGGCGAGATACTTGATGGAAGGAACCTTGCACTGAAGACGGAATCCCAAGTGGAGAGAGCCTTTCGCTAGAGAAGAAGCATTGAGTCAGAGAAGAAACCTTACATTGGAGAAGAAGACTACGACAAATAATGCAAAACAAAAGAGGATACCGTAGGAAGGAGTTTTCCTCGGTGGAGGGATAGTTGTCAGAAGATTGAATGACAACAAAATCACAAATATGAATAGGTGTAAGATGTGAGTCAGCGGCTGATAACATAGATGAAAGAAATCTTAATCCACACGTAACTGGAGAGAGAAGATGAAATGAAAGGACCCACTTGCCAAAAAGGGGAATCGATGAGTCGTGGCAAGAGAAGGAGGGAGATCAACCACGTGATGGAGAGATAGAGGGAAAGAGGTAGGGGATAGGGAGAAGTGATGGGAGTTGCGAGAAATGAAGGGAACTCTTCCGAGAGAGTTCCACGTGTCAGCCAATCCGGGAAAAACCCGGTTTTAAAATAGGTATATATATAGATGGCTGGGGATAGTTGCGCATTATTCGAAATAAATTAAAATAAAATTAGAATAGGAGAGGAGGAGTTAGTGCCGGGGTGAAGAGTGAAGGTGCTGGTTTATTCCTTTTTCCCAGCATGCCTGATCGATTTAATTACTAGCTACTAAGATAAGGAGAATTATTATCTTCTATTTGTGTTCGATTTAGGGAATAATGAATGGAGTATAATATGGGATAAGTGATAATTATTTTTTATTGTGTATACGGTTGTAAAGGAAATGATACGGGATAAGAGATATAAGTTAATTAGGTAAGGTATGTTTGTTGTACTTTGAAATCTTATTTTGATGAAAAATTGATCTGAGTGAGATGATATTCGTCTGTTGTTAAAAGAACTTTTCCCTGATTATATACATCATGTTACCAACATTTTTATAGATCAAACAAAATTATCATTTCATACCAACCTCGTCTATTACATGTAAATTATATGCAACTCTGCAACTCTGTAGTTCATTCTAACAAATATTTGCAACTTGCTTGCAGACAGTAGATTGAGAGCCCGCTATCATGGTAGCATATACAGGAGATTTGTGCAATAATTGCTCCATTGAATGGAACGATGGGAAGCAATAGTTTTTGATATATGGATATTTTCCTCAGTCTGCGTGTGGAGAACATTGTTAACTTCTGTATTGTTTGATGTCCTTGAAGTCGAATAAGTAATGATTATGTGTAAGTATTTTGATCATATCGAGTAAATAGTGAGAAATTATACCATATCACTAATATGGATAATCAGGATATACGTATTTGAAAAGATATTTTCACATATCTTGTTCACAGTTGCTTACATCGTGTCAACACCTAAGTCCTTCGATAACTTTATCTGAAATCTTGAGTTCAATTCATTGTTAACATTATATCGTCAAGATTCATATGAGTGTGCCCCCGAACATCCCACCTGCAGGTCCTCGATTTATTAGAGTAATGAGAACAACATCTATATCGTAGGTTCAAGTTGTTCTTACCATCCTTAATCGCAAACCATTACACGTTTAATTTTAAAAGCTGAGGAACAAACCAAGCATTGTCCTCGAATAATACCGGTAGTCATTTTACAATATGTGATTACACTCGTGATAAAGTAGGTGCGGCTAATTGTAAACATTCGAGGTAATCATTGTCCTACCTGTAAGGATATTCATCTACATATGTGTTTGATTTGTTGTGCAACTAGAAATTGAGAAGATAACCTTGTCATTGTTCATTCTTTGTGATGGATGTGGATTGTAACATGTCGAATATTTTTTAGGATCCTAATTGAATGCATCTGTTGAGTGACTTGGTGAACACTCTGTTAGATGGGTTTCCCTCCTTGTGGGAACCTGTTCCATATATATAGGACATTGATAGTCCTATTTGTAAAAAGAAAAATTAATTATTGATTGGAGAAGGAGATCAATTACCTTTTAGGATTAGGAGTTATCTTTTCCTAATACTATTGGAAATAGGAGTCCATGTTTCTTTATTTGCTCATCTCCATGGAGTATAAATAGGGGGTATGGGGTGCATATCAGGATCATCTCAACACAAGCTCTTCTAGCACAAGAAAGAACTAAGAGAGAGGAGGAAGAAAGAAAGTTCATGGTTGCTGCGGAGTTTGGAGGGAGTAACCTTTGGAACAGTTCTTCTTCACCATTCTTCCCTACAGTTTGATAACGAATTTACTATTGGATGATATTTTTCTTCTTTATTATTCTCCATTGTTTGGTGATTTGTAGCACCGTATTGAGAGCAAGACCTTTTGTATGAAGAAGCCTTGCAAGATGCAAACAAGGAGAAATGGGTAGAAGTTATGAAAGAGGAAATGGAGTCTCTTCATGACAATCATACCTTCGAGCTTGTCAAGTTGCCCAAAGGCAAGCGGGGATTGAGAAACAAGTGGGTTTATAGAGTGAAACATGATGAATGCTCTACAAACCCAAGGTACAAAGCTAGGTTAGTTGTGAAAGATTTTAACCAAAGGAAGGGAGTTGACTTTGAGGCGGTCTTTTCTCCTTTGGGAAGATGTCTTCTATCATGGTGGTTCTCAGCTTAGCAGCAAGTCTTGATTTGGAGGTTGAATAGATGGATGTGAAGATAGTTTTCCTCCATGGTGACCTTAAGGAGGAAATCTACATGTTGCAATCGGAGGGCTTTACAATCAAAGGTAAGGAAAACTATGTTTGCAGACTGAAGAAGAGACTATATGGCTTGAAGCAAGCACCTAG
This sequence comes from Ottelia alismoides, assembly GCA_037367405.1. Classification (NCBI taxonomy): domain Eukaryota; kingdom Viridiplantae; phylum Streptophyta; class Magnoliopsida; order Alismatales; family Hydrocharitaceae; genus Ottelia; species Ottelia alismoides. The sequence continues at coordinate 424,116 of JAZKJV010004101.1, forward strand.
GCAGTGGTACAAGAAGTTTGACTCGTTCATGGGGGAGCATGGTTACTTCAAGACTACTTCAGAACATTGTGTGTTTATAAAGAAATTCTCAGGTGATGATTTCATCATATTGTTGCTTTATGTTGACGACATGCTGATTGTAGGCAACAGTGGAGAGAGAATTTCTGGCTTGAAGAAAGAGTTGAGCAAGTCCTTTGCTATGAAGGACTTGGGGCATGCAAGTCAGATACTGAGAATGAAGATCACTCGAGAGAGGGGGGCAAGGAAACTTCAACTTTCACAAGAAAAGTACATTGAGAAGGTACTTCAAAGATTTTATATAGAGAAGGAAAAGCCAACTAGCACCCCTCTTGGAGAGCATTTCAAGTTAAGTTTCAAAGATAGCCCAAAGAACAATGCAGAGAAGAAAGATATGGAAAGAGTTCCCTATGCATCAGCCACATGTAGTCTCATGTATGTCATGATTTGTATGAGGCCAGATATTGCTCATGCAGTTGGAGTTGTTAGTAGGTTCATCTCAAATCCAGGAAAATAGCATTGGGAAGCAGCTAAATGGATCCTGAGATATCTTCGAGGTACTAGCAGTTACTCTCTTTGCTTTGGAGCAGAGAAGCCTATTCTTCTTGGATACACAGATTCATATATGACATGTGACATTGATGGGAAAAGATCAATATCTGGCTACATGATGTCCTTTGTAGGTGGCGTAGTTTCTTAGCAATCTCATCTCCAGAAGTGTGTTGCTTTATCCACTATAGAGACTGAGTTCATTGCAGCTACAGAGGTGTGCAAGGAGTTGATGTGGATGAAGAAATTCATGCAGAAACTTGATTTTCATCAGCACAAGTATGTGCTTTACTGTGATAGTCAGAGTACTATTCACCTTGGCAAGAACTCTACATTCCATGCAAGATCGAAGCACGTCGATGTCAGATATCATTGGATACGTGATGTGTTGGAATTGAAGTAGCTTATACTTGATAAGATCCACACAGATGACAATGGTGTCGATATGATGACAAAGACTTTACCACTTGGAAAGTTCAAGAGATGCTGCTCCATCGCAAGTTTGGAGCAGTTCCCACATCGTCGGTGAGGGAGAGATTTATTGGATAGATTCCCCTCCTTGTGGGAACCTATTCCATATATATAGGACATTGGTAGTCCTATTTGAAAAAAAGGTAAAATCAATTATTGACTGGAGAAGGAGATCAATTAGCTTTTAGGATTAGGAGTTATCTTTTCATAATCCTATTAGAAGTATGAGTCCAGATTTCCTTGTTTGCTCATCTCCATGGAGTATAAATAGGGAGTATGGGGTGCTTACCAAGATCATCCCAATACAAGCTCTCCTAGTATAATAAAAAAAATAAGAGAGAGAAAGAAGAAAGAAAGTTTGTGGTTGCCGTAAAGTTTGGAGGGAGTAATCTTTGGAGCAGTTCTTCTCCAGCATTCTTCTCTACAGTTTGACGATGGATGTACCATTGGGTAATATTTCTCTTCTCTATTATTCTCTATTGTTTGGTGATTTGTAGCACCGTATTGAGGGCCAGCCTTTTATAAGCCCCTCACGGGAGATTACTTCGATTATAGTGCTTGGTTTTAGGTTACAATCAACCCCGTGGTTGTTTCTCTCACATTGAGAGTTTTTCACGTTAAAAATTCTACGTGCATCTGTGGTTGATTTTTTGTGTGGTTGAGATACTTTCTCGTAGTTGATATATCATGCAAGATCCGCCTATCGACTTTGGTTATTTTCCGCAATTCAATTTATACGGGGAATCTGTTCCCAATACACTTCACTTATAGGTAGAATATATGCCCCCATCACCATTGGTAAATGCAAAATAGGAGCTCAACGAATTAATGCACAGACATTCTATACCGACTAAGAAGAAATCAACCACCTTTTGACTCTATAAAGAGATAAAAAGGCTTATGTCGGCATATAACGAAGAGAAGGAGAAATGGAAATTGCAATCTTTGGGTCAAAATTGAATCTCGACTGCTAACATGCCCAGCACATATGACATCTTAAAGGCGAGCATTCTCCCAACCCCTAGTCAAATGTCGACTACGTTCCGTAATGATTATATCGAAGATGAGTACTTGCGACTAACTTGATCTCATCTTCACTTATCTTCTTCCTCATTACTTGATTTTTTGGAGCCATTTGTGCATGAATACTTCCATCCCCACAACTGAGCATGTCACCTTGGGACGCCAATGAAACCTTTACGATAATCTCAAGCCATGTTGATGTATCCATGATTCATCTACTTTGTACTTACATTTTAGCCTAAATACTTTGACAAACATGTGTAAATAATACATATAATTACCTTCTTATTCAAACCACTCCTTAAATAACAATCTGGTATTATCCTAAAATACCACAATAAAAGAAAACTATAAAAATAAAACAGAGAGAAGAAGACAGAAGGATGTGCACTAGGTAAATATGTATAGACTAACCAAAGGAAATTAAAATAAATAGGACAACAACTTTATGGACTTAATCTAGAGACCTATACTGAGTTGATCGACAAATAAATAAAGAAGAAAAATCAAGATAACCAAAAAAGGCTTAGTTGTACGTAAAATACATGTATATAATGTACTTTACTCCACATGCCATAATAATTTCTTTTAAGCTCCTTTTAGAATGATTCTTGCATCATCTTGTACATAAAAAATATATACAAAAGTGTGTGTGTGTGTGTATATATATATATATATATATATATATATATATATATATATATATATATATATATATATATATATAATAACAACCTTAATAATGGGGAGTAAACTCCATCCCCAGTTTGTCCTATCACACCTTTCCAAGACAATAATTATATTTACACGATTCCAAGTCAACCAAACTCAGCTTTAAACTTTAATTTACATAAAATACTATTCCATAAATGTAAAGTTCATCGGATTGAGTTTAGAACTCCTTGTATAGTTGACCCGAATAAATAGATTACTTCAAACTTTTTGTACTTTTTATTTAAACTCTTATTGACTTAATTATTTTCATAACTATTCTTATAAAATACTCAAAAAAATAAACAACAAACAAAAAACTTTATCTTGCACATATATCAATAAAATTTAAACCGTGATTGCCTATGTCTACATTACAAGCTCAATATCTCACGGATTGCCTATGTGCATATTTTTTGCGCATGTACAAACCCAATGGATTTTGAACTTCAATATATTTACATGATGTAGTCTAGTTCCTCTTTATTTATTTCAATTTTGCATATATTTCTTGATATTGTATTTCCATGCAAAAAAGTTAAATCCCAAAATATTCAAAAGTCAAAAGTATACAAAATTAAGGAGCTGAGTTACATGTATTTTTTACTATTGAGTTCTATTTTACTATTTATTTATATTGTAAATATTATAAAGTAAAAATAATAAAGCTACTAGTAAGTTCCTAATAACTTTTATAATCATAATAAAATATAATATATGTATACTATTAACAACAAAATAAATAATAGAAATCAAAATTCACAGATGTAGGCATTTAGTACTTGTAAAGGTACCTAAAATTGTCCTCAATGAATTAATAGAATTTCAAAATTCTTTCTTATATACATAAGTGTACTTCATTAAATAATAAAGTGGTTTTACACTTTTAAATTTTAAGTCTATTTATTATTTTGAACCTAATTTTCAAGGTTTTTAGATTTGGGATTTTAGTGATGCGGATGTTGACACATATGGCATCACCATAAGTCGTCTCCTTCCTCTTGTGTGACCCATGTTCCAGGAAACTGCCTATTCCATCCATAGGTCTTGCAGCTCATACCTGACCTCCTTTGTTGACTACTTAACATGCAACCACCTTAGATCGATAGCCACAACATCCCTCTATCGGAGAAAAATCTGAACTACCTCAATCTCAGTCTACATAACTTAGCTCTTGCAAAACGGATCATCCCGCCTAAGGATACATGCTCATTACCTTCATCGGAGTTCTACTAATCGGTGATGGAGGATCAAGAACCACCTTAAACTGCAGGAGGATTCCAGAAATTTCGTAGGTGTTAATCTATGTCAATAGTGGATATGATCAAGCTTTCTAAAGCTTGATTGAAGCTTTAGCTCAACTGTTTTAGGCAACTTTGGAACTCCGGAAAATAGAACCTTTCTTACATGGAGTCAGTATATTCATGTGGATATAAATGACATAGTTTTTTATATCGATCTATTTCAATTATTCTTTTGACTTTTGTTTTGCTCGAGCCGGATGATGAAAAATTATCATGTCTGGTTCCCTCCGAGGATGAATACATAATAATTCATCTATCCCAATAACAAAGAAACCATATTTGAATGATCTTGTATTAAGAGCTAAATTGACAAAACAGACTATATCTTTTATGCTTTATCCATTTATAGCTCGCGATTTCCATCCTAGTTCCATCGTGGCTTCCAATTTCACCTATTCCTAGTTATTTTGCCCATTTTTTGTTTTGTGTGAGTATGTGCATTCATTTTGTTTCTTAACCAGATTCATCGATTCTGCCCAAATTACCCTCATTGATCACCGTTCTTCATCCTCGAACACTTGTTGGATCGGGGAATTCTCCTCATACGTCTCCCGTCTCCGTAATAGCCCTATCTCATTATTCACCTCACCTCCATCAGTTCATCAAAGTCTCTACACCATCTTCGATGAATTTCCTCTTATTTGGGCTTTGAGCCTCGTTATGCACTAAAAACACTTTAGGAAGGGATAGAGGATTAGGACCCATCAACTTCAAGTCTAGTTTGGTTAATTGTATCGGATCAAGGTTAACCTTATTTCCATCAAAATTCACTAGAAGATCATCAATTCCAGGTACCTTGTTTCAAGCTTAGATATGTTCTTATCATCGTGAATTTGGTGTTGTGAAGTGTCTAGTGATCCAGGTAGAGTCCACTCTGGGTTTATTTTTTAACTGATTCGAGCTAAGAACCCAGTTATGTTCAGAAGTTACTCTATGCACCATCATTCCATATTCGCTTCACCTAGTTCTTCAAATAGGAAAAATGGCTCAACCCACCAGCTGAACCCCGTACATTAGGAGCACAAGGAGACAAGTCACTGTGATATTGCGGCCTGGGTAAAAGATGCATGTTACATTCTTAAATAATCATGATTCTCCATCCAAAGTTGGTGTGATCACTCCACCTGGATGTGGAGCTATTGGTTTGAGGAATGCATTGATCCCTTTTAGCCCAGTTGAGTGTTTCTTGTGATAGTCGATCCCCAAAGATGTAGTTTGCTAAAATTCAACAAGTTGGAAATAGACACAATTTCATAATGATTTTGTCAGGTTTTACTCATAGTTGTATATTAACATCTTAAATGAGGACAACCATTTGTTTTGCCAAAATACCTACACTCTCAAAAGATTAGTGTGTCCAAGGCAGATATGGTAGTCTAAATGTTATGGACTAGTCATTTGTGTCTCAAGGATCAACCGAGACACTATTGGTAGAATTTTCTACCATGTTCTCATATAATGTCCAAAAAAAGTTACACCTTTACCCAAATAAATTCCACCACATGATCTATCAACAACCATGTGAGAAGATCTATTAAGTCCTTCAAAAAAAATATGGATTAATATCCATTTCGGTATTTCATGGTAAAGACATTTCCTTTGAAGACCATTAAATCTCTCATAGGCTTCATAAATCACTTCTTTAAGTTTTTGAGAGAAAAAAGTTATGCATTCTTTTAAGCATTAGTCTTCCCGGTTGGGAAAATTCCCCAAAAATGCCTCTCTCGATCGCTTCATATCAAATCCAAACATCCTCAAGTATTGGTTTGCTTTATCTCTGGGAGATAGAGTGGGCCTTAAGATATGTGTACTCTTGGCCAACTTCATTGATGCTCACAATACCACAACAATCAGAAAGTCTTGGACGTGTTGGATTGGATCCTCAATGTCATGGTTGCGGAATATAGGAAGGTGGGATATGGTGGACGGTTTGACTTCAAAATTTCCAATTCTCTTATTATATAGATCAAAGGGAGTGGATTTTCGGTTGTTGGAGTGTGTTGGTCTCTAATTGTGGTTCCTTATGGTCGATTTAAGTTCTTGGCGAGGAGCCGGAGTTGCTTCAAACACTGTTGTTCCATCATAAAATGCCACAGGGTTGCGAGGTGCTTGCTCACCTATGTAATAAAGATCGGAATCCAAATTAGTCTTAAGGTCAGACTATGAACAAGGTTGGATGAGCAAAAGATGAAGATCAAGGTTGGTTGAATGGGTCGTACTCAAGAGATTCTTTAAGCAGAAGACCTTGTGATTTTCGACCGTACATGCGCGCAAATAAACACAAGACAAGAATGTATTCACCAAATTTACATCGATTTCTGTATGTTCCATTATCTTTTCGAAACTATTTTTTTGTTGCTCAACAAATGTTGCCGAAGAATTAACGATCCTAGCTGTAAAAGAGGTGGTTGCAGTTGATTATGAAAAATCGACATTCTCATCTAGCTGGGGGACTTAGGGTGGGTATTCAGATCACAAGTGATATGCTTACCCCTCAAGAACATGTGCCCAATGCATCAAGAAATTACTATATTTCTTAGTAATCACACTTAGACACAAAGGATTTTTGCCTCTATTATAAGATTATATGTGGTGTTTTGCAACGTGTTGAGCAAACCAAACAAGCATACTAGAAGAAAAAAAGTGAACTTTTTCGTGCCTTTAAAAAAGAAATTTAGGTTACTCATTGTTATTGGTTCAATAGATATTTGATGATCATCCTTACTCAATCCTGGTGGTAATGTTGACCAGTACCTTGTATCCATCACTCTTGATGTACAAAGATTCAAATTTTAAAACTTAGCAAAAACGTGCACTGCGGCATGTATATGCTCTTTAATGTTCTTTTCAATTTTTATGTATTTTTGTTTTTAATAATCGTAAGGGGCTAATTGACAAAATAAAAACAAGAGAAAATGAAGGATAGCACAACTTTTCAATGATTTTTAATCTTAGTTTGAATTCTTGTGTAAGCCATTAGGAATGTATCTTTGATTTTATACTAAAGGAACTTAAAGTAAGGTGGAACCTACTTTAAAAATATCTAAATACTTTCTAATATTTATATGATTTTTCTAGAGATTTTCAATTTTCTACGATGTTTTAGTGCTAAAATCAAGATTTCAGGGGCCGTGTCATAACTATCTATGAATTTGAGGGACTGATATGCAATTTATAAAATTAAAATAATCATAAAATTGGAAGGACTAAACTTGCAATTTTCATAGAAATAAAATAAAGTAAATGAATAAATTACAATAGAAGTAAATCATCACTAAAGAACTTACAAGGACTGAAATATAAAAGACAAAAGTTGACTGATCTTTTCATGATTTTTATGTGAATGTTTTCTTCAGAATAAGACAAGAGATGAAATTGCAACAATTTTTTGAAGCAATAGTTAACATACATTTCTGAGTTTTATGTAACTACAACCAAATTCAATTGAAACGAAACCAACAAATTACATATAACAAAATAAAGAGGAAAGAGAAATAAAAAGGAAACAGAGTTCTCTTCTATACAGAGAGATTAAAGCCCCATGAATAGAGATGGTGATTGGAGAGACCACAAGCAAGGAGGTCAACGGATATGGAGGAGCAGGGTGGATCGAGACTTGCTACGAGTTCGACGGTGTGCGAGCATGTGGAGAATGATGCATGGGTACTGGTGCAGAAGGGACCGATAAGCGCATGCCCCACGTTGGGTGTGCCAGCGGGCATGGGCAGGGTGTGTGTTTAATCAAAGAGTAGGACTAGAGTTACTAAGAAGGTTGTAACCCTAATCGTTGTGTTGCTCAACTATCAATTAAGCAATAATTAACTCACAATATGATGAATAAATAAATGTGATGTAGATGTGAGTTAAAATTTATTATAACTCTACATAAGATATGCATAGGAGCAAGTATGTGTAGAGTGTTGAACACAGGGAGCGAACTGTATAGATTGGAAATCAATATTAACTATTTCTAATTAATATCAATTTCTTTTTTGTCTTTATCATTTATGTGGGTTTTTAATTAATATTTAATTTGTATGTTATTTTAATCGATTTATATTTTTAAATTTTGTAAAAATTTTAATTTTTAGTATCATTAATATTTTTAATTTTGTATTTTCTTTTTAATTTTGTAAATTTTTAATTTCTTTTTTTATTTTAAAAATAAAATATATATTTATGGTATAAATAATGATATTGTAAATAATATAAGTAATATATAAGATATACAATATATATATAATATTATATTTGTAAGTATATCAAGATATATGAAATAAAGTATCTTTGTGGTTTTTATATTTTTCTCTATTTTTTATAATTTTTTGCTGATTTTTAGGTATTTTTAAAGTAATGAATATAACAAAATAGTACATAGATTAAATATTTGAGTTGTTTTGAGTTTAATAAACATAATTATATTCAAAATTTACTCAAAACTATTTTCAATGTATATAATAAAGAAAAATTAGAAACATAAAGTTATATTTTTTAGATTTTTAGATATTTTTGTTACTTTTTATAAGCTTTTTAGGTTATATTAATTTTAAGTTTTATATTTTGTATTTTAGGGATTTTTGGATATGTGGTACAATATATAATAATGTAGATAGTATAATTTTTAGGGAATTTTTTGACATAATTTTTATGTGTTTTAATATTTAAACAAGACGGGAATGCATCTTCTTGTATTTTTAATAAATAAGAAAATTATCTAAGGTGCCAAATAAAAATTAGGTATGGACGAACATCATATCAGGCACTTATACTAACTTCCTTCAATTTTTCAAAGCAATAAAACTATTTATAATGATAAATATGCATAAAAAGAAAAAGACACAGTTAGAGGGACCTGATTGCAATTTTAATAAAATTTTAATTCATTTAATATCATGTCCCAAAAGTACACAGGTATGAATACACTTTTTACAACGCCTCATGTGGTGCAACCTGTGAGGAGGGATGATCTTTCTGCAAATACACAAAAGCTGAAGAGTCCGGTTGCAAATTTCACAAAATAGTTTACACCAAGTCTAATATTTACAACACTAATATATAATATAAAAATACGGGTGGGGTGTTGTGTAATTTACCCAAACCCATGTGCCATCTAACTATCTAGGGTGTTCACTTACTCGCATCAACGATCCTCCTAGTGCAACGGTTCTCTGAGATTCGGCGGTTGGAATTAGATCTAGAATGGGGGCTCGATCTGATGGTTACTACTGCTAAGGAAGAACGGGGAAGAACTTCGTTCTTCCCGAGCTTCGATCATTGATTACTCCGTCCTCTGACCGTCTCATTCACAGTTGACGGGTTCAATAGCTTCATGGAGCTCTTCCGCTTATGCAGATGCCCTCAAATTGGTCCGGGACTAGCCCTTTAAGCTCTTGGACATGCACAAAAACTTCACAGCTCAAGGGCAATGGCCCTTGACTAGATTTTAGGAAGAAAAGAGGTGAGATGATGTGCAGCTGATGAGGTCTCTAGCTATGGTGGAAGAAGAAACATGTTGGACTCAATCCTTACAGGATTGAAGTGGAGGAGGTGATCATATGATGGAGAAAGTGATGAGGAACAATGTGGTGGCGGAGCGAGGTCAGAACAGTGGGCAAACAAGGTTAACAATGGCCATAGCTCTAACACTCCGGCGTACTGTAAACTTGGAAATTAAAGCTAATGCAAAAGTAAATGCATGAAATAAAAGGTAGAAATAAATGATGTAATGAAAATCTACATTAGAAAGCGAGGAAAGCAGATCATACCTTGTCCGATTAACCTAGGAGCATAGGTCATCGTAGAAAACCCTGGCGATGATGGGTCGATTCATCGGACACTCCACGACGCGACACGGTAAGAGTCCTTCATGCCCCTAAGGTCTATCAAGCCCTAATGTTTGTTGGGGTTACGAAGCACCAAGAAGGATCCCAAAAGCTAAAAATGACAGAGAATGATTATTTATAAACATGCGAGAGGGCTCAAACGATCATGGATTTACGGATGAAGGAGTGCATGTACAATGAACCTAAGTTTATAGTGTGACAGAGGATCATGTTGTGAAGATTATTCATAAAGAAATACCAATGCATTGAGCCATGGATCATAGGATAAATTTGGTGAAGATGGTTGGTCACGTGATCTGACAAGAGCAGACCTAAGGGGTGGTATAGTTGACCCGAGGTCAATGAACCATGGGCTCTTATTGATCCACGCGAGACCATGTGAAGACAAAATAGCTAAAATTATTAATTAAATAAAAATGAAATAGAAATATATTTTATTTACATAAAGTCAAAACATGAAAAATGTTTATTATTTTATAGCCTATATTATTATTATTATTATTTATTTTTACAATCTCATTTACAAGATATTAATATTACATGTATAAATAGGTATATTTACATGTATTCTAGGTATATCAGTTTTATTTTGTATTTTAGTGTTTAATATCCTATTTACATATTTTATATATTTATAATTTAATTAAATACATATTTATTATTATTATTTTATTTTCCTGATTTTATTTACATACATAAATAAATGTATATATATGTATAGTATACCTATATACTTTAATGTTTTATTTATTCAAGTGTTTTTGAATTGTTTTATTTGTATTTATAATTTTAATATGTTTTAAATAACATTAGCAATTGTTTGAAAATATAATAAGAGTAAAAATTTAGGGAATAAAATATATGAATATTATATACATATACATAGTACAACAATACCCTAGAAAGCTAACTTTTGTATCTTAACTCCATTTTAATGAAATCACCTTCAATAAATAGATAATTTAATTTGAAATACAATAGAGGTGAGTTTGGTTTAATTTGAGTTCATATGGAGAAGATATTATTGATATGTCAAGTTCGGTTTGCGACTTTTTCATATGCGTGTCCTAGTTGCATTGTGCATTATTTTTATTGGCAATCATTTTTATAATTATATATATTGATATGTACAAGTTTCATGTTGAAAACTTTATTATTTGGAGTGTGTAAAATAAAGCATAAAATAGAGTAAAATTGTTATTTACAAAGTGTAGAATTAGGATTTTTGTACAATGTATTGGCCCTTATCTCCCCTACTTTATTCTTTGTCGACCTAGTCAATATTGACATGGTCTCGGGGTTTAGGGTCATTTAGTATCTTTGATCCTTCGTTTATTTTGTTTTTATTTTTATTTAAATACATATAATTATATATTTTTTATGGATGCATAAAGAATGTTAACTTGTAAAAGTTATTGATAGTTTTAGGTGTTTTGATAGGTATTTAAATACAAAATGGAAGAATAAAGTTAGATGAATGGCTATTCATCACCCCCACTAGTTAGCTTTGCTAGTCCCTAGCAAATATTTATTAGAAGAATAAGTGACGCAAAAGAGAAAAATAAAGAAAATGAAAATAATGAAAGTTAGAATGATGTTGATTTTCAAACGTGTCTTCATAAAATCAAAGTTTGGAGCTCACTTAAGACCATTGGATTGTTAGTTTATTTGAAACCTTACTGTCAATAGGATCTACAACTTAACAACCTTCAAGTTCCACAATCCTCTGCTCGAATCGCCTCAATAGCCATGTCAGAAAAAGTTTCTTCATACGCAAACTAACCCATTTGATTATGAGTCATACTTTTACGGTGTAAGCGAATGTATCTATTCTCATAAGAAATAGTAAGGAGTAATCCCCCTTAACAAGTTAACCCTAATCCCCTAATGTAGCTACTCTTTCCTTGAAACTGAGGTATTTCCTTCTAAGTTCTAGTGCAACCAGCTCAAGAAGAGGGGTAGAGAGAACAATGGACTATGACCAGTGTAGTCACATATCCTACGGAGCTTGACTAGTGAGCCAAGTCACTTGCCGCATGCAACCTTGAGATATTTGCGCTTGAAGCATAATGCCTTGCTTATATCGTACATACTCCTATGGGATTTGATTTTTCATTGACTTTTCCCATCTATTATTTTTTAGTTTTTGATTTTGTGTTTTTTTACACTATTTATAGCAACATTTACATAAAGATTTTTTTCCTCTTAAGCCAGTAGATTATCCCTCTTTTGAAACTTTATTGCAACCCACAACATCTTGTCTTTATATGTCCATACCATTGAACCGAGTTGGAGGGCATAGATTACCTATTGGGGTGATGTATGTTTCTACGCGTGTGCTTCGTCAAGCTAAAGAATCCTGCTTTCACCACCTCCTCAGAGTTGAGCTAAGTGCAAAACGTGATGTCCAAGTTAGGTCATTATCGATAGGAGTCGTGCATGCGCTTCAAAATACTCCACTTAGGCTAGTAACGATGACATGTAAACATAGTCCGGTGGAGGATGAATATATGATTCATCGCCTTTATTCTTTCATTTTGGCTAAACTTGGTAAAATACATGTAAATAATCACTAGTTCCAACTAATTATCATTTTAACCACAATTGTTAATATTATATATTTAACACTTATTTTATCCAAAATAAAAGAATAAAAATAAAAAGAAAAATAAAAGAAAAGAAGGTTGTAGATATAAAATATATACAGACTAATCCTAACCCGAGACTAGGTCAATATTGACTTGGTCGACAAAATAAAAAAGTAGGGGGAGATAAGGATCCTAAATTATAAAAATAACCAGAAAATCAAGACCAAAAATATAATTTACCAAATTTTCACCCTTTAAATATTTCACATATTTTATTTATCACTAAAATGATCCCAAACCTAATCACTTCTTTTGTAAAAGTTGCTCATAAAAATATAATTTATTTTATAAAAATATCAGAAAAATAATGTGTTATAAAAATAAAACATCACAATGGACCGAAAAAACCCACAAAAGCTAACTTCTGAGGTTCATAACTATCTATAGAAAACTCCAAACAGACCAAATCCACTTTTAAACTTCGTTTTATGAATAATACTATTTAGTAAAAATATCAAAAATTAATAGAATAAAACCGACGAGTTTTGGCATTTGGGACCCATTGTATATATGTACTATATGTAAGAACTTCCTGGATTTTTAATTAAATAACTATAAACATGATTAACTTAATTTCTTTTCTAAAAATCTTCTATATATATAAATATAAATATATAACTTAAGTGAAAATACCAATAAACCTGAAGTCACGAAGCCTCTACCTAAATTTTCTGAACCTCATAACTCGGTCATACGGACTCCGAATTGGGAAAACTCAGACTTAAATTTATATTATTTAGTTATCTACAATGATTTCACTAAAATCAGAGTTAATATGAAAAATATGGGTTTCGGGACCGTATTGGTATATGTTTTACAATGTACCGTAATTTATTATTATTTTATATACTTTATTAATTTTTTAATATTAAAATAAATTGAAATAAAAAGTATTTATTTATTTATTAACTTATGTAATTATTAATTATATGCTTAATTATTTAATAAATTATTTACTTAATTCATTCCTTAATTAATAAGTTAATTATTTAATTAATTATTTCTTAATTTATTTATTTAGTATCATTCTTAATTTAATTATTTATTACTTATATTAATTATTTTATTTTTTATTCTTCTTTCTCTCTCCTCTCCCTCTTCCTCCTTCGTTCTTTTCTTCACAACCTGGAAACCCAACGTCGCCGTCGAGCCAGACCCCTTCCCTCTCCGCCAACCGCACTAACGGTCGGTCGTTGGCCGACCATTCTTCCAATGACTCTGGTCATGTCCTCCACCGATGACGCCACTCCTCCTTCTCTATAAATAGCACTCCCTCCCCTTCATTTGAGGAATCCACCATTTTTGAATCCTTCTCCCTGTGAGATCCACGAGCGAGAGAGGTTTTGAGTGGCAGTCAGCTACGCTCGTTCCTGTTGAGCGAGGAGAGGTTGAAGATTCGACGTGATAACTTCGACGGCAAGCGATTCCGTCGTCGCGAGCAGCCTCCGGCACCGTCGTCCGTCGAGGCAAGCTATTCTGTCGACGTGAAACACTGGAGCCATCACGAGAATCTGTGGAAAAATACACATCTGATATCCGAACTACAACATCACCTGTTCATAAACGAGCATCCTCCGCCATGATTTAATCCAAGCGAGCTTCATTGAGAGAAACATCACAACTGCACTTGAAGCCTCATCGTCGCGTTCTTGGAATTGGGGAAGAATACATGTAGATCCAGATTCGTCATCATCCCCAGAATCAATTCGGACCGTTCGATCCATCTCGATCCAATTAACGATCGAGATTCAACGTCTCGCGCCACCGCTTCATAGCAGCACATGCTTGCACGTGACATGCCAAATTTTTTGGAGATTTTACAGAATACCCCCCGATATTTCTGATATCCTGCTACAGGTCCAGAACAGAGCCCTCACGTGCGCAAGCACACACATCTTGGTGATTTACAGGGATACCCTCTCGAACTCTGATATTCACAAGCACGTCCCATACAGGTCCTTGGCAACAGTTAACACGTGTAGCATCACATGCATTTTTGGGGAAATTGCGTGCACACTCTACTACTTCTTCATTTTATACGCGACCCCAAACTTTTCAGACTAATTACGTCTATACCCCTGCTACTATATATATTACATTTACGTATATAATACATAATAAGTAAAAATCCAAAATACAAAAATATAATAAAAACATATAAAAATACCATGTATTATACTATATATGGTATTATATCATTTTTGAAAAAAATAATTTTATTCTATTATTAATAAATCATTTAAAATAAATAAATAATAATAAACTATGAAAATCATAAAAATATAAAAACATCTTTAAAAATCTAAAAAAATTGCCCTTAGTATATTTTATTGTATTTTACATAGTAAACTCAAAACAAAATAAATATCAAATATCAAAATTGATTAAAAAATACAAAATTCATAAAAACTTGTTAAAAGCATAACTAATTCAATAAAAAATCACATGAAAATGCATATCATATCATTTTAAAGATAATTTCCTACATTCTTATAAAAATAAAATAAAAATATTTTTCTATTATTTTCAACTTTAAAAATCTGTAAATAAAAATATGTTTTCAATAAAAATTCAACTTTCAACATTAAAAATAAATCAAAATCCATAAAAATTCTAATAACCTTCTAAATCTTTGTAAAAATAGAAAACAAAAATAAAAATAATAAAAATAATAAAATAAAAACCAAATAAAAATTACAAAATATTTTCTAAAATAATAAAAAATCATAAAATACTTAGAAATCATAAAAACCGTATCAAATTAAATAAAAATCAAATAAAAATACATAAAATTCCCTAAAAATAAATAAAAATTAGAAAACCTGTAAAACCTTAATTGTCTATCGTTTAATCCTAGTTTCTAACAATTTATCTCCCAGAGTTTGACACTCCCGTGCTTTCACTATACATCAAAGTTTAGGAGTATAAAGAAAAAATAAAAAGATTAACTGCAAATTGATATTTTCTACAAAAATTTCACCTGGTCGATTCAACGACACTGTTCTTCTTTTAGAACAGTAGATCACATGTGTTTTTCAATGGACTCAAAGAATCAAGTCTCATTGACCTAAAAAGTCTTAATTCCAGTTCCTACAAGGTTCATGTGAAATTAAGTGGATTAAGATCTAGACCAAGTTCTAATCGTCAGATTTTACTTAGACTTGTTAAATTATCAGAATCATTCAGAAAAATGCTTATGCAATGCAGAAAATATTTTTTTGTGAAACTCACGAACATGAAAATCGAGGAGGGAACCTTCGTCCAATCTTGGAGGGTCTGCGATGCCCGACAAGTCAGGTTCGACAGTCGCTGTGTCGACCACTCTCGGCTCAAATATTATCAATCTCGGTGTTGCATCAACACTTATCCCACAATGGCTCAAGCGATAAATATAGTGAGCTAAAACTTAGTATACCCTCTAATATGATATGTATAGTATGCAATGTAAGGTTCAAACCACAAAGGAGCAATGGGAATAGACCAAAAAATTGTCAAAAAGCGATAAATGGTATTTGTGTTTTTATAGGGATTCTTATAATTTTTGTATTCTTTATTATTATTATTTTAATATATGTAATATGTATATATATAAGATGTGTAGATACTATATATAATATGATAAATAAATAGGGTATAAATATATATATATCATCGATAAAATCAAAAAAATGCCTTGAGAAAGTCCTTTTTAATTTTTAAAGGTTTTTAAAATATTTTGGTATTTTTCATAATAGTAATACTAGGGATAATAATATGAGTATATATAGCTATATATATAAATAAAATGTAGGCTAGTGAAAATATATCTATAAATAATCAAAATAAACAAAATAAAATATTTTGTCTTTTTATGTTTAGCTCTATTTGTTATATTTTTCTTTTATTTTTTGCTATTTTTTATTTTTAGTTGAATTAAAATGGCAAAAGAGTGAATAATAAAATAATGGTGGTTGTTTTGTAATTTAAAAATAGTTTAAAGTCTTAAAATTTTCCAAAATTATTTTTAACATATAATATATAATATAAATAAGATATAGAAAAAAGAAATTTTTGGATTTTTTTTCAATATTTTTAATACTTTTTATAACATTTTAGGGTTTTGCGATTTTTGGTGTTTTTCTGTTGATTTTTTAAATAATTTTAGTTGTAGTTCAAAAATACAATAACAATGCTATTGTAATTTTTGGATTTTTTGAAATATTTTCTATTTTTATGTATTTTTAATGCAACTTGGGATAAATGTAATGTTTTGAATTTTTAAATACAGGAAATTAATTTAATTACCTTGCAAAAAATATATATATTTAATGACATGTAAGGCACTTAAAATAATTTTCATACAAATTTTTGATGCAAAATGATATTTTTAATACTAGAAATTAAAGAAATAAAATTAATATGCTGGCAGGGAACTAAATGCAATTAAAATTAAATAAACTTGTATTCCAGAACACAATTTGAAAGTATACGGGCCTTTGTGCAGAATTTCCAAGAATATTTATTATTAATGAGCTGGTAAAGGTATAAATGCAATATCCAGAAAGTTACAGAGCATACATGTATTTTTCCCACAAAAGAATACACATAATTCAAAAGTTCTAGACTAAACAATAACCAAAACCTATAGGGGGTCCTACGCAAAAATGTCCAACTCCTCTATAGATGAAACTTTAAGGACTAAAATGAAAATACAGAAACGGAGGGGGTCGGAGCAAAATATCCCTTCTGCGTGCAACCGTACGGCCGATGGCATTCTACTTGACATGTGATAGTACAATGACGCACGACGAAAGTTCACAGGCGGACGTCGGAAATGAGATCTATGTATTTGATCGTACGATGGCTGGACTACAAATCCAACGGCTACTGTGCAATCTGCAAGCAGTTTCTGATAGGACGGTAGGGAGCAACCTTGGAAGAACTGTTGGACATGCGAGCCCACGACGAGCCATTATGCAATAAATGTTATTGTAAATATCATTCCCTGATCTGAAATGAAGAATAAATAATTTACATAATAGGTCCCTTAGTACAATTAGGGTTATGTACCATGGCCATCTTAATAATCATACATCTGTTGATTCAACTATTGAATCATACAGGCCGGTGCTTGGATGAATATCTAAAGGGTTAGATTGAGGACTCATCAAGTACCATCAAATGATTGTTAAGATGTGATCTCCGGCCTGAGTAGGAGATGGCAATCCTTTTTCACGTAGGATGATATCTAACCGACCTCTTGATGCAGGTCCTCTGCATAGGAATAGATATTTGGATTAGTTAGGTCAAAGAGTTGACTTGACGAGATCGAGATAACCAAAGTCCTATATCGTATGCTGTCACGATATAGGCACGCATCCTCTGACCGGAGACAGATGTGTTACTATATGTCTGAGTATGTACATTTGGCAGACCAATAGGTGATGAATCCACATTTCATCATCTTTATTCTATCATTTTGGCATCAAAAACCCTGGCAAATGCCTGTAAATAGCATTAAAATCATCATCTTAGCATCCATGCATGTGCATTCAATTAGTGTATAAAATGCTGTAATTAAAACCAAAATTATAGAATAAATAAAGAAAAGAAAAAGAATAAAATATTGTAAATATTTTATGACCAGAAACCCCGAGACCTAGGCATCTTGATGAATAGGTCGACAAGGAATAAAGTAGGGGGAGATAAGGTCAAAAACACAGTACAAATACCTATACCTTTTATTCATTCTTTATTCATTTTGGGACCTATTTTTGGTTCCACTTTTTATACATCAAATAAAGAAACCTTGTACATGAAAGTTGTAGATAATTTTATAAAGAAAAATACAAAATTGATTTCACAGAAAAATAATGTACAGATAAAAAGTTATGGCCTGAATAAAAATTCAGGATCCCAACTTCCCAGACCCGTATCTCACAAATAAAAACTCCAAATGCAGCATACTCACCTTTAATTGTATATAGAAGAAAATAATATATTTAATGGCGGTGGTTTCGCATTTGGCGGAGCTACGGTTTGAAAGTTGAGTTTTGGACCCACATTGTACATTGTACTGATTAAAATATTCAATTTATTATTTACTCATTATTTCTATATTTTTATATTTTTATGTTGTAGATATTATTTACAATAATTATGTGTATTAAAATCAGGATAAAAATGTAAATAAAAAAATCAATCAAAATAAAAATACTTATATACACAAAACATAGATACAACACCTATGTACATACCTATACATACCTGTTTATAATTTATTAATTATACAAAATAAATCAGAAAAATAAAATAAAAATATATTTATGTGTATAAAAGTATTTTATAATTTTTGAAAATAATAACCAAAAAGAAATAAATTAAAAATATAAAATAAAAATAAAATACTAGGATACATAGATAATATACCTATATAGGGGTATAAAGGTAACTTGTAAAAATACATTTCATAAAAATAATTAAAAATCATAATAAAATACTATATAAATTTTTAAGCATTCTTTATTTAATAACCAAAAATTAATTCGACTGTTTTCTATTTTTTATCGAATTAATAAAACATTTCTCCAATCTTTTTCCTGGTTGGTCCACGTGGACCAACCAGGTGCCTCCGACTGTTGACCGGCGGGTCAACAGTCCATCCTTCGCCCTTGCAACTCTGTGCGCGCCTCGTTTTTCCCCCGCTTTTGCGGATTTTTCGAGGCCGTGCCATTCGTCCTTTGCTGCCGCCTCCTTCACGAAACTTGTTCCTTGAACAATCACCTCCATCGCCGACCTCCCAGATCTCCTTAGATCTTCATGTCCCGCCCGTGACTTCTCCTCGAATTCACGCATCCAACCTTCTTCAAATAGAGCTCCGCCACTTCCATCCTCGGTTGGACTTCCTTCAGACCACCCCTCTCCACCTTCTTGCGCTCCAGACCTTCCTGGAGGTGACAGCTCCAGATCAAGCTCTTCAGCCTAGGTGATCGAGGTCGGAGAAGCTCCCCGCACCTCCGCCAAACGCCGGCGTCAAGGTACCCTATTTCCTCTGGCTCTGGCCATTGAGGGCATCCCCCCGCTCATTTCTTTCATGCAATCAGTTCCTGTTCGCTTTAGGATGAAAAACCCTCAAAAACTTTAGAGTTTCATCGCCTGAGTCACTTGATTCAACCACTTGGCCGGAGCGCTCCTCCGGCCGATCATCTCCCCGTCGATCCACGCATCCCCACTTCCATCCTGAGGTCTAGGCAGTTTGCCCTGGGCCCCATTAACCTTCTTGCAGGTCAAAGCACGACCAATCGTGCCTGGAGGCGAGTTTTGAAGCTCGCCGGAGCTCTTGAAGCCTCCGCAGCTCCGCCAGTTGCCAGCGAGCGTCACGTCCTTTGCTGTGCCCTTTTGCTGCATCCAGGAGATAGAGGAGGACCTGAGGGGGCCGCAGCCTGATTTTGAAGCTCAAAAGCCACCGGAGCAGGCCAGAGGAGCTCGGAGAAATTCGCCCAGCCGGAGCTCCTCCGTGTTCTTCCAGTCGCTTTCGCCACCATCCGATCAAGGGAGCCCCTCCAGATTTAACGTGGACCGTTTGATCATCAGCACCAGCCATCGTCGATCTCACCCGAGATCTAATCTTAGACGTCCACCAGCGAAGCGTCATCGGCCGTTCAGATTGCGCCACGTGTCAAGTGGCATCTTCCTCGCCATTGGATCGCGCGCCGAGGGTAATTTTACAAGATACCCCCGCGCATTTTGCATTTATATTCTAGTCTTAAAACTCTTGTCTGTAGTGTAATAGTTTTGTAATATTTGCGAAAACACCCCCGTAGTTTACTTATTTGCATATAGGTCCCCTACCACGTCACCTCACGTGACCAGTTCACGTGAGGTGTGGGCATTTTGCAAAGGTACCCTCGGCCTTTGGTGTATTTTGTTTTAGTACCGAAACTTTCATATCACATGTTATATTTTTGGAAATATTGCAAGTAAGCCCCCAGCGTTTGTGGAAATTACATTTTAGTCCTCGCCAGGCGCGTGCAAGTCACGCGCCCTGGTGGGAAAATTGCTAGGACACCCAGGCGGGTTTTGTAATTGAATTTTCGTGCTATAAATTGAATATTCAATTCAAATTTTTTGTGGAAATTTGCATGTCTGCCCCTGGATGTTTGAGAAATTGCATGTATACCCCTGCCATGCCTGATTAATGTTTGGATGCTTGTTGTAATTATTTAAGGCATCATTCTAATTCCAAAAATTCCACAAAAATAGGGTTAAGCTCCTGGGTACTTGTATTTTGACGCCTAATTTTAGTTTTTGGTTTTATTTTAGTTTTATATTTATCAAAAATCAAAAACATGCTTTTTATTCACTATCTAGCTTAGAAAATGCCAAAAAATATTAAAACACTTCGAAAAATTCCAAAAGAAATCTAGTGTGTATTTTAACCTATTTTAGTGTCAATCCAAAAATCACTAAAAATCTCAAAAGAAAAACACTAAAAATTTAAAAACACTCAAAAAGTTCAAAAAAATATATAAAATCAAAGAAAACTCCAAAAATTACAAAATCAGTTCCTGTTTGTCCTTTTTTCATTCTCTTTATTAGAAAAATAGTGTGAAAAATTTTGGTTGCTGTTTGCTTATTTTAATTCCCATTTTATTTACAACTAGCACTTATTTCACTGTTTTGCTCTATTTCAGTATTTAAAAATACCAAAAACACCTTGAAAAATATCCAAAAATCACAAAAATAGTAAGAAATCCTAAAAATATCAAAAACATTTTATTTCTGAATTTTTGGTTATTTTTGCTTATTTTTATAAATAGGTTATCTTGTCTTTTATTACATTGGTTTTAAATTCCAATATTGAAAAGAAAAAAAATATAAAATATAAATTATAAAAATCAGGAAATTAAAAAGCAAAATACAAAATTAAAAATTAAATAAAAAAATTTTAAAAAAAATTAAAAATTAAAAACCCACAAAAACTTAGTTGTTTGCTTGCTTAGTGAAGACACTTCACTCACACACATTCACTTGAGCACCTTTATTTGCACTACCCTGCTTTCTCCCTATGTTCGAACTCTCTGCATACTTGTCACTATACACCATTTGTGCAGAGTTAAAAATAAATTTTAACTCCACATTATTTCTAATTTATTGATCTTTAGTGTGGGTTAATTGTTGATTAAATACATCTTATTGTGGGTCACCGCAGCGACTCAGTTGTCTCCGCCTTGTGTGAGACATACTTCTTAGACCCTCGATAATTTGTGTTTATCAATAGGCTGATGACCTAACCAAGGTCTATACACCAGCACGTTGGTGTGCATATAAGGGCATATGAGTAATACGATCTCTCAAAGGGATCATACAGGTTCATTACTGAACCGGAAGACATGAGCTAACTCATGAGATATTGGGAATAATCAAATTCTGTGTGCACGGTCGTCTCACTTTGGTAGCTTGACTGAATTTATAGGTTTGATATATACTTTTGGAAAGTATATGATCAAGACCTAGGTATGATATATGCTTTTGGAAAGTATATGATCAATATCAACTCCCAATGATCAAATGAGAAACTTACTGATAAAACCCTGAAGTAGATAGTATAAAGTTGATCTAATACTTCGGGTTTATTCTGGGTCTTCTAATATGCAAGATGTACATGTATTGGGAATACCTGAGGGTGATGTGATCATAAACGATTGTATAACCATGAGGCTTCCATTCCTAGGGAGTGATGAAACGTGTCCGGATTTTAGTGACTCCTCTCAATAGAGAAGTAATCTGATCTTGGTCGAAATGTTGGGCATTGATCTGAATGTGATTCAGATGCAATGAGAAGATTAGATTTGCGGTCTTAATTTAATCAAGCATCTATGGGAGGCCGGAGATCTGGATTTGAGATGTGATCTCAATATCAAAGTTACTATACGTAGAACAATACAATCGCCCTGTTCTTATCTCCAAGTATCCGCGGAGAAAGCGCATTATCCTTGAAAGAGTTCATGGATAATTTCATTGTTGATATATATCCAAGCATCGAGAAAATTGATAATTAAATGTGATTTAATTATCACAGATAATATGAATTTGATTCATATTATAAGGAGAGTTATCTGAGATAATTAAATGTGATTTAATTATTAAAGATATGAATAATGTGAATGTGATTCATGTTATTTGGGCACATGAGAAAAGAGATTCAAGATAATTAAATGTGATTTAATTATCATGGATATGAATAATATGGATAGCACTATCCATATTAATCATATATATTATAAATGTGATTTATAATATATAAGAGAGAGCCATATTGTGTTTTATATTTGTTGATTAATTGTTAATGTGAATGGGATTCACATTGAATGATTAATTGAAAATATAATTACATTTAATTTTGTGTTGTGAATGAGATTCACATAATTTTAATGGCATGGTTGTTATTTTCCATAAGATAATTTGGAATTATTTTTTGGTGAAAATACTATCGATAAGAGATCATGATATAATCATGAGATAATGAGATCTCATGAGATGATGGTAGCCGTCCCCTTATTTTAGGGGATTGGTTTACTCTTCTCATTATCTCTTCTCTAGTCAAATGTGATTTAAATTAGAATTAATTATGTTGATTTATCAATATGAATTAATTCAAATTAAATCACTTGTTGTTGTGTTTTACCAACAACAATCTTAGCCGTTGAAAGGGACACAATCAATCTCATCCCGTTGATTGTGTGTTGTCCATGGATTGGGATCCATGGACTCCCAAAACTCTATATAAGAAGAAGCACCCATTGCTCTTCTTGACACTTGACATAGATGAATGCTCTCTCTCTCTCTCTCTCTCTCTCTCTTTCTCTCTACACGCCCATTCTCTCTATCTCTCATGAGGCCGTCCACCATGGATGCCCTAGAGAGATCCTCCATCACCCAACGTCGTCGTTATGATGCCCGACCGTTTGCTCATGGATCTCCATCTACTTCGGCGTGCCTTGCTCGTGAAGAAGACATCGTATCTCGTTTGTCGAGATCAGAAGATCCGTGGCTTGGATCATCAACATGGATTGCGAGAAGCACACGTCTCATCCACGCGCTCGCAAGCGTCTCCTCCGTCGGATCGGACTTGAGATAGGAGGTCTCTTTGTTTAGAGACTCGATCGCAACCACGCTTCAAGAGGTAATCCTATTACTTGTTTGTGGTTTAGACGAAACGATACGAGAAGTGTTCTAGGATCATGTTGTTTCGTCACATAAAATTTTTTAAATTTCCGCTGCATCGAGCAACTAGTGTGACTAGTTGCTCCCGATCACATCCGATGCGATCATCACGCTTCCGTGATGCGCTTGAGGATTTTTCACGTATCCTTCAAGTGGCATCAGAGCCAGGTTGTCGAAGGTTTTGGATTAGATCTATGAACCTATGAAAATTTGGGCTCGTTTGAGTTCGTGAAAATTTTAGCATTTCAATTTTCGCAGCCCTGTCTTGTGATAAAATTTCGACCCTATTTAAAATGTTTAAACAAGGAATTTTAAATTGACTAATGTTTGCCATTAATTAAGGAAACAATAGGATTTGAGTTTGCATAATTTGGATTCCGTTTGCTCAAGATATGATCGTTTTATTGACCATATGTCCACTATTTCGGGGATGGTGATTAGAGACGTGATTAAGATGTTAATTATGGTTTTAAAGCATCTGGAAATGTATGTTTATCACATAGTATCATTTTTAAATCAAGTTATCAATCCTTGGAAATTGATTTTGCTTAATTTGGATTTAAAATGCATGAGATATGCTATTTTTAGTTAATGAGGGTCACTGCTGGAAATTGCATCATTATCCGAAACCTTGTGATTGCCATTTAAGAAAAAGTGCGAAATTAGTAGTTACTTTCCTGGAATAATTGTGGATAATATTTGAGAAATATTAGAACAATATTTATTCTCTTAAATGACATTGACACAACCAACGAATGATTAGATTAGATCTAGATCGTTAATTGGTTGCTTGATACACATTCCAACAAACATTGTTTTCATGAAAACTCTAGTTTATCCTACAATAGTTGTAGGACAATTTTTACATGTAGAACCTTGTTGCTTGAATAGGATTGGGGATTTGTTTAGCGAATCTCCTTATAATATTATCAAAATGGTTTTGATGAATATTATATGGTATAATTTCGATTGAAAAACCGATGATCATCTCAAGTACAAAGTGATTGACTCGGCATTGCTTTTTCCCGAAGCGGATATGGTGTCTAATCGGGGATCGCTAGGGTAGTGGGTCGCACCGATTGCGGTCCGTCCCACTCCCGTCGGTACTGGCCATGACAACATGTAGGGAACGAATGATGCCTGAGAGATCATGATGTATTTTCTAATTATTAAAATTCGAAATAGTATGTATTTGAGATAATACCATAATTCAAGTAACAATTAAAAATATTTGTTGGATATTAATTGGATCATTATTTTAATATGATTAGATTAATTGGAATCTAATTAAAATTAAAACACTCTATTATGAATAGAGTTGTTATTTCCCTTGGAAGCATTAAACATAATGAATATGATTCATAATAATTAATTAGAATTTGAATATGATATGGAGGATCACATAAGTGACATCCATGGTCTCCCGTCAAGGCGAAGGGTTCCGTGGCCAGATATTGTATGTAGGAGATGCCTGTCCGAAGTGACAGCTCCTGCATACAATCCATTTGGATCGGGCTCTTCGCTTCTCGAAAGAGTAAGGCCGTATATATAGTGATCCCAATATCGGGTCCTCATATTATTGGAGCGATATTGGATTACGTATAGCGAGTATTAAGCCTGTTGACGGTTTGTTCAATTAATGACGAGTCAACATCACCTTAGGGGTGGTGGGCCCAGGTGTTAAAGACCGAATTGGGAGATGCAAGTTGGACTTGCAAGTCAGAATGTGTTCCCGCTTCTTTTTATCCGAGTTACAGGTTCTCATATTATTGGGATGTAACAAATATAAAGAAGGAGATCCCGGATCTTGCTTGAGATATAATGGTAAGTATATCTCTTACATTGAAAGTGAGTAAGGGAATGAACTTTCAGTGTTGACAAGGCAGGACAACTTTGATAAAAAATTCCTAAATCAAAGTAAAATATGTATATATATATATATATATATATATATATATATATATATATATGAGGATAGGGAGTATGCACCCAGGTGCATGTAATTCTACATGCACCCTAGCCTATAACTCCCACATTTTTTTACTTTTCCGAAAAATACCACCATGTATATTCATCTATATATCCCTCCTATATGTCATTCCTATTTCTTCAGAAACAGAGACCCCTACGTCCTCCATCCAGAACATGTCGATTACAACAGTTCTAAGACCGTTAAAATAATGTGTTCTAGATGAAGGACGTAGGGATCTTTGTTTCTGATGAAATTGGAATGACATATAGGAGGGATATATAGATGAATATATATGGCGGTATTTTTCGAAAAAGTAAAAAATGTGGGAGTTATAGGCCTGGGTGCATACTCCCTATCCTCTATAAATATATACACTTATGCAAATTTCTTATTTCAGATAATCCTTCATAAAACCTACTCAATGTTATACTCAATAATAACCAGTAAAGTATCATGGATTGGACTCATGATCCAGATATTGTATTTGCAGTTGGACACATAATGTATGTGATTGCAATGTGCAAGTTTCCTCATAAGAGTGAGGAATGACAATTAAATAGACAATAGATCTACAACCCTAGGATTTGTATGTCTCTATAGTCTTGATATCATCAAATGTACTTTAGAAGTGACATGTTGATGATGATTGCAATTGTCAAATTAATTCTTATAAAATCTAAGAAGATATTCTGGCATTCATATGTGCTCTTGACATTTATCATGAATGACATGGTTCACTGCATCATGCAGAATGGTAGCTCTATAAGAGATGATGTATTCAAAATATTTGAATACCTACCTAAATCTATGTTTTAAGAGTTTAGATGGATGTAGATACGATGAATGTCATCATTCTACTGTCTATACTCTAATCATTCATGAAGCTTCATAATATTCATATTATATGAATTTAATGAAGCATGTATAAATGTTGAAATGCTATTACATTGAATTCTTTTGAATTTAACATAAGAGATCTCTAGTCTTAAGCAATGGTTGTTTATAGATGAAGGGAGCATAGTGGAAGCATGGGTCGGGCCCTAGTAAGAAGGAAAGTCAAAGAGTTGACCTACTTCTGTGACTTCCATATGACATCCAAAGAGTTGGATGAATGCCAATACTGCAATAAGTTGGTATGTTGATAGTATGACTATCAAGTCTGTCTAGAATCATTAGAGAAGGACTCGGATAGAGCACCGGAATAATCTACATAAATCATTGAAATTGACTTGCTTATTGAATAAGATTAAAGTCTAATAATTGTATCTCATTCTTCTAATGACACTTGGAATTGTTGCATATGTTTTAGAAGACTGGAAAATTTGATCTTAAGGTTTATAGTTATCCATATGGATATTGATGCGATTGTTGCAACAATCTCTATTGGATAAATGGACTTCATATTTCTAGTGGGAGAGTTCTTAGTCTTAGAGAATGTCTCTATAACCTAGATATTAGAATACACTCATTGTTTGTTTCTAAATGTTGGAAATAAACATGAATTCTGGAATAAACCTATCATAAAGAGTTACGATGGATATATTTCAGATAGTAATCTAACATCTAGTGGACTCCACAAAATTAGAAAATTAATGAATGGTTCATTAAGATTTCTAATACTGAAAGTTGAACCTTAAAAGATCAATAGGAGGATAAAGATCATTTGACAATAATTTAGCATCAAGATTTGGACATATGTCTGTTGTTGAGATCAATGGACTAGTAAGATATGAAACTTTAAAATGTCTAAATTTCAAATCTTACATACCTGTGAATATAGTATTCAAAGTAAAATGTCCAATACACCCTTCTCTAAGAATGGTGTTAGATGTCGAGGTATTCAAGATCTCATACATATTGATGTATGCGGATTATCTATATCATAATAAACATTATGGATATGTGATATCTATTGATGAGTATGTATGATATGAGATTTCTTATCTTTACCTAAGAAACCTTTGAAATGTTCAAAGATTTCACACTTTTGGTTTAGAACCAAAGTTTGAAGAAAGATGAAATGAATTTGATCTAACCTAGGTAGCTTGTACCTGTTAGATAAAATTCAAAGAATACCTTATGGAGATATGAATATCATTTCTATCTCCCTCCTCCTGATAAACCTAAACTCAATAGAGTTGTAGGGAGATACAATTGGATCATATGTGACATGATTTGATCAATGATGAATTTTAGCATAATTACCTCTTAGTTTCCTGGTATATATGTAGTAGAGATTACATTATATATCCTTAATAAGATTCCATGCAAGTACGCTGGAATCGAGCACTAGAGAGTGCTACTTCATTAGGAAAATAAAGGATGGTATTGGATACCTGCTTTATAACCCTGAGATTCTTAAAAGATCTCATCTCTGAGAATGTGATTCTTAGAGGATGACTCTCTTGAGAATCAAGATGAAAATGAAGTAAAGGAACTCATTTAATCTTGATATGATAATGAGGCTCTAAACGAAAACTAAAAGGATAATTAAATATGAAACACTAATACCTCTTCAAATGAGTTTGAGGATTATTCCATATGTCAGTTAAGTCTGACAATGATCGGACTTCATGTGATGAAGCTCCTGAGGATCATGACATGGAAATATGGATGTTAGCAATAAAGGTCTAAGGTAGACTTCATATACAAGTGTTGTATATGGACCCTCGAGGATCCACCTATATGGGTAAGACCCGTTAAGGTGTAAAAGGACCTTCAAGAGAAAAGGAGCTTGATGAGAAGGTAAAGACCTTCAAAGTACGGCTCGTAGCCATGAGCTACACACCGGAAGAGAAGACATTGCTTGCGATGAGACTTGTTCTTCAGTAACCATGCTTATACCCATCAGAATATTGGTAACTGTAGCTAACAACTTGGCTTTGACATCTTCGAGACGAAAGTCAAGATTGCATTCCTCTATGAATGCCTCTCTAAGGATATTCACATGAAGTAGCCCCAGGGCTTCATGGTTGAGGAAAGCAAAGTGTGCAAGCTGAAGAACTCCATCTATGGACTCAAATAAGCTTCTTGTAGTTGGAGCATGAGATTTGATGAAATTATAATTGTTATGATTTCAGATAGAATCTTGATGTACCATGTGAGCTTAGTGGGAGTGCCATTGTGTTCATCGTGCTAAATGTAGATTAATATCCTAATCATTTGGAATGATATAAGGATGATAATAAGTGTTTTATGATATGGCTATTCCATACCTTGAGATGTGATCTCAAGGATACCTCTTAAATCTTAGTTCTGAAGATGTTCAGAAGCAAAGAAAAGAGGGTATTGGAACCGTCATATTAGTAGTACACCTTGAACATGTTCCATTTTCTGGAAAATTCCAAGAAAGGCTTCCTTCCCTTAAGATATGGTACCGACCTATCTAAAGGGATAGCACCTCAAAGAGTTGAGGAAGTGAATGCTAGAACTACTTTCCCTTGTGCATTAGTTACGAGAAGTCGAGTGTATGCTAGATGTGTACAAAAGTTGGATATCTGCCATGCAGTGGGAGTAGTAAAGTGTTGCTAATCCTACTATGGAGAGAAAACACTTGATTGCAGTAATAATTGATGAATCTCCATTTCATCACCTTTATTCTATCATTTTGGCCTTAAAAACCCCAGCAAATGCATGTAAATAGCATCAATTTGTACCTAATAGCATTCATTGTTCATTGTATTAATTACACATTAAATAAGGTTTTTAATGCCAAAATTATAGAATAAAGAGAAGAAAAGAAAAAGGAATAAAATATTGGAAATATTTTATGACCCTAACCCCGAGACCAAGGCCAACATGGAATTGGTCGACAAGGAATAAAGTAGGGAGAGATAAGGGCCATTATACAATAAATACCTCATCTATTAATTCATTTATTTATGCATTTTTGGCACCTATTTTGTACATAATTATTTATTCATCAAATAAAGAAATTTTGTACATAAAAGTTGTAGATAATAATGTAAATAAAAATACAAAATTGAGTTTGTGTAAAAATAATACTCAGTGTACATTTTATACCCAGAATAAAAAGCCAAAATCTCAAATTCACAGACCCATATCTTGCAAATAAAAACTCCAAATCACCCAAACTCACCTTTAATTGTATATAGCATGCCAAGAACTATTTTATAAAATTGGTTTCATAATTTTTGGAGTCCATCTGTGGAAGTTAGGTTTTTGGCCCCTTTTGTACCTAATACCTGATTAAAATATTCATTTCATTCAATATTCATTATTTTTATAAATTCATATTTTTAGAATTTTGTAAATAATGTATATAATTCATGTACATATTGACATTAGAATAAAACCAAGAATAATTTGTAAAATAAAATAAGTCTATGTAATATATAGACAAAAATACTTATGTGAAGAATGTACATAAATAAAAGGGGAAAACATTCTTTAATTATTTCATTCTTTTATATTTTTATAATAATGTATATATCATATATAACTTATTAAAAAAAATACAAATCCATAATAAAAACAAATAAAATTCATTAAATAAATAAAATGTATATAATATATAGGTAAAATACCTATAAGTCTACCTACATACACATATACCTATTTATTTAAATATGTAAATAAACTCATAAAATTAAATAAAAATATATTTATACTTACAAAAATAAGTTACAAATTTATAAAATAAGAATATAAAATAATAAAATAAAAATAAATAAAATAAAAATAAATGTATATAAATATACTTATAAATACATTATTTTAATAAATCCGTAACAAATTGATTCAAAAAAATAAATAAAAATCATAAATAAATACTACATTAATTTATAAACATTTTTTATTTTATAAGTAAATTCTAATTAATTCATCTATTATGTTAAATAATAAGGTCAAGATCGGTCTGATGTGGACCAATCAGGGGCCAGGGAAAGTTGACCTCCAGTCAACTCCCCCTGCGCCTCTGACTGACCCGTCAGACCTATCTTTTCCCCGATATTCTTGCATTTTTCCCGCTCACTACAGTAATCAATCGACAACCATCACTTCACGAGATTTGCTCCCCCTTCATCCGTGATCCCCGCCGATCATTTAGATCCTTTGTACATAGCTCGTATCGCCGGCTATAGCCTGATCAATAAGGGTGCCCAGTTTGTGTATAAATAAGGAACCACCGCCTCCCTCGCCAAATTTGGTCAGCTTTTAGCCAATCCCTTCCTCGCATTCGGTCCCGGCGATGTTCCTTGTGACAGGAGGAGCTCGCCAGTGTCTTGAATCGATCGGAGAGGCGGAGGTTGCACCCACGGTGGCGCTCCGGCAGCCACCCTGCTCCCTGGAGTCCCTTCAGGTATAAGAGATGCGTCTTTACATTTTTAGGTAGATTTTTGTTCCAGCATTTTATTCCTGCATTTTATTTCGCATTTAGATTCGTAGCTTAACCTAGTTTAGGTAATTCGAAGTTCGCCGGAGCCCAGCTCCGGCGACTTCCCCACTGTTCTCCGACTGTTTTCCGACCACCCTTTCACTGTCATTTCATTCCCCTACGCCTTCTCCACCTTCCAGCCACCTTGTTCCACCAGATTCGCCTCTGGATCCGCGAATCAAAGCTCCTCCACCGCCTTCCGCCGGAGCTTCTTTGCCCATCACCATCCCCTTGCTTTCAGCTTCAAACCCCGGGTCAAGGAGCATCGCCTCGAGCCCCTCTACCTTCCTGTACAGGTTAGGTGCCCCAAAGAGCACTAGGAGACGATTCCCAACGCGGCGGAGGTACCTGGAGCTCCGCTTCTTCTTCGAGCTCGTGGCGACGCTCCAGTGCATCTCCGTTCGATCAGACACCTCCAACAGCTAGAGAACCCTGCCAGGAAGCTATTTGGACCTTCAGGTGCGGCGAAGACCGGCGAGGGAGCGAGATCGAGGAGGAAGAAGCTCGCCCCGGCGAGCTTTCTTCCCTGTTCTTGCACGTATGTTTCCAGCCGTTGGATGAAGACGAAGGCCCATATGAGATCAGCACCGTTGGATGGAGCTCTGCGCTTCGACCGTTGGATCATCTCAGATGATCTAATCTCAACCGTGGATCGCGTACCGTCATCGGCCCACGTGGAGGCGCCACGTGGATGAGTGAATGAAGACCAACCGTTGGATGAGGCGCCTTTGGGGGTAATTTGCATATTCCACCCCCGCCTTTTTTGTATTTAATATTTAATTCTGTAAATAAGTTAGCACGTTATAAAATAATTGTAAATTTTGCAGCAGGACCCCTGAGTTTCTTGAAATTACATTTAGGTCCTTCCGCGCCTCACGTACAGTCCCACGTGAGGCGCGTGTAATTTGCATGTAACCCCTGGCGGTTTTTGTTTATTGTAAAATAGTTCTAAAAATTAAAATAAATGTTTATTTCAGTAGGGATTTTTGCACCTGTGCCCTTGTCATTTATTTTATTTGCAAAAATACCCCTCCCGGGCTGTTTTATTTTTTGTATCTTTATGTATTTATTAAAAATACCTAGGTTACTTCTAAAAATTCACAAAAATTAAGATAGATGCTCCATGCCATGCTTGTTCACGCCCACATTTTATTTCGCATTTTTTGCATTTTTCCTAATTATTAAAAATGAAAAAGAAGCCCTTTTTGTACTGTCTAAATTAAAAAATACAAAAAAATAGAAAATGATTTTGAAAAATTCCAAAAAAATTTATATATGGTATAATTATGTATATATTGAGTCCAGAAATTGAAGAACCCTAAAAATATGAAAAATAAAATTTAAAAAACCAGAAAGCTCCAAAATCCAACAAAAATAGAAAAATCCTTAAAAAACCCCAAAAATATATTTTTCTCTTTTATAATTATCTATATATTATTATTGATGTAATAAAATTAATTTGGGAATTTTTGGAGTTTATTTTATATTTTGAGAACCCAAATTAAATTCGGCTAAGTAATTAGTCCTATATTGTGGACATTTTTGAAACTAAAAATACATGAAAATTAGAAATATTCCGGGAAAATAACAAAAAAATTAGAAAAATATTAAAAAGCAAAAACAAAATTATATCTATATATATATTATGTATTTATATCTATATTTCTATATACTGTATTATTCCCCTCTCTCTCTTCTTATATATACATCTCTTTATATATATATATATTTCTATATACATATATATCTATATACATATTTATATAAATAAAAATATAATTAAAAATAATAAAAAATATATAAAATAAAAAACAAAATAAAAATTATAAAAACAAAAATATATATAAAAAAATTTACAAAACCCAAAACCCACAAAAACAATAAAAGGACATGAACAAAGGATTGAATAAATGATGCATCACATACATTCCCTTCGCCTCCCAGTGTTTGACCTCTACCTGTACTTACACCTATACACATTTGCATGTAGAGTTATAATAAATTTTAACTCCACATTTTTGGATATTCATTGCATACATTTATTGTGGGTTAACTGTTGATCGATTTGAGGTTTCTTGAGTGGTCGCCTCAGCGACATTGTGTTCCCCCCTTGTGTGGATCACTCTAGACCCTCATAAAATCTCTTTCATCAGATGGCGCCGTTGCCGGGGAGGCAACGGATTTTGTATGATTTTGTGAGCTTATTTGTTCATTTATTTAATTCTTTGCTCGTGTCCATACATTTATTTTGTGTGATTTTTATTTTTAGTTGATATTATTTGACATTTATTTGATATTATTTGAATGACTGTTCTGACCATCTCTTTCTTTTTGTCTTTGATGCGAGGGACCGCCAAGCGAAGGAGGACCTCTTAGGAGGACCTATGCACCCGAGCAAGGTGGAGTTGGCTCTTCTATGCCAAGCCAACAGGAGAGAGCATCAACGGGAGAGGAAGGAGAATTTTTGAAGACAGTCTTCATTTTTATGCATTTTATTTTATTTTGTTTTGTATATTCATGTGAGAGAGTGACACTTGGATTGTAATAAAACAGGACTCTCACAGGTACACTTCGACTCCCGAGGTCCATTGCCCGAGGGATTGTTCCCTTGGGGGCCTCGATGATTTTGACGCTTTTTCTTCTCTTTATTTTATTTTATTTCTATTATTTTGTGTGAATGAGCCTTAGCATAGGAATTGCTTGCTCGTAGAGTTAGGTCCAAACACCCTAATTGATTTGCATGTACCTATAGTTCGCTTTGGACCCAGATCAAACTCTAAACAGCCGCTCATTTATCTCTTAGCCTTTGTGCCACAGCGAGCCCCGCAAAGCGCTTTCTCTTAAGCTCAAGTGTGTTGAGCACAGAGGAGGGGTGAGCCAAGACCGGACTTTTTGAGGCTAGAGATGAATGAGCGACTTGTGGTGCTTCACGATAATAGCAATTTCTGAACCTAGGGCGATTTCTTCGGTTTGCATTTGCATATAGCATAGGTTTCAAATTCTGTTATGCATCCCGCATGGAGAGAGCTGGGAGGCACTGTAAGTCTTCTTACTTAGCACGCATCATCGATTTCTGACTTGCATGGCTTTTCTGATCTTCTCACTCTGATTTTGCCAACCTAGGATGCTAATGGAAATTGGAACCTCGATAGGCACGTGCATTGAAAATACCCAAAAAAAGTGATAGCTTAAATAAAATCGGGACTGTTAACTCTATTGGACCTAAAAATAACACATAATGGCCTTCCTTGTCTTGGGAGAGCAACCCCCTCATTGTATGCATTTTAAATTGCTTACGTACACACTAAGGAGTAGAGCCCAAATCCTATCAAGCCTCCTAAGTGATTGTACAATTTTTGTGGTTCTCACCTAACTCTAAAATCAAAAAGATAAATGACCGTCACCTGATGGTCTTCACTGTGTTGAGTAGGTGAATTGGGGGTTTGCCTTGTGTCTTGATTGTGACTTGGAGTCCGTTGTGCTTTTCATTCATTACTAGAGTAGTCGGTCCCGCCCGTGTGAGTCATGCATTTTTCATCCTTGAGTCTCTCTACCCCTCTTATATATATATCTCTCTTCATTTTGCATCGAGTCATGATATTGGTGCTTGAGCTCAATCATTTCTTCGCCAAAGTCCTTCGTTTCCAGCTTCTTCACCATCTTCTTCGTATCCACCGTACCATCTTCTCTGGTTCGGGGAGAGCCCGCTCTTCAGACCACAATTTTGACGGTGTTCCCGCCTTGTGTGGAATACCCAATTTTGACTAGGTACCGATCTTCTCGCCCGCCCTCCTCGTACCCTCTGTATCACTCTTCTACCACCCACGATATTGGCACGCCCGCTCAATCAGCTTCTCCACCCCATTGTGTACCCTTCTTACCCATCTTCCTCGTGTACCTTGTATCATCTCCCCCTTTTACCCGGGAATGCTGTGCATATTGATAAGGTCTGCATCGAGGAATATGTATACTGATTATTGGTCTGCCGGGCCCATGATGTTGAGGACGCTGAGATTGATTTGATGGATTTGTCTTTGATACATGCATATGGGGTTCTTGAGGATTTTTGCTGATGCATAGAGCATAGGTGTGATGCATTATTGAGGAATTTTAGTTCTCGCACACCGGATTGAGGATGTAATATGATGCGATGATTTGATGAAGATTTCATGAGTATTGATTGATCTATCTATCTTGAGGATCCACCCATCTAGATATTGAAGATTGACTGATTATTCTACTTTGGACTTCTTGATAAAGGTGTGCGGATCCTACATGATCTCTCGTCTTCCTGATTGACCCATCCTTGATCTCCTGACTCTCTGATCCACCCCGACACTTAGAGGATTCCTGACTATTTTTCGGGCCATCTCAGCTGACTGGATTGACCCAAGGGATATTTGGTGAATGACATGATTTTTTGCTCCCTTGCCTGATCTTATGCCCTCCGGATGATTGAATGATTGAATGCTTTCGAGGACCTAAGATGACTTGCCAGCATTCCCATGACCTACATTGATCTAGCTCGCATTCCTCCCTGAGGATTATCTGCGGGAGAATGCGATAATTTCTAGGACTACGGTTTCATTCACTGCTTTGGTCGCCATTGTGATGGGACCTGAAACCGAGTCAGATGATATGCTTGATTGGCCTCCCCCTGTGATTGTGTTCCTGACCTGTCAGCACACGAGGCCAATGTACTAGACTCATCTGAGTCCGCTCTCCTTGACGGTCCTCGCAAGGCAGAGCTCCACTTTTCTGATCATTCCATGCCTAGTTCATAGCTCTCCGAGGGTTATCTGCGAGAGGCTATGACACATTTCAGTTCTTCTGGTCTCTTCTGCTGGTAGCCGATTTGTCGACTACTGAGACCACATTGTCTGTGGATCCGTCTGATGGATACGGCTCCTTTGAGCCCTCGTCTCTCCTTGACGACCCTCGCAAGGTAGAGGCACACTCTGAATATTCACTGCTTAGTTCGCAGTGCTCCATGAGGACTATCTGTGGGAGCAGGCGACACTCTCTTTACGCTCGGTTCCCACTGCTGACTGTGTCTCCGATCTGCGGAACACGGAACCGAGTCGTCTGATATACATGATTTTTGGTCCCATCTTGAGTTGCTTATCCGATCTGCGGATCATGGGACTCATCTGATTAGACTCTTTTAAGTCTGCTCACTTTGACGGTCCTCGTAAGTTTGAGCTTCTGGTATCTGCGATTTTCACGCCTAGCTGGCAGCACGTTCCCCGAGGGTTATCTGCGGGACGCTGCCACACTTTCTTGATTTGCCGGTCTCTTCTGATGGTAGCCGATCTGTCGCCTACCGAGACCGTCTCGGTGATCCGTCTGATGGTTCAGGCTCCTTTGAGTCCGCTCTCCTTGACGACCCTCGTAGGGGTGAGCTTTTGTTCTGATTATTCATTGACTAGCATGTACTACTCCCCGAGGGTTATCTGCGGGAGAGTACATCATTTTCTAGGTACTCGGATTCATTTCTGGTGTCTCCCAGTTGGTAGAGCACGAAGCCGGGTCTTCTGACTTGTATACTCGGTCTCCTCCCTAGTTGTGTCTCCTGTCTGTTGGAGCACGGAGCCGAGTCTTCTGATTATTCTCTGATTCCGCTTACCTTGAGGACCCTCGCAAGAGTGAGCCATATATTGAGTTGTTCGGTGTATTTTTGTGACTTTCAGATTATATCACCACCGTGCATCACACAGTCTCATATGCTTTATTTCCGATCTATCTGAGACCATGATTGACTAGGAGGAGTCTGTACTGCTCTTTCTTCCTCCCGGTCTTACGGTATCGGCTCTGTTCCCTCATGTTGACCCTATGAGCTGATTGACTGCTTCATGCTACCGGACCCGATATCTAACCTTTCGACCTGTTGTCCCCGGTAGCTGACACCCACTTGATTGCAGATTCGGGTGTCTTTTCACCTTCTGACTGCGTCCTCGTTCTCACAGGGAGACGACGACGAGAGCACGGTTGTCGCTTACCCGACACCGTCCTGTACTCCACCAGTTTTTCACCGCTTGTATATATGTGTGCCTTTTTCATTCTTTTTCCCGCATGTTATGTGTGCCCCAGATCTAACGCCATATCTTTGTGCCTACACTTAGGACGTACCTTGTCCTAAGTGTAGGAGGGCACACACCGAGTTGTTCTTTCCTTGCACATTTTCGTCACTCATGTTCTTGCCTATACTTAGGGATATCTCACCCTAAGTATGGGGGGGGGTGATGCGTATATTCTTCACAATCTTTTCATCTATCTGTATATATCTCTCTTTTCTTCTTTTCTTGTTTTCCTTTTCTATCTTTTGTATCTAAATAAAAGGTGTCGCCCCTTTGTGTCAGTTTTCTGTACTTAGGACGTACTTTGTCCTAAGTATGGGGGGGTGCACCACTGAATGGTTAATTCTTTGATCTCTTTATTCCCACCCTTGACCCTCCCTGCTTTGTGTACAATCTGCTATACTTAGGATTACTTGATCCTAAGTATAGGGGGACGGTCAACTTCTCATTCGTTCATTTCTTATTCATATATTCTTTAGACTTGTCTATACTCAGTCAGAGTTATGTCTTCTCTTTTCTTTTCGATCTATGAGGACATAGCTCAAGCTAAGTATAGGGGGGTCGTATATACTATGTATATACTTCAACCATAACTCGTTCTTTCATATTCTCTTAATAATATGGCTAATAATTCTTTAAATTCATTAAAAATCCTTAATAAAAAAATGTGGTTGTTCCTCAAATTCTTTTTGTATATACTGATTAATAAATCAGGTGAAAATGTTTTTGCAAAATGTTTGAAAAATAGTTTGAAAATCTGCATGAACATTTAATGAAAACTATTTTGAAAATATTTTGTTACATGTTTTCAACCTGTGTAAAAATGTGTGGTTTGTAAAAATTTATTTTCTTTCTGTGAAATAAAATGTTTGAAAAATGATTTGCAAATGGTTTGAAAAATGGTTGCAAAAATATTTTGAAAAATCTATATATACTGTTTTGAAAAACCTTTGTAAAATGATTTTCAAATGTGTGTACATGTTTGTAAAAATGTTTGTAAAAATTATTTTGGACTATAGTTTTCAAAAATTGTTTGAAAAATTTGTGTCAAATAAATTTGAGGAATAGTCACATATAATAATAACTAAAATAGTATATACTACTATTAATAAAAAAATATAATAATAATAATAAACACAATTCTTTAATAAGTGTACATATATACCTATAACTAAAAACTAAATTGTAAATTCTTAATTCTTGTGGCACGCCCGTGTAAATAGTTGTACATATTTAGTACCAAAATTCTTTTATTTGCAAAAATTCTTTGTGTAAAAATTCTTCTCTTTGTTTTCAAATTCTTTGAAAAATTGCATTATTCTTTGCATATTTGTAAATAGCATCTGCATTGCATTGATCTTCTTTGATTGAGCACGATAATTGAACTAGTCCAATAAAGTCGAAGATTGGAGCTTGGTTGGACCTTACTGCACCTAACTGCACTGGAACCTTACGGGAACTAGGTTTAAGGTACTTCAGGTCTATTCAGACTTACTTCTTTGAGAAATCAGGGCTAGTTTCAAGTCACCTCAGTGGACTAACTAGAGCTTTTCGAAACACACGTATGACTCTTGTCGATCGTGACCTAACTTGGACACTTGCACCTTTCACTTGGCTCAACTCAGTTGGAGTGGTGAGGGGGTTGGATTTGCCAGTCTGAGACGCACACGAGTGGAAACATTCGTCCTCGTCTAGGGAGGGAAGTGCACCCCAACCTGGTCCAATAGCCATTAGGTCTAACGACAGGAGAGTGTGGGTTGCAATAATGCTTCAAAAGAGGGATAGTCTTCTGGCTCAAGAGGAAAAAGTCCTTATGTAAATGCTGCTGTAAATAGTATGTTTGAAAAAAAAATATATATGAAACTCCAAAAAAGTGGACAGGCTTGTAAAAAAATAAAAACGCCTGCCGGAGTATGTATATATGTTGTATAGAAAATAAGCAAGCTTGAGCATCAAGGTTATACCATGTGAGCCTGCAGCTGGATGACTTGACTATACTGGTCTTGCATCCCAGGATAGGTAGCTACACTGGCTACCGTCCATTCTTTTCTCTACCTCCTCCTCTTGAGTTGGATGCCAATTGAACTTAGAAGGGAATACCCCGCTCCTCGAGGAAAGAGCTGTTGGATCAGGAAATCATTTGGTTGTCATTCTGGAGAAGTCAGTCTCTTTGCCATTTCAGTTGGGGAGAGCCACCATCACTTACACTGTACAAGTCAGCTTCATAGTCATAAGGGTTTGCGTATGATGTAGGCGAGTTCTGACCTGGCTATTGAGGTGATTTGAACCAAGTTCTGTGACTCTCGAAGGGCTGTCGTGCTTTAGATTTGGTTCCCTACCAGGTTCCACACACATTTTCACACCAAGGTCTAACCTGAGCTCCAAACTTTGATCTTGTACAGATAAGTTTAATAATCATGATCAATTCAATTTACTCTTTAAGTTCTTTATTTTTGCTTTTTCTTTTCTTCTTATTCTTTATTGTACTTATTGCATAAGTATTTGCTAGGGAGTAGCAAAGGCAAGTATAGGGGGGTGATGAATCTCCATTTCATCACCTTTATTCTATCATTTTGGCCTTAAAAACCCCAGCAAATGCATGTAAATAGCATCAATTTGTACCTAATAGCATTCATTGTTCATTGTATTAATTACACAATAAATAAGGGTTTTAATGCCAAAACTATAGAATAAAGAGAAGAAAAGAAAAAGGAATAAAATATTGCAAATATTTTATGACCCTAACCCCGAGACCAAGGCCAGCATGGAATTGGTCGACAAGGAATAAAGTAGGGGGAGATAAGGGCCATTATACAATAAATACCTCATCTATTAATTCATTTATTTATGCATTTTTGGCACCTATTTTGTACATAATTATTTATTCATCAAATAAAGAAACTTTGTACATAAAAGTTGTAGATAATAATGTAAATAAATACAAAATTGAGTTTGTGTAAAAATAATACTCAGTGTACATTTTATACCCAGAATAAAAAGCCAAAATCTCAACTTCACAGACCCATATCTTGCAAATAAAAACTCCAAATCACCCAAACTCACCTTTAATTGTATATAGCATGCCAAGAACTATTTTATAAAATTGGTTTCATAATTTTTGGAGTCCATTTGTGGAAGTTAGGTTTTTAGCCCCTTTTGTACCTAATACCTGATTAAAATATTCATTTCATTCAATATTCATTATTGTTATAAATTCATATTTTTAGAATTTTGTAAATAATGTATATAATTCATGTACATATTGACATTAGAATAAAACCAAGAATAATTTGTAAAATAAAATAAGTCTATGTAATATATAGACAAAAATACCTATGTGAAGAATGTACATAAATAAAAGGGGAAAACATTCTTTAATTATTTCATTCTTTTATATTTTTATAATAATGTATATATCATATATAACTTATTAAAAAAATACAAATCCATAATAAAAACAAATAAAATTCATTAAATAAATAAAATGTATATAATATATAGGTAAAATACCTATAAGTATACCTACATACACATATACCTATTTATTTAAATATGTAAATAAACTCATAAAAATTAAATAAAAATATATTTATATTTACAAAAATAAGTTACAAATTTATAAAATAAGAATATAAAATAATAAAATAAAAATAAACAAAATAAAAATAAATGTATATAAATATACTTATAAATACATTATTTTAAAAAATCCGTAACAAATTGATTCAAAAAAATAAATAAAAATCATAAATAAATACTACATTAATTTATAAACATTTTTTATTTTAAAAGTAAATTCTAATTAATTCATCTATTATGTTAAATAATAAGGTCAAGATCGGTCTGATGTGGACCAATCAGGGGCCAGGGAAAGTTGACCTCCGGTCAACTCCCCCTGCGCCTCTGACTGACCCGTCAGACCTATCTTTTCCCCGATATTCTTGCATTTTTCTCGCTCACTACAGTAATCAATCGACAACCATCACTTCACGAGATTTGCTCCCCCTTCATCCGTGATCCCCGCCGATCATTTAGATCCTTTGTACATAGCTCGTATCGCCGGCTATAGCCTGATCAATAAGGGTGCCCAGTTTGTGTATAAATAAGGAACCACCGCCTCCCTCGCCAAATTTGGTCAGCTTTTAGCCAATCCCTTCCTCGCATTCGGTCCCGGCGATGTTCCTTGTGACCGGAGGAGCTTGCCAACGTCTTGAATCGATCGGAGAGGCGGAGGTTGCACCCACGGTGGCGCTCCGGCAGCCACCCTGCTCCCTGGAGTCCCTTCAGGTATAAGAGCTGCGCATTTACATTTTTAGGTAGATTTTTGTTCCAACATTTTATTCCTGCATTTTATTTCGCATTTAGATTCGTAGCTTAGCCTAGTTTAGGTAATTCGAAGTTCGCCAGAGCCCATCTCCGGTGACTTCCCCACCATTCTCTGACTGTTTTCCGACCACCCTTTCACTATCATTTCATTCCCCTACGCCTTCTCCACCTTCCAGCCACCTTGTTCCACCGGATTCGCCTCTAGATCCAAGCTCCTCCGTCGCCTTCTGCCGGAGCTTCTCCGCCCATCACCATCCCCTTGCTTTCAGCTTCAAACCTCGGGTCGAGGAGCATCGCCTCGAGCCCCTCTACCTTCCTGTGCAGGTTAGGTGCCCCAAAGAGCACTAGGAGACGATTCCCAACGCGGCGGAGGTACTTGGAGCTCCGCTTCTTCTTCGAGCTCGTGGCGACGCTCCAGTGCATCTCCGTTCGATCAGACACCTCCAGCAGCTAGAGAACCCTGCCAGGAA
This sequence comes from Ottelia alismoides, assembly GCA_037367405.1. Classification (NCBI taxonomy): domain Eukaryota; kingdom Viridiplantae; phylum Streptophyta; class Magnoliopsida; order Alismatales; family Hydrocharitaceae; genus Ottelia; species Ottelia alismoides. The sequence goes on from JAZKJV010004101.1 coordinate 466,131, forward strand.
GCTATTTGGACCTTCAGGTGCGACGAAGACCGGCGAGGGAGCGAGATCGAGGAGGAAGAAGCTCGCGCCGGCGAGCTTTCTTCCCTGTTCTTGCACGTATGCTTCCAGCCGTTGGATGAAGACGAAGGCCTAGATGAGATCAGCACCGTTGGATGGAGCTCTGCGCTTCGACCATTGGATCATCTCAGATGATCTAATCTCAGCCGTGGATCGCGAACCGTCATCGGCCCACGTGGAGGCGCCACGTGGATGAGTGAATGAAGACCAGCCGTTGGATGAGGCGCCTTTGGGGGTAATTTGCATATTCCACCCCCGCCTTTTTTGTATTTAATATTTAATTATGTAAATAAGTTAGCACGTTATAAAATAATTGTAAATTTTGCAGTAGGACCCCTGAGTTTCTTGAAATTACATTTTGGTCCTTCCGCGCCTCACGTGCAGTCCCACGTGAGGCGCGTGTAATTTGCATGTAACCCCTGGCGGTTTTTGTTTATTGTAAAATAGTTCTAAAAATTAAAATAAATGTTTATTTCAGTAGGGATTTTTGCACCTGTGCCCTTGTCATTTATTTTATTTGCAAAAATACCCCTGCCGGGCTGTTTTATTTTTTGTATCTTTATGTATTTATTAAAAATACCTATGTTGCTTCTAAAAATTCACAAAAATTAGGATAGATGCTCCATGCCATGCTTGTTCACGCCCACATTTTATTTCGCATTTTTTTGCATTTTTCCTAATTATTAAAAATTAAAAGAAGCCCTTTTTGTACTGTCTAAATTAAAAAATACAAAAAATTAGAAATTTATTTTGAAAAATTCCAAAAAAAATTATATATGGTATAATTATGTATATATTGAGTCCAGAAATTGAAGAACCCTAAAAATATGAAAAAGAAAATTAAAAAAATCAGAAAGCTCCAAAATCCAACAAAAAAATAGAAAAATCCTTAAAAACCCCAAAAATATATTTTTCTCTTTTATACTTATCTATATATTATTATTAATGTAATAAAATTAATTTGGGAATTTTTGGAGTTTATTTTATATTTTGAGAACCCAAATTATATTCGGCTAAGTATTTAGTCCTATATTGTGGACATTTTTGAAACTAAAAATACATGAAAATTAGAAATATTCCAGGAAAATAACAAAAAAATTAGAAAAATATTAAAAAGCAAAAAAAAAATTATATATATATATATTAAGTATTTATATCTATAGTTCTATATACTGTATTATTCCCCTCTCTCTCTTCTTATATATACATCTCTCTTTATATATATATATATATATATTTCTATATACATATATATATATCTATATACATATTTATATAAATAAAAATATAATTAAAAATAATAAAAAAATATATAAAATATAAAAACAAAATAAAAATTATTAAAACAAAAATATATATAAAAAAATTACAAAACCCAAAACCCACAAAAACAATAAAAGGACATGAACAAAGGATTGAATAAATGATGCATCGCATACATTCCCTTCGCCTCCCAGTGTTCGACCTCTACCTGTACTTACACCTATACACATTTGCATGTAGAGTTATAATAAATTTTAACTCCACATTTTTGGATATTCATTGCATACATTTATTGTGGGTTAACTGTTGATCGATTTGAGGTTTCTTGAGCGGTCGCCTCAGCGACATTGTGTTCCCGCCTTGTGTGGATCACTCTAGACCCTCATAAAACCTCTTTCATCAATAATAATATCTTCATAGATGATAATATTTTTTTGAGAAGTAATCTCAAAGTCTTATCTTCAAAAACTTAAGACTTTATAGATAGAGATCTAAAAGGTCTTAACTGTGGATACCTTAAGAGATAGTGATCTCCAGGAATAAGGGTATTCTGATAAAGATTATGGAAATGCTGATTATAATAATTGTTAAGCTATAGTATCTAGGACACTATAACTGACAAGATTGAGTATTGGTTGCATAAGATGCAACATTCGCATTAGATGCGAGCACTATTACTGGGGATATGCAAGTGCCGTAAAAGGACTCGGCGTAGTCTCGCGGGAACAGAGTGATTGATCACCTTACCTAGCTATTTTCTAAATAGCCTATGATTGTCACATGAGTGTGGGTTTAAATGATTAGCCCATTAATGGCTCTTTGGGCTAGTGGGAGATTGTTGGACATGCGAGCCCACAACGAGCCATTATGCAATAAATGTTATTGCAAATATCATTCCCTGATCTGAAATGAAGAATAAATAATTTGCATAGTAGGTCCCTTAGTATAATTATGGTTATGTACCATGGCCATCTTAATAATCATACAGCTGTTGATTCAACTATTGAATCATAGAGGCTGGTGCTTGGATGAATATCTAAAGGGTTAGATTGAGGACTCATCAAACACCGTCAAATGATTGTTAAGATGTGATCTCCAGCCTGAGTAGGAGATGGCAATCCTTTCTCACATAGGCTGATATCTGACCGACCTCTTGATGCAGGTCCTCTACATAGGAATAGAGATTCGAAGGTGTCAGAGTAGTTAGGTCAAAGAGTTAACTTGACGAGATCGAGATAACCAAAGTCCTATATCGTATGCTGTCACGATACAGGCATGCATCCTCTGACCGGAGACAGATGTGTTACTATATGTCTGAGTATGTACATTTAGCAGACCAATAGGTTAATGACCTAACCAAGGTCTATACACCGGCGCACTGGTGTGCATAGAAGGGCATATGAGTAATACGATCTCTCAAAGCGATCATACAGGTTCATTACTGAACCAGAAGACATGAGCTCACTCATGAGATATTGGGAAGAATCAAATTCCGTGCGTACGGTCGTCTTGCTTTGGTAGATTGACTGAATTTGTAGGTTTGATATATACTTTTGGAAAGTATATGATCAAGACCTAGGTATGATATATGCTTTTGGAAAGTATATGATCGATACCAACTCACAATGATCAAATGAGAAACTAACTGATAAAACCCTGAATTAGACAGTATAAAGTTGATCTAGTACTTCGGGTTTATTCTGAGTCTTCCAGTATGCAGGATATACATGTATTGGGAATACCTGAGGGTGATGTGATCATAAACGATTGTATAACCATGACGCTTCCATTCCTAGGGAGTGATGAAATGGGTCTGGATTTTAGTGACTCTTCTCAGTAGATAAGTAATCTGATCTTGGTCCAAATGTTGGACATTGATCTGAATGTGATTCAGATGCAATGAGAAGATTAGATTTGCGGTCTTGATTTAATAAAGCATCTATGGGAGGCCCGAGATCTGGATTTGAGACGTGATCTCAATATCCAAATCACTATACGTGGAACAATACAATCACCCTGTCCATATCTCCAAGTATCCACGGAGAAAGCGCATTATCGTTGAAAGAGTTCATGGGTAATTTCATTGTTGATATATGTATCCAAGCATCGAGAAAACTGATAATTAAATGTGATTTAATTATCATGGATAATATGAATTTGATTCATATTATAAGGAGAGTTATCTGAGATAATTAAATGTGATTTAATTATTAAAGATATGAATAATGTGAATGTGATTCGTGTTATTTGGGCACATGAGAAAAGAGATTAAAGATGATTAAATGTGATTTAATTATCATGGATATGAATAATATGGATAACACTATCCATATTAATCATATATATTATAAATGTGATTTATAATATATAAGAGAGAGCCATATTGTGTTTTATATTTATTTATTAATTGTTAATGTGAATGGGATTCACATTGAATGATTAATTGAAAATATAATTATATTTAGTTTTGGGTTGTGAATGAGATTCACATAATTTCAATGGCATGGTTGATATTTTCCATAAGATAATTTGGAATTATTTTTTGGTGAAAATACTATCGACAAGAGATCATGATATAATCATGACATAATGAGATCTCATGAGATAATGAGATCTCATGAGATATTGAGATCTCATGAGATGATGGTAGCCGCCCCCTTATTTTAGGGGATTGGTTTAGTCTTCTCATTATCTTTTCTCTAATCAAATGCGATTTAAATTGGAATTAATTATGTTGATTTATCAATATGAATTAATTCAAATCAAATTACTTGTTGTTGTGTTTTACCAACAACAATCCTAGCTGTTGAAAGGGACACAATCAATCTCATCCGTTGATTGTGTGTTGTCCATGGATTTGGATCCATGGACTCCCAAAACCCTATATAAGAAGAGGCACCCCTTGCTCTTCTTGACACTTGACATAGATGAATGCTCTCTCTCTACACTCCCATTCTCTCTATCTATCATGTGCCCATCCACCATGGATGCCCTAGAGAGATCCTCCATCACCGCAGCATCGTCGTTATGCTGCCCGACCATTTGCTCGTGGAACTCCGTCTACTTCGGCGTGCCTTGCTCGTAAAGAAGACGTCATATCTCATTTGTCGAGATCAGGAGATCCGTGGCTTGGATCATCAACATGGATTGCGAGAAAAATGCGTCTCAACCACGCGCTCGCAAGCGTCTCCTCCGTCGGATTAGACTTGAGACAGGAGGTCTCTTTGTTTAGAGACTCGATCGCAACCACACTTCAAGAGGTAATCCTATTACTTGTTTGTGGTTTAAACGAAACGATCCGAGAAGTTTTCTTGGATCATGTGGTTTCGCACATAAAAATTTTTTAATTTCCGCTGCATCGAGCGACTAGTGTGACTAGTAGCTCCCAATCGCATCTGATGCGATCATCACGCTTCCGTGATGCGCTTGAGGATTTTTCCCGTATCCTTCAAGAATAGGGAAGAACTTCCTGCTATCCGAGCTTCGATCCACCTCCCCGATCACCTCCGGCCATCGGAGAAGTTCCTAGGTGATGCAAAATGTCGCTAATGACTTCCCGCATCAGTTAGAGGGCTCAAATGGCTCCTGGACCCATCGATGGGATCCCGGAGGGTCGATGAAGAGGAAGCTCCAAAATTGCCTTCGTCCCAACAAAAGTCAACCCAAATGAGGTCTTCCAAGTCCAGACCCTGTACGGTAATCCGCGCAACATTAAATAGGGGGTTCTGGGCCTTGTTTGATGTCCCGATGAGCAAAAATAGAGTATGGAGGAGGGTACTCCGGCGAGTGGTGGAGTGGGAGTACCAGTAGCTCGATCTGGGGGTATCGAGATGGATGGGGGTGCCTGGGGAGTGGAGCAGATGAAGGGGAACTAGGTGGAGGAGTTAGGCTGGTCGAAGAACGAGGGACGCACGATGAAACGACGATCGAAGCTGGAGCTCCAGCGAACTTCAATATGAGATTTAACAAAATAAAAAGAAAAAAATAATGGAAATAAAATGCTAATTTATACTAATGTTACATCTACGAATGAAAAGGAACAAAAATCTACGGCTCTACCTCAAGGAAGAGGGAGCCAAGGCAGAGCTCAGGCAAGCTTGGTCGGCGAGCTCGGATCTTCGACTCCCAGACCTCTTAAACCACACTCAAATGGTCAGGACACTTGCCGCTATCACCATCAAATCACAACACAAGAAAATAGAGATTTTGAGGGAAAATTGAGATCAAATTCAAATGAGGTTCAGTTGGGGGTATATATACATGGGTCTCTTGGATAGGAAAGAATGCCTAATACAGAGATCCATCGATCGAGGAGTCACTAGCTAATGAAAGAATGATGATCAAGGAGAAAAATAGATTAAGGAATCATGCCATGAAAATGCAAGGATCAGGCGTAAAAAATCAAGAGAGGAAGTTAGTGGTTTTGACAACCCTAGACGAGTTGTGGGCAGTTGATCGAAGGTCAGCCCTGATTGGGCTACGTCCTTCGCTAGAGGACAGAACAAAAAAATAAAAGATTAAATAAATCAGAAAATAGAAAATGATTTTATTAATTTTATATAAAATATGAAAATATTTATTATTTTATGTAGTATTTTATAATGCTTTTTATTTATTTTTTTGAGTTAATTTATTGTATGTTACTTTTTGTAAATAAAAATATAGGCACATTTACCTATATAAAGTAGACTTTATTTTATTTTCTATTTTGTATTTTGTTATTTTATTTACTTATTTTGTATATTTGTTACTTATTTAATCACACATAAATATATTTTATTATATTTTTCTTAAGTTATTTGTATACATAAATAAATATGTATATATAATGTATAGGTATATTGCAAGTATATTCATCTATATATTATAATACACTTATTTATTTTATTATAATTTTAATTATTTTATTTTATTTTAATTATGTATATGCATTATAAATAAAATTTATAAAATTATAAAAATATAAAAAAATGAAAAATATAGGGAATAAATAAATTGATTACTTTATATAGGTAAATTACACAACGAGAGCCCAAAACATAACTTTTGCATCTTAACTCCAAATTGAATGAAATTGCTTTCATTAAATAGGTAATTTAATTCTATGAATAATAAAAGTGAATTTATGGAATTTTAAATTCATATGAAGAAGATGCATGTATGGGAAGTTTTCTTTACGGCTTTTTATTCTGAATGTCTAGGGCACACTATGCATTATTTTTAATTGAAATGAATTTTGTATTTTTCTATACAATTTCATCTACAAGTTTCATGTTCAAAATTTATTTGTTTGATGCCTAAATAATAAAGAATAAAATAGGTCTCGAAACATATTTGTTGGGGCATAACAAATAGGATTTTGAGTTATTTTTGACCTTATCTCCCCATACTCTATTCCTTGTCAACCCGGTCATTATGATGCCTAGGTCTCATGATTTAGGGTCATTCAATACCTATGGTATTTCATTTTTTTCTTTTCTTTTCTTTATTCTTTTATTTTGGCATTTGATAGACTATTTTATACAATATTTATAATATAACTAAGATATGCTATTTTGTATAAAATAATGCTATATACATGCATTTAGCCAGGGTTTAAAGGCCAAAATAAAATAATAAAGGCGGTGAAATGGAGATTCATCAGCCCCCTATACTTGCCTTTGCTAATCTCTAGCAGATTTATGCATGTAAGTGCAGAAAAAAATAAAGAAAAGAAAAAGAAAGAACTTGCAACGATTTTCATCTCTTAAATTTGTCTTATTAAAATCAAAGTTGGAACTCCGTTAAGACATATGGATTCTTGGTTAGTTCAGAACCACACTAAAGTTAGGAAGTGTGACACAATGGCCCTTAGGTTTCATATTCCTATCATCCAATTCTATTCACTATCAAGTTAGAGCCATCTTCTCAATCACATACTCTTGCTACTTTGATATGATAGATACATGTGTGTGAATTTTTCATCTCTTCTCAAACAAACCACTAAACTATAAAAGAGTCTGCTTTCCTGATAGCTCATCCCCATGGAGACAAATATTTCATTCTAAGGACAGGTGCCACTGATTTTTACAACTGAGAGGGGGGAGAAGCTAGAAGAATGTGAAGAGAAGTGGGAATGGACCAGTGTAGTCTTCATTCCCTAGTGAAGCCTGATCAGTGTAATCGAGTTTTCACCAAGAAACAGACTTTTCTGAAGCTCATATTTTTATGGAATTTTTGGTGTAGGCTTCTTCTTTGATTTTTCTTTGACTCTACATGTCTTTGCATTCTTGGATGTGCCCCGACGGATATATCATCTTTTGGTCTGCCCATGTTTTGGGGTCTTGGAAAAAGTCATGCTCGTGGACCATTCCTCATCTGAAGCATTGTCTTAATCTATACTCTAGTCATTAGATGTCATGACTACCAGAAGAAGTGGGTTAGAGTACCAATTTCGACAATCCCCAAGAATGGTTCTTGAGCCACCCTTGATGAAGCGGCCTAGCATAGTCCCAACTTAGACTTCAAGATTTTTCAACAACCCATCTGAGTTGAGCTAAGTGTCAAGTGTGAGGTTTCTAGTCAAACCATTGTCTCAAGAGTCTTATGGATGATATGAAGGGTTCTAGTAAGACACAATAAATTGACTCATGAATAAAGTCACATGGAACCTAAAGAATATAGTCAAGGCGACCTGAAGTATCCCAATTCCATTCCTTAATGGGTTCCGTCTAAAATTAAGTTTATTAAGATCCAGACCAAGCTCCAACCTTCAGACTTTAACTTAGGCATGTTCAACTGTCTTGATCAATCCAAAAAATGAAAATGTTATGCATAATGCAAGAAATATTTTTTGAAAGCATTTTCTATTTTGAACTTTTTATGAATTTTTAGAAAAGGTTTTGCAAATTTTTATACAAGTTTTTGAAAAAGATTTTGCAAATGTTTTTGGATTTTAGACTTTTGCAATTTTTTAGGTATTTTTGAATAAATTTTAGTGAAAGGGATATGTACAACTATTTACACGAAAGTGCATTTATATTTACAAGAGTTGGGGTGTACTTCACACAGGGAATTTACAAGTTGAATGTCAGTTACAGAATTTATATATACAAGTTTTATACACATTTTTGTAAGGATTTTTGTTGGACTTATTATTTACACAAGTTCTCAAAACATTTGAAAATATTTTTGCAATTTGAAAACTTATTTTTGCAAATAGTTTTGACAAATATTTTTACAACATTTACAAAATTTAAAAATCATTTTACAAATATTTTCCAAATAGTATATATATATATATATTTAAATATTTTTGCATCCCTTTTTCAAATCATTTTTATCATATTTTCAAAAACTTTATTTATAGAAATAAAAGAAATTTTTAAAACAAAAGATTTTACAGAGATTTGAAAATATTTTGTAAAAGTTTTCCAAACATTTTTCAAAAGATTTTGCAAGACATTTTTCAACAATTTTAAACCATTTTACAAATCATTTTTATCCAATTTATGCAGGTATTTATAAAGAATTCTGGTGTATTCTATTAATTAGCCATATTATTGAAATACGAAAGTACAAGTTATAGCTAAAGTATATACATCGTATATATGACCCTCTACACTTAGCTTGAGCTATGTCCTCATAGATTAGAGAGAAAAAATGAAGACAGAACGTGTGCTAAGTATAGAAATGCCTATACTACAACGACTAGAGAGTCAAAGAATGAGAAGTTGATCGTCCGTCATATACTTAGGATGAAATAATCCTAAGTATAACAGACTGTACACAAGGTAGAGAGGGTCAAGGGTGGAAATTTACGAAATCATCGGCTTGGCATGTCTCTCCTGTACTTAGGGTAAGTGTCCCTAAGTATAGACAGAATGTCAAGAGTTGGAAAGATAGGTGAGGGATCAATAATGAATAACTCGGGGTACTCATCCCCTCCTATGCTTAGTACAAAATACGTCCTAAGTATAACAACGAGGAAAGGGATGAACACCTTTTCAGAAGAATTAGAAAATGAAAAGTAAAAGAAGAAAAATAAATACATATTTTTCTGATTTTTAGCTCATGACCGATCCTTATGAACCTGTGAGCTCTTCTTGTAATACAATTTGAATTGAATCGACAAGGATAATAATGTATCATGCTCTATATATAGCTTTAGCAACTGCCCGTTGACTGTAAAGGGTTGTCGTCTATTGGAAATTCAGATATTAAAAGTCTTCCGTTGTCACGCACAATTTTATAATGGATGGCCTAACCCATTTGCTTTTCAGTTTGCCTAGAAAGATTTTCAACTTCGCATCAAACAACCACACTTTCTGTCCAGGCTCAAAAGTCTTTATTAGGATGTGTTTATCATGCCATTTCTTGACTTTCTCCTTATACATCAGGTTGTCATCATATGCGTAGTCTCAGAATTCTAGCAAATGATTCAGATCAACTTTGCGATTCTTGTCAGCTTTCTTGGAATCCAAGTTGCACATATTTAATGCCCATAAGGATTTGTGAACTAACTCCATGGGAAGGTGGCACGTCTTTCCATAAACAAGGCGGTAGGGAGGCATGCTAAGAAGAGACTTGTGTGCTATTCAATATACCCAAAGAATCGAATCAAGCAACTGTGATCAATTCTTTTTGTCTGGGCGTACAAGCTTCTATAGGATAGTCTTGATCTCCTTATTAAGCATTCATCCAAGACATTGGATTGAGGGTGGTATGGCATTACAACACGATGTTCGATGCCGTATTCTTTGGTCAACTTCTTGATCTCTTTGTTAATGAAGTTGATCCCCCATCAGATATGAGAATCTTCAGAATCCCAAATTATGAGATGATGTTATCCTTTAGAAATTGATAGACAGTGCGACTGTCTGCGGTTCGAGCGAGGATTGCCTCCACCCATCTTCTCACATAGTTGGCGACCAACATGATGTATTCAAAACCCTGACTATTAAGGAATGAGTCCATAAAATCAATTCCCATGCATCGAAGATGTTTGAGATTTGAATGTATTTCAGAGGTACTGTGTCTCACATACTAATGTTTCTTGTCGTTCTCTAACAATCAGTACATTTATTGATGTAATCAGATGCATCCTTGAATAGAGTTGGCCAGCAAAGGCCACATTGGAGTACTTTTGTTGCCGTCCTCTTTCCAGAATGGTGTCCACTGACTTCAAGCTTGTGACAGTGGTCTAGGACATCTATTATCTCCTCTTGAGGTATACACATCCTCCAGATGCAATCTGCTCCCTCTCGAAATAGATGTGTATCCTCCCACTGTAGAAGTGAATGTCAACCAAGAATTTGTCAACTTTGATCTTTGGTCAGTTCGGCAGAGTCTTCTTAGAGATAAGATAGTTGACGATGTTCACGTATCAAGGGAGGCGATAGACATGATTGCCGCATATGGAAAAGTCTTAGTAATTTGAATGGAGTTTTGCTCAGGAGTTTCAACTTCAACTATTCTGGAAAGATGGTCTGCCACCACATTTTTGACGACAGGTTTATCACGAATTTCCAAGTCAAATTCTCGGAGTAGAAGAATTCATAGAATCAGACGAGGTTTGGCATTCTTCTTACTCTGTAGGTACTTGATGGCAGATTGATCTATATAGACAATAACCTTGGATCCGAGGAGGTATGATCTGAACTTCTCTAAGGCAAACACTACGACTAGAAGCTCATGTTTTTAAATCAATGTAACCGAGTCTTCACCAAGAAAACATATTTTCATGGAATTCTTCAGAAAAAGTATAAATAATATATGTTATTTTCTAAATTCAAAATTTTTACGTGATTTTCAAAAAGTTTTGCAAAATTTTATGGAGTTTTGAAAATATTTTTCAAATTTTTAGGACTTTTGGAATTTTGTATTTTTTATGGAATTTTTGAAAAGGGGTTGTAGATAAATGTCTTCATGTATTCACAAAGATTTTATATATGTTAGAAAAAGTTATGTGCAAATTATGTACATAATTTTATGAAGAATTTTATATAGGTATGTACATGTTTTATTTGAAGACTTTTGCAATGGTGATATCTACAAGGTTTTCAAAATAATTTTTAACATTTTGCAGACATTTATCATATTTTTTGAAAACTTATTTTGCAAAAAATTTTACAAAGAATTTTGAAAAAACATTTTTAGAAATAATTTAACAAACTTGCAAACATTTACAAAAATATTATTTTTCAAATGGTAAAATTTTTTTCAAAGGTTTTCAAAAGGTTTTTCAAGAAATTTTACAATCATTTTCAAAATCATTTTGCAAAATAGTTTCAAACCAATTTTTACAAATATTTTTCGAAATTTTTTATACATATTTACAAGAGATTATTCTTTATGGTTGAATTATTCATATACCCTCACCCAATATAGTATATTAGCCAAATTATTGAAAATATGAAAGTACGAGTTATGGCTAACGTATATATCGCATATATACGCCACCATATACTTAGCTCGAACTATATCCTCATAGCGATCAAAGAGCAAAAAGAAAGATATAACTCGTGATAAGTATAGAAAAGTCTATACTATAATGACTGAAAATAAAAGAATGAGAAGTCGATTATCCCCCCTATACTTAGGAACAACTAATCCAAATTATAGCAAACTGTACACAAAGTGGGGATAATCGAGTATTTGAATTCATGGAAATTATTGACTCAGCTTGTCTCCCTCTATAATTAGGGTAAAATATCCCTAAGTATAGAAAATAATATCAACAAGTGAGGAGATAAGTGAGAGGACAGAAAGAAATGAAAAATAAGAATGAGAGAATGGATAACAACACCCCTATACTTAGGGTAAGAGATCCCAAAGTACAAGCAACGACAGGAGTGACGAAACAGAACAAACAAGAATAACACAATGTCTATAACCCCTACACTTAGGATAAAATACATCCTAAGTACATCCGCAAAAATACTAAGAGAGACATGGGGTGTAAAAAAACAGACGAGAGAATGAAAGATAAAAAAGACAAAATGCATATATACAAGAGGTGGAAAATGTTGAGGTGCCTCCCAACAAGCGCTAGTTTTTATGCTCCTAGCTGGGCATAAATGCTAGGATAACGATGTGTCAAGTTTCATGACGGCATATGTAAAGCAGATGTCATGCTCATGTTGCGGTCTATGAGCAATAATCACAACGAAATCAACAAATAAAATGCCTGAATATGCAATCATGTGGGTGCCAGCTACCGGTCAAATAGAATAGACAACTGTGTTAGGATTCAATAGCATCAAAGACAACATTGGTTTGTGGTAAGAATGGAGTAGGTGGATGAATCTAATACAGTCAAATATGGAGAAAGAAGGATCCGTGATGCAATCCTCCACATCAATCATCGTCTCAAAAAGATATGCAGAGTCAGGATCAAGAGTCTCATACTCAAAGTGGGTATTCAATGCACATTATAGGAATAAGTCAGATGGCATTATATACCATGAAGCAAGGCTCATCCTCACGAGGGTCGTCAATAAGATAAAACTTAGAAGACTCGGTCTTGTGATTTGACATATCGGATGCACAATCAGGAAGTGAAATCGAGTGCTTAGAAAATGTTGCATCCTCCCGCAAATAACCCTCAGGGAGTAATGCAGACTCATCGACGAAAACTGGGGCAATGCTAGCATCTATTTGGTCCTCATAAAATCCACCAATATCATCAATCAGGAGGACAAAAGGCTCATGTGAGGGTACATCAAAATCAGAGAATTCCAAACCATCACCCTCATATAGCCTTTGGAATGAATCTAGATATTCGTCGAGAATTAAGAAGTGGCTTAAGGTAGTGGCATGAGAAAGATAATGGCTCGGGAAATGGATTGGCTCATAGGATGACTGAAACAACAATGGTAACATGATAGGTATGTAAAATTGGAAGCTCTCCAAGGTTGTACCATCATCCAGAGTCATAAAAGCTACATCGATCATTTTCCATGATCGGTGATCATTCACTAATTCATCATGAAAGCTCATCACACTGATCTTGTACCGCATGTCCCAAAAATTACACTCTCATTCCATCCTGGTAATCGCCTAATGTAATATAAGAAGTATCCCAATCACAGGCTCCAACAAGTAGCATAGCATGCCCCTGAGGAAGACAAGAAGGTACATGTGGGAACGAAGAGGGCATGGAATGGAACAAAATAACGGACAAGACATTGATCATACAGGGATCGATCTCGTACCATACAAGATAAAATTGTGGTTCAAGAAGAGAGCCATCTTGAATCGGACCAGGGACACGAGAGTGGTATGGGTGAAAAGTAGTCACAGGATATAGTTGAAGAGAAGAGTGACCCATAATCACAACACAAACTATGACAGAAAGAAAGAAAAATATAAAATGCCTCTAAGTTTGTCAGGACTAAAAGAAATATAAATGCAACGGGTATCCAAATCACAATCAAATACAAGACAACACCCAATTTACTTACTTGACACAACTATGTCTGTAAGAGTGCGGTCGTTGTCTTTTCAATTTTAAGAGTTAGGTGTATTAAACAATTATTTGAATCAAGTTGTCAAGTGAAGTCACCTATGGTGGGTCATGTTCGAATCGACGATTTACATCTACCACCTCATCTAAGGTCCGAGAAAATGCTTGCATCTAACATAGCCCAAGAGTCAGCTCAAGTGCTTAGGGCACAAGTCTAAGGTTTAGGGCTCTAATCCTTATGGGTGCATGCCTCACTCAGTCTGGAGGGTACCTGCATCCAATGTGGGAGTTACTCTTCCCAAAACAATGAATCCAGTTATATTTTTGTTTTAATAGTCAAGTGGAGTTAACAGTCCAAATTTTTTGATATTTTTCATGCAATGGCCTAACGAGATTTCCAATTCCCTTATTATTCTAAATTCTTGAAATCAGAGGGAGAGGTCAGAAAAGCAATGCAACACAAAAATCAATGATGAATGCTAAGTCAAAAGTGCTCACCTTGCTTCCCAGCTCTCTCCATACGAGATGCTTAGACATGAATTGAAAATCTACATTATATGCAATGCAATGATGAAAGCTCCCTAGGTAAGGAATTGTAATTACGTGCATCACCAGATTAATTTGAATCTAATTCCAAGCATGAGAACATTAGGTACATGAGTACAAATATGACTTTGGATCCTAGAGTACTCGATTAAAGCAAACCCTAAAACTAAGGGCTCAATCACACAAGACAAGTAAAAACAAAAATGAAAAACTCAAATCACGAGAAACAAAGAAAATAACTAAAATAATAAAAGAAGAAATGATGAAAATCGTGAAAAAGCCGATGAAGTCCCCCAGGTGAACAAACACTTGATGAAATGGACCTCATAAAATTCTAATTATCCAGTCTAAGTATTATATTATTACAGACCAAAAATAAATGCTCTCTCTATCACAAAATAAAAATAAAAATCAAAACTACAACTATAAAACACTAAATCTGCTCTTTACGGTGTCTGGTCCTCGTATGTTGCTCTCTCCTACCGATTGGGCTGAATAGCCGACCTCCACCTTGCTCAGGTGCCTCGAACCTCCTAAGAAGTTCTCCCTCGGTTGGTGGGGCCTCGTAGCAAATAGAAACCAGAAAATGATCATAATAGTTCTATATAAATATAAACAAAAAGAAATAAAGATTGAATAAAAAGAGAATAAATCAATCTAGAAAAAACAATCAATCTATACTTCATTGCTCCTGGCAAAGGCACCATTTTTTTAATCGAAGAGCCAGTCTAGAATTCCTACCAAACCTGGAAACCTAATTGTCATGTTGACCGACTATTAATTAAGCAACAATTAACCCACAATATGACGGATAAATCAATGCGAAGTAGATGTGAGTTAAAATTTATTATAACACTACATAAGATGTGTATAGGAGCAAGTATGTGTAGAGTGTCGAACACATAGAGCGATCTGTATAGATTGGAAATCAATATTAATTATTTGTAATTAATACTAATTTCTATTTTTTATTTTTTTTATCTTTTTTGTAAGATTTTACCTAATATTTAATTTTTCTATAGATTTTTAATTTTTTATGTTTTTTATGTTTTATATTTTAAAATTTGTATTTTCTTTTTAATTTTGTACATTCTTACTTTCTTTTTTGATTTCTAATATATATATATATAATAGTAATAATATTATAAATAATATAAGTAATATATATGATATATAATATATAAAAGATATTATATTTTTAAATCTATCAAAAGATGCTCAGAATACATGAAATGATATGTTTTTTGTGATATATATATATTCTCCATTTTTGGTAATTTTTATAAATTTTTTGCTATTTTTAGGTATTTTTTAAAATAATTAATATAACAGAACAACATATAGAATAAATATTCGAGTTCGTTTTGAGTTTAATAAATATAAATATAAAAAGTAAAAAATGTGGAAGATATAAGCGTCGGTGCATGTAAAGTTACATGCACCTTGGTGCAAGCTCCCCATCCTCTTAGTATAGAGGACGGGGAGCTTGCACCAAGGTGCATGTAACTTTACATGCACTCGGGCTTATATCTTCCATATTTTTTTACTTTTTTGAAAAATACCACCATGTATTTTCATCTATATATCCCTCCAATATACCATTCGAATTTCGTTAGAAATAGAGACTCCTATGACTTCCATCTAGAACAGGTAATTTTAACGATCTTAGAATTGCTGTAATTGACCTGTTCTAGATGGGGGTCATAGGAGTCTCTGTTTCTGACGAAATTCGAATGGCATATTGGAGGGATATATAGATAAACATACATGATGGTATTTTTCAAAAAAGTAAAAAAATGTGGAAGATATAAGCGCCGGTGCATGTAAAGTTACATGCACCTTGGTGCACGCTCCCCATCCTCGCACCAAGGTGCATGCAACTTTACATGCACTCGGGCTTATATCTTCCACATTTTTTTACTTTTTTGAAATATACCACCATGTATTTTCATCTATATATCCCTCCAATATATCATTTGAATTTCGTCGGAAACAGAGACTCCTATGACCTCCATCTAGAACAAGTAATTTTAACGGTCCTACAATTGCTGTAATCGACCTGTTCTAGATGGGGGTCATAGGAGTCTCTATTTCTGACGAAATTCGAATGGCATATTGGAGGGATATATAGATAAACATACATGGTGGTATTTTTCAAAAAAGTAAAAAATGTGGAAGATATAAGCGTCAGTGCATGTAAAGTTACATGCACCTCGGTGCAAGCTCCCCATCCTCTTTTTGTATATAGTATATATTATAAAAAATAAAAAATATGAAGTTATATTTTTGGATTTTTTAGATATTTTTTGCTACTTTTTTTTAATAATTTTTTAGGGTTTTATTATTTTTAAGTTTTATATTTTGTATTTTTTGGGATTTTTGGATATGTTGTATATATAATAATATAGATAATATATTTTTTGGGAATTTTTGGAGAGATTTTTAATTTTTATTGGTTTTAATATTTAAATGGGATGAAAATACATCCTTTGTATTTTTAATTAATAGAAAAAAGCTAAAATGTCAAATAAAATATAGGCATGTACAAGCATCATATCAAGGACTTATACTAATTTCCTACATTTGTTTAGAGTAATAAAAATATTTATAATGACAAATATACACAAAAATAAAAAGCACAGTTAGAGGGGTTTGATTAGGGCTGCTAATCGAACCGAAGTGTAACAAACGAACCTATGTTCGAGTTCGGTTCGATAAGGAAGTTCGAAAGTTCGAGTTCAAGTTCGGTTCGATAAATGTTCGTTAGGATATGTTCGAGTTCGAGTTCGTTTAGAAAACGAACGTTCGATTTCGGTTCGATAATATTTCGTTAACAGCTTAACTTAAATAAAATGTGTTTATATGAACAAGTTCGAAATTGAAGTTCGATAAGCAGTAAAAATAAGAAATTATTCAAATTAAAGTGATATAAAGACCAATAAACACCACAATTTCTTTAACTCGAAATTTATCATGTGTATAAATACCGAGTTACACAAACAAATACAAACGTATATGCATATATCGAACTCGAACTTTTATCGAACGGACATATGTTATGTTCATGTTCGGTTCGTTAAGCTGTCGAACTAAAATTTGAAGTTCATGTTCAGTTCGTTTAGAAACTAACGAACACCTTTCGAACTATTATCGAACGAACTCTAATCGAACATGAACATATTCAATTCGATTAGCAGCCCTAGGTTTGATTGCATATGTAGTAAACTTTTAATTCACTTAATACTAGGTCCTAAAAGTACATGGGTGTGAGTACACTTTTTACAACACCTCACATAGCGCAACACGTGAGGCAGGAGGACCTTTTTGCAAATACACATAAGATGAGAGGTCTAGTTGCAAATTTCACAAAATAAATTACACTATATCTAATATTTATAACACTACTATAAACCACAAAAATGCAACAGGGGTGCTGTTTAATTTACCCAAACTCACACGCTATCCAATGGTCCAGGGCACCGATGAATCTCCATTTCATCATTTCAACACTTGTATTCTTTCGTGTTAGCCTTAAATTCCTAGCTAAATGCATATATATAATTAATTTTTACAAAATATCTCTTATAATATGACATATAAATAATGTGTAAATATATGTATTTAATTCCAAAATCAAATGATAAAAAAAAGAAAAGAAAAATAATTGAAATGTCAACAACACTGAATGACCCTGATGAATCTCCATTTCATCACATTTATTCTGTCATTTGGCCTTAAAACCCCTAGCTAATGCATGTAAATAGAATTAATTTGTACAAATTAAGATCCATGATTTATTCCATTTATTGTATATAAAATGCATTTTTAGTGCCAAAATTATAGGATAAAGAAAAGAAAAGAGAAAAATAAATTGCCAACCTAGCATCTTGAGGACTAGGTTGACAAGGAATAAGTAGGGGGAGATAGGGGCCAATAAATCAATAAAAATCTCATTCTTTTATTCATTAATATTGCATTTTTGGGATCTATTTAATTTTCTATTTTTTATACCTCAAATAAAAAAACTTTGTACATGAAAATTGTAGATACAAAGACAAAATTAATTTCATACAAAAATAATATAGTGTACTTTTTATAACCTGAATAAAAAGCCAAATTTCCCAGACACATATCACCTCAATAAAAATCAAAATGTATTAAAATCACCTTTAATTATATATAACTCTTAATAAGTTATTTAATTAAGGTAATTTCATTCAATTTGGAGTTAAAGTGGGAAAGTTAGGTTTTGGACCCCTATTATATACTTTACTTGAATACAATATTCATTTTATTTATTTTTATTAATTTTATAATTTTGTAAATATTATTTATAATATATGTACATATCTAGAATAGAATAAAATCACAAGAAAAAATAAAACAGTATATATAAATATAAAGATGAAACACTTGTACTTATACCTATATATTTAATACTCCTATTTTTTTAAGTATACATAATATATCGGAAAAATATAATAAAAATATATTTATGTATATATAAATAAGTTATAAATATATAAATTAATAAAATAAAATAATAAAATCAAAAATAAAAAATAAAAAATAAAATATGCAAAAAGTAGGTAAATATACTTATAAATACACCCCTAAAAATTAACTTGTAATAAGTAAACCCGTAAAAATAAATAAAAATTACATTAAAATACTAAATTAAATCATAAATATTTTTTATCCCTTAGTTAAAAATTAATAAAAATATTCACTAATTTAATTTGAATTGTTTTTTAATTTCACTTCTTGTTTGTCACATAGCAGGTGAGCTGGACCAATCACGACCCAATGACAGTTGACCCTAGGTCAATTGTCCTCCTTCCAGCCTAGCCCTATCAGAACAACATTTGACCATATCTTCCTTGGATTTTCGCGCTCAAATATTACACCCATTAAGCTTGATCTATGCTTGAATTTTATCCCTCGATCATATAGCTTTCACGCCCAGATGATTCCTTGGTCGACGGACCTCTAAATCAAGCACCATTGCCCGAGGAAGTCTTCTCCTATATAGCATCTCCTCCAAGTTCCATTGACTTTTTAATCCCTCTTCCGTCGTTCTTTGCCCGGATCTAAACCTAGATCGATCTCTGGTGACATCAGCATTGTCCAGGGCACTCCTACGGTGCGAATTAGTTGAATTGAGACAGTTCGCTGCTCCTCGACCATTCTCCACCTAGAGATCATCTTCAGATGCATTGACTCTGGTGATCTTCTATCTCCCTAGCTTTTCCGGTTCTTTAGGTCAACATTAGCATAGTTATGTCTTTTTTTTGGATAAGATTAGCTTTATCTTATGTATTTTCTAAATTTCTCCTCGCTAGAGCTCCGACTCCACCACGTCGTTCCGCAGTACCCGTGTGTTATCGACCTCGTCTGCTACCACCATTTCGTTCCTCGTCGCCTTATGATCATCCCCGCATCTCCATCCATCCAGATCTCGTACAGATCTGGAGACTTGGTCTCCTTCTCTGCTGTGTCATCGGAGACCCCCATATCGACCCATTTCTGTCTCTGATGAGAGGGAGAATTAAGGGCCGTATTAATACACAAGGCAGATCAATAGTCGATGCGGTGACTGCTCAATAAATCCCAATCAATCTCAAAAATGTGGAGTTAAAATTTATTATAACTCTACATGCAAATGTGTATAGGTGTAAGCATGTGTAGAGGTCGAACACTGGGAGCAAACGGTTGGGGGCAGAAATATGCACAAATTATTCAATTCCTATCACTTCCATGTTATTGTTTTTGTGGGTTTTTTAATTTTTATATTTTTATTTTTGGGTTTTTAATTTTTATTTGATTTTTCATTTTGTATTTTTTATATTTTTTTATTTTCTTTTTATATTTTTAGTTAGAGAATATAGATATATATATATGTACAAGGTAAAGGTGAGAGAGAATATATATATAGTCAAAATATTTTATATATAATATTTTTTTGGCTTTTTACATGTTTCAAAATTTTTTGTTATTTTTCTGGAATTTTTCTAATTTTTATGCATTTTTAATGTCAAAAATATCCCTGAAATGGGATTAATTAAATATTTGAAACTAATTTGGGTTTTAAAAATAGTAAAAAATCCTAAAATTACCCAAACTAATTTTAATACATAAATAATAATATATAGATATATAAAATAGAAAAAAACATATTTTTGGAATTTTTGTTGAATTTTTATAATTTTTCGTTGAATTTTAGAGTTTTCTAGTTTTTTTAATTTTCTTTTACTCTTTTTATGGGTTTTTGGTCTCTAGACTCAATAAATAGCAAGATATAACAAATATATTTTTTTGCGATATTTCAAATCATATTTATATTTTTTTGGTATTTTATAATTTAGACAGGGTTTATTTAGGCTCCACTTTAATTTTAAAAATTAGATAAAATGCAAAAAAATGCATATTAAAAATATGGGCGTGAAAGTACATCGCATTTTATCCATATTTTTTCGTATTTTTAGGAGCTACATAGCTATTTTTAATAAATAGATAAAGGACATAAAAATAAAACAGCCCGATAGGGGTATTTTTGTAATTAAAAATAAAGACAATGTGTTCTGTGCAATAATCCCAACAAAATAAACATTTATTTAATATTTTAGAACCTTTTTACAATATACAAAACTGTCAGGGGCATAAGTGCAAAATTCATAACACATCACGTGGGACAACACGTGGCACAGTTGGGAAGGACTTCTATGTAATATCCAATTAATACAGGGGGGTCTATGCAAAAATCCCATTTATTTATAACGTTACATTTATTTTACAGAACTAAATAATAAATACAAAAATGCAAGGGGCTAAAGGTGCAATTTACCCCTTAAGGTACTGGATCGGACAGCTGATGTTCTTGACTTATCCACGTAGTGCCTCCACGTTTGCCGATGACGCTTCGCCAATGGACGCATGAGATTAGATCACGGGTCGTGATCTGACGGTCGATGACGGCTCCATCCAACAGCTGATCTTCTATCTGGACCTCCTTCTTCATCCAACGGCGGGGACGATGGCTAGAAGAACAGGGAAGAACGCTCGTCGGGGCGAGTTTCTTCCGATGATATCTCGCATCTCCACCGGTCTTTGCCGCTCCTGAAGGTCTCTATAGCTTCCTGGGAGGATCCTCTAACTGATGGAGGTCTTGGATTGGCCTGAGGTACGCTCGAGCGCCACCACGAGCTCGGGGAAGAAATGTGGCTCCAGGTTCCTCTGCCGGCTTCGATTGTGTCTCTTGGCGCATTTCAAGGCGCCCAACCTGCACAGTAAGCTCACAAAGCTCTAGGGCTTCTCCCTCGACCAGGGGTTTGAAGCTATTAGCACGGGGATGGTGATGGGCGAGGAAGCTCCGGTGAAGGGTGGTGAAGGAGCCTCGAGTCGCAGAACCAAGGAGGCTTCGGTTGATAGGAAGTGGCTAGGAGGTGGAGAAGGCGATAGGGAACGAAATGAAGGCGTAGTGGTGGTCGGAAACAGGGTGGAACACGGTGAAAAGCTCGCTGGAACGGAGCTCCGGCGAACTACGAAATCGCTAAACTACGCTAAACAAATATACAAAACATGAAACTTATTATAGGAATGAAATGCTGGAAGTTAAAGCTATCTACTAGCGCAGTAAAAGGGCTCTAATACCTGGTGGGAACCAGGGAGCGTGGAGATCACCAGAGCGCCGCAGTGGGTGCAACTCCCACCATCTCCGACCGATTCAAGGTACCCGGGAGCTCCTCCTGTCACAAGGACTCGACCTAAACCAAATACGAGGAAGGGACGGGTGAAAACTGACCAAATTTTTGGAGAAGCAGGAGCTGAGTTATTTAAGGACATTGGGTGCAGCCTTATTGACTAGGCGGTAGGGAAGAATCGAAAGGATATACAAGGGATTAAAAAAGATTGCGTGATTGTACAATGAACAACGGACAACTCTTGTGGAGGAAGCGAGTGCAATCGATGGACGAGAGGCCACGAAAAATGCAAGAAAACCAGGGATTCAACAGGTCTGACGACTTAGAGCAGCAGATCGGACATTGACCAGAGGTCAACGAAGGCTGCGCGCGGATTGGTCCACGTAGGCCGCCAAAGGACAAAACATAAGGTTTTATTCGAAAATATTTAAATGAAAATAGTAAATGATTTTATTATTTTTCGAGTATAAAATAAAAATGGTTATTATTTTATGTATTATTTTATTACGATTTTTATTTATTTTTTTGATGTATTTTATTACAAGTTAATTATTAATGGTGTATGTATAGGTATATTTACATGTATATTGTATAATTTATTTTTATTTTATATATTTTATTTTATTATTTTATTTTCTTATTTTATATATTTATAACTTATTTTTGTGAGTATAAATATATTTTTATTTGATTTTAATGAGTTTATTTGCACATTTAAATAAATAGGTATATGAATTGTATAGGTATAAGTATAGGTATTTTGCCTATGTTTTGTATACTTCTTTTTATTTTAATGTATTTTAATGAGTTTTTTTATTTTTTTATCTAATAGAATATATATGATATTGACAATATTCTAAAAATATGAAAGAATAAAATAATTAAAGAATATAATTCCCTTTTATTTATATACATATATGTGTTTCATCTATGTTTTTGGCATAGTTTTATTTTATTCTCCTTTTTCTTTTAGGTTTAATTCTAATTATAATGTACACCTATATTATAAATAATGTTTACAAAATTATAAAAAATATGAATTTGTAAAAATAATAAGTAATGAATAAATTGACTATTTTAATCGATATTATGTACAATAGGGGCCCAAAACCTATCTTTTGCACACTAACTCCAAAAAATATAAAACCACCACCATTAAATAGCTCATGAAAAGTTATATACAATTAGAGGTAATTTTGCGATGTTTTGAGTTTTTATTTGGAAGATATGGGTCTGTAAAGTTTGGTTTCTGACTTTTTATTTTGGGTATAAAATGTACACTGTATATTATTTTTGTACAAACTCAATTTTGTATTTTTATTTACATTATTATCCACAACTTTTATGTACAAAATTTCTTTATTTGATGAATAAATAATTAGATACAAAATAGGTGTAAAAATGCATAAATCAAGAATGAATAAATGAAATATTTATTGTATTCTTGGCCCTTATCTCCCCCTACTTTATTCTTTATCGACAAAGCCAATTCTTGACTTGGTCTCGGGGTTTGGATCAAAAAATATTTTCAATATTTTATTCCTTTTTCTTTTCTTCTCTTTATTCTATAATTTTGGCATTAAAAACCTTATTTTATATACAATAAATACAATAAATAATGAATGCTATTGCAAACAAATTGATGATATTTACATGCATTTGCTGGGGGTTTTTAAGGCCAAAATGATAGAATAAAGGTGATGAAATGGAGATTCATCACCCCCCTATACTTGCCTTTGCTAGTCCCTAGCAAATACTTATGCAATAAGTGTAAAAAGAATAAAGAATAAGAAGGAAAGAAAAGGCAAGAATAAAGAATTTAAAGAATAAATTGAATTGATCATGATTTTTAAACTTATATGTACAAAATCAAAGTTTGGAGCTCAGGTTAGACCTTAATGTGAAAATGTGTGTGGAACCTGGTTGGGAACCGAATTTAAAACACAACAACCTTCGAAAGTCACAGAACTCGGTTCAAATCTCCTCAATAGCCAGGTCAGAACTAGCCTACATCATACGCAAACCCTTATGACTATGAAGTTGACTTGTACAATATAAGTAATAGTGGCTCTCCTTAGCTGAAATGACCAAGCATCTGACTTCTCTAGAATGACAACCCAATGATTCCCTAATCCAGCACTCTGCACTCGAGGAGCGGCGTATTCCCTTCTATGTTCAAGTGGCATCCAACTCAAGAGGAGGAGGTAGAGAAAAGAATGGATGGTAGCCAGTGTAGCTACCTATCCTGGGATGCAAGACCAGTGTACTCAAGTCATCCAGCTGCATGCTCACATGGTATAACTTTGATGCTCAAGTTTGCTTATTTTCTGTACAATGTATATACATACTCCGTCAAGCACTTTATTTTTTTTATTTACAAGCCTGTCCACTTTTTTTGGAGTTTTTTTTCTTTTTTTCAACATACTATTTACAACAGCATTTACATAAGGACTTTTTCCTCTTGAGCCATAAGACTATCCCTCTTTTGAAGCGTTATTGCAACCCACACTCTCTTGTCATTCGACTTCATTGAAACTGGACCAGGTTGGGGTGCACTTCCCTCCCTAGATGGGGATGAATGTTTCCACCCGTGCGCGTCTCAGACTGGAAAATCCAACCCCCTTACCACTTCAACTGAGTTGAGCCAAGTGAAAGGTGCAAGTGTCCAAGTTAGGCCACGGTCGACAAGAATCATGCGTGTGTCTCGAAAAGTTCTATTTAGTCAGTTGATGTGATTTGAACCTAGCCCTGATTTCTCAAAGAATTAGTCTGAATAAACCTGAAGTACCTTAAACCTAGTTCCCATAAGGTTCCAGTGCAGTTAGGTGCGGTAAGGTCCAACCAAGCTCCAATCTTCAACTTTATTGGACTAGTTCAATCATCAAGCTCAATCAAAAAAATATGAATGTTATGCAAATGCTATTTACAATGCATAAAAGTAATGCAATTTTTCAAAGAATTTAAAATCAAAGAGAAAATCTTTACACAATGAATTTTGCAAATAATAATCTTGGCACACAAAAAGTATGTACAACAATTTACACGGGTGTGCCGCTTTATTTTACAAGATTTAAGAATTTTAAAGATTTTACAGGTTTTAATAAATTGAATTATTTAGGGTATATTTATACAATTGATAAAGAATTTATATACACATTTTATTCCTATTTCAATGATACATTCATTCCTCAAATTTATTTGACAACAAATTTTGAAAACTATAGTACAAAATAATTTTGCAAACTTTTACAATCATTTAAAAGTCATTTTGCAAAGATTTTTCGCACGATATATATACATTTTTCAAAATATTTTTACAAACATTTTCAAAATCATTTACAAATCGATTTCCAAACTTTTATTTCACACAAAGAAAGAATTTCTGCAATCAAAATGTTTTTACAAAGGTTGAAAACATTTCACAAAAAGTTGTCCAAACGGTTCACACCATTTTTCAAATCATTTTGCAAAAAGTATTTTTGACCTGATTTATTAATTAGTAAATACAAAAACAATTTGACGAATGACTGTTATTTATTAATGGATTATGTATTTATATATACAGTATATTTAGCCATATTTATTATGAAAATATGAGTTATGGCTAAATTATATACAGAGTATATACGACCCCCCTATACTTAGCATGAGCTATGTCCTCATAGGTCGAGAAGAGAAAGAGAAGACATAACTCATACTGAGTATAGAAAAGCCTATACTACAACGACTGACGAAAGAATGAAAGAATGAAGATATAAATGAATAAGAAGGTGACCTTCCCCCTATACTTAGGATCAAATAATCCTAAGTATAGCAGACTGTACACAATGCAGGGAGGGTCATGGGCGTTAATAAATAGACGAAAGAATGAACGAATCGGGGGTGCAACCCCCTATAATTAGGACAAATTACGTCCTTAGTACATGAACTGACACAAAGGGGCAACACCTTTTATGTAGATAAAGAAAAGTGAAAAGGAAAAGAAGAAAGGACGAAAATATAGATATATACAGATATATGAAAAGATCTTGGAGAATGTACATCACTCCCCCTATACTTAGGGTGAAAGATCCCTAAGTATAGGTAACAACAGGAGTGACAGAACATGACATAGAACAACGTGGTGTGTACCCCCTATACCTAAGACAAGGTACGTCCTAGGTATAGTCACAAAGATATGGCGATACATCTGGGGCACACATAACATTCAGGAGAAAGAAGGAATAGAAGACAAAACACCTGTATACAACTAGCACATAGTGTGAGGTACAGGACGGTATATGGTAAGCGACTACTGTGCTCTCGTCATCATCTCCCTGTGAGAACGAGGATGCAGTCAGAAGGTGAAAATACACCCGAATATGCAATCAAGTGGGTGTCAGCTACCGGGGACAAACAGATCGGAAAGTAAAGCAGGGACTGGTAGCGTAAATCAGATGATCGGCTCATAAGGAGTGAATGAGTGAGCGGAGCTGATACCGTAAGATGCGAAAGAAGAAAGAGCAGTACGGACTCCTCAAGTCAATCAAGGTCTCAAAAAGATATGAAAATTAAAGGACATGAGACTGTGTGATGTCCGATGGTCATAGAGTCGTAAAGTCAAAGGACTACACCGAACACAAGATATGGCTCAACCCTGCGAGGGTCCTCAAAATGAGCAGGATCAGAGAATAGTCAGAAGGCTCGGCTCCGTGCTCCACAGAAAGGAGGCACAACCAGGGAGGAGATCGAGTACCAAAATCAGATGACTCGACTTCATTCTCCAACAGAGAGGAAGTACCAAAAGTGAACCTGAGTACCTAGAATATGATGTACACTCCCGTAGATAACCCTCGGGGAAAGTATGAACTCGGCATGGAATAATCAGAAAAGTGAAGCTCATCCTTGCGAGGACCGTCAAGGAGAGCGGACTCAGATGAGTCTTTGAATGGCCTTGTGTACTAGCAGACCGGTAACACAATCAGATAGAGAGGCAAATAGTCAAATCGGATGATACGGTTTCGTACCCCAACAGAGTGGCAGTACAGGCAGTGAGTGAAACCGATCGTAAAGATTGTGTCACATGCTCCCACAGATAGTCCTCGGGGAGTCATGTAAGCCAAGTCAATGAAATCTTAGGATTGCTGGCAAGTCATCTTAGGTCCTCGAAAGCATTCAATCATTCAATCATCTGGAGGGCATAAGATCATGTGAGAGAGCAAATAATCAGGTCATTCACAAAACATCCCTCAGGTCAATCAAATCTGGCTGAGATGGCATGAAAGATAATCAGGAATCCTCAAAGTGCCATAGGTGGATAATAGAATCAGGAGATTTAGAATGGATCAATCATGAAGATGAGAGATCATGTGGGTTCCAATCATCATCACCATGCTGCATATATCAAGATAGTCTATCCAACCCAGAAATCAAAGATGGACGAAACCTCAAAATAGATAGATCAGTAGAAACATCATGATATCATCCTCAAATCACTGAAGCACATCACATCCTCAATCCGGTGTGCGAGATCTAAATCCTCAATACAGAATTACACCTAATGGCCATGCATCATCAAAAATCCTTAATAAGATCCTATGCACGTATCCAAAGTCAAATCCACCAAGAGAGTATATCAATCTCAGCATCCTCAACATCGTGCCCGACTTACTCCAATAATCAATGTAAGTCAAAATCCTTGATGCGGGCGATCTATGAAAGCACAACGATCCCGGGTGATAGAAGAGATGATAACGGGGAACATGAGGAGGATGGGCAAGAAGAGGAACACAAAGGTCTGAAGAAGATGATTGAGCTCACGTGCCAATATCACGACTCAATGCAAAATGAAGAGATATATGTATAAGAGAGGTAGAGGGACTCAAATATGAAAAATGCATGACTCACATGGACGGGACCGATAACTCAAAGCTAACGTGCAAATGGAATCTAAGTCACAATCAATACATAAAGCAAACCCTCAATTCACCTACTGATGAATCCACATTTCATCATCTTTATTCTATCATTTTGGCACCAAAAACCCTAGCAAATGCCTGTAAATGCCCTTAAAAAGAGCATCTTAGCATTCATGCATGTGCATTTAAATAGTGTATAAAGTACTGTAATTAAAGCCAAAATTATAGAATAAAGAAAGAAAAGAAAAAGAATAAAATATTGTAAATATTTTATGACCCGAAACCCCTAGACCTAGGCATCTTGATGAATAGGTCGACAAGGAATAAAGTAGGGGGAGATAAGGTCAGAAATACAGATAAAATACCTACACATTCTAATTCAGTCTTTATTCATTTTGGGACCTATTTTTGGTTCCACTTTTTATTCATCAAATAAATAAACTTTGTACATGAAAGTTATAGATAATAAAATAAAGAAAAATACAAAATCGATTTCACAGAAAAATAATGTACAGATAAGAAGTTATGGTCTGAATAAGAATCCAAAATCCCAACTTCCCAGACCCGTATCTCACAACTGACAACTCCAAATGCAGCATACTCACCTTTAATTGTATATAGGAGAAAATAAGCTATTTAATGGCGGTGGTTTCGCATTTGGCGAAGCTACGGTTTGAAAGTTGACTTTTGGACCCTCATTGTACAGTGTACCGAATAAAATATTCAATTTATTAATTATTTAATATTTTTATTATTTAATATTTTTATAATGTTGTAATTAATACTTATAATAATTATATTAAAATCAGAAGAAAAATTTAAATAAAACTCAAAATAAAATATATACATATTGGATACGTAGGTATTACACATGTACTTATACCTATATTAAATATACTTCTATTTTATTAAATACACAAAACATATCAGAAAAATAAAATAAAAATATATTTGTGTATATAAAAGTATGTTATAATTTTAGAAAATAATAAATCAAAATAATAGAATTAAAATACACAAAAGAAAAATAAAGTAATAAAGTATATAGGTATTATACCTATAAAGGGGTAAAAAGTGAACTTGTAAAAATAAGCCTCATAAAAATAAATAAAATTCATAATAAAATACTTCATAAATTAATAAACAATTTTTATTTTTTAACCAAATTGAAATTCATCCATTTACTATTTTATTTCGATTTTTGAAATAATTTCTTGAAGATTTTTTCTGGTTGGTCCACGTGGACCAACCAGGTTGGTCTGACAGTTGACCTAGGTCAACTGTCTGACCTTCTCTTCCAGCCTTGTCAGAGACGTTTTGTCTCTTCTTCTCGCCGTTTCCTAGGCTCTTCCTTGCACCAATCCACTAAGATACCTTCTGCATTTTTGCTCCTCGATCAATGGTGATTCACGCCCTAGTGAAATCTGGGGCTGAAGACCATTGATCGAGGCGTTCTCGCCCTCGTCTTCCACGCCCGTCGTCAACCAAACAAAAAGGACCTCCCGACTTCGATTTGAAATTAATCCTGCTTCCGCCATTCTCACCCTCAAACCCCGTGTCCTTCATGCTCCTGGTGACAGCAGGCGTCGAATCGAGCCTGGGTTCGAGGCATTTGGTGTAGAATCGAAGTGATTCGACCCTCGCCGGAGCTCCGCCGTGCTTCATCGCCCGTCGTCTCTGGTGAGTCCCCTCCTCTTTTCTCTTCATTTTCTTGTAGCTGTAGCGTAGATTAGGTTAGTTAATTAGCAGTTTTGCTTGCCGTTCATCCCATCGCCGTGAATCGTTGATCGAACCCACGACGGAGCTGAGCTCCGCCCATCATTTCCGGCCACGTTTCGCTTCGACTCAAACCTCAGACCCCCTCCATTATCTTCCCCTTCGTTCCTCCATCACGCAGCATCCTTCGTTCATCTCGATCTCGCTCAGATCGAGCCGACCGAGCTCCCCTCTCCGCCGCTCGCCGGAGCTCTTCGCCCGCACCACCTGTCGCCTCATCTAAACCATCAGAACCCACCATTTTCTTCGTCTGGTTTTTGCGAACCTAACCCTGCATGTCCGAGCCCCAGAGAAGGCTCCATCGACCTTCATCGACTCCAGACGTCTCCGCCCAGGTCGCCTTCCTCGTCCGGTCGCTTCACGCCGCCTCCGCCTTGCCGGAGGCCACCATCTGACGCGGAAGGATCCCAGGATCCTTTTGCCCTTGATCCTGGGGTCGGAGCGGCCGTGTGTCAGCTGCAGTCGCCGTGCGAAGTTCGCCGGGGAGGTGTTCTTCGTAAACACCCCCCTGCCGTTGGATCCGACACCTCCTCCAGACGCGACACCAGCCGTCCGATCGCCTGCGCCTCTCCGCCGTTGGATCGACCGTCCACGATCTAATCTCAGCCGTCCGCGACGAAGGGGTACCAGCCGCTCGATCTTCGCCACGTGTCCATGTGAATCGCCATCGGCCGCAAGATCGAGCCCCGTGGGTATTTTGCATCTCTTACCCACGACTTTTTGTATTTACCTTTTAGTCTAAAAACTTTCGTTTGAAGTTTAAAAAGTTTTGTAATATTTGCACTTAGGCCCCCACAGTTTCACTATTTGCACTTTAGTCCACGCCACGTCACCTCACGTGACTTGGACGCGTGACTTATGGGTATTTTGCAGTTTTGGCCCTGAACTTTTCGTTATTTGCAATTTATCCCTGTGCGTAGTAAATATAAAATGTTTTTGGAAATATTGCATGCATGCCCTGCTGGCTTTTAATATTTGCAATTATGCCCCTGTGAATGGTAGTTCACGTGATCTATGCGTGCCTTTTAGGTGAAATTTGCATCTGAGCCCCTGGATGTTTTTATAATTACATTTATACCCCTGCCAGGCTTAGGATTTTTGTATGCTTAGCTTATTTATTTCACGCCTCATTTAATTGCGAAAAATTCTCAAAAAATAGGTTTAAGCTCCTGTGTGCCTCTATTTTCATGCTATATTTTTATTTTTTAATTTTATTATATTTTTATATTTATTAAAAATCAAAAACATGCTTTTTATTCACTGTCTAGCTTAGAAAATACCAAAAAAATATTAAAAGGTCTTAAAAAATTCCAAAAATATTTTCTGTTGCGTGTTTTGACCTGCTTTAATTTCAACCCAAAATTCACTAAAAATCTCAAAAGAAAAACCTTAAAAATTTAAAACACTCAAAAACTTCAAAAAAATCTATAAAATTGTAGAAAACTCCAAAAATAGTAAACTCAGTTCCTATTTACTCTATATTTTGTTCTCTTTATTTGAAAAATCGTGTGAAAAATTTTAGTTGCTGTTTGCTAATTTTAAATTTTATTTTCCCCACAACCAGCAATTATTTCACTGTTTTGCCTTATTCCAGTATTTAAAAATATCGAAAACACCTTGAAAAATCCCCCAAAATCACAAAAACAGTAAAAAATCCTAAAAATATCAAAAACATTTAATTTCTGAATTTTTGGTTATTTTTGTGCATTTTTATAAATAGTTTACCTTGTCTTTTATTACATTGGTCTTATATTCCAACATTGAAAAAGGAAAATATATATATATATATAATATAAAATATAAAAATCAAGAAAATTAAAAATCAAAATACAAAATTAAAAATTAAATAAAAAATAAAAAAATAAATAAAAATTAAAAACCCACAAAAGAAACTAGATTGGCTAAGTGATTTATTAGACCTAGGGTTTGGATTTTTATCTACACTCTGCACCGTTGTTTCCTGTGTTCGACCCCTACTTACTTGCCATTATACATTGTTAGTAGGGTATAATAAATTTTAATCCTTGCTCTTGATTGCTTCATTGATTGTGTGGGTTAATTGTTGAAGATCGAGGAAGCTTGAGTAGTCGCATCAGCGACAGTGAGTCTGACTTGTCAGAACACTATTTAGCGGCTCTCGCATTCTCGCTTTTCAAATGGCGCCGTTGCCGGGGAGCATCGTCTTGTAGAGTACCTCTTGGGTCTTTTTAGTTACTTAGCCATTTTTGCTTACTTGTCTCTTGTGTATTACTTGTTTTGAACTGTCTGACATCTCTTTTGTTTTCTTGCGAGGGACCGCCGACCGAGGAGGATCACCTAGGGGACCCTGCGCAGCCTTGGGAGGAGGAGCTGGCTATTCTAACCTAGCTGGCAGGAGAGAGCAGAAAAACTAGAGAGAGTTGCTTTTATTTTTATGAGAGAGTGATTTGATAATTTGTAATAATACAGGACTTGGACACTTGAACACTTCGGGCCTAATTTCCGGGTGTTTGTTCACCCGGGGGCTCACCGTAGCTTTCTCATGTTTTATCGACCGTCATTTTCCGATTTTGTTTTCTTTTTTTATTTCTTTTGTGGATTGAGCTCTTAGATTTAGGTCCTGCTTGATTCGAGTAACCTAGGTCCAAACACCCTAATAACTCTTGCATGCTCCTATAGTTCGTATTTGGACTTAGAATAATTAAGTAGTTGATCATTGGCTCTCGATCCGTGCGCCGCGAGCTCACTCCACACAAGCGCTTTCTCCTAACTCAAATGTGTTGAGCAGAGGAGGAGTGAGCCTAGACCGGACACTAGGATTGGGAGTTGACGGTTAACTCGTGGTTCTTCACGCTAGCAGTTGCCTATCTTAGGACGATTTCCGCATTGCATACCGGCATATAGATTAGGTTTATACAT
This sequence comes from Ottelia alismoides, assembly GCA_037367405.1. NCBI lineage: Eukaryota > Viridiplantae > Streptophyta > Magnoliopsida > Alismatales > Hydrocharitaceae > Ottelia > Ottelia alismoides. The sequence goes on from JAZKJV010004101.1 coordinate 498,713, forward strand.
TTCTGCTTTGCATCCCGCATGGAGAGAGCTGGGATTCACTGTAAGTCTTCTCACTTTGCATTCATCATATAGGCACAAAGGTGAGATTTCCATCTTGGTGCCGACTTGCATTGGCTTTTCCCGACTCTTTTCTCCCTCTGATTTTGGACAAAGTAGGATAAAGAAAATACAAAATCGTTAGGCGCTTGTTTGAATCTACTCAAAAGAAGCGATAACACAAAAAAAATTAAAAAAGGGACTGTTAAGAAAACTTTGACCTAAATAAAATTGGTAATTGGACTCATTGATTGGGGAGAGTAACACCCTCACATGTTTTCAGGTTGCATGGGAAGGTCTCCTTCCAAGTGAGGTGAGCGTTTCGTAAGGAATAGAGCCAAAAACCCAACTTGTGGCTGCCTTGTGTATCGCCTGGATTTCCGAAGTATTGGCGCTACTATCGTACGGAGTCGAGTAGGGCTTGGTCACCATTGGTGACTCACTATTGTGTGAGCATCGACCTCGTCCGAAGTACCGAGCATAGGCCACGCCTTCACGGGGGTGTCTGTCTCACCGGCTGCGTCCGAGTAGGATCTTGCACGCTCACGGGTGATTCCGTTGCGAGCGAGGTCCGAAGTATCGGTTTCGCCTATCGGCTTCCTCCCTCTATTTCTTTGGCTGAGTAGGGATCCAGGAAGGGTTACAAGGACCTTAAAAAGCGCAAGTTACAGGTTACACAGGAGGAGGACAAGTACGGGAATACTTTTCCGGCAGTACTCTCGCTCCTATAGGCGTAGCGCTCTAAGGACTCGTTGAAAGATAAATTCCTGAAATCAAGATAAAAATTACAAAGATAAAAGCCGAACCTTCATGGCTTCATGTGTTGAGTTGGTGAACTCCCTTGTCTTGTGTTTGATTGCTAGTAGCATTTAGGTCAAAGATCAAAAATATCGCGCCCTTGCGCAAATTTTGTCTTTCCTCTAGTTGACCCTTGCTCATTGTGAGCCTTCTACTGTTTTTCATTCCATTTGTTCCTTGTTGACCCCCGTATCTTTCATCCACATCGATCTACCTCTTGATCTTCGAGATGGCGACGAATGGACAGTTTAGTCGAGGCTCTGTCGGCACCCACATCAGTTCCATTCGCTCGCCTTCTCCAATAATTCAGGGCGATTCCCGAGACACCGGTTCAAACCCTATGAACCGACCTCCAGACTCCCTGCCTTCTTCAATAAACCGGGACCACTCTCGTCCCGAACTCTGTCCGTTTTGGATGGCCATTGATTTTACTCCTTACACATCGCCATCCTTAATGAAGTTCTGTGTTGATCTTGACACAGACCGCATCTCTCTATCTGGTGCTGCAATTCAGACTGATCGGGGCATTCTACCATGTGCAGACTTAGAGCCCGAGCCAGCCAACCAAGCAGAATTAGAGATGGCAGGAGGAAGGGGGAAAGGACCACAACACCAGCAGGAGCCTGAAGCCAATACAGGGGAAGGACAATACACCACGCAGGGCGAGGTTAACAGTCAACTGATGGCGTCCATTCAAGCCATTCAGCAGTAGTTGACTAACCAGGCCCTGGCCCAGACAGCCTTCCAGGACATGATGAACGATCTAAGGAGGAGGGCCGACGCGAGAGACGGCCGATGAGAGGATGATCCGAACTTCGATCCCAATTTCCATGAGGTCAGAGACGAGTTCTCAGTGGGACCCGACTTTGAAGCAACAGACGAAGAGCCACCGCAGCCCAAGCCCACACTCAAAGAGACATACAACCCAGGAGCAGGGCACATCACTGAGTGGATCCAAATTCCACGTATGCACGCCCACTTCGAGCTGAAGCCGCAATTTCTGTCACTGCTTCCCACTTTTCATGGGAACACCACTGAAGAACCATATATTTTTCTCAAAAAGTTTGGCCGCATCTGTTCCACTGCTCACTACCCAGGAGTCCCCCTAGATGTGGTCAAGATGACCGCGTTCCCTTTCAGCCTCCAAGACAAGGCCCTTTACTGGGTCGACCATCTCGGAAAGGTCGTTACCACCTGGGAGGAATTGAAATCTGCTTTCCTCAATAAATTTTATCCTCTTGGGAGATTAAACCAGATGCGTGCCCGGATCTCCAGTTTCTGCCAGCAGCCCCACGAGACGATCCATGAAGTGTGGGAGAGATTCAAAGATCTCCAGGAAAAGTGCCCCCACCATGAAATACCAAAGACCATTCTCGTACAACACTTCTTTGGGGGGCTATCATTCGAGAGCCAAAAGCTCGTGGATGCAGCTTGCGGCGGATCGCATTTCAACAAGGACGAGGACGTTGTATGGAATGTCTTCGAAGAAATGGCTGAGGGAGAAGCAGCCCATTCCTCGTCCAGAATCTACATGAAGCCACCGACCGCCATCAACAAGCCAGTTAACATGGCTTCTCAAACCGAGGACAAAGATGAAAGCTCCAACCTGAGTATCATCGGGAGCCACTTGTCCAAAGTGGACATCATTGAGAAGAGGTCGCAGGACCTCGAAAAGCTGGCAGTAATAGAGAAGAGGACCCAATGTCTGGAGAAGCTCGACCAGATCTACCAGCAGCTGGAGCAGCTCGTCCGAGCATTGAATGCAAACATGTGTAACGCTGTGTCTACTTCTGCCGAGCCGAACGCTGAGAAGAAGGAGCCTACAATGCAGCAAAATCCTTAGCCGACTCCACCGCAACCCCAACCTATCCAGCACGTGTACTACGTGCAGGTTCCGGAGCAGCCACCGCAGCCTCAGACGCAGATGGTTGTATACCAACCCGAGCACCAGCCTACATACTCCGAGCAGTTCTCTCCACCCCCGCCACTGATCCAGGAGATCAATGGCATCTGGAACAATGAAGCGCAACTGACCCGTCCTCAGGGACACTCTCAGGGTCAGAACATGGGCACTCGGCCCTATCATCAGCAGCAGCAGGGTGGGAGACCATTCCAGCAGCCGTACCAGTACCAGTCTCCCTCACACGGGAACACTTGGAGGCAAAATTACCAACATGGTCCTCAGCAGTCCGGATATCGTGGACAGGGATATCACCAACAGCCGGCTGCTCAATACAATCAGCACAACTCACAGTACTCCTCCAACCCTCCCCCTCAACAATTTGCACAAGGATACCAGTCACAATCTCAACCGCCATATCATCATTCTAGACCCCAGCAGGGGGAATCTTCTGAGATCGTGCCGGTTAATCCGACCCTGGCTTGTTTGGAGCAGCTAATGAAGAACATGGCTGAGATGAACCGGTAGAAGATCGACGACCTGACAACAGCAAAAACTGTCATACCAGCCCAGGTCGAAGCTAACCCTAACAATTTCCGACGCAAGGAGCAGGTAGCCGGCAGTGTCCAACCCGAATCAGGTGAAATTAATTGTTTTTTATCTAACGCTGTTACTCTCAGGAGCGGTAGGACACTCCAGCCATCGGCGACGGCGAAGGGAAAACACATTGCATCTGACGGGGAATCGTCAGTCCAGCCAACACCAGGGCCAGCCAGCATTTTGGGAGCAGCACCAGCATCCAGAAAACCAAAAAAAATGAAGAAAACAGAAAAATACAAAAAGATAGCAGCAACCTCGGTGGAGAACAACCATCATTGGAGACGCCTACACCCGCACCACAGCCAGCTCCTGACAGGGGAGCACAGCACCTGCAGCGAGTCCAACGCCAACACCTAAAGCCGAGCCTGTCATTTTTGGTCCGCAAATTGTAGATGAATCCATTCCTTTTTGTCATCTACCTATAAACAACAACACAGACACTATTTTGAATGATATTGGTGAAGAGTTTGTAAATATTCCTTTTCCTGAAGCAATGAAAAAACACAAAAAATGAAAAATTTGAAAAGTGCTTTGTCTGACCCTGCTATCATAGAAATCATTCAAAATTTGGTGTTAAATATGCCATTGATGAAAGCTCTTGAGTACATGCCAGCCGTGAAGAAAGGACTTAAAGAGGCATGTACAACCAAGCGCAGGCCAACCCCCCACAATTCCAGAAGCAAAGGTGGTAAATCCGAAAAGCACATCCTCACTATGGCCACCGTCAACGCCATCAGCAACCTCCCGGATAAAAAGCCAGATATGGGAGCACCTCTTGTACGTTGCCAGATGTTCGATCAAGAGTTCGAACGAACACTCCTCGACAGCAGGTCTTCTGTCAATTTGATGCCAGCGTCACTACTCACAGAGTTCAGGCTAGGACCGCTCAAGCCTACGAAGATGATTCTGCAGTTCGTAGACAAGTCAGTAAAGCGGCCTAGGGGCCTGTTGGAGGACGTAATCGTCACAGTTCAGGGGAAGTCATCCCCGGCCGATTTTGTGGTATTAGACATGGACGTCCCTTCTCCATTGCTCCTTACCCCGATCATACTGGGAAGACCATTTCTGCGGACGTCAAACGCAGTAGTGAATTATGGGGCAGGAGAAATCACTTTCGGCGCTGGGAATGAAACTATCAGAGTAGAGACCCTGTCTGAGGGAACGCCAACTGAACCGACATCTGCGTCGTGTGCAAGGGTGATCGAGCATGATGAAGACTACGATTTTCTAGCAGAAATTCAAGATACCAACCTATTCCTGGATGATAATGAGATCCATGAACTCCTCCGTCCCGAGGAGGAAGTGGAGACCGCAGTCGAATTTCCTTGTATCGAACGAGATGAGGAACTTGCTGATGCGCTACAAGATTCTACCGTGGGGGTGATGTGCCTTCGAAACCAAGAGCCGAGGTTTGAGGCATTTTCTGACGAAGAAGACATCATTGAAGAATTCTGTCAGGATCTGAGAGAAGAAACAGAGCAGACTATGGTGGACATTGCACAGTTGAAAGAATCACCACCTGCACTAATAGCTGAGGTCACCACTGAAGCAACTCAGACCCCGCCAGAGCTAAAACCCTTGCCCTCCAATATGAAGTATGCCTTCCTTGCGGGAGAACCGAATATGTACCCGGTCATCATTAATGCACATCTGACCGCAGACCAAGAATCTCGTTTGATGGAGGTTCTTGAACGCAACCGCAAGGCAATAGGCTGGCGAACGTCCGATCTCCATGGGATCAATCCGTCACTCTGCTCGCACCGCATCTTTCTGGAAGACGACTGCAGACCCTCTCGTGAACTGCAAAGAAGATTAAATCCGAACCTACGAGAGGTGGTGATGAAAGAAATTCAGAAATGGTGTGATGCGGGATTCATCTATCCCATCTCCGACAGCAAATGGGTGAGCCCGCTGCATGTTGTGCCCAAGAAATCAGGGATCACCATTGTAAAAAATGACAAAGGAGAGAAGATCGCAACCAGAGTACCGACTTCGTGGCGAGTATGCGTAGACTATAGAAGACTCAACCTCGCTATCAAGAAGGATCATTTTCTTCTACCCTTCATCGACCAGATCTTGGAGAGATTGGTCGCGAAGGAATATTTCTATTTCTTGGATGGGTACTCTGGGTATAATCAAGTTTCCATTGCTCCTGAAGATCAAGAGAAGACCACGTTCACCTGTCCTTTTGGCACATATGCCTTCAGACGGATGCCGTTCGGGCTTTGCAACGCCCCAGCCACATTTCAGAGGTGTATGCTTGTAGTTTTTGCCGATATGGTGGGCAGCTTTCTCGAGGTCTTTATGGACGATTTTTCGGTCTACGGGGATTCATTTGATCAATGTCTGGACTATCTAGACCGAGTCTTACGGAGGTGCTGCGAAGTAAATCTGGTGCTCTCCTGGGAGAAGAGCAATTTCATGGTGACCGAAGGAATTGTGCTGGGTCACGTTGTTTCGAAACGTGGCATGGAGGTTGACCCAGCCAAGGTGGATGTAGTTTCAAAACTTGAGCCACCTACGAATATCAAGCAAGTCCGATCATTCTTAGGCCATGTCGGTTTTTATCGACGATTCATTAAAGACTTCAGCAAACTGGCCAGACCGTTGACTGAACTGCTCGACAAGGACAATGAGTTCATTGTAGACGACCGTGTGCTCCTTGCCTTTAATCAGTTGAAAGAGCTCATCACGCAGGCCCCTGTCCTACAGCCACCGATTTGGACTCAGCCTTTTGAGATTATGACCGACGCGTCAGATTATGCCATCGGAGCTGTACTGGGACAAAGGAAAGACAATGTACCATTTGCGATTCACTACGCTAGCCGAACACTCGACGAAGCCCAGAGAAACTACACTGTTACTGAAAAGGAGCTGCTAGCGGTAGTCTTTGCTTTGGAAAAGTTCAGATCTTACCTCCTTGGGTCCAAAGTAATCATTTACACGGATCATTCGGCCATTCGGTATTTACAGCAGAAGAAGGACGCCAAACCACGTCTCATCCGGTGGATCCTTCTCCTCTAGGAGTTTGACTTGGAAATCAGAGATAAACCTGGGGTAAAGAATGTAGTGGCCGATCATTTGTCAAGACTTCCTGAACCAGAGTCTCCTGAGCTGAACCAGCAGCCTATCACAGAGACCTTTCCAGATGAGTCGATTCTGTCTGTCGCCTCACTTCCTTGGTATGCGGACATTGTGAATTATCTCGTTGCCCAGAAAATCCCACAGGACTGGCCTAAGTTGAAAATAGATAGATTTTTGTCTAAAATCCATTTCTACCAGTGGGAAGACCCGTATCAGTTTCGTGAGGGAGCAGATTGCATATGGAGAAGGTGTATTCCTCAGGAGGAAGTTCCAAGTGTCCTCGCTCTATGTCATGATCAAGATTCTGGAGGACACCATTCAGGTAAACGGACGACGGCAAAAGTTCTTCAAAGTGGCCTCTGGTGGCCTTCATTATTCAAAGATGCAGATGAATATGTCAAATGTTGCACTGACTGTCAGAAGATGGGTGGAACCATAGGAATGAGAGATACGATGCCTCTAAAGTACATTCAAATCTCAGACGTCTTTGACGCATGGGGCATTGACTTCATGGGCCCGTTTCCCAACAGCCAGGGTTATGAATATATTCTGCTTGCTGTCGATTATGTCAATCGATGGGTGGAGGCTATTCCCGCCCGAGCCGCCGACAGTAGGACTGTCTGCCGATTCTTGAGAGATCACATCATAGCACGGTTCGGGATTCCCAAAATTCTCATATCTGACGGGGGTAGTCATTTCATAAATAGAGAGGTGAAGAAGCTGACCCAAGAATTCTGCATCGAGCATCGTGTTGCTTCACCCTACCACCCGCAGTCCAATGGCTTAGCTGAATGTTCGAATAGGGAGATCAAGACTATTCTGTAGAAACTTGTGCGTCCTGATCGCAAGAACTGGTCTCCGCTGCTTGATTCCGTTCTTTGGGCTTACAGAACAGCGTACAAGTCACCCTTGGGAATGCCCCCCTACCGCCTGGTGTATGGCAAGCCATGTCATTTGCCCGTGGAACTTATTCACAAATCTTTATGGGCTATTAATATCTGTAAATTGGACTCCAAGCAAGCAAGAAAGAACAGAAAATTAGATCTGAACAGATTACTGGAATTCAGAGATTATGCATATGACAACAGCCTGATGTACAAGGAGAAGGTCAAAACATGGCATGACAAGCACATTCGCCACAAGTCCTTTGATCCAGGTCAGAAGGTATGGTTGTTCGATGCGAAATTAAAGATCTTTCCAGGCAAATTGAAGAGCAAATGGACCGGGCCGTTCATGGTTAGGCAGGTGCGTGACAACGGAAGTGTATTGATATCCAATCTGTCGGCTGACGCACAGCTTTTTGTAGTCAATGGACAGCTTCTGAAGCCATACTTTGAACATGACACATTCATGGCCGTCGTTGACTCAATTCAAGTAATCTATGAGGATGAGCTGAATATCTTGAAAGAGGCAGAGGAAGGCGAAGCACATCAAAACATTTTTGAATGATTTCCCTTTTCGTCTTTTCTTCTTTTCTTCTTTTCAATTTCTTTTATCTTGTTCTACCGAATTGATGCCATCCCTTTCATCACTGCTACACTTAGGATGTACTTTATCCTAAGTATAGGGGGGATGCGCATCCTGAGTTGTTCATATCCAATTCCATCTCTTTTCTTCTTTTCTTCTTTTCTTCTTTTCCTTTTCTACCTTCTGTATCTATCAAAAAGGTGCTGCCCTTGTAGACAGTTTTCCATACTTAGGACGTACTTTGTCCTAAGTATAGGGGGGTGTGCACCCCGAGTTTTTCTATTCCTCTCAATCCTCTCCATTGTCTCCTCTTCTTGTCTATACTTAGGGATATTTTACCCTAAGTATAGGGGGAGACAATCTGAGTACGATCTGTTCATTCCCACCCTTGACCCTCCCTGCGTTGTGTACAGTCTGCTATACTTAGGATTATTTGATCCTAAGTATAGGGGGGACGGTCAACTTCTCATTCGTTTGATTCATTCATCCATTTATTCATTTTATTCTTTAGACTTGTCTATATTTAGTACGAGTTATGTCTTCTCTTTTCTCTCCGATCTATGAGGACATAGCTCAAGCTAAGTATAGGGGGGGTCGTATATACTGTGTATATACTTTAGCCATAACTCGTACTTTCGTATTTTCTTAATAATATGGCTAATAATTCTTTAAAATTCATTAAAACCCTTAATAAAAAGATGTGGTTATCCCTCAAATTCTTTTTGTATATACTGATTAATAAATCAGGTGAAAATGTTTTTTGCAAAATGTTTGAAAAATAGTTTGAAAATCTTTGTGAACATTTATTGAAAACTATTTTGAAGATATTTTGTTTCATGTTTTCAACCTTTGTAAAAATGTGTGGTTTGTAAAACTTATTTTCTTTGTGTGAAATAAAATGTTTGAAAAATGATTTGCAAATGGTTTGAAAGATGGTTGCAAAAATGATTTGAAAAACCTATATATGATGTTTTGAAAGCCGTTGCAAAAATGTTTTCAAATGTGTGTAAAATGTTTGTAAAAACTATTTTGGACTATAGTTTTCAAAAACTGTGTGTAAATTGTTTTCAAATAAGTTTGAGGAATATACACATCATACCGAAATCCACTATGTATATATGTATAAAATTGACCACTTACCCTGTAAGTTCTTAAATCCACTTCTTGTAAATAAAAGAAGCACTCCCGTGTACATATTTTTTTAACCTAGTTTTTCAGCCAAAATCTTTTTGTTTTCAAAAATACCCAAAAACATTTGCAAAACTAAAATAAAAAAACACTTGAAAAATCTTTTTGAAAAAGACAAAAAATTACATCTGCATATGCATCATCATCTTTTCAAAAATCCATAAAAAGTTCAAAATCTTTGAAAATTGCATCACAAAAATATTTTCTGCATTGCATTGCATAGCATAAGTATTTTTTGGATTGAGTTTGATAGTTGAACAAGTCTAAGTAAAATCCGAAGATTGGAGCTTGATTGGACCTTAAAATCTACCTAATAACAGGAACCTTATAGGAACTGGGTTTGAGGTACTTCAGGTCGAGTTGACTTAATTCTTTGAGGATCACGGGACTTGGTTCAATGGATTCTTGACTGCCTAAGTAGAGTATTTCGGAACACACGCACGACTCTTGTTGATAATGACCTAACTTGGACACCTGCACCTTTCACAAGGCTCAACTCAGTTGGAGTGGTGAGGGGATTGGATTTGCCGGTATGAGACGCACACAAATGGAAACATTTGTCCTCCTCTAGGGAGGGAAGTGCACCCCAACCCGTCCAGTGATTAGGAAGTCTAAAGACAGGAGGCTGTGGGTTGCGATAAAGCTTCAAAAGAGGGATAGTCTACTGGCTCAAGAGGAAAAACTCCTTATGTAAATGCTGCTGTATATAGTATTTTTTAAAAAAAAGTGTGTTCAGGCATGTACAAAAATAAAAGCCTGCAAGTATATACAAAGTCAATAAGCAAGCTTGAGTTCCAAAGTCAAATGTGTGAGCCTGCAGCAGGATGACTTGACTACACTGGTCTTGCATCCCGGGATAGGTAGCTACACTGGCTACCGTCCATTCTTCTCTTCACCCCCTCCTCTTGAGCTGGTTGCCACTTGAACTTAGAAGGGAATACCCCGCTCCTCGAGGATGGAGTTATTGGATTGGGGAATCATTGGGTTGTCGTACTGGAGAAGTCAGTTTCTTTGTCATTCTAGTTGGGGAGAGCCACCATCACTTACACTGTACAAGTCAGATTCATAGTCGTAAGAGTTTGCGTATGAATTGATATATTTCTGACCTGGCTATTGAGGAGACTTGAGCAGAGTTTTGGGATTCTCAAGGACTGTTGAATTTCAAACACGGTTCTCACTAAGGTTCCGCCTGCACTAAATCTCCAAAGGTCCGACTTAAGCTCCAAACTTTGATTTTGTGAAGACAAGTTTGATAATCAAATAAAATCCACGTTCTTCTTTTTCTTTTCTTTTCTTCCTTTTTCTTTTTGCACTTATTGCATAAGTGTTTGCTAGGGACTAGCAAAGGTAAAGTATAGGGGATGATGAATCCACATTTCATCATCTTTATTCTATCATTTTGGCACCAAAAACCCTAGCAAATGCCTGTAAATGCCCTTAAAAAGAGCATCTTAGCATTCATGCATGTGCATTTAAATAGTGTATAAAGTACTGTAATTAAAGCCAAAATTATAGAATAAAGAAAGAAAAGAAAAAAGAATAAAATATTGTAAATATTTTATGACCCAAAACCCCGAGACCTAGGCATCTTGATGAATAGGTCGACAAGGAATAAAGTAGGGGGAGATAAGGTCAGAAATACAGATAAAATACCTATACATTCTAATTCAGTCTTTATTCATTTTGGGACCTATTTTTGGTTCCACTTTTTATTCATCAAATAAAGAAACTTTGTACATGAAAGTTATAGATAATAAAATAAAGAAAAATACAAAATCGATTTCACAGAAAAATAATGTACAGATAAGAAGTTATGGTCTGAATAAGAATCCAAAATCCCAACTTCCCAGACCCGTATCTCACAACTGACAACTCCAAATGCAGCATACCCACCTTTAATTGTATATAGGAGAAAATAAGCTATTTAATGGCGGTGGTTTCGCATTTGGCGGAGCTACGGTTTGAAAGTTGACTTTTGGACCCTCATTGTACAATGTACCGAATAAAATATTCAATTTATTAATTATTTATTATTTTTATTATTTTATATTTTTATAATGTTGTAATTAATACTTATAATAATTATGTATATTAAAATCAGAAGAAAAATGTAAATAAAACTCAAAATAAAATATATACATATTGGATACATAGGTATTACACCTGTACTTATACCTATATTAAATATACTTCTATTTTATTAAATACACAAAACATATCAGAAAAATAAAATAAAAATATATTTGGTATATAAAAGTATGTTATAATTTTAGAAAATAATAAATCAAAATAATAGAATTAAAATACACAAAAAAATAAAGTAATAAAGTATATAGGTATTATACCTATAAAGGGGTAAAAAGTGAACTTGTAAAAATAAGCCTCATAAAAATAAATAAAATTCATAATAAAATACTTCATAAATTAATAAACAATTTTTATTTTTTAACCAAATTGAAGTTCATCCATTTACTATTTTATTTTGATTTTTGAAATAATTTCTTGAAGATTTTTTCTGGTTGGTCCACGCGGACCAACCAGGTTGGTCTGACAGTTTGATGAATACCCATTCATCACTCTTTATTCTTATATTTTAGCTACAAAAACCTATGCAAATGCATGTAGATATGTGTAAATAGGACAAATTAGCAAAAGCATGCATGTTTGTAAAAATAGATAATTAGCATGTTTTTGTGCAAAAATAAAAGAATAAAGATGAAAAAGAAAAAGAGGGAAATATTTAGAATAAATATTGAGCAACCTAACCCAAGGGAGGGCTCAGCATGGGCCTGACCGCATAAAAGCCAAGTAGAGGGAGATAGGGGCTCACATGTATATATACTTGTAAATAAATAAATTATATATTTTCCTCACCCAAAAATATGTGGTAAATATGTGTATATATTTTGTATATATGTAAAAGCTATTAAAAACAAAATAAAAACTTTAAAATAAAAAAGGCCAAAAATACCCTTACACCATGTACATAGACCACCTCTCTTTATCTATTCCACCTTGTAAATAGATTTATTTATTTCTAAAACTTTTTGTACATATTCTATGTTACATATTGTACATAAAATAAATATAAAGAAACAAAACAAAATCAAATAAAAATTACAAAATTAAAAACACAAAAACATATTGTACATATACCATGTATATAGTTGTATATAACTAATTATTTTACCTATGTACATAAATAATAAAAATAAAATAAAAATAGCCTTTTATTCCTCATTCTATTCTATAAATAAATAAAATATAAAATAGGAATAAAAATATATAAAAATAACTAATTAAAAATCAAAAATCAAAAATCAATATATGGTATATATACCTATGTATAGCTATTATGTAAATACTTTATTTTAATTTCCAAAAATTAATTAAAAATCACAAAAAAATAGAAAAAATTAAAACAAATATTTTTCATGTTTTAAGTTTTTGAAAATTTGGCCATTTAAGGCCCAAAAAAATCAAATAAAAATATAAGCCTTGGCGGGCTCTGATTGGTCCACGGGGGATTGTTGACCCCCGGTCAACACCTCCCCCAGGACCACCAGAGCCCGGGTCCTGTTCGCGGACCCGACTTCGCCCAATTATGCCCACCAAACCCGATCACTATTTCACCTAATCTAGGATCCTAATTGTTCCCCAGGCATCCGGGAATCTCGCCCGACATTCCTCCTTGGGATCCGCGCTTCAGCTCGCCCTACCCGATCGATCCTTCCCGGACCTGCACCCATATATAGTCTGAGCTCAGCCGCCTCCTCTCGCCATCTTTGGCTCGCCACTTTCACTCCCGTGACCTCCAGAACAACCACCGAGGTGACAGCTCGCGGTTGCACCTGTTGCAGAGAGGGGAGGGTGTCCTGGTCACTGATCCGGCTGCTTCGCGCCGCCGTGCTCCGCCACCCGACCGGAGCTCGAGCCTCAGGCCTTGACGCCCTTCGAGGCAACGACCAGGAGCTAGCCAAGCTCCAGCCCAGTCTTTCGCATCGCCCAGGTATCCATTTAGCGCATCTATTTAGTGTAATTTCATGTTTCGCCCAAATCGCATCTCCGTCGTGTTCCTCTGATTCCGGCCACATCGAGTACCCATTCGATCATCGGGACACACCATCATCTTCGCCATTCCCTCACGCACGTTCTACGCCCACTCGTTCAACCCAGCTCGCCCCGGAGCTGGGAGTCGAGCTCCCCCATCCCCAGCTCGCCGGAGCTCATTCGCACCGACCCACCAGCCACCTTCACCCCGCTTCTTTGGGTCGAGGCACTTTGCCCTCGACCCGCGAAGCTCTTGGTTCATTTTGCAGGTCCAAAGGGAGTCATCTGAGACCCCCATACGTTCAGACCAGGAGCTCACCGCCGCCGAGCTCGCCGGAGTCCCTCCTGGGCTCGGTTGAGCCATCGGAGGGTACCACCAGCCGCGGGGCATCCCCGCGGATCTTCTCCGATCATCATGAGCAGCTGAGGAGGTCTACAGCTCACGCACGAGGCCGGCGAAGTTCGCCGGTGGAGTATTCTTCCACCATCCTTCAGCACCGTCCGATGGCTCCTCCGCTCCAGTCTTGATCCCAACCGTCCATCTTCCGAGGAGCAGCTACCGTCGATCACTTTGAGGAGCTCATCTGGACCGTCAGAGCAGAGGAGAGAAGCCCCAGCACCTGAGCCGATCGATCCTCCACGTGGCCACCTCTGCACCGTCGATTGGGCCCGAGAGCTGAAGAAGGAGAGCGCCAGCCACCCAGGACCGCCCGATCTTCCACGTGGCGCGCATCCAGCCGTCGACGAATAAAGGAGTAAATTACTTAGGCCCCCCCTCGTAGTTTGTGTTTTTCATTCTGGTCCTGTAAATATTTTAGTACTTTTATTTACGTAGGGTAATTTGCACTCTGGACCTCGTGTTTGTTTTTATTTGCATATATACCCCTGTGTATGTGAGCCCACGTGCTTCGTCACGTGTTTATTGGGTTATTTGCATATATTGTCCTGTAGTTCTGGAGGGTTATGGAATGAATGATAACTTTTTGGTAATTGCATTTATGCTCCTGTGAGCCTTTTATTCACGCATGTGCGGATTTTAGTGGGATTTTTGCATCCAAGCCCCTGGACTTTTGGTACGAGTTACCAAAAGGTCCAGGAACTTGGTTTTTATTACCAAAAGGCCCCTGAGTGCCCCAGGCACGCGCCACGCGTGTGTTTAGCTGGGATTTTTGCACCTTGGCCCCCAGACTTTAGGGTATTTGCACTTACGTCCCTGTGCACAGTGCCCCCTTCTTGATTTTTGAATAAATATCAAACCACCTCCAAATTCGATGAAAATTTGACACATGGCTCCTGCCATGTTGTCGGATTTTTGAGAATTTTTGAGGACATTTTTGATTCTATTTAGTATTTTTAGAAATTCAAAAACACCTATTTTAGTTACTGTCTAGGTTTAAAAATACCAAAAAAAATATAAAAACACCCCCAAAAATTCTAAAAAAATTAGCTACTGTTTCTTGTGTGTTGTTTGATTTTCTAGCCAATTTTGGCTATTTTTCATCACTTAAAAACCCTAAAAATTGAAAACCCCCTAAAAACTCATAAAAATTATAATAAATAATCTAAAAATCCAAAAACAATAATTCTGGTGCCCAAATTTTCCTTATTTTATTTAGAATATAGGAAAATTACCTCCAGAACTTTTGTGATCCTTAGATATTTTATTTAAGGGTTTTGGTTCTGGCTGGACAGTACCCAGCATTTTTAGCACTGTTTGATTTTTAGAAAATAAAATACCCATTAGAAAATTACTAAAAATTCACCAAAAACACTTAAAAACCTAAAAAACATAAAAACAATTTTTCCTTAATTTTTGCTTGATTTTTGGTGTGTTAAATACATTGCTTAAGTTGGCTTGATTTTATTTTCTTTACTTTTCTTCATATTTTAAAAACCCTAAAAAAATTATAAAAATTCTTAAAAACCACAAAAAAAGACTTTTCTTTTATTTTATATTGTTTTTACTACTTCGTAGGCCCTAGGCCAACCCGTGCTCCTTGTGTTTGACCCTGGGAGCTATACCAGGTTAATCTTATAGCGAGACCGCTCTTCTTTGTTTTGATTGATTTGATCTATTCTGAGTGGTCTATTTTTCTTGATACACCTAGCCTGATTGATTGAGGTCTCAACGACCATTTCTAGACCTTTAGCCTTAGTCGATCAGATATTTTGGTGATATCAGAATGGCGCCGTTGCCGGGGAGCACGGCTTAGTAGTGTTATTTTTATTTTCGCTCTTATTTTTCGCGGCTTTTCGCGGCTTTTGTATTTAGTTTCCTTTTTGTTTTATTTTGTTTTATTTTGATTTTCTTTTCTTTTTATTTTTGTTTTATTTTGTGTGATTATTTTGATTTCCATTTTTGCATATATATCCTGACTTGTATTTTCTTTTATTTTTCTCTATTATTTGATTATTTTATTGGTCTGACCACTCTTCTGTCTTTCTTGCGAGGGCCCGAGGACCGCGGAGGCGACTTTCGAGGAGCCGGTGCAGCCGCGGAGTTCGGAGGCGGCTTCTTTCTCTACGAAGCTGCAGGAGAG
Organism: Ottelia alismoides; assembly: GCA_037367405.1. Classification (NCBI taxonomy): domain Eukaryota; kingdom Viridiplantae; phylum Streptophyta; class Magnoliopsida; order Alismatales; family Hydrocharitaceae; genus Ottelia; species Ottelia alismoides. The sequence goes on from JAZKJV010004101.1 coordinate 514,376, forward strand.
AGCGAGAGAGAGAGTGAGTGGGTGAGGTAGTAGGATAGTTTATTTTATTCATTCATTATCGATTGTAATAATACAGGCCTTTCTGAGACTGTTTGGACACTTAGACCGTAGCGGGTCTGTTTCGCCGAGCACCGGTGTGCTCGGGGGACCCATTAGGACCTGCGGCTTTTTCGCGGCTTTTCATCGCGATTTTATTTTCTCTTTCTTTCTGTCATTTGCCGGATTTTTCGCGATTTTTGCTCGAGCCCCTAGATTTAGGACTTTCTGGTGACTGTGCCGTAGCTGAGTAGGATCCACACACCTAAGGCTTATCTGTTCCTATAGAACGTAATGGGACCTACTTAAAATAAATAATAAAAATAACCGACTCGCTAGCCTCCGTAGCCTACGTGCCGTAGCTCGTCCTGTAAAGCGCTTACTCCTACCCCCGATTTGTCGGGCAGGGGAGGGACGAGCCAAGACCGGACCCTTTGGCTTGGAGGTCGGTGACCGGTTAGACGGTTCTTCGCTAGAAGTTGCTCGTCTAGGACTCGGCTTTCACCGTTGCATCATATAGCTTAGTTTACTTTCTGTCTTTATTTTATGCGCGGATCACTTTGCATGTAGAGAGCTGGAGGCAGGTACGCTTTTCTCACTCAGCATGCATCATTGATTTCTCGTGCATCGGCTTTCTCGTCTTCTCCCCCTGATTTTGGACTTAATAACCAGGAGAACCGAAAAATTCGTTAGGCGTTTTTGTTTGATTTGAAAAATACCTAAAAAAGTACAACCATAAAATTGGGACTGCTAAAATTATTGACCTTAAAACTCGCTCACCCTAAAAAATTCTGTCTTGGGGAGAGCAACCCCCTCATTGCTTGGTTTGTATGTGCGAGAGAGTGACCCGAACACTAGGTAGAGCCCCCCGTTGCTATACTTGACTGACTACCGACTCTTCCGTGCGGGCCAGTCGGTTGGGTTAGCAGCGGACATCCCAACAGGTCACGTAATCGCTCTGATATTTGTGTGTTCACCAAATAAAACAGACAAGATAATTTGACCGAACTTTCACGGTCGTCAGCTCGCGTTGCGTTGGTGAACCGGGGGTTTGTTTTTCGATCATAGTTTTTCCAGATCCCATCCGCCCTACTCGCTAGATGAAGATGATGGGTAGACGATCTCTTAGGCAGCCTTTGGTTGCACCGCTTTCGGGCGCGTCTACCTCATCATCTAGGTTGGCTCGCGAGAGCTCAGACCCGCTCTCCGAGCCCGAGTACGACTCCACCCTGTTCCCCCTCGATCCCCTTTCTGATCTACCCGAGAGACATGAGCCCGAGGAGAGATTGATTCATTTGACAGCACCTGAGTTGGGCTCCTTCGATTTTGCAGACGTCGCGATGGCCAGCAGTTCTGACGATCACTCCCGTCCCGAGCACTTTGTACTAGACCAGGGAGCAATCAACTCCACCCTGATCGCACAGTTAGAGACAGTCCAGCAGCAGCTCCGCGATCAGGGAGCTTTTATGATAGAGATGAGGCGTGAGATGGAGAGGCTCAGAGCAGATAGAGATGCACAGAGCGAGCCCGAGGAGATCCCGGATGCAGATGCACATGCACGAGCCGCAGCAGCAGCAGCAGCAGCAGCCGCAGGAGGAGCAGGACCACCTAGACCGATGCGGGAGTTGCACAACCCCGGATCTACTTTGATGCACCATTGGGTTGTGGTTCCAGCCATCGTGGGGGACTTCAAGTTCCCCCCGAACACCTTGCAGATGCTTCCTCGATTCCATGGACTAGCTACAGAGGAGACCCACCTCCACCTCCAGAAGTTTCTCATGATTTGCAGTACTGTCCACGATAGACATGTGGATCAGGATACCATACGGATGATTGCCTTCCCCTTCTCACTGGCAGATAGAGCAGCCACCTGGCTGAAGCATTTGGGGAGATTCGTATACACTTGGGAGCAGCTCCACACCGAGTACTTGAACAAGTACTATCCACTCGGGCGGACGAACGCAGCGAGGGCCCTGATCAGCAACTTCTCCATGTACCCCAACGAGCAGTTCCATGAGGCTTGGGAGAGGTTCAGGGAGCTTTTGGACAGATGCCCACACCACGATATCACGAAGCCGAACCTAGTTCAGAGCTTTTTCAGTGGGTTGTCACCAGAGCTACAGGGCCTGGTGAACGCTTCTTGTGGCGGGTCCTACTTCGCCAAGGACCATGACCAGGTCTGGGCTATTTTTGAGGAGATGGCAGAGAATTACATGGTGATGTCCCAGACCCGTCTCTACACCCAGAAGACCCAGCCACTTCAGCCAGGACCCGGGCAGTACCAGAGGATAGCACGGGTAGATGCAGGTCCAGCCAGTTCGTCCGCAGCCACAGCAGCAGCACAGTTAGAGTCGTCAGCTGCGGACATGGGCATCATCAACGAGAAGCTGGACCGCATGGAGCTGATAGAGAAGAAGCAGTGCCAGAGCATAGCACAGATGGATCAGATGGCACAGGTCTTGAGCGACCTGAAGACACAGCTCATGTGTCTCCATGAGGCACAGACGGCTTCTCAGCCCCGTCTTCAGTCGCGAGGCGACGCCGGCGGCAGCAGCAGCTCGTCCCAGCGCTCCAGCACCCCAGTGCAGCCTAGACAGGTTCACCTTGTACAGGCGGAGCCGTACCAGCAGCCGCAGCCCACCTTACAGTCCCCACCATCTCCAGAGATGCAGATGGTGGTCTACCAGCCGGACCAGCCCTTGGCAGTACTCCCGCCAGCCCCCTTGGATGCCGAGCCATTGATGGATGTCAACGGGATTTGGTACGACCGTCCCCAGCCTGGGATCCGACGAGACCATCCCGGATTCAGGGGGGGAGTGGTGGTGCCCAGCCCCAGCAGCAGCCGTCAGGACAGGGAGGGCAGTACTCCCAGCAGCGAGACCATCACCAGCCGCAGCAACAGCCCCCAGTGTATCACCAGCAGTCGTCCTACGGTCCTCGTCCCTATCAGCAGCAGGGACAGTCTTGGAGACGTGAGCAGCAGGCTCACCAGGGATACCAGCACCAGCAGCACCCTCCTTCTTACCCCTCTCACCCATACCAGCAGCCGCAGCCTCACCCACAGAGAGGCCACCCGTCGGGCTCCCACGAGAGCCCCGCTTTGGATGACATCGCCCGCCTCCTCACGGACCAGCAGGCGACATTTCGACGGGAGATGGACGAGTTCCGCCAGGAGATGCGGGACTTGGTGAGAGGGAAGGCCGCCATACCAGCCCAGATAGAGCCCAATCCGAATAGCCTCAAGCGGAAGTCTGAGCAGGTAGTACATATTGAGTCAGCCACTCCTAGTGACCCATTTGATGATACATCTTCGGATTTATTTGATGCTGATTTTGTCACACTTAGGAGCGGTAGGACCCCAGCCGGCGGCAGCGCCTCATCTGAGCACCATCCCGAGGCGCCACAGGAGGAGGAGGAGAACGGTACTGCGGCCGCTCCAGATGATGACGGTGGTACTGAGGCCACCAAGGATGCTGATCCCACCGGCGGTACTGAGGCCGCCGCTTCACCAGATCTAGGAGGTGGTACTGATGCCACCCATGCAGCCGAGCCAGCCCGCGGTACTGATGCCGCGCGACGTCTTCCTTCAGCAGCAGCAGAGCAGCCAGCCCGTGGTGGTACTGAGGCCACCGGTGTTTGTAGAGAGAGATCTGATGTTTTTCCTCGTAGTCATGTATCTCAGAATTCTGCTATGAATAAAGGAAAAGGTTTATTTTCTTCTGGTCCCACTGTGGTGCGTGATGTATGTGTGGATCCGGTCCTTGAACCGCTTAGACCTTTTCCTAGTCCTTCGTCTGAGAAGGACCCAGTGATCCCCTTCCCTAGAGCCCTTCAAATGGGGAAGGGGAAGAAAATTGATCCAAAAAAGAGAGAGCTTGAGGAGATCAGCCAGAGCATGATAGATCGGTTTCACATTCAGCTGACCCTCCAGGAGGCTTTGCAGCACATCCCCCTTCTCCAGAGATCTTTGAGAGAGAGGACTACAGTCAGGAGGAGGAGGAGGAACCACACTTCAGAGATACATGTGCTGACCAAAGCCACGTGCTTTGCGATCCAGAACCGACTGCCAGCCAAGAGGCCAGATTCAGGGGCCCCGTATGTCAGATGCCAGATTAGTGAGCAGTGGTTCGACCGTACTCTTCTAGATAGCGGATCGTCGATTAACCTTCTTCCGGCAGCCCTTCTCGATCGCTTCGAGTTGGGCACTCTTCGACAGAGCAGGACAGTCCTTCAGTTCGCTGATCGATCTGTCAAGAGGCCGAAGGGGTTATTACGAGATGTTATCGTCACGATTCAGGGTCTGCAATTCCCCGTGGACTTCGTAGTGTTGGACATGGAGATCCCTGAGTCAGTGACCGATACCCCCATCATCCTTGGTCGTCCGTTCTTGGCCACAGCCAAGGCGGTGACTGATCATGATAGCGGGAAGGTGTACTTTCGCGTCCAGGGCGAGAGTATACAAATTGAGACGGTCGAGGACTATAGAGCCAGATTCAGATCCCGCTCAGATGCGAGTACCGATTCAGAGCAGCTGACAGACGCAGAGCCAGACATCCACCAGGACTGTGATTTTGTGATCACAGATGATGAGGCAGCTTGGGCAGACCTTGAGACACAGACCACCCTCTCACTTTCAGACACAGCCGAGGCAGAGATGACAGCAGAGGAGAGTCTGGAGAGCACAGACCTGGTTCAGGATACCATTGAGGCAGCAGAGCCGGTCCTTGATCGCAGCACGATGATTCGTGATGGTGGTGCTGATGCCACCTTGTTTTCTGGTGGTGCTGATGCCACCTTGTTTCCCGGTGGTACTGATGTCACCGTTTCTGATACAGATCCCTCGGATTCAGAGTCTGATTGGGCTGATTGCTATGATCAGATGCCAGACTTGAGTCCAGTTGAGCCTACAGATGAGGAGGAGGTAGATGCAGAGCAGAGCAGAGACAGTGTAGTTGAGCAGCCTTCTCCCGATCCAGTTTGCGAGAGTACACTTTCACTTTCCCAGGCAGATTTGGCAGACCTTGCAGCGTTCACTCAGTTTCTTCCACAGCCAGATTTGCCGGCACCCAGCATTCCAGAGCTGAAGCCGCTCCCTACTTCGCTGAAGTATCGATTCCTTGCGGGCGATTCAGAGATGTACCCAGTCATCATCTCCGCCGAGTTGACTGGAGAGCAGGAATCCCGTTTGATGGGGGTTCTTGAAAAGAACCGCAAGGCGATCGGATGGAGCGTAGCAGATCTCCATGGGATTAGTCCATCAGTGTGCTCCCACCACATCTATCTCGAGGATGGGGCGAAGCCGTCGCGTGAGTTCCAGCGGCGTCTGAACCCCAACCTGAGAGAGGTTGTCATGAAGGAAATATCGAAGTGGTGGGGTGCAGGTTTTATTTATCCCATTTCCGACTCCAAGTGGGTCAGCCGCCTGCATGTGGTGCCCAAGAAGACGGGCATCACGACTGTGATCAGTGAGTCGGGAGAGGAGATTGCTACACGAGTACCCACCTCTTGGAGGGTTTGTGTTGACTACAGGAGACTCAACCAAGCCACCAAGAAGGACCATTTCCCCCTACCTTTTATTGACCAGATCATTGAGAGACTGGCAGGGAAGAGCCATTATTGCTTCCTGGATGGGTACTCGGGCTACAACCAAGTGGCCATCGCTCCTGAGGATCAGGAGAAGACCACCTTTACCTGTCCCTTCGGCACATACGCTTTTCGACGCATGCCATTTGGGCTATGCAACGCCCCTGCGACTTTTCAGAGGTGCATGCTGTCGATCTTCTCGGACATGGTAGGGGAGTGCCTTGAGGTCTTCATGGATGATTTCTCGATCTACGGCGACGGATTTGATTCTTGTCTTGACTGCCTAGATCGAGTACTTCAGCGATGTATTGAGTATCACTTGGTGCTATCTTGGGAGAAGAGTCACTTCATGGTGACTCAAGGGATGGTGCTTGGCCACATCATCTCCAACAGGGGCATGGAGGTTGATCCGGCCAAGGTTGATGTCATTAGGAAACTCACACCGCCGTCCAATCTGAGGCAGTTACGGTCATTTCTGGGGCACGTTGGATTTTACAGGAGATTCATTCATGATTTTAGCAGGATTGCCCGACCGTTGACCGACCTCTTGACGAAAGACACCGAGTTCCTCGTCGATGACAAGTGTCTTTCGTCGTTTGCTACTCTCCAGCAGTGCATGATTGAGGCTCCTGTCCTCCAGCCGCCTGATTGGTCTCTCCCATTCGAGATCATGACGGACGCCTCCGATTTTGCCGTAGGGGCAGTGCTGGGAAAGAGGAGGGATGGAGTACCATTTGCTATACACTATGCTAGCCGCACATTGGATTCCGCCCAGCGGAATTATACGGTCACAGAGAAGGAGATGCTAGCAGTAGTGTTTGCCCTGGATAAGTTCAGATCATATATCATTGGATCTAGAGTGACTTTGTTTACAGATCACACCGCCATCAGGTACCTCATGGCAAAGAGGGATGCCAAGGCCAGACTGACTAGATGGATCCTTCTACTCCAGGAGTTCGACATTGAGATTAAGGATAAGCCTGGAGTCAAGAATGTGGTGGCGGATCACCTCTCCCGATTAGAGCAGCCTGAGGAGACTGAGCAGATTGATCCTATCCGAGATACCTTCCCAGATGAGGCGATCCTTGCTATCGCCTCACTCCCATGGTACGCCGATATTGTGAACTTTCTCGTTGCTGGGAAAGTCCCACAAGATTGGCCCAGGCAGAGGCTTGAGACCTTCCTTGCGAAGGCCAAGTCCTACCATTGGGAGGATCCCATCCTTTACCACGAGGGAGGGGATAGCGTCTGGCGTCGGTGTATTCCTCAGGAGGAACACCATAGCGTCCTCACTTACTGCCACAAGCTTGAGGCAGGAGGACATCATTCTGGGAGGAGAACGGCACAGAAAGTGCTCCAATCCGGCTTGTGGTGGCCTACCCTCTTCAAGGACTCAGATGAGTTCGTGAAGAGGTGTACTGACTGTCAGAGGATGGGCACTTGTGGACAGCGTGATATGATGCCGATGCAGCCCATTCACTTCTGTGAGGTTTTTGACGCATGGGGCATCGATTTCATGGGTCCATTCCCTAAGAGTCAGGGATTTGAGTACATTCTGTTGGCCGTAGACTATGTGAGTCGTTGGGTGGAGGCTATCCCCGCCCGATCCGCTGATGCGAGGACAGTTTGCAGATTTTTGAGGAAGCATATCATCACGCGGTTCGGGGTTCTACGAGTTCTTATTTCTGATGGGGGATCTCACTTCATCAACGACCAGGTGAAGGCACTTGCTAGCGAGTTCGGCATAGACCATCGTGTTGCTACACCATACCATCCACAGACGAATGGTCTAGCCGAAGTGTCGAATAGGGAGATCAAGACTATTCTGCAGAAAGTCGTCCGCCCTGACCGAAAGGATTGGTCACAGCTATTGGACTCGGTCTTGTGGGCATATAGGACGTCTTTCAAGACACCTTTGGGCACATCTCCCTTTCGCCTCGTATATGGCAAGCCATGCCATTTACCTGTTGAGCTGAGGCACAAGTCACTTTGGGCAGTTACAGACATACTTATGGATCCAGATGATATAGGAGACCAGAGGAGGGCAGAGCTAGCTGCCCTGGAGGAGCTTAGAGATGCAGCTTTCTCAAGCAGCCTACATTATAAGGAGAGAGTCAAGGAGTGGCATGATTCTCATATCAGCCACAAGCATTTTGAGATTGGACAGAGAGTATGGCTGTTTGATGCGAGGCTCAGATTATTTCCAGGGAAGCTACAGAGCAAATGGAAAGGACCTTATCTGGTTCGGAAGGTACACGGCAACGGTAGCATCGACATATCTGAGTTGTCTTCTGAGAGTACCTTCCGAGTGAACGGCCAGCGGCTCAAGCCAATTCTAGATCATGAGTCGCGGGTCGTTGATCTTGCCCCTATTCATTTCGCGTGAGATGTGGTCTTTGACTCACATCTAATGCATCTCACGCCTGAGCTTTACTGATCCTCCGCTGTATATAGATCCAGATGTCCATATCACCACATACTTTAGTCCCACATCCCTTTCTTCATCTTGTGATTATGCTATACTTAGGGTGCACTTTACCCTAAGTATAGGGGGGATGTGAGACCTTGCGGGTATTTCTTTTGTTTCTGTCTACCCCTGTTTTGTTGCCTATACTTAGGGGCATTTTACCCTAAGTATAGGGGGGGTAGACCCTGTACATTCTCCACTCGGCTTTCCCTTCGTGTACAGCCTGCTATGCTTAGGATTACTTGATCCTAAGTATAGGGGGAAGACCTGAGTCTCTCTTGACTTTTCATTCTCCTTTTGTATAGCCTTCCTTTTCACTTCCCTATACATAGCACGAGTTATGTCTTCTTCATCGCTCTTGACTCTGAGGACATCGTTCGAGCTAAGTATAGGGGGGTGTGTATATATTTCATATATACTTTAGCCATAACTCGTACTTTGTGTGAGTGTGTTAATAAATAAAAATGGCTAAAAACTACAAAAATTAAAAATTTTCATGTACATAATCTTCTTTTATTTGCACATACATAGCTAGTGTACAAATTATTTTTGTAAAAATGATTTCAAAAATCTTTTGTGTAAAGCTTGTGTAAATATTTTTGTATCAAAATTATGTATATAGTACAAAATTTTTCCAAAATGTTTTGAAAATCAAAAGTTTGCAAAAATCTTGTGTAAATGTGTGTGAATATCTTTTTGTAAAACTTGCACTTCATGCATCATCATTCATGATTTCAAAACATTTTTCAAAAATTTTGCATGTATTGTGTAAATATGCATCTTTTTGTACATATGTATATAGTTTTTCTGGATGATAGTTGACATTTAAACTAGCCTGGAATCAAATTGAGAAATGGAGCTTGATTAAGATCTTAATCCACCTAATTTCTAAGAGGAACCTTATAGGGCTTAGGTTTAAGGCTTTTCAGGTCCATGGTGACTTAATTCTTTAAGTCCACTAGGCTATGATCACACGTCATCTCAATGAGCCTAAGTAGAGCACTTAACAACAACACATGACTCATATAGATTATGGCTTTACTTGGACAACCGCACTATGCACCGAGCTCTCTACGGATGAGGTGGTGAGGAGGCAGTCTTCCTTGACTTGGGGTAGCATATGAGGGTAGTACTTCTAGGCGGAACCTCTCTTCTTCATTTAGTGAAGGAAGTGCGTCTCAACTTGGTCTGGTTGCCATGAAGTCTAACGACGGGAGTTGTAGGTTGCAATAAAGCTTCAAAAGAGGGATAGTCTACTGGCTCAAGAGGAAAAACTCCTTGTATATATGCTGCACATGTACATGTTGTATAGATGCACTCGGAAAAAAAATGTGTGAAAAAGAAAAGAACTCCAAAAAAGTGGTGGGTCTGAGAGAAAATGATAATCCCACCGGAGTATGTATATAAGTGCAATAAGCAAAGCTTGGTTTCATGATCCACCTGTTGTAGCTTGCAGCAGGGAGACTTGGCTACACTGGTCAAGCTCCCAAGGGTACTTGGCTACACTGGCCTTGACCCATTCTCTTCTTCCCCCTCTTCTTGAGCCGGTTGTACTTGAACTTAGAAGGGAATACCCCGCTCCTCGAGGAAAGAGTGGCCAGATTGAGGTCATAGAGTTACCTTGTTAGGGAGGGTTGTCAAGTTGCCATTTCTGAGGTGGAGAGCTTAGACTTCACATTCATAGGACAAGAAACGATTCATGGTCTTCAGGGTTTGTGATTGATGACTTGTTCTGATCTGGAGCATTGAGGAGTCTTGGTTATAGATTAGTGGAACTTGGAGGCTGTTAGGTTTTAAGCTTAAGTCTAAATAAGGTTCCGACACATCAATAATCCAAAGATCTGATTAAGCTCCATACCTCAATTTAATGAAGGCAAGTTTAATAATCAACCTTGATCCATGTACATTCTCTTTTTCTTTTTCTTTCTTTCTTTTTCACTTCTTTTTCAAATAAGTGTTTGCTAAGGGACTAGCAAAGTATAGTATAGGGGGGTGATGAATACCCATTCATCACTCTTTATTCTTATATTTTAGCTACAAAAACCTATGCAAATGCATGTAGATATGTGTAAATAGGACAAATTAGCAAAAGCATGCATGTTTGTAAAAATAGATAATTAGCATGTTTTTGTGCAAAAATAAAAGAATAAAGATGAAAAAGAAAAAGAGGGAAATATTTAGAATAAATATTGAGCAACCTAACCCAAGGGAGGGCTCAGCATGGGCCTGACCGCATAAAAGCCAAGTAGAGGGAGATAGGGGCTCACATGTATATATACTTGTAAATAAATAAATTATATATTTTCCTCACCCAAAAATATGTGGTAAATATGTGTATATATTTTGTATATATGTAAAAGCTATTAAAAACAAAATAAAAACTTTAAAATAAAAAAAGACCAAAAATACCCTTACACCATGTACATAGACCACCTCTCTTTATCTATTCCACCTTGTAAATAGATTTATTTATTTCTAAAACTTTTTGTACATATTCTATGTTACATATTGTACATAAAATAAATATAAAGAAACAAAACAAAAATCAAATAAAAATTACAAAATTAAAAACACAAAAACATATTGTACATATACCATGTATATAGTTGTATATAACTAATTATTTTACCTATGTACATAAATAATAAAAATAAAATAAAAATAGCCTTTTATTCCTCATTCTATTCTATAAATAAATAAAATATAAAATAGGAATAAAAATATTTAAAAATAACTAATTAAAAATCAAAAATCAAAAATCAATATATGGTATATATACCTATGTATAGCTATTATGTAAATACTTTATTTTAATTTCCAAAAATTAATTAAAAATCACAAAAAAATAGAAAAAATTAAAACAAATATTTTTCATGTTTTAAGTTTTTGAAAATTCGGCCATTTAAGGCCCCAAAAAAATCAAATAAAAATATAAGCCTTGGCGGGCTCTGATTGGTCCACGGGGGATTGTTGACCCCCGGTCAACACCTCCCCCAGGACCACCAGAGCCCGGGTCCTGTTCGCGGACCCGACTTCGCCCAATTATGCCCACCAAACCCGATCACTATTTCACCTAATCTAGGATCCTAATTGTTCCCCAGGCATCCGGGAATCTCGCCCGACATTCCTCCTTGGGATCCGCGCTTCAGCTCGCCCTACCCGATCGATCCTTCCCGGACCTGCACCCATATATAGTCTGAGCTCAGCCGCCTCCTCTCGCCATCTTTGGCTCGCCACTTTCACTCCCGTGACCTCCAGAACAACCACCGAGGTGACAGCTCGCGGTTGCACCTGTTGCAGAGAGGGGAGGGTGTCCCGGTCACTGATCCGGCTGCTTCGCGCCGCCGTGCTCCGCCACCCGACCGGAGCTCGAGCCTCAGGCCTTGACGCCCTTCGAGGCGACGACCAGGAGCTAGCCAAGCTCCAGCCCAGTCTTTCGCATCGCCCAGGTATCCATTTAGCGCATCTATTTAGTGTAATTTCATGTTTCGCCCAAATCGCATCTCCGCCGTGTTCCTCTGATTCCGACCACAGCGAGTACCCTTTCGATCATCGGGACACACCATCATCTTCGCCATTCCCTCACGCATGTTCTACGCCCACTCGTTCAACCCAGCTCGCCCCGGAGCTGGGAGTCGAGCTCCCCCATCCCCAGCTCGCCGGAGCTCATTCGCACCGACCCACCAGCCACCTTCACCCCGCTTCTTTGGGTCGAGGCACTTTGCCCTCGACCCGCGAAGCTCTTGGTTCATTTTGCAGGTCCAAAGGGAGTCATCTGAGACCCCCATACGTTCAGACCAGGAGCTCACCGCCGCCGAGCTCGCCGGAGTCCCTCCTGGGCTCGGTTGGGCCATCGGAGGGTACCACCAGCCGCGGGGCATCCCCGCGGATCTTCTCCGATCATCAGGAGCAGCTGAGGAGGTCTACAGCTCACGCACGAGGCCGGCGAAGTTCGCCGGTGGAGTATTCTTCCACCATCCTTCAGCACCGTCCGATGGCTCCTCCGCTCCAGTCTTGATCCCAGCCGTCCATCTTCCGAGGAGCAGCTACCGTCGATCACTTTGAGGAGCTCATCTGGACCGTCAGAGCAGAGGAGAGAAGCCCCAGCACCTGAGCCGATCGATCCTCCACGTGGCCACCTCTGCACCGTCGATTGGGCCCGAGAGCTGAAGAAGGAGAGCGCCAGCCACCCAGGACCGCCCGATCTTCCACGTGGCGCGCATCCAGCCGTCGACGAATAAAGGGGTAAATTACTTAGGCCCCCCCTCGTAGTTTGTGTTTTTCATTCTGGTCCTGTAAATATTTTAATACTTTTATTTACGTAGGGTAATTTGCACTCTGGACCTCGTGTTTGTTTTTATTTGCATATATACCCCTGTGTATGTGAGCCCACGTGCTTCGTCACGTGTTTATTGGGTTATTTGCATATATTGTCCTGTAGTTCTGGAGGGTTATGGAATGAATGATAACTTTTTGGTAATTGCATTTATGCCCCTGTGAGCCTTTTATTCACGCATGTGCGGATTTTAGTGGGATTTTTGCATCCAAGCCCCTGGACTTTTGGTACGAGTTACCAAAAGGTCCAGGAACTTGGTTTTTATTACCAAAAGGCCCCTGAGTGCCCCAGGCACGCGCCACACGCGTGTTTAGCTGGGATTTTTGCACCTTGGCCCCCAGACTTTAGGGTATTTGCACTTACGTCCCTGTGCACAGTGCCCCCTTCTTGATTTTTGAATAAATATCAAACCACCTCCAAATTCGATGAAAATTTGACACATGGCTCCTGCCATGTTGTCGGATTTTTGAGAATTTTTGAGGACATTTTTGATTCTATTTAGTATTTTTAGAAATTCAAAAACACCTATTTTAGTTACTGTCTAGGTTTAAAAATACCAAAAAAATATAAAAACACCCCCAAAAATTCTAAAAAAATTAGCTACTATTTCTTGTGTGTTGTTTGATTTTCTAGCCAATTTTGGCTATTTTTCATCACTTAAAAACCCTAAAAATTGAAAACCCCCTAAAAACTCATAAAAATTATAATAAATAATCTAAAAATCTAAAAACAATAATTCTGGTGCCCAAATTTTCCTTATTTTATTTAGAATATAGGAAAATTACCTCCAGAACCTTTTGTGATCCTTAGATATTTTATTTAAGGGTTTTGGTTCTGGCTGGACAGTACCCAGCATTTTTAGCACTGTTTGATTTTTAGAAAATAAAATACCCATTAGAAAATTACTAAAAATTCACCAAAAACACTTAAAAACCTAAAAAACATAAAAACAATTTTTCCTTAATTTTTGCTTGATTTTTGGTGTGTTAAATAAATTGCTTAAGTTGGCTTGATTTTATTTTCTTTACTTTTCTTCATATTTTAAAAACCCTAAAAAAATTATAAAAATTCTTAAAAACCACAAAAAAAGACTTTTCTTTTATTTTATATTGTTTTTACTACTTCGTAGGCCCTAGGCCAACCCGTGCTCCTTGTGTTCGACCCTGGGAGCTATACCAGGTTAATCTTATAGCGAGACCGCTCTTCTTTGTTTTGATTGATTTGATCTATTCTGAGTGGTTTATTTTTCTTGATACACCTAGCCTGATTGATTGAGGTCTCAACGACCATTTCTAGACCTTTAGCCTTAGTCGATCAGATATTTTGGTGATATCACAATTGACCTAGGTCAACTGTCTGACCTTCTCTTCCAGCCTTGTCAGAGACGTTTTGTCTCTTCTTCTCGCCGTTTCCTAGGCTCCTCCTTGCACCAATCCACTAAGATACCTTCTGCATTTTTGCTCCTCGATCAATGGTGATTCACGCCCTAGTGAAATCTGGGGCTGAAGACCATTGATCGAGGCGTTCTCGCCCTCGTCTTCCACGCCCGTCGTCAACCATACAAAAAGGACCTCCCGACTTTGATTTGAAATTAATCCTTCTTCCGCCATTTTCACCCTCAAACCCCGTGTCCTTCGTGCTCCTGGTGACAGCAGGCGTCGAATCGAGCCTGGGTTCGAGGCATTTGGTGTAGAATCGAAGTGATTCGACCCTCGCTGGAGCTCCGCCGTGCTTCATCGCCCGTCGTCTCTGGTGAGTCCCCTCCTCTTTTCTCTTCGTTTTCTTGTAGCTGTAGCGTAGATTAGGTTAGTTAATTAGCAGTTTTGCTTGCCGTTCATCCCATCGCCGTGAATCGTTGATCGAACCCACGGCGGAGCTGAGCTCCGCCCATCATTTCCGGCCACGTTTCGCTTCGACTCGACCTCAGACCCCCTCCATTATCTTCCCTTCGTTCCTCCATCACGTAGCATCCTTCGTTCATCTCGATCTCGCTCAGATCAAGCCGACCGAGCTCCCCTCTCCGCCGCTCGCCGGAGCTCTTCGCCCGCATCACCTGTCACCTCATCTGAACCATCAGACCCCACCATTTTCTTCGTCTGGTTTTTGCGAACCTAACCCTACAGGTCCGAGCCCCAGAGAAGGCTCCATCGACCTTCATCGACTCCAGACGTCTCCGCCCAAGTCGCCTTCCTAGTCCGGTCGCTTCACGCCACCTCCGCCTTGCCGGAGGCCACCATCTGACGCGGAAGGATCCCAGGATCCTTTTGCCCTTGATCCTGGGGTCGGAGCGGCCGTGTGTCGGCTGCAGTCGTCGTGCGAAGTTCGCCGGGGAGGTGTTCTTCGTGAACACCCCCCTGCCGTTGGATCCGACACCTCCTCCAGACGCGACACCAGCCGTCCGATCGCCTGCACCTCTCCGTCGTTGGATCGACCGTCCACGATCTAATCTCAGCCGTCCGCGACGAAGGGGTACCAGCCGCTCGATCTTCGCCACATGTCCAAGTGAATCGCCATCGGCCGCAAGATCGATCCCCGTGGGTATTTTGCATCTCTTACCCACGACCTTTTGTATTTACCTTTTAGTCTAAAAACTTTCGTTTGAAGTTTAAAAAGTTTTGTAATATTTGCACTTAGGCCCTCACAGTTTCACTATTTGCACTTTAGTCCACGCCACGTCACCTCACGTGACTTGGACGTGTGACTTGTGGGTATTTTGCAGTTTTGGCCCTGAACTTTTCGTTATTTGCAATTTTATCCCTGTGCGTAGTAAATATAAAATGTTTTTGGAAATATTGCATGCATGCCCTGCCGGCTTTTAATATTTGCAATTATGTCCCTGAGAATGGTAGTTCACGTGATCTGTGCGTGCCTTTTAGGTGAAATTTGCATCTGAGCCCCTGGATGTTTTTATAATTACATTTATACCCCTGCCAGGCTTAGGATTTTTGTGTGCTTAGCTTATTTATTTCACGCCTCGTTTAATTGTGAAAAATTCTCAAAAAATAGGTTTAAGCTCCTGTGTGCCTCTATTTTCATGCTATATTTTTAGTTTTTAATTTTATTATATTTTTATATTTATTAAAAATCAAAAACATGCTTTTTATTCACTGTCTAGCTTAGAAAATACCAAAAAAAATTAAAATGTCTTAAAAATTCCAAAAATATTTTCTATTGCGTGTTTTGACCTGCTTTAATTTCAACCCAAAATTCACTAAAAATCTCAAAAGAAAAACCTTAAAAATTTAAAAACACTCAAAAACTTCAAAAAAATCTATAAAATTGTAGAAAACTCCAAAAATAGTAAACTCAGTTCCTATTTACTCTATATTTTGTTCTCTTTATTTGAAAAATTGTGTGAAAAATTTTGGCTGCTGGTTGCTAATTTTAAATTCCATTTCCCCATAGCCAGTAATTATTTCACTATTTTGCCTTATTCCAGTATTTAAAAATATCAAAATCACCTTGAAAAATCCCCAAAAATCACAAAAACAGTAAGAAATCCTAAAAATATCAAAAACATTTAATTTCTGAATTTTTGGTTATTTTTGTGCATTTTTATAAATAGTTTACCTTGTCTTTTATTACATTGGTCTTATATTCCAATATTGAAAAAGGAAAAAAATATATATAAAATATAAAATATAAAAATCAAGAAAATTAAAAATCAAAATACAAAATTAAAAATTAAATTAAAACAAATAAAAAAATAAATAAAAATTAAAAACCCAAAAAAAGAAACTAGATTGGCTAAGTGATTTATTAGACCTAAGGTTTGGATTTTTATCTGCACTCTGCACCGTTGTTTCCTGTGTTCGACCCCTACTTGCTTGCCATTATACATTGTTAGTAGGGTATACTAAATTTTAATCCTTGCTCTTGATTGCTTCATTGATTGTGTGGGTTAATTGTTGAAGATCGAGGAAGCTTGAGTAGTCGCATCAGCGACGGTGAGTCTGACTTGTCAGAACACTATTTAGCGGCTCTCGCATTCTCGCTTTTCACCTACTCAATACAGTGAAAACCGAGATGTGGTCTTTTAGCTTGTCGATTTTAGAGTTAGGTGATCATAGAAAGTTGTACACCGGAATTAGGCTTTGGGATTGGGGCACTAATCCTTAGCGTGTACGTAGAAATAAAATGCTCAGACAATGAGGGGGTTGCTCTCCCAAAGACGAGGGATCCATTACATTTTATTTTTATGTTCAAGTGGAGTTAGCAGTCCCGGTTTTATTTTTGTTATCACTTTTTTTGGATATTTTCAATGGACATGTCTATCAAGGTTTCAATTTCCATTAAACATCCTAGGTTGGCAAAAACAGAGGGAGAAGGTCGGAAAAGCCATGCAAGTCGGAAAGCGATGATGCATGCCAAGTAAGAAGACTTATAGTGCTTCCCAACTCTCTCCATGCAGGATGAATAACAAAATAGAAATCTATGCTATATGCAAATGCAATCCGAAGAAATCCCCTTGATACATGATACTATTAGCGTGAAGAACATTATTTCAAAATTTACTAAGTCCCGAGTCGCATCTATAGGTGCATGCATATATATTAGGGATTGGGCCTTAGTCTACATCAAACAATCATAAGCTAGGCTCATTCACACAAAATAATAAAAATAAAATAATAAAAAAGCGCTAAAACCGTTGAGGCCCCCAAGGGAACAATCCCTCGGGCACTGGACCTCGGGAAGTCGGAGCATCTGAGAGTCCTGTATTATTATAATATAGGGTCACTCTCTCACATAAATATACATAAATAATAAATAATACAAAAAATTAGACTACCTTCCAAAATTCTCCTCCATCTGCCTTCGATGCTCTCTCCTGTTGGATGGTGTAGAAGAGCCAACTTTGCGAGTGCATCGGACTTCCTAGGAATTCCTCCTTCGCTTGGTGGTCCCTCGCATCGCATACAAACAAAGAAGAGGGTCAGAACAATCACAATAATATAGTTAATACAAATAATCAAATAAATGTGGACAAGAGTGAAGAATCAAATAAATAATAAGTATCCCAAACGACGTTGCTCCCTGGCAGCGACACCATTTGATGAGAGGGAGAATTGAGGGCCGTATTAATCCACAAGGTGGATCAATAGTCGATGCGGTGACCGCTCAATAAATCCCAATCAATCAACAATTAACCCACAATAATAAATCAAGCAATTAAATCTCTAAAATGTGGAGTTAAAATTTATTATAACTCTACATGCAAATGTGTATATGTGTAAGCATGTGTAGAGGTCGAACACTGGGAGCAAACGGTTGGGGGCAGAAATATGCACAAAGTATTCAATTCCTACATTGTCCATGTTATTGTTTTTGTGGGTTTTTTTAATTTATATATTTTTATTTTTGGTTTTTTAATTTTTATTTGATTTTTCATTTTGTATTTTTTTATATTTTCTTTATATTTTCTTTTTATATTTTTAGTTAGAGAATATAGGTATATATATAGAGATATATGTATAAGGTAAAGGTGAGAGAGAATATATATATATATATAGTCAAAATATTTCACATATAATATTTTTTTGGCTTTTTATATGTTTCAAATTTTTTTTGTTATTTTTCTGGAATTTTCTAATTTTTATGCATTTTAATGTCAAAAATATCCCTGAAATGGGATTAATTAAATATCTGAATTTAATTTGGGTTTTAAAAATAGTAAATAAATCCCAAAATTACCCAAACTAATTTTAATACATAAATAATAATATATAGATAATTATAAAATAGAAAAAACATATTTTTGGAATTTTTGTTGAATTTTGGAGTTTTCTAATTTTTTTAATTTTCTTTTACTCTTTTTATTGGTGTTTGGGTTCTAGACTCAATAAATAGCAAGATATAGCATACATAATTCTTTTTGCGATTTTTCAAAGCATCTTTATATTTTTTGGTATTTTATAATTTAGACAGGGTTTATTTGGGCTCCATTTTAATTTTAAAAATTAGATAAAATGGAAAAAATGCATATTAAAAATATGAGCATGAAAGTACACCGCAAAAAGCATTTATCCATATTTTTTCATATTTTTAGGAAATACATAGATATTTTTAATAAATAGATAAAGGACATAAAAATAGCCTAGTAGGAGCATTTTTTCCAATTAAAAATAAAGACAAGGTGTTCTGTGCAAAAATCCCAATAGAATAAACATTTATTTAATATTTTAGAACCTTTTTACAATATACAAAACCGCTAGGGGCATAAGTGCAAAATTCACAACACATCATGCGGAACAACACGTGACACGATTGGGAAGGGCTTCTATGTAATATCCAATTAATACAGAGGGATTTATGCAAAAATCTCATTTATTTATAACATTACATTTATTTTACAGAATTAAATAATAAATACAAAAATGCAAGGGGCTAAAGGTGTAATTTACCCCTTAAGGCACTGGATCGGACGGCTGATGTTCTTGACTTATCCACGTGGCGCCTCCATGTTTGCCGATGACGCTTCGCCGATGTACGCATGAGATTAGATCGCGGGTCGCGATCTGACGGTCGATGACAGCTCCATCCAATGGCTGATCTTCAATCTGGGCCTCCTTCTTCATCCAACGGCGGGGATGATGGCTGGAAGAACATGGAAGAACGCTCACCGGTGCGATTTTCTTCCGGTGATATCTCGCGTCTTCGCCGGTCTTTGCCGCTCCTGAAGGTCTCTATAGCTTCCTGGGAGGATCCTCTAACTACTGGAGGTCTTGGATTGGCCTGAGGTACGCTGGAGCGTCGCCACGAGCTCGGGGAAGAAATGGGGCTCCAGGTACCTCTGTCAGCTTCGATTGTGTCTCCTGGCACGTTTCAAGGCGCCCAACCTGCACAGGAACCTCACACGGCTCGAGGATGTCTCCCTCGACCAAGGGTTTGAAGTTATTAGCACAGGGATGGTGATGGGCGAGGAAGCTTCGGCGAAGGGTGGAGGAGGAGCCTTGATTCACGGAACCAAGGAGGCTCCGGTTTATAGGAAGTGGCTGGGAGGTGGAGAAGGTGATGGGGAACGAAATGAAGGCGTAGTGGTGGTCAGAAACTGGGTGGAACACGGTGAAAAGCTCACCGGAGCAGAGCTCCGATGAACTACGAAATCGCTAAACTACGCTAAACTAATATGCGAAACATGAAACTAATTGCATGAATGAAATGCTGGAAGTAAAAGCTATCTACGAAAGAAGTAAAAGGGCTCTAATACCTGGTGGGAACCTAGGAGCGTGGCGATTGCCGAAGCGTCGCTGTGGGTGCAACTCCCACCATCTCCGACCGATTCAAGGTACTAAGGAGCTCCTCCTGTCACAAGGACTCGACCTAGACCGAATACGAGGAAGGGAGACGGGTGAAAACTGACCAAATTTTTGGAGAAGCAGGAGCTGAGTTATTTAAGGACATTGGGTGCACCCTTATTGACTAGGCAGTAGGGAAGAATCGAAAGGATATACAAGGGATTAAAAAAGATGGCGTGATTGTATAATGAACAACGGACAACTCTTGTGGAGGAAGTGAGTGCAATCGATGGATGAGACGCCCACGAAAAATGCAAGAAAATCGGGGATTCAACAGGTCTGACGACTTAGAGCAGCAGATGGGACATTGACCAGAGGTCAACGAAGGCCGTGCGGATTTGTCCACGTAGACCGCTAAAGGACAAAACAGAAGGTTTTATTCGAAAATAATTAAATTAAAATAGTAAATGATTTTATTATTTTTCGAGTATAAAATAAAAAAATGGTTATTATTTTATGTAGTATTTTATTACGATTTTTATTTATTTTTTGATGTATTTTATTACAAGTTAATTATTAATGGTGTATGTATAGGTATATTTACATGTATATTGTATAATTTACTTTTATTTTATATATTTTATTATTGTATTTTCTTATTTTATATATTTATAACTTATTTTTGTGAGAATAAATATATTTTTATTTGATTTTAATGAGTTTATTTGCACATTTCAATAAATAGGTATATGAATTGTATATGTATAGGTATATGTATTTTGCTTATGTTTTGTATGCTTCTTTTTATTTTAATGTATTTTAATGAGTTTTTTTTATTTTTGTTTTGTATTTCTAATAGAATATATATGATATTGACAATATTCTAAAAATACGAAAGAATAAAATAATTAAAGAATATAACTCCCTTTTATTTGTATACATATAGGTGTTTCATCTATGTTTTTGGCATAGTTTTATTTTATTCTCCTTTTTCTTTTAGGTTTAATTCTAATTTTAGTGTACACCTATGTTATAAATAATGTTTACAAAATTATAAAAAATATGAATTTGTAAAATAATAAGTAATGAATAAATTGAACATTTTAGGGTAAATTACAATTTGGGTCCCCATCTATGGGTCAGGTCCCAGAATGGGTCTCGATCTTTAAATTGTAACGATTCGAGTCCCATGATCATTAATGTAAGGAACTTTTTGAGGCTAATGACGAGTATGCCCTTGTTTAAAAGTTGGAATTCAACTCCATTCCCTTCCCAAGAAGGGCATATTCGTCATGAACCCCAAAACTTTCATTTCCTAAATGGTCCTGGGACCCAAATCGTTACAATTTAAAGATTAGGACCCATTCTGGGATCTGACCCATAGATGCGGACCCAAATTGTAATTTACTCAATATTTTAATCGGTATTATGTACAATAGGGCCCAAAAACCTATCTTTTGCACAATGACTCCAAAAAATATAAAACCATCACCATTAAATAGCTCATGAAAAGTTATATACAATTAGAGGTGATTTTGCTATGTTTTGAGTTTTTATTTGGAAGATATGGGTATGTGAAGTTTGGTTTCTGGCTTTTTATTCTGGGTATAAAATGTACACTGTATATTATTTCTGTACAAACTCAATTTTGTATTTTTATTTACATTATTATCCACAACTTTTATGTACAAAATTTCTTTATTTGATGAATAAATAATTAGATACAAAATAGGTGTCAAAAATGCATAAATCAAGAATGAATAAATGAAATATTTATTGTATTCTTGGCCCTTATCTCCCCCTACTTTATTCTTTGTCGACCAAGCCAATTCTTGACTTGGTCTCGTGGTTTGGATCATAAAATATTTTCAGTATTTTATTCCTTTTTCTTTTCTTCTCTTTATTCTATAATTTTGGCATTAAAAACATTATTTTATATATAATAGATACAATAAATAATGAATGCTATTGTAGATAAATTGATGCTATTTACATGCATTTGCTGGGGTTTTTAAGGCCAAAATGATAGAATAAAGGTGATGAAATGGAGATTCATCACCCCCTATACTTTCCATTGCTAGTCCCTAGCAAATACTTATGCAATAAGTGCAAAAAGAATAAAGAATAAGAAGAAAAGAGAAGGAAAGAATAAAGAATTTAAAGAATAAATTGAATTGATCATGATTTTTAAACTTATCTGTCCAAAGTATTCCACCCCTAGGAGAGCCCCAGAGTCTGCCTTTTATCGATGACCATTTCCCTACATGAAACAAAGAGAGAAACAACCGTTGCAAGGCATTTTGAGGTTTGTCCTTAAGCTCCATGTCTGATGCCTAACCGGAGCCACTCCGATGGCCCTTGGCCATTTTGAGGAGCTCCACAAATGCGGAATCACTCCATGAGGCCTTAGGGCCATTGCGCAGTGAGGAAGGAGGTCGGAGGCACGTGCTACAGCAGATCGAAGCTCGAAGAAGCGAGAGTTCTTCCCTCTTCTTCCAACCTCATCCACAACTGTCCGATCATCTTTCATTCCCAAATCGAGCAGCCACCATCGGATCACCTGTGTCTCGACCGTAGTATCTTCGCATGGGATCTGATCTTATACGCTGGATCTGAAGCATCATCGCTTGTTGTGCGGTCGCTGATGAATCTCCGTTTCATCATCTTTATTCTATCATTTTTACCTTAAAAATCCTAGCTAACACATGCAAATAGCATCAATTTGCACAAAATAACATTCATCATTTGTTGCATTTATCGTGTAAATAATATTATTTTTAATGCCAAAATTATAGAATTAAGAGAAGAAAAGAAAAGGAATAAAATATCAAATATATTTTATGACCCTAAACCCTGAGACCAAGTCAGGAATTGAGTTGGTCGATAAGGAATAAAGTAGGGGAAGATAAGGCCTAAAAATACCATAAATCCCCATTTATTATATTCATTCAATAATTCATTTTTGACACATATTTTATTCTTCATTATTTATACATAAAATAAATAAACATTGAACATGAAAGTTGTTGATAATAATATAAATAAAAATACAAAATTGAGTTTGCACAAAAATATCACACAGTGTACATTTTATACACAAAAAAAGCCAAAATCCCAACTTCACAGACCCATATCTTCCAAATAAAAACTCAAAATGTATCAAAATCACCTCTAGTTGTATATAACTTTAAATAAGCTATTTAATGGAGGTGGTTTCATATTTTTGGAGTTAAGGTGTGAAAGTTAGGTTTTGGACCCTCATTGTACATTATACCTGATTAAAATATTCATTTTATTTATTCATTATTATTTTTATAGTTTTGTATTTTTATAATTTTGTAAATAATATGTATAACTTAGGTGCATATTAAAACCAAAATAAAATCACAAAGAAAATACAAAATAAAATAAGTCTATATAAATATATAGGCAAAATACCTATGATTATACCTGTATATAAATAAAAGGAGGAAACATTCTTTTATTATTTATTCTTTTATATTTTTATATTCTTGTAAATATTATTTATATTCTATAAAAAATGTAAAGATAAATTAAAACCCAATAAAATACATTAAAATAAAATACGATATATAAATCATAGATAAAATGCTTATAAGTATGGCTATATATTTATACACCTATTTATTTAAGTGTATAAATAACATCATAAAAATATAATAAAATGAATTTATACACATGAAAATAAGTTGTAAATATATAAAATAAGAAAACAAAACAATGAAATAAAATATACAAAATAAAAATAAATTAGCTAAAATATAGATGAATATACCTATAAATATACACTTAAAAATTAACTCATATTAAATAACACGAAAAATAAATAAAAATCATATAAAAACACTACATTAAAAAATGCACATTTTTTATTTTATAATAAAAAATTAATAAAATCAGATACAATTTTTAAATAATTATTTTCGAATAAAATTATTATTTTATCCTTTTGCGGCCTACATGGGCCAATCAGAAGCCAGGGTTTGTTGACCGCCAGTCAACTCTCCCTACGCCTCTGACTTTTGTCAGAACCGTCGTTTCCCCGATTTTCTTGCATTTTCTCTCTTAATCTATCGATCAATCACACTCGTTTCCTTCAGGAAAAATGATAATTGATTTTCCTAGATTCATGCCGGCCTTCCAGATCGGTTGTACATCATCTCGATTCTCCCCATTTCAACCGTCAATAAGGGTGACTAGCCTTGTCCATAAATAATTCCCTCCGACTTCCATCGTCTCTTTGGACACCTATCCGAGTCTAAAAGTTCTTGTTCTTAGCCTAGAGAGTTCCTTCGTGACAGGAGGAGTCTTCTCGTGGTTGTGCATAGCTCTAGGAGGACAGAGGTGCACCCACAGCCACCTCGCTAACGACTCTGCTTCCTGACCGACCCCCAGGTATAAGAGCTGCTCTTTCTTCCGTTTTAGGTAGCTTTTGCTCCCGTATTTTAATTTTCATCTTTTATTTCACATTTCGATTAGTAGTTATCATAGATTAGGTAAAACCCCCTCGTCAGAGATCTTGAAATCCAGCCTTATTTCACGACAATCCAACCTCTCTCCGACTATCCAATCACCACCACCATCGTCCCCAATGCCTTCTCCATCTAATCCAACCGCCCAACCAACTGGATCGGCTATGTGATCCACGAATAGAAGTTCCACATCCGCCAATCGCCAGACCTTCATTGCCCCCTTCATTCCTTGTGTGTTTCAGCTTCAAAACTGGTCGGGGTGATTCACCCCAAGCCTTAGTTTCCTTCCGTGCATGTGCTAAGCAAAAAGGATGCCTTTGGGAGCTCATTAGCACCTGGACGAGGGTCCCCAGGTTCTTCTTCTTCCTCAACGTGCCAGGACCTCATCCGTGGGTTCTAGACCTTCAGAAATACCTTGATCGATGCGGACAGGTCCCCCGAAGGTGTAGAGACAAAGAGACCCATCAGACATTGCCGGTGGAAGGAGAAATCGTCGTGCGAAGTTCAGGGAAGAACACCTTCTTCCTGTTCTTCGTGCGAAGTAGCTACCGTCCGATGTAGGGAGCGTCCCAGTTCTAATCTCAACCGTCCATCCTAAGCTCCCCTCAGTTGTTGATGCAAATCCGAGATCAGATCCAGAGCAACCATCGTCGAAGGGGCATTGCTCGCTCGTGTCGCGCTACGTGTATTAGTGAAAGGACCTCGACAATCCGATGGCTCGCATCAATAGGGTAAATTGCATATTCTTTCCCCATTTTTTTGTATTTACTTTTTTTTGATGCAATTTTTTTTGTATTTACTTATTAGTCATGTAAATAAAATGTAACGTATTAAAATAATGTA
This sequence comes from Ottelia alismoides, assembly GCA_037367405.1. Classification (NCBI taxonomy): domain Eukaryota; kingdom Viridiplantae; phylum Streptophyta; class Magnoliopsida; order Alismatales; family Hydrocharitaceae; genus Ottelia; species Ottelia alismoides. Next base: position 539,369 of record JAZKJV010004101.1, read on the forward strand.
GAAATTTTGTAAAAAGACCCATGTACTTATGTTAATTGCATTTGGGTCCACTCCACGTCACCTCACGTGTCGTCCCATGTGAGGTGGTGAAATTGCATGTAATTGGCAAAATTACACCCGAGCCCTTCTTATTTATTTTATTTGCAATTATGCCCTTGTTAGGACTTGTATTTTTGTGCATTTGATCTATTTACTTAAAATATCCAATGTGCTCCTAAAAATTCAAAAAAATAGGGTTAGAAGCCTGGTAGAATGTACTTTCACGTCATGAATTTATTTTGCATTTTTGGGCTTTTAACCATTTATTAAAAATCAAAAGGAGCTTCATTTTGTTCTATCTACAGTATAAATTGCTAAAAGATATAAAAACATGTCTAAAAATCCAAAAAAATATACAATGTTTGTTAGTATGTTTTAACTACAGACCAAAAATCACTAAAAATGGAAAAAGAAAACTCTTAAAAATCAAAAACCCCAAAAACATCATAAAAATCTAAAAAATCATTTAAAAACCCAAAATTATGTTTTTGTATTTTATAATTTTCTTTGTACAAAATATTTATATATTAAAATTTATTTGGATAATTTTGGATCCTATTTACTATTTTAAAAATTCAAATCAATTTTAGGTATTTATTAAATCTCTGATTTGGAATATTTTGGACTTTAAAAATACATAAAAATTATCTAGAAAAAATTACAAAAACATTAGAAAAATTTATAAAGCACAAAAACAATTTTTATTTTGCATTTTATTTATATTTACTAGTATTTATACATATATTATTCTATATGTATATATATAGCCTTATATATTATATATATGTATTTAAAAGAAAAAGAAATATAAAAATCTTAAAATAAAAAAAGAAAATATAAAATTATAAAAAATATAATATAAAATTTTTCAAAATTAAAAATCCACCAATAATATATATGTATATACATGATAAATGACATGGTTGTAAATAAATCTTTTGTTCATAAATAACCATAGGCTACCCGTTTTGCTTTATGTGGTTCGACCTCTACTTGCTTACTCACTATGCACCTTGTAGTAGAGAATAATAAATTTTAACTCCACATTTTTGTTATTCATGGCCTTATCTATGTTGTGGGTTAATTGCTGATCAATTAAGGTTTATTGAGAAGTTAACACATCAATTTTGATTTCGCCTTGTGAAACCGTGCGACCCTCTATTTCTATCTCGATTATTAGATGGTATCGTTGCCGGGGAGAAATGAGCGTAGCCTAGTTTTGTTGTTCATTTTGTATAGTCATTTATTCTTATTAATTAATTTATTGCTGTAAATATTAATAGCTTTATTTACATTCAATTAGTTATTTGTCTATAGCTCAATTTGATTATCTATGCTAATTCAATCTCTTCGTGACTTTATTGCGAGGGTCTGCCACGTGAGGATGGCTTTTTAGAAGGTCGATGGAGCCAAACTTAGAGGAGGCTGGTCTTCACTATGTGACCAGTTGGAGAAGCTACAAAGGAAGCAAGGAGAGGGAGTTAGCATAGAGGTAGATTACTTTTATTTATGTATTTATTAGTAAGAGGGAGACCATTCAAATATGTAATAATTAAAGGCTCAAACTCTACTCTCCAAAGCAAGTTCCAGTGCCTGTGTGTCTATTCACCTGGGGGTCTCGTCACAGTTTTCCATATTTTCTCGCCTTCTTTTATTTTTTTCTGTTGTTTTGAGTTTTCTACCTTATTTTAACTTTTTTTTGTGCATGGAGCCCCTGCACATAGGTTGCTTGACTCGGTAATTAGGTCCAAACCATAATAAGAATGCATGTTCCTATAGTCTTTTACATTTGAATCTAGTCAAATTAATAATGTTAGTAATTTAGACTTGTGACCACGTGCCGAGAGAGGCTGTAAACAACGCTTGTAGGACCCATTGTGGCGGGAACCTATCGGCATTGAAGATCGGACCTTGGTCTCATTTCTGAATAACTAACAATTGGTCCTTCACGATTAATAACAGCTACCTTTTATGGTGATTTTGTTGATTGCACACCGCCATGTAGAATAGGTTTAAAAATTCTGTTTTGCATATCACATGGAGAGAGATGGGAAGCACTGTAAGTCCTCTAACTCAACATGCATCATTAGATTCAATGGTGAGATTTCCATCATTGAATCGACTTGCATGGCCTTTTCGCTATCTCCCTCTAATTTTGAGCACCTACAACTTAAATGAAAATCTATAAAAATGTTAGGCGAAAACAAGGGTACTGCTAAATAATCTTTGACCTTAATTAAAATCCGTAATGGACTTTCATTGTCTTGGGTTCATAAAGCCCTCATTATTTTTAGGTACCTTAGGAGGGGACCAAAACCCCTCCCATGAGTGAGGCACGACCCACTAAGGATTATAGCCAAAAACCTAGTATGTAACTGCCTTATGTATCGCCTGGATTTTCGAAGTAATGTCTATTCTATCGTATGTGACCGAGTAGGACCTTGCCAACGATGGTGTTCCCGCCATGTGTGAAGCATCAACATGGTCTGAAGTACTGAGCTTAGGCCATGCCTTTACGGGGGTGTCTGTCTCATCGGTTTGCATCTGAGTAGGTTCTTACGTGCTCACGGATGATTCCGTTGCGACCAAGAACCAAAGTAGCGGTTTTGCTTATCGGCTTCCTCTCTCTATTTCTTTGGCCGAGTAGGGATCTAGGAAGGGTTACAAGGACCTCAAAAAATGCAGAGTACAAGTTAAAAGGAGGAGGACAAGTACGTGATACTTTTCTGGCAGTACTCTCTCCTATAGGGTTAGCGTGTTAAGGACTTGTTACAAGATATGCCTGAAATAACAACTCTAAACCTGAAAAGATAATAAATAACCGAACCTTTCATGGCTTCCCATAGCGTGAGTTGGTGAACCCAATTTTGTATTGTGTTCGTATGGATCTAGATTAAGGTTCAAAGAATAAAGTCCTGTGCATTTGCGCAAATTTTATCACTTGTGTCTTCCTTTTGACCCCTGCTCAGTTCGAGCCTTTCTATTGTTTTACACTCCATTTTATTCCTTGTTGACCACCGTATCTTTCCTCCTGCATCGATATCCCTCTTGATTCATGACGTCGATCATGTATGGTTTAGTCGGGACTCCACCGACACCTACATCGATTTCATTGACTCGATTTTGTCAATAATTTGAGGTGATTCCCGAGAACCCGATCCGGACCTTGCGGGTTGATCTCCAGACTCCTCATCTTCTACCCATCCTTTTGACCACCCAATAAATTGGGACCACTCTTGTCCCACCTTCATTGTTGTAAATGAGAGTCGATTACAATCCATATCTTTTTCATTTACAACACTCCGGAATTGATCCTAATTCCAGATCCATCTTGACAGCTGGGACTCAATTACAAGTGGTTTGATTGGGAATTTTTCACATTGCAGATAGAAGCCAGTTCCAGTCCTGGATCCTAACACATAATTCATCTCTTCGGACTCATACCCCAATATGGCTCCCCAGGGAAAGGGCGAGGGTCATCAGCCACCTTCCCAATCGGAGCAAGGACAAATACCGGATCAAAATCAGGTGACCGCTCAATTGTTGGCATCTATCCAGACCATTCAGTAGCAGCTGACAGAGTAGGTCCTAGCACATATTGTGTTCCAGGATATGCTAAATGATGTTATGAATATGCAAGTAGGAGGAGGAGGAGACATACCAGGAGGAGGAGGACGTGGACCCCGTAAGAATCCTGATGAGGAAGAGCCAGAACAAGGGAGGCCAAAATATGCGTCAAAAGATACATATAACCTTGGAGACAGCCAGATGACCAAGTGGATTGTCATTCCACTGGTGCATGCTCACTTTGAGATGAAGCCTCAGTTCCTTACTCTTCTCCCATCTTTTCATGGGAATACCAACGAAGAGCCCTACATTCACCTGCAACAATTTTCACGCATCTGTTGTACTACCCAATAGCCCAATGTTCCATTGGATGTAGTGAAGATGATGACGTTCCCCTTCAGTTACAGGACAAGGCCCTATATTGGGTCAATCATCTGGGAAAGGTCGTGACAACATGGAAGGAGCTGAAGTCCGCCTTCCTGCACAAATTCTATCCTCTTGGTCAGCTCAACCATATGCGAGCCAGAATCAACAACTTCTCTTAGGAGCCTACGAGACCAATCATGAAGCTTGGGAGAGATTAACAGATCTGCAGGAGAAATGCCCCATCATGAAATTCCAAAGACCAGCTTGGTCCAACATTTCTTCGGGGGGCTGAACGTAGAAAGCCAAATGCTCGTTGATGCAACATGTGGGGGATCACACTTCAACAAGGATGAAGATGTAGTTTGGTAGATTTTTGAGGAAATGGTCTAAGGAGAGGTCGTCCTCTCGTCATCCAAAGCCCATCAGAAGCAACCCCAGATCCTCGAAAAGCAAGTCCATATGGCAACATCTCATGAGGCTGAGAGAGATGAGAGCTCCAACCTCAGCATTATCGGGGGCCATCTCTCAAAGGTTGATATTATTGAGAAACGACCACAGAACCTTGAGATACTTGATGTGATCAAGAAGAGGACGCAACACCTAGATAAGATGGACCAGATCGCCAAGCATTTGGAGCTGCTGGTGGGTACCATCAGTTTAGTCCAGTCAGCGATATCATCCACAGAGGTTCCAGCTGAGAAGAAGGATGAGCCATCACTGCCACAACAATCTCAGCCAAGCCAGCAGCCACCATCGGTCCAACACGTGTACTATGTGCATGCACCCGATCAGGGCCTGCCGTAGCAGCAGATGGTTGTCTACCAGCCAGACTTACTTCCATCATCAGATCCAGCCTTCCCACCACCACCCTTGATTCAAGAAGTCAATGGCATTTAGAGCAATGATGCACAACTGACCCATCCTACCGGACATGCACATGGTCAACAACAAGCCAACATGCAATACCACCAACCACAAGGTGGTCATTTTGAGAAGTCTTCGCAACCCCCTCAGTATCACCAGCCTTCACAGTACAACAACTAATGGAGGCAGCACAAGCAGTACCAGCAGTTGCAGTACTGCCAGCCACAACCATACCACCAGCATGCGGCTGCACCACCTCCACAATATCAGCATTGCTCTCCTCCCTCCTACTATCAGTACCAGCTTCCTCCACCTCCTCAGCACCATCAACAGTCGCAGCCTCAGCTCCCAAACACTCAGCAACATCGTGTTCTGCACACTGAACCTTCTGAGGTGAGTCCTACAAACCCTACCCTTAATTGGCTGGCCCAGCTTGTCAAAGGCCTAGCAGAATGATGAAGAAGCTAGACGACCTGACCGCCACCAAAACTTCCATTCCAGCACAGGTCGAAGCCAATCCCAATAGCTTCAAAAGAAGAGAGCAAGTAGAATGTGATGTCCAGTATGTGCCTGTAGAGTCAGATGATTTGATATTGCTTTATCTAATGCTATCACTTTGAGGAGTAGTAGGACCTTGCCTCCATCTGCCACAAACCACGAGAGGAATAAAGTTTCTACAAGTGAATCATCATCTTCTACATCAGCTGTGCCAACCACAGGGATGGGTGAGGAAGAAGAAGGAGGAGCCATTTCAGTTGCCACTCATCACCATCTCTACCAGCAAAAATAACAAAAAAAGCAAAAAAGCAAAAAAGACCAAAAAGATGCCAGTCGTACCTGATCTTACGCCAGCCGGCAGAGCACGAGGTCCAACTTTTTGCTTGTCCACCAGCACCAGCATCTCATATGTACTCCTTTTTGCGACCCAGATGTACAACATATTGTGTACAAGGATTTTGTTGTAAATAAGAATTCTATTTCTGATTTTAGTACTGTAAATATACCTTTCCTGCAGCAATAGAAAATTCCAAAAAAATGCAAAATGAAAGAGTGCATTATCTGATCCCGAAATTGTGGACAAACTAATAATTTGACTGTTGAGATTCTATTGATGAAGTCCATAGAATACATGCCCCTGTGAAGAAAGGTTTGAAAGAGACATGTATAAACAAGCGTCGAACAGCACGAAATAACAGACACCGACCAATTGAGAAACATGTTCTCACCATGGCCACGGTTGCAGCCAACAGCAATCTCCCACAAAAAGGCAAGACAAAGGAGCACCTTTAATCAGTTACAAGATTTTCGATCAAGTCTTCGAGCGAACTTTTCTTGACAACAGTTCTTCCATCATCCTCATGCCCTTGTGATTATTATAAGAATTTAGGCTAGGTCCTCTCAAGCAAACATGAATGATCCTTCAGTTTGCGGATCGATCCATCAAGCAACCTAGAGGTCTTTTGGAAGACGTTGTGGTAAAGGTGTGAGACATGCAGTTTCTAGCTGATTTTGTAGTCCTTGATATGGACTCACCCGTACCCTTATTCTAGACTCCTATCATCCTAGGTCGATCGTTTCTACGTACTTCAGAGGCCGTGGTTGACTATAGGTCTGGAAAGATCACCTTCAGCTCGGGCAACAACAGAATCACCATCGACATGATCAGCGAGCCTAAAGTCGTAAATGATAAGGGTCATGCAGCACTGTCTGAAGCAGACTGTGACTTCATCGCAGAGATCAGAGATACACCACTCTCTTTGAGTGATCCATGGATACAAGAAATCCTCTCTCTAGAGAAGGACCTGGAAAGCACAATCGACACTGGCTCTGAGGACATTTGGGAGACAGAATCAAATTTGTTGATGCATCTTTTTTATTCCACTGATTCACTCCAGCCTAAACCCAATGATTTCATTGTGAATCTATTTGGCACATTGTTAGAATATCAACATAACATTGAGTTCGGCCACCCTGCAAAAATTCAAGCAAAATATCCTTCAACCAACACCATTTTTGAAGTGACCGAGAAGCTGATTAGATCAGGATCGGAACTCAATCAACTTCCTGCAGAGCTGAAGTATGCTTTCCTTACGAGTGCAGACAACATGTATCCAATCATCAGCAGCAGGCTGACCCCAGAGTAAGAATCTCGACTTCTCGAGGTTCTAGAGAAAAACCACAAGGTACTTGGTTGGCATGTCTCAGATCTCCACGAGATAAATCCTGCATTGTGCTCACACCACATCTACCTAGAAGAAGATGCCAAGCCGTCCCGTGAGTTTCAAAGAAAACTGAATCCAAATATGAGGGATGTCATCATGAAAGAAACCATAAAATGGTGTGACACAGGCTTCATTTATCCCATCTTCGATTCAAAATGGGTGAGCCCCTTACATGTGGTTTCAAAAAGTCAGGGCTTACTGTTGTTACAAATGATAGAGGAGAGGAGATATCTACTCGAGTACTGACATCCTGGCGTGTATGTGTTGACTACCGCTATCTTAATGTAACAACGAAGAAGGACCACTTCCCCATGCCGTTCATTAATCAAGTTTTGGAAAGATTAGCTAGTAAGGAGTTCTTCTGCTCTCTGGATGGGTACTCCAGGTACAACCAAGTGGCAATCGCCCCTAAAGACCAAGATAAGATGCCCTTCACTCGCCCGTTCAGCACCTATGCTTTCTGAAGAATGCCCTTTGGATTGTGCAATGCACCAACGACATTCTAGAGATGCATGCTTGTAGTTTTCGCTGAGATGGTAGGCAATTTTCTTGAGGTGTTTATGGACTACTTCTCCGTCTATGGTGAAAGCTTTGATTCTTATCTTGAGCACTTGGACAGAGTACTTACGAAATTCTGTGAAGTTAATATGGTATTATCATGGGAAAAGAGCCACTTCATGGTCACAAAAGGGCTTGTGCTGAGTCACGTCATTTCCAAACGTGGCATGGAAGTCGACCAGGCGAAGGTGGATGTAATTACCAATCTCGAGCCACCTCAAACAGTTAAGAATGCGAGGTTTTTCCTAGGGTATGTGGGGTTCTACAGATGATTCATTCGTGATTTCATCTGCATTGCCCGACCTCTTACAGAATTACTGTGCAAGGAGATCGAGTTTATTGCTGATCAACATGTTCTCCTTTCATTCAACCAGTTAAAGGAGCTAATCACTCAAGCTCCAATCCTACAACTACCGGATTGGTCTCTTCCTTTTGAGATCATGACGGATGCGCCAGACTTTGTAGTTGGGGATGTTCTTGGACAGAGGAAAGGCAAGGAACCCTATGCCATCCATTATGCTAGCAAAACATTAGATGAAGCTCAGAGAAATTATACGGTGGCAGAAAAAGAATTGCTGGTTGTGGTATTCGCCCTTGAGAAGTTCAGATCCTATTTTCTCGGATCAAAGGTCACAATTTACAGTGATCACTCTCTGTGAGATACCTACAACAGAAGAAGGATGCCAAGCCCAGACTGATCAGATGGATCCTTCTCCTCCAGGATTTCGATCTAGAAATCAAAGACAATCCTGGAGTTTAGAATGTGGAGCAGATTATCTCTCCAGAATTGAGCAGCAAGAGCTTCCGCTGAGCAGTAAACCCATCACATACACCTTTCTCGACGAATCAATTTTGGCCGTGGATTCGCTCCCTTGGTATGTCGATATTGTGAGCTACCTCGTATCATGTGTGGTTACACAAGATTGGACGAAAATCAAGAAGGACAAGTTCTTGTCTACTATTAATTTCTACCAATGGGAAGACCCAGTTCTATTCAGGGAAGGAGCAGTTTACATTTGGCGCAAGTGTATTCCTCAAGAGGAGCATCATAGTGTCCTTGAGCATTGGCACTCGCTCGAATCTGGTAGACATCACTCTAGAGACTGAACAACAATGAAAGTACTGTAGTGTAGCCTCTGGTGGCCTACACTATTGAAGATGCAACAACATTTGTTAAATGATGCACCGACTGTCAGCGATTGAAAGGCACCCTCACAGCAAAAGATTCAATGCCCCTAAGATCATTCATGTAGCAGATGCATTCGATGCTTGGGGCATCGATTTCATGGGACCTTTCCCCAACAATCAAGGATTCAAACACATCCTTCTTGCCATTGATTTTATGAGTCGTTGGGTTGAAGCTATCCCCGCTCAAACCGCGGATAGCCGAACCGTGTGCTGTTTTCTAAAAGAAAATATCATCTTGCGGTTTGGGATTCTAAAGCTACTCATATCAGACGAGGGTAGTCACTTCATAAACAGAGAGGTCAAGAAGCTAACGAAGGAGTACAACATCGAGCACTGTGTCGCATCTCCTTACCATCCTTAAATCAATGGTACGGTTGAATTATCAAACAGAGAAATCAAGATGATCCTACTTAAGCTTATGAAGCCGGACAAAAATAATCGATCCCAACTCTTGAACTACGTCCTGTGGGCATACAGAACCGCTTACAAGTCTCCCTTGGGCATGTCACCCTACCGTCTTGTATATGGGAAACCATGCCATCTGCCTGTGGAATTAATCCACAAATCTTTATAGCTATCGATATATGTAACTTAGACTCACAACAAGGTGTTCATAAGAGGAAAGAAGATATGAACATGCTCTTGGAATTTGGAGACTATGCATATGATAACACACTGATGTACAAGGAGAAGGTGAAACACTGGCATGACCTACATCAGATGAAAGACCTTCAAGACTGGACAGAAAGTGTGGTTATTCGATGCGAAGTTGAATATGTTCCCAGGAAAATTAAAAAGCAAATGGACAGGGTCGTTTCAAGTTCGAGAAGTGTGTGACAATGGCAGCATTGCAATATCAGAATTGTCTCCTGATGCACAACCATTCGTTGTCAACGGTCAACTACTAAAACCTTACCTCGAGCATGACATCTTCTTGGTCGTTGTCGAGTCTATCCAAGTACTGCGCTCCGACGATATATCCACAACACTAGCCGCATCAAAAGATTTAGATCATGCAACTAAAAAACGTTTCCTTTAAGCTCTTATCTTTTCTTCTTTTCTTCTTTTTATTTTCAACTTTCATTTTCAATAAAAAAATGTGTATGTGTATCACCCCTTTTTGTCAGTCTTCTATACTCAGGACGTACCTTGTCCTAAGTATAGGGGGTGTGCACCCCGATCTATATCATTCTTTGATCTTGTCCCCCGTCCCCTCTTCTTGTCTATACTAAGGGATATCTTACCCTAAGTATAGGGGGAGGCAGTCTCAACACGATCTATTCATTCCCACCATTGACCCTCCCTACTTTGTGTACAGTCTGCTATACTTAGGATTATTTGATCCTACGTATAGGGAGACGGTCGACTTCTCATTTATTCATTCCTTCATTCGTTATTTCTTGGCTTTTCTATACTAAGTACGAGTTATGCCTTCTCTTTTGCTCTTCGATATATGAGGACATAGCTCAAGCTAAGTATAGGGGGTCGTATATACTACGTATATACTTTAGCCATAACTTGTACTTTCGTATGTTTATAATAATACTATGGCTAAAAATACTATTAAATTCATTAAAATCACATAATAAAAATATGCTTCTATCTCCTCAAACTCTTTTTGTACATACTTATTAAACTGTTTGAAAAATAGTTTGAAAAACTGTTTGGAAAATATTTTGTAAAATGTATTCAATCTTTGTAAAAAGCTTTTATTTGCAAAATTTATCTTCTTTACGTGAAATAAAATGTTTGAAAAATGATTTGCAAATGGTTTGAAAAATGGTTGCAAAAATATTTGAAAATTTATATATACTATTTGAAAAACCTTTGCAAAATAATTTTCAAATGCGTGTAAATGTTTGTAAAAATTGTTTGTAAAAATTATTTTGGACTATAGTTTTCAAAACTATTGTAAAATGATTTTCAAATAAGATTGAGGAGTGTACACATCATATTAAAATTCTTTATACATATGTCTATAAAAGTGATCACTTACCCCTTGTAAATCCTTTAAAAACCAAACTCTTGTAAATATAAGATTCATACCCATGTAAATATTTGTACCTATTTTCTTAGCCAAAATCTTTTGTTTTAAACGATCACAAATATATTTGCCAAACTAAAAATACTAAAAACATTTTGGAAAATAAAAGACAATTTGCATATGCATCATCTTTTCAAAAGTTCAAGACCCTAAAAAAAGTGCATCACGAAAATATTTTCTGTATTGTACATAGCATTTGTATAGCATTCACATTCTTTTTGGATTGAGCTTGATGATTGAACTAGTCTGAATAAAGTCAAAGATTGGAGCTAGGTTGGATCTTACTGCACTTAATTGCACGGGAACCTTTTGGGAACTAGATGTAAGGTACTTCAGGTCCATTGGGACTTAATTCTTTGGGACTTACTGCACCTGACTAAATAGAATTTTTTGAGATACACGCATGACTCTTGTCGGCCGTGACCTAATTAGACACTTGCACTTTTCACTTGACTCAACTCAATTGGAGCGGTGAGGGGAATGTATTTTTCGGTTTGAGACGCACACAAGTGGAAGCAATCGTCCTCATCTAGGGAGGGAAGTGCACTCCAACTCGATTCAGTAGCCATGAGGTCTAAAGACATGAGAGTGTGGGTTGCAATATGCTTCAAAAGAGGGATAGTCTTCTGGCTCAAGCGGAAAAACTCCCTATGTAAATGTTGTTGTAGATAGTATTTCAAAAAAAACTCCAAAAAAGTGGACATGCCTGATTGAAAATAAAATGCATGCCGGAGTATGTATATATGTTGTATAGTCAATAAGCAAGCTTAAGCATAAAAGCTATACCATGTGATCCTGCAGCTGGATGACTTGACTACATTGGTCATGCATCCCATGATAGGTAGCTACACTAGGTACCGTCCATTCTTCTCTTCACCCCCTCCTCTTGAGTCGGATGCCACTTGAACTTAGAAGGGAATACCCCGCTCCTTGAGGAAAGAATTACTGGATTGGGGAATTATTGGGTTTTCATTCTGGAGAAGTCAGATCCCTTGTCATTTCAGTTGGGGAGAGCCACCATCACTCACATTATACAAGTTAGCATCATAGTCATAAGGCTTTGCTTATGATATAGGATAGTTCTGACCTATTGAGTTGGTTTGACCAAGTTCGGTGACTCTCGAGGGTTGTTGTGGCTTAAATTGGTTCCGAACCAGCTTCCACACACATTTTCACATCGAGGTCTGACCTGAGCTCCAAACTATGATTTTGTAAAGACAATTTTAATAATTGAAATCAATTCCATTTCTTTCTTTTTTCTTTTATTCTTTATTCTTTTGTACCTATTGCATAAATTTTGCTAGGGTCTAGCAAAGGCAAGTATAGGGGGTGATGAATCTCCATTTCATCACCTTTATTCTATCATTTTGGCCTTGAAAACCATATCTAATGCATGTAAATAACATCAATTTGTACAAAATAACATCATTATTTTTTACATTTATTATGTAAATAATATTGTTTTTAATGCCAAAACTATAGAATAAAGAGAAGAAAAGAAAAAGAATAAAATATCAAATATATTTTATGACCCTAAACCCTGAGATTAAGTCAAGAATTGAGTTGGTCGATAAGGAATAAAGTAGGGGGGACAAGGGCCAAAAATACCATAAAAACCAATTTATTTTATACATTCAATAATTCATTTTTGACACCTATTTTATTATCTATTATTTATACATCAAATGAATAAACTTTGAAAATGAAAGTTGTAGATAATAATATAAATAAAAAATATAAAATTGAGTTTGCACAAAATAACATATAATGTACATTTTATACACAAAATAAAAAGCCAAAATCCCAACTTCACAGACTCGTATCTTCCAAATAAAAACTCAAAATGTATCAAAATCACTTTAATTGTATATAACTTTTAGTAAGCTATTTAATGGAGGTAGTTTCATAACTTTGGAGTTAAGGTGTGAAAGTTAGGTTTTGGACCCTCATTGTACATTATACCTAATTAAAACATTCATTTTATTTATTCATTATTTTTTTATAATATTTTTTTATAATTTTGTAAATATTATGTACAACTTATGTGCATATTAAACCAAAATAAAATCACAAAGAAAACAAAAAAAATAAAATAAATCTATTTAAATATATAGGTAAAATACCTATGATGATACATGAAACAAAAGGAGGAATCATTCTTTTATTATTTATTCTTTTATAATTTTATATTTTTGTAAATATTATTTATATTTTATAAAAATAAAAAGAGAAATTAAAACCCAATAAAATACATTAAAATAGAATAAGGTATATAAATCATAGATAAAATACCTATAAGTATACCTATAAAAGTTACATACCTATTTATTTAAGTGTACAAATAACATCATAAAAATATAATAAAATATTTTTATACACATGAAAATAAGTTGTAAATATATAAAATAAGTAAAATAAAACAATAAAATAAAATATACAAAATAAAAATAAAATAGCCAAAATATATATGAATATACCTATAAACATACACTTAAAAATTAACTCATAATAAATAACAATAAAAAATAAATAAAAATCATATTAAAATGCTACATTAAATAATAAATATTTTTTTTATTTTATAATCAAAATTAAAAAAAATTAAATGCTATTTTTAAATAATTATTTTCGAATAAAATTGTTGTTTTGTCCTTTTGTGGCCTACGTGGGCCAATCAGAGGCCAGGGTTTGTTGACCACCAGTCAACTCTCCCTGCACCTCTGACTTTTGTCAGAATCATCGTTTCCCTGGTTTTCTTGCATTTTCTCGCTTGATCTATCGATCAATCACGCTTGCTTCCTTTAGGAAAAATGATCATTGATCTTCCTAGATTCACGTCGACCTTCTAGATCGGTTGTACATCATCTCGATTCTCCCCCATTTCAACCGTAAATAAGTGTGCCAACCCTTGTCCATAAACAATTCCCTCGACTTCCATCGTCTCTTTGGTCACTAATCGAGTCTAGAAGTTCCTGTTCTTAGCCTAACGAGTTCCCTCGTTTAGAAGGATTCTTCTGGTGGCCGATAGAGCTCCAGGAAGATGGAGGTGCACCCACGGCCACCTCACCGGCAACCCTGCTCCCAGGGCGACCCCAGGTATAAGAGCTGCTCTTTCTTCTGTTTCAGGTACCTTTCATTCTCATATTTTAATTTTCGTCTTTTATTTCGCATTTTGATCAGTAGTTACCATAGATTAGGTTAGGCCCCTGATAATCACGGGATCGAGAGCGGTGGTATTAATTCACAAGGCGAATCAACAATCGATGTCTTGACCACTATAGAATCCTGTATTTAATCAACAATGAACCCACAATCAAATATCAAACAATGACAAACAATGTGGAGTCAAATTTATTTTTAACTCTACATAAAAGATGTATAGATGCAAGTACGTAGAGAGTTCGAACACAGGGAGCAAGGTAGGATAGATCAACAAGTGTGTGTGTGCGAATGTGATGTATTGTCTACACTATGCAATGCAAATGTTTTTGTGGGTTTTTAATTTTTAAAATTTTATTTAATTTTTAATTTTTGATTTTGTATTTTGATTTTTAATTTTCTGATTTTAAATTTTCTTTTTATATTATATATATATTTTCAATATTGGAATATACATACAATATAAAAAAGGGAGAATGAGGTATTTATAAAAATAGGGAAAAATATTCAAAAATTAGGAAATAAAGTATTTTTGGTCTTTTTATATTTTTATACTGTTTTTGTGATTTTTTGGGTATTTTTCAGAATTTTTTGGTATTTTTAAAAGCTAAAAGAAAGGAAAATAATGACTTAAGATTCTGGTTGAAAATAAAATGGGAAGGAAAAATACCAAACAGTATCAAAATTTTCCCAAATTAATTTAAAATAAATATAATAAAATATGAAACCTACAGGAACTGGATTTATATTTTTTAGATTTTTATAGAATTTTTTAGATTTTTTGGAAGTTTTTGGGTATTTTCAAATTTTTAAGGTTTTGGTTTTGAAATTTTTAGTAATTTTTGGACTGACACTAGAATAGACTCAAATACACAAAATATATTTTTTTGGAATTTTTCAAGGTATTTTGATAATTTTTTATGGATTTTCTAATGTAAACAGTGCTGAAAATGCATGTTTTTGATTTTTAATAAATATTAAAATACAACAAAAATGCAATGCAAAACTATAACGTGAATATGCAAGTTAACAGGAGCTTAAGATGATTTTTGTGGAATTTTTGGGCTTTTAGAAATGCATGAAATAAATAAGACAAGCACACAAAAATACTAAGCCTGGCAGGGGTATATATGCAATTAAACAAACATCCAGGGGTACAGTTGCAATTTCTAACAAAATATAACACTAATCAACAAAGTTCTTGGACCAATTACAAATTTCCAAAGCTGCAAGGGTATGACTGTAAAATACCCACCAGGGCGCGTGACTGGCACGCGCTTGGGAGGGACCTGCTGGTAATATCAACAATGCCCGAAGGCCTTAATGCAAAATAACCAAAACTTTTACACGTGGTCCACAAGTTCTCGTACTGAATCGAAATACGTAAACCCTGGAGGGGGTCTTCACAAAATGCCCTCCACCTCACGTGTACATGTCACATGAGGTGACATGGCTAGGACCAATGTGCGAATAGGAAAAGTTTGGGGTCTTTTTACAAATATTTCAAAATATTTTAAACAGCAAATGAAAGATTTCAGACTAAATAGAAATACAAAAAGGCACGGGGTAAAGAATGCAAAATACCCCTAAGCGCGCGATCCAACGACCGTGGCTTCTTCACTTAACACGTGGCGATGATCTGACAGCCGATGGCGCTTCGCTTCGACGTCTGAGATTAGATCTCAGATCGAGATATAATGGTGGAGGAGTGTTGACGATCCGATGGTCGACGAGCGATTTGGAGAGGCGGCCCGATCCAACGGTGGCGAAGCGCGTAGGAAGAACGGGGAAGAACGTCGGCGAGGCGAACTTCCCCGGGCTAGATCTCCGTGCTCCGATGGCTTCTGAGCGTCAAAATGGGGCTGCACCTTCCTAGGAGCTTCCTCTATGCGCGGGGATGTCCAAAACACCTCGGCGGTGGCCGAGGCTCGATGGGGCTGCTGGCGGAGCTGGAGGAGCTCGAGCGACTCCGGCGAAGGGCAAAACGACCTCCAGGCGTGCGTTAACATCAAGCACCTGCAGAAAAGCGTGAGAGGACCCAGGGCAAAGTGCTTGGGTCCTGCGGTGGCAGAGTGGTGGCATAAAGAGACGGAGCGGAGCTCGGCCGGAGGTGCGCTCCGGCGAGGGGATCTGATTGGATGATTCTCTCGATGGAAATAGAAATTTCTAGAGGGCTTTTAAACCTAAGACTAAGGGAAACAAAATGCAAGAAAAATGAAGATGGAATGGGGCATCCTCGACGGTGTATCACTGGAGGGAAGGTACCTCGACCGCCGGAGTTGGGGGAGGTGGTGGAAGCGCCTCAGGCCTCGCTCGACCCTCCTGAAGACCTCAACACGAAGTTGTCACCTTCCTGGAGGTTCAAGGATCGAAAGGGGAGCTAATCCTATGGGGGGGCGTTCGAATTTCAAATCAAAGTTGGTTTCTCGTTATATGTGGTTTGACCTGATGACTTGGGTGCTCCAAAGACCAAGGTGTATCGAGCACCACAGTGATCCGATCCTCGAGGAAAACGCTGGGCGGTGATGAGAGATGGACGAGGAATAAGTTCGCAGAAGGAATCATCTCAAATGGGTGAAAGATTTGCCCACGAAAAAATCGAGAAAACGAGTCAAAGGCTAGTCTGACAAAGGCTACAGGGGTGGAGGACGCCTAGTTGACCGGGGTCAACTAGGGTTTGCACCTGGTTGGTCCACGTGGACCAACCAGGAAAACCCTGGAAAATGGTTTTATTAATTCAATTAAAAATAGAAAATGGTC
This sequence comes from Ottelia alismoides, assembly GCA_037367405.1. NCBI lineage: Eukaryota > Viridiplantae > Streptophyta > Magnoliopsida > Alismatales > Hydrocharitaceae > Ottelia > Ottelia alismoides. The sequence continues at coordinate 556,136 of JAZKJV010004101.1, forward strand.
GAATTAAATTTTAGTTATTAAATAAAAAATATTTATTATTTTATGTAGTATTTTATTCTGATTTTTAATTATTTTTATGAGGTATATTTTTACAAGTTTACTTTATACCCTTTATAGGTATAATATCTATATATTTTATTCTTTTATTTTTATTTTGTGATTTTAATTTATTTATTTTAATTTTATTATTTTATATAATTATAACATACTTTTATATACTTAATTATATTTTTATTTTATTTTTCTGATATATTTTGTATTTTAATAAAATAGAGGTATGTATTATATAGGTATGTATATAGGTTCTATACCTATGTATTATATATATACAAGTATTTTATTTTATGTTTTATTTGGGTTTTTATTCTAATTTTAATACACATACTGATTATAAATAATATTTACAAAATTATAAAAATATAAAATTATAAAAATAATGAATAAATAATAAATTGAATATTTTAATCTGTACAAGTATACAATATGGGTCCAAAACTCAACTTTCAATCCGTAGCTCCGCCAAATGCGAAACCACCACCATTAAATAGCTTGTTTTATTCTATATACAATTAAAGGTGAGTTTGATGCATTTGGAGTTTTCATCTGTGAGATACGAGTCTGGGAAGTTGGGATTCTGGATTTTTATTCATACCGTAACTTTTTATCTGTACATTATTTTTCAGTGAAATCAATTTTGTATTTTTTTATTTAATTATCTACAACTTTTATGTACAATGTTTTTTTATTTGATGTATAAAAAGCGGAATCAAAATTAGGTCCCAAAATGAATAAAGAATGAATAGAAAACATTGTATTCTGGCCCTTATCTCCCCCTACTTTATTCCTTGTCGACCTATTCATCAAGATGCCTAGGTCTCAGGGTTTCGGATCATTAAATATTTACAATATTTTATTCTTTTTCTTTTCTTTTATTTATTCTATAATTTTGGCTTTAATTACAGTATTTTATACACTAATTAAATGCACATACATGAATGCTAAGAAGATGAATTTAATAGTATTTATACGCATTTGCTAGGGTTTTTGAGGCCAAAATGATAGAATAAAGATGATGAAATGTGGATTCATCAGCCCCCTCACTAGAGCTCTTGAACTCCGACCTTATTTCACGACGATCTGACCTCTCTTCGACTATCCAATCACCACCATCATCGTTCCAAATGCCTTCTCCATCCAATCCGATTGCGCATCCAACCGGATCGGCTATGTGATCCGTGAATCAAAGGTCCACGCCCGTCGATAGTCAGACCTTCGCTGCCCCCTTCATTCCTTGTGCATTTCAGCTTCAAAACTTTCGGGGTGATTCGCCCTGAGCCTTAGTATCCTTCTGTGAAGGTGCCGAGGCAAAAGGGATGCTTTTGGGGTGCTCATTAGCACCTGGACGAGGGTCCCCGGGTTCTTCTTCTTCCTTGACGTGCCAAGACCCCATCGCTGGGTTGTAGACCTTCTGAAGTACCTTGATCGATGTGGACGTGTTCCCCGAAGGTGTAGAGCTAAAGAGACCCATCAGACACCATCGATGGAAAGAGAAATCGCCATGCGAAGTTCGGGGAAGAATACCTTCTTCTCTGTTCTCCGCACGAAGCAACTACCGTCCGATGGAGGGAGCGACCCATTTCTAATCTCAATCATCCACCCTGCGCTCCCCTTAGCCGTTGATGCAAGTTCGACATCAGATCCGGAGCGACCAACGCCAAAGGGTCATCGCTCACTCGTGTCACGCCACATGTATTAGTAAAAGGAGCTCGACCGTCCGATGGCGCACATCAATGGGGTAAATTGTAAATTCTTTTCCCAATTTTTGTATTTATTTATTAGTCTTGTAAATAAAATGTAACACATTAAATAATGTGGAAATTTTGTAAATAGACCCATGTACTTCTGTTAATTGAATTTGGGTCCACTCCATATCACCTCATGTGTTGTCCCACGTGAGGTGGCGAAATTGCATGTATGCCCAAAGCATTTTTGTAGTTGTAAAATAGTCAATAAAAATTTAACATACTTGTATATTTTTGGCAAAATAGCATATGAGCCCTTCTTATTTATTTTATTTGCAATTATACCCTTTGTAAGGACTTGTATTATTGTGCATTTGATCTATTTACTAAAAATATCTAATGTGCTCCTAAAAATTCGCAAAATAGGGTTAGAAGCCTGGTTTCATGTAATTTCACATGAATTTATTTTGCATTTTTGGGCTTTTTTAACCATTTATTAAAAATCAAAAGGAGCTTCTTTTTATTCCGTCTACAGTATAAAATGCCAAAAATATAAAAACATGTCTAAAAATCCTAAAAAAATTATACAGATTTTATTTTTACTATATTTTAACTACATACAAAAAATCACTAAAAATGGAAAAAGAAAACTTTTAAAAATTGAAAACCCCAAAAATCTTCATAAAATCTAAAAAATCATTTAAAAACCCAAAAATATATTTATCTCTTTTATAATTTTCTTTATATAAATATTTATATATTAAAATTGATTTGAATAATTTTAGATATTATTTACTATTTTAAAAATTCAAATCAATTTCGAGTAATTAAATACCAGATTTGGGATATTAGACTTTAAAAATACAAAAAATTAGCAAAAATTCTAGAAAAATTACAGAAACATTAGAAAAATTTATAAACACAATAACATTTTTATTATATATTTTATTTATATTAACTGGTATTTATACATATATTATTCTATATGTATACATATATCCTTATATATTATATATATATGCATTTAAAAGAAAAAGAAATATGAAAATCTACAAATATAAAAAGAAAATATAATATTATAAAAAAATAATATAATAATTTTAAAAATTAAAAGCCCACAAAAATTATATATGTATATACATGATAACTGACATGGTTGTAAATAAACTTTTTATTCATAAATAACCATAAGCTACCTATATTGCTCTCTGTGGTTCGACCTCTACTTGCTTATTCATTATGCATCTTGTAGTAGAGAATTATAAATTTTAACTCCATATTTTTGTTATTCATGTCTCTATCTAGTTATATATTTTCAGTAAATTGTAGAAAGGAAATCACTCTTAATTTTAATTACATTTATGTCCTTTCCAGTACATGCATTTTTTTGATTGTTTTCTATTTATTAAAAATATCATCCATGCTCCAAAAATTCTCAAAAAATAAGTTAGGTGCCTATTAGCGTATACATTTACACTATATTTTTGTATTCTTAGGCATTTTTAATATTTATTAAAAATTAAAAGAGTACATTTTTGCCTCTATTTGATTTAGAAATTCCAAAAAGGTATAAAATTATTTTTAAAAATTCTTTAAAAAATATATTTTTATTATATTTTTTTAGCATCTTCAAACAAAAAATTCCTAAAAATAAAAAATCATAAAAATTAAAAATATCCAAAATAATTTATAAAAATATAAAAATCCCAAATTTCCAAAATAGCCCTTTTTATCTATAAATTTCTTTTTTGTATATATTATTATCTAAAAAATTTTAGAAAATTTTTACTTTATTTCTATTTTAAATTCCAAAACAATTCGACATTTTTATTCAATCCTTGTTTTAGGATATTTTTGAATTTAAAAATATTAGAAAATTAATAAAATTATCTAAAAATAAAAAAATAGTAAAAAAATATTCAAACCCCCCAAAAATTTTATTTTAGATATTTTTATATATTTTATTAGTATTTATAATTGTATAAGCCTATACTATATATATCCTTATATAAGCTTGTATTGTATATTTTAAAAAAGAAAAAAATAAAAAAAATCAGAAAATATAAATGAAAATAAAAAAATATAAAATTAAAACAATGCAAAATATATATAAAAATTAAAATCCATTAAAAGTACAAAATCAAAACCCACACACAAATAGACAAGAAGAACACATATTTTTGTACATTATTGCCTGATCTATCTAGTTTGCTCCATGTGTTCGACTCTCTACATGCTTATGCCTATACACATCATTTGTAGAATTATGATAAATTTCAACTCCACATATTTTGCTTTTCATTGCTTTATACATATTGCGATTAATTACTGAATTATCAGGGATTTGTGAGAGGTCGCTTCGACGATTGTTGATCCGTCTTGTGGATTGATAGGACGTCCACAAATCCCTGATTTTTAGACTCTAGACTAGACACCGAGACCAAAGCAATATTGACTTGGTTGATAAGAATAAAGTAGGGGGAGATAGGGCATCAAATTTTACAAAAAATACATCAATAATCCTAATTCGATTCACAATAAATAGCCTTTTGGGCCCTATTTTATTTTCTATTTTACACACCTCAAATAATAAAACCCTCAATATGAAACTTGTTCATAAAATACAAAGAAAACAAAAAAATATTTGACAGAAAAAATAATTCACAGTGCACCCAGTACACATAAAAGGAAAAACCAAAAACAAAACTTCCCAGAGCTGTATCTCCTCCATACAAACTCAAGATCGACAAACTCACCTTTATTATTCATAAAATTTATATATCTATCTAATGAAGGTAGTTTTATTAAAAATAGAGTTAAGATACAAAAGTTGGCTTTTGAGCCCCCTATAATACCTTATACATGTATATTATATTCAATATATTCTTTCTTTATATTTTTACATTTCTTGTATTTTTATATACTTGTAAATATCATTTGCAATATAAACACAAATTTAAAGCATTGAAAATACATTAAAATAAATTAAGTATTAAAATATATAGATTTACTGTACATATAAAGATTATACACTTATTTATTTATGTAAATAGAAAATCAGAAAAAATAAATAAAAATAGGGTTTTTATCAGTTCTACCCCTCTGAGATATTGCCATTTTAGTTATGCCCCTCCCTTTTGGGAATATCAGTTGTGCCCCTGACTTCTTTCTCTATTATCACATGTACCCTTCCGTCAGGTCGACCGTCAAAAAATTAAAATTACCATGATTTATTCAAACTATGGTGTGGTTAAGAGGGGCATTTTGGTCAAAATAAAATCTCCACCTCCATTCTCCTAACCCCACAAGTGAATCATCGGAGCTGGAATGCGTCACCTCTTCCTGTTGCTGCAGCGTTGCTGCTCCTCCGACCGCTAACTCTCCCAAGTGCACGCTCAGATCCTCCTCTACGACCTCTTGCACAACCCATGCCTCCTCCACAAGCTCTCCTCTGCTGCCTCCTGTAGATGCCTTGTGAGGTGCCCCATGCCCCACATCTCCCTCGCTCTCTACAATTGCATAAGATAGGACTCCGATGCCTGACCCAGCAGATACAACTACTCCTTCCTGTCAAACGCATGTGCATCCCCCGACTTCTTACTCCAAAGTGCGCATGTGTACGGGAGCGCTGCGAGGACCGGCCTTCTCTCTAGCATCTTTGTTCGGACCCGTCTTGTCAACGTGGATTCCTTCAATGACATAGATGATGATGCACGCCTCCGGTGACCTAGACGACGATGCATGCAAGTTGTTCGACGAAAAGCCCTGATAAAACGTAGCTTGTTGGAATTCGATTGGTTGGAGCAGCAGGTAGGGATGGGCATTGGGCTGGGCCGGCCCGACCAAGCCTGAAGCCCGACCCCAAAAGCCCGGCCCAGCCCAAGCCCAAGAGGACATTGGCCCGGTCCTGAGCCTAAAACATAGACCCAATTTTTTTGGGCCAGGCTCGGGCTTGGCATGGCCCAACCTGACCCGGCCCGAGTCCCAGCCCGACATAGGCCCGAGTGGAGGACGGTAGTATGGCCCGAGATTGAGCCCACGACCCAGCACAAATGTAGCCCGCGGGCCTTAGTTAGGGACATATGTCCCCTCCCAGTTCCCTCCCCTCACGCCAAACATGATTGATGCCATAGGCTCCTAACCCCTCACTGATGAAACTCGATTTCATCATCATAATTTTCCATTATTAACCCCCTTGCTTATTTGTGTGTCAATAAAATCCATATAATATCTTGTAATTATCCGAGTCTTGAATAAGTTAAAAATCACAAAAAATGGCAAAATTAAAATCTGTGGTATTTTTAGCCTTAAAAGTACCCCTAAAAATATTTTGTATCTTCAGTTGACTTCATCTCCATTTTTAGTTAGCATGAAACTTGTAGATCTCATCGAGATCTAGAACTTTCATGTTTTGAGTTTTCTCAAATTCGGCCTTTTGACCCTTTAGAAATCAACTTCTTTCTCGGAATAATCCGATTGGGCCACGTGGCCCGTTCTGGGTGAGCCACGTGGCCCGTCTCCCTTTGCACTATCTGCCCGTCCTCCCAGCCGTTGGATCTCCTTCTGATCCAACAATCCCACTCTATCCACACACGCTTGTTTCCTAGCCGTCTGATCTTCCCCCATCTCTGATCTGCACCTCCCGTGAGCGCCTCGTCCATAGCTTGCCACGTGGCACGTTGTGCACCTTCCGATCTCGCCTTTATCTCTTTGATCACCACCGTCCACTGCCACTCTGATAACCACCATCCGATCAACGTTTGGAGTTCAAATCCTCACCATCCAAATCCACGACTGACCACGACATCCGATCACATCATCCCAGAATCAATCTATGCCGCTCGTTAGCGCTCGACTAACAGTCGTTGGCTCTCGCAATCCAACGGTCGAACGCCATCGTCAACCTTGCAACTGCCCTTCCTCTCACATTCTCCACCTCGCGCGGTGACTCCCCCCTTCCCTTTTTCTCCGCAACGCCAGCCGTCCTCTCCACTCTCTCAATAGCCCACGTCCTTCAACCATCTCCCCCTTCCTCGCGGGCATGACCACCATCCACGATCCTCCTCCAGTCGCCCCAGATTTCCCTCTTAATCCACGACTCCACCCATTAGAACTGCCATGTTCTTCCCTCAAATACTCCGTCAGCTCCCTCGTCCACACTTGTCCAACTTTACGTGGGGAGGAGCCCAAACCTCTTCCACCTCCCTGTGACAGGGGGAGGTGAATGGATCGAGCGAAGACGGCCCCACACCCCCGGTGAGACCCGCTGACCTCCATGGCGACGTCGTGGTGGCCCACGCCTTGCCTGAGCTCGCTGGATCAGCCGACCAACATGTGCGACGACCCCGAGGTCCTCCAAGGACCTCGAGCCCAGGCCTCCGCTCCGCCCGACCAAGTTAATCCCTCTCCGACCTCCTCTGTATTTTTTCCAAATTTTGCCCAAGTAATTAGGCTTCTCCCGATGGTTTCACCCTCCATTGAATCCCCTCCGAGCTTCATCGCACTACCCCCTTTCACGCGCACAGCTCCGGCCACCATTCTCTTCCTCCATACCCCAGATCACCTCCGACCCCTCTCCTCCGCCTTCCACGGCGGAGGAGCACCGAGCTCCCGCCTTCTTCATCCACAGAGCTTCCATTCCACTCACGCACACACGTCTTTTGCTTCGGTTATGTGTTACTAACTATGCAGGTCTCCGAATATCGCAATAGTCGGAGATCCATCGGAGCTGGATTCGTCAACCTCACCATCATCATCAACGCTCTGATGGGCTGATCCAAGAGGCCCTGTGTCTTCCCTGAGCTCCCAGTCGTCCCAACATACTTCCAAGGAGCTCCGGGGAGGTCCACAGTGTTCGAGCACCCGCGGCGGAGTTCGAGCTGCTTCGCCGGAGCTCGACTCCCGCCGCCTCTTGTGTCTGAAGAAGGAGGTACAGTGGCCGTCAGATGGTCTTATCCCTGTGACCATCTGACGGCCCAGATGAGGACACGTCTACGACTTCAAGCAGCACAGGTACCGTCGGATCCGTTAGATCTGGCGGACATCCATTGGCCACGTGTCAGTCTCAGATGATCTCCGAGCCACATGATCGGACCTTTAGGTTTGGATCTCACAAACCTATTCCAAGCCTGCATCGAGACAATGCCAACGCCTGAGCCTAGCCGAAGCAGCCGAGCCTCCTCCGAGCCACAAATTGCCCTGAGCCTAGAGATAACACGTGCACAGCACGTGCGATCTGGGCAATTTGCAAAGAGGCCCCGCCATCTTCTTTAATTTGCATACAGGTCCATATCACGTGCAGTACACATGCGTAGTGGGTATTTTGCATTGATACCCTCGTGGTTTTCATAATTACAAAAATACCCATGTACGTGTGGGTCATTTATAGGGAAGGTCCCGATCTTTTTCATTATTACATTTTAGTCCTTCCAAGGGGCCTGTTTGTAATTTTATTTCATGTTTTCTTTCAGTTATGCCCTTGTCTTCTTTATTGCTTATCTTGAGCATCATATTTCAGTTTCAGTTGATTTCAGTCTCATTTTAAAGCTTGCTTGACGTACTTTTCAGTGGCATATTTAATTTCTTATTCTGGACACATGAATTTTGATGTATTATTTTGTTAGCCATGTGTCTCTTATGTGCCTTGTTTAACTTGTCAATCAAGTCTGTCACCTAACTTAGACCCAAAATTGACTTCTTGTTAAATTTGCTCACCATATTTATTCTGATCTAGGGCATAATATTTGTCTTGCATTGCATCACATTTATTTGCATTATTAAAATAAAAAAATGCACGTTTTGTTTTAATGCATTGTCTTGTCCTCATGCATACTTTGGCCTATTTGTCTTTAACTCAACACTTAATTAATGAATAGAAATCTGGATAATACGAGAGAGGCTCGTGTCCCTGAGTTCGACCTTGGTTTCTTACCAAGTAAAAATAAATACGACCATCTGATAAATTAATTTGATGGTCTTTGGTGAACCCAATTCGGCCCGATTGCAATGATATCTTAAGTGCTAATTCAACACTATTAGAGGGCCGAATTTGCGGTTCATCAAATGACGCCGTTGCCGGGGACACGGCTCATTTCTTGTATTATTTGAAATTTTATTTATTTAATTAAATGCTTTATTTTATAGGTCAACTTGTTCATTTATGTTGCATTACAAAAATTTTCTTTTATATTTGATCTCTAACCTTTGTTTCTGTGGCAGGGCCCTTGATCATTCAAGGCGGCAATGAGCTGGCGTTTCCCGCTGCGAGGAGCCACAGAAGCATAATTGGAGCAAATAGAAAAGAAAGAAAAAATTGTGTCACTTATTTTTATTTTTATACATGTAATATTCGTCTTTTACAGCGGTCTTCGATCGAAGACTCGTGAGTGTAATCGAACGAATGTGGTTGTGTGGGGATCGTCCCCACTTGAGTGTCGACCTAGGACCAGGTACGCAACTCTTCGAGCTTATTTTATTTTCTATTTTTTTACGTGCTTGCTCGTAGGTAGCACACACTAAATTTTTTTTAGACGCATATAATCTCGCTTCACTTAGCCAAATTTAATGGATATCGTTCCTTGCTAATAGAAGCATGATTAGGTGCGGCTTTTTGATGGACTTGCACACATGAGTTTTGGTTTTTAAAACAACCCCAGTTCTCACGTATTTTCGTCAAGTCACTGCATGTTTCATCGCTCAGCTTAGATCGTGGTTTTTATCGAATACATGGTTTTTCTCGGTTTCCCCTCCTAGCTTGATCACCTTGGTTAAACGGAAAATGGGAATGAATGGTAGACGATGATTGCTTGATTTTGTGCTCACCTTAATTCAGTGACAACCTAAAATAATTGGGATCGTTAATTGTAAGTCAACTTAAAAATAGAGTAAAATATTATTTTGGGAGAGCAACACCCTTGGTTACGCTGTGATTTGTACTTAATATTTTCTCCACGTAAGCATCTAATGTTTTATCACCAATAAAACCGACAAGATAATAAACCAACCTCGATTGGTTTCATGTGTGAGTTGGTGAAATTTAGGGTCTTGCATGCTTGATTGAGCCATGTTTGCTTCGATACACTCCCTAGAGCCTTAAACACTCCATTCATCTCCACAGATTCATCCGCTCACTAGTAAATCCATCCTTCTTCTTCGTTCACCTTGGGTCTCTTCCAACATCAAATCTCCATCTTTATACTTAGGCTAATCTCAGCCTAAGTATAGGGGGGGACCCGAGCCCCCGTGATTTTTTCTACTCTCCTTTCCTTGCCTTTATACTTAGGTTATTTCTAACCTAAGTATAGGGGGAGCCCTCCTTGGTTCCCGTATATTTCTCTATATTTAAATGGATCTATGGACTTGTATCATCTAGTGCTATGAGGACATAGCAAAGTTTAAGTATAGGGGGGGTATACCGTATATACAGTATACTTACTTTAGCTATTATCTGAAAATTTTGGAAAATTTAAAACTTTTTAGTTAAAGTAAAATCCTTTGAACTAAGTGGACTCAAATGTTTTTCACGGCTTTTTCTATACTATGTTACACTATTTTGCTAAAAATATTTTAGAAAATGATTTGAAGAATGAGTTTTTATTGTTTTGAAAAATCTTTTGAAAATGTTTTGAAATTTTTTACTTGTGTGACATGGTTTTGAAAAAATTCTTCCGCTTTTCAAGGAAAGTAGAGTCTAACAATTGTTTTAACCTTTAAAATTTAAATCCATAAAAATGAGAAAAATCCAAAAATCCTTTAGGAGTCATTAGTGACTACTAAACTCAATTAAGTAGCCACATTCAGTGAGGGTTCACCCTTAGCAGATTGGGTGGTTTAGAGGACATCGTGCAAGGCCCTGTCCTCAAGCAACATGCTCCAGCCTATACTTACACCCATACTGGCTGAATGCAGATCCATCTACGTAATTGAGTTTAGGCAGTCCTAATGTCTCTTGAAGTTTTTAAAAAAATGTGTGTTTTTGAATGAAGGACTTGGATTAATCGTCTACATCCACACTTCCACCCAGGATCTGAGATGTTCAAGGAACCTTAGTTTTATGAGGACTTGAGATTTTAGGTTAACCAGCCTTAGCCATCAGGGTCTTAGACTTAATCATCCACATTTCCCTAGATCTCTAGATTTGCATGCTATATTTCACGCTTAGTCTCAGACAATAAGAATATGATTAGCACATCACATGCACGGCTGCGGTTTTGATGAGATGTGTTGACTTTTCACCTGAGGGATTGGGATGAGAGATTCGAGTCTGGACTTGATCTAATGATACTCGAAGATGGGATAAAATCTTTGGAGACTTTATGAAACCTGAGTGTCAGCAAATATTAGCCAGTATGAGAACTTGGTTCTTATACTAATATCTTGATATTGACCTAAGTGCCAGGGTGTGAATAAATAAAAAATTGTTGATCAATGTGCGTCAACTCTTGGTAAAAGCAGTGAAGCTAGTAAAAAATTATACAAATCAATGAAATGTCAAAGACAAGCTCTCATTCCACAAAGTCAAATATCAAAGAGCTTCCACCAAAGGCGAGCGCTCCCAAACATTTCAAAGTGTCCACTTGGACCACCGCTATTAGGACCAGGAGTCGGGCTTGCACCAAAAAAGGGCTCTGCATCGTAAATGCTACAAGTATGGGTGTCGAAGGTACGATAGGTACTCAAAAAAGATACACCCCGGTGTATTCCCAGGAAAACAAGAGCAGACGGCTCCAATTTCTCTTGACGGACACACTGATCAACACCAAAAAAAATGTGTTGCGTAAAAAGGCACTAGAGAGAATCCTTGTTCCAATGAGAGGGAGAGAAGAAATGACACAATCTCATGCCCTCCATTACTGGCCTTCCATCTATATTTTCTAAGTATGACAACTAAAGAGACGGTGAACTGGATGCAAGATTTGATTTATTCCCTAGTGTTGAGGATTGAGTCCTTAGGAGAGTTTCTCAGACCAAGACCTTAGGTGAAGTTTTGACTCTACTCTCGTGAACGCAGTCAACACTGAATGTCATATCCTTAGTGTATATGTACATCAGAGAGAGTCTAGATAATTAGAGGAATTGGGTGCCTCTTGATTAAGGTTGGGTTGAACTCTAGAATTTTTGGACCTCTAAAGTTGAGTAGACTTGAAAAATTAGTTCATGTACTCACATGCACAAGGGGGTTAATCCAGCTTACTCATTCTCTTTGATGCTCGAGGACGAGCATAGTTTAAAATAGGGGGATGATGAAACTCGATTTCATCATAATAATTTTCCATTATTAACCCCTTGCTTATTTGTGTGTCAATAAAATCCAGATAATATCTTGTAATTATCCGAGTCTTGAATAAGTTAAAAATCACAAAAAATGGCAAAATTAAAATCTGTGGTATTTTTAGCCTTAAAAGTACTCCTAAAAATATTTTGTATCTTCAGTTGACTTCATCTCCATTTTTAGTCAACATGAAACTTGTAGATCTCATCGAGATCTACAACTTTCATGTTTTGAGTTTTCCCAAATTCGGCCATTTGGCTCTTTAGAAATCAACTTCTTTCTCGGAATAATTTAATTGGGCCACGTGGCCCGTTTTGGGTGAGCCACGTGGCCCATCTCCCTTTGCACTATCCGCCCGTCCTCCCAGCCGTTGGATCTCCTTCTGATCCAACGACCCCACTCTCTCCACGCACGCATGTTTCTTAGCCGTCTGATCTTCCCCCATCTCTGATCTGCACCGCCCGTGAACGCCTTGTCCATAGCTTGCCACGTGGCGCATTGTACGCCTTCCGATCTCGCCTTTATCTCTTTGACCACCGCCGTCCACTGCCAATCTGATAACCACCATTCGATCAGCGTTTGGAGTTTAAATCCTCACCATCCAAATCCGCGACTGACCACGACCATCCGATCACATCGTCCCAGAATCAATCCACGCCGCTCGTTAGCTCTCGACTAACAACCGTTGGATCTCGCAATCCAACGACCGAACATCATCGTCAACCTCGCAACTGCCCTTCCTCTCACGTTCTCCACCTCACGCGGCGACTTCCCCCTTCCCTTTTTCTCCGCAACGCCATCCTTCCTCTCCACTCTCTCAGTAGCCCACGTCCTTCACCCATCTCCCCCCTTCCTCGCGGGCACGACCACCATCCACGATCCTCCTCCAGTCGCCCCAGATTTCCCTCGTAATCCACGACTCCACCCATTAGAACCGCCCTGTTCTTCCCTCAAATACTCCATCATCTCCCTCGTCCACACTTGTCCACCTTTACACGGGGAGGGGCCCGGCCCTCCTCCACCTCTCTGTGATAGGGGGAGGTGAATGGATCGAGCGAAGACGACCCCACACCCCCGGTGAGACCCACCGACCTCCATGGCGGCGTCGTGGTGGCCCACGCCCCGCCCGAGCTCGCTGGATCGGCCGACCAGCTTGTGCGACGATCCCGAGGTCCTCCAAGGACCTCGAGCCCAGGCCTCCGCTCCGCCCGACCAAGGTAAACCCTCTCCGACCTCCTCTGTATTTTTTTCCAAATTTTGCCCAATTAATTAGGCTTCTCCCGATGGTTTCACCCTCCATTGAATCCCCTCCGAGCTTCATCGCACTACTCCCTTTCACGCGCACACCTCCGACCACCATTCTCTTCCTCCATACCCCAGATCACCTCCGACCCCTCTCCTCTGCCTTCCACGACGGAGGAGCACCGAGCTCCCGCCTTCTTCGTCAACAGAGCTTCCATTCCACTCACACACACACGTCTTTTGCTTCGGCTATGTGTTACTAAATATGCAGGTCCCTGAATCTCGCAATGTTCGAAGATCCATCAGAGCTGGATTCATCAACCTCGCCATCGTCATCAGCGCTCTGATGGGATGATCCAAGAGGCCCGATGTCTTCCCTGAGCTCCCAGTCGTCCCGACACACTTCCATGGAGCTCCGGGGAGGTCCACAATGTTCGAGCACTCGCGACGGAGTTTGAGCTGCTTCGCTGGAGCTCGACTCCCACCGTCTCTTGTGTCTGAAGAAGGAGGTACTGTGGCCGTTGGATGGTCTTATCCCGGTGACCATCTGACGGCCTAGATGAGGACACGTCTACGACTTCAAGCAGCACAGGTACCGTCGGATCTGTTAGATCTGACAGACATCCATTGGCCACGTGTCAGTCTCATATGATCTCCAAGACACATGACCGGACCTTTAGGTGCGGATCTCACGAATCTATTCCGAGCCTGCATCGAGCCAATGCCAACGCCCGAGCCTAGCCGAAGCAGCCGATCCTCCTCTGAGCTGCAGATCGTCCCGAGCCTAGAGATAACACGTGCACAGCACGTGCGATCTGGGCAATTTGCAAAGAGGCCCCACCGTCTTCTTCAATTTGCATACATGTCCATATCGCGTGCAGTACCCATGCATAGTGGGTATTTTGCATTGATACCCTCGTGGTTTTCATAATTGCAAAAAATACCCCTGTTTGTGTGGGTCATTTACAGGGAAGGTCCCGATCTTTTTCATTATTACATTTTAGTCACTCCTAGGGACCTGTTTGTAATTTTATTTCATGTTTTCTTTTAGTTATGCCCTTGTCTTCTTTATTGCGTATCTTGAGCATCGTATTTTAGTTTCAGTTGATTTCAGTCTCGTTTTAAAGCTTGCTTGATGTACTTTTTAGTGGCATATTTAATCTTATTCTGGACACATGAATTTTGATGTATTATTCTATTAGCCATGTGTAGCCATGTGTCTCTTATTACTCAACTTGTGCCTTGTTTAACTTGTCAATCAAGTCTGTCACCTAACTTAGACCCGAAATTGACTTCTTGTTAAATTTGCTCACCATATTTATTCTGATCTAGGGCATAATATTTGTGTTGCATTGCATCACATTTATTTGCATTATTAAAATAAAAAATACATGTTTTGTTTTAATGCATTGTCTTATCCTCATGCATACTTTGGCCTATTTGTCTTTAACTCAACACTTATTTAATGAATAAAAATCTGGATAACACGAGAGAGGCTCGTGTCCCTGAGTTCGACCTTGGTTTCTTACCAAGTAAAAATAAATACGACCATCTGATAAATTAATTTGATGGTCTTTGGTGAACCCAATTCGGCCCGACTGCAATGACATCTTAAGTGCTAATTCAACACTATTAGAGGGCCGAATTTGCGGTTCATCACTCATGCACGAGAAACCCAAATCCCACTCCCAAAACCCCAAGTTGTATTGTCCTCCAAGCCTCCAAGCTTAGCTGCTAAGGTATATCATTGTTGAAGAATCTTTTTTTTATTTTTCGATAGCAACTGAAATTTAGTTATGTGGCGGTTTTAGAAATTTTGACATTGTATTGTCACTAGAACGTCATTGTTTTACAATTAAAGAGATTGATTTACAATTTTACAATGTTTTTTTCATAAGTAATATAATATTATTCCCCATTTTTTGGTTAATGTTTTGTATCTTATATTACATGCGAGGAGGATGGTATGTTCAATCTAGGGGTTTTTTCAGGCTATAAATCATCCATGTAGTCACATCTCTTGAAGTAGGAAAGGATTGAGTGTTTTCAGGAGGAATTCGTGGCAGTTAATCATGAGGAGCTCAAGGTGTATTTGTATAGGTCCGCAGAACATGTCTAGTCTTGGGCCGGGCCTAGGCTTAGGCCGAACAACAACAAGATTTGCAGCCTAGGCCTGGCCCAAGGCTTGAAATAATTAGACGGGCTTGGGCCTGGGCCCGGCCCAGCCCGACCCATACCCATCCCTAGCAACAAGGGGCTGGGGTTGAGGGGGAGGAGCTCAGGTCAGGCTGGGGAGGCGTGGGGTTGGAGGGAGGGCGGTGGGGGAGGTGCGGGGCAGAGGGAGGAGCAGGGGGTTGGGATGATGGGAAGGAGCCCGGGACGGGCTGGGGGAGGAGCAAGGGTGAAGGAGTAGACACGAGGGTAGAAGGGGAGGCATGGGGTAAGGGGGAGGAGCTGGGGGTGGACGGAGTATCTGGGGCCGAGGGGAGGAGGCGGTGGAGGAGGAGCAGCAGGCTGAGGAGGAGGAGGAGAAGAGGAGGAGGAAGAAGATGGAGGAGGAATAGGATGGGATACCTTCCAACCCTCTTTTTTAAAAAGTAATTCTGACTGTATCCTCAAAGTTATCGTTCATTAGCATTGAGGTTGGACGGTCACTAACCCGAAGGATATAAGTGATAAAACGACAAGAAGTTAGGGGCACAACTGATATTCCCAAAAGAGGAGGGGCATAATTGAAATTGCAATAACTTAGAGGGGCACAACTAATAAAATAGATAAAAACTTGAATATGTATTAAACATACTATAAAATATATAAAATATGTGTATCCAATAATAAAATACCAAAAATAAAATAAAAATAAAATACACCGAATGTAATTATACCTATGTATATACATGTAGAAACTAACACCTACTAAATTAGCTTATAAATATAAATAAAAATTATAATTAAATACTACATAAATAATTGAACATTTTTTTATTTTAGCATTTAATTTATAAAATCAATCCCTATTTTTTGGGTTAACAAGGGAATTAGTTCTCGAATTTCCCTGATTGGTCCACGTGGACCAATCAGGAGCCTCCGTGAGTTGACCTAGGTCAACTGCACGGTCCTCCAGGCCCCCCTTTTTTATAGACCATGCATTCCCCACCTTTCTCCATTTTTTAGTGACGATGCGCTACTCGATGGTGCTCGATTTCTACACAAGATCTCTTCCCCATACACTCCTTAACCTCACCTATGCCTTTGATTGTTCATTTTCTTGGTAAATCCACGACCATCTCATGATTAATCCCTAACTCCTCTTATGTATAAATAAACCCCATCATCCCTCCTTTTGATTTTCTATCCTTTTCTTCATCCATAACCCCAAATTGGAGTCACTGGGTTGAGGTTTCTGGTGACGACAACAACTTCCCCAACCTTTTCGGTGTAAAAAGGTCGAAGATAGATGGTTCACGACCTCACTGGAGCTCTTCCCATGAGCCTTCTCTTACTCCCTGTTCGTCAGTTATGGGTTGCTCCGAATAGTGTAGCTAGCTCGTATTTTAAATTCTTAATTTAGTTTAGTCCTTAATTTCATCTAATAGTCAGTAGATTAGTTTAAGTTATCCATTTTAGTTGGATGGAGCTTTCAACTCCAACTCTTATTCCATGTATTTCACTTGTTCTCGACCCGCCATTTCACTCCCCCTTCGTTCTTCATTGCTTTCTTTGCAAAACTCCTATCAATCCATCCTTGATTCAGCATGAATCAAGGGGAATCGAGTTTCATCCTTCATCACCGCTCGAAGCTCTCCATCTCATTCCATTTACTGTGCAAATCAACTTTAAGCAGGGTCGAGTTGATTCACCCTGAGCCATTCTTTATTTCTGTGCAGGTGCATCATCCTAGGAGCCTCAAGGATTGAGTAATTGAAGGCATATCAGGCCTCGAGGCTGCTCTAAACATTGAGAGCCCCATGTCCTTTTCGTTAGGACTTGGAACCATTTGGAGAGGACATGCAGATGAGGCGGAGCCGCGACAATGTATTGGGCTAGTCAGGGAAGAAAACTGAGGTTGGAGACGTTAGGATCATCGATTGAAGTCCTGAGAGCCATCGGATTATACCTCAGCTCCAGAATCTATCTCATTTGTTGGATTAGGGTTGAACCGTTACGCAATTCCAGCCGTCCGATTGACTTTAGTAAGCCACATGGTGTGCGCTGCGCCATTGGATAATGCCCCCGAGTAATTTTTACAAAAGCCTTACTGCCTTTTTATATTTGTTTAAATATCCCTGTAAATATATTATCTAGCTTAAATATTTATTTAGCAATTGCATATGACCCCATGCTCTTGTTGATAACTATATATAGGTCCTCATGCCTCACGTGTTGCACAACATGAGGCATTGTGATATTTGCATAAAATACCTCCGGCTTTTATGTATTTATGTTTAGTCTTTAAACTTGTATATATAGTGTTATTTTTTGGGATAATTATATGTGTACCCTTGACTTTTATTTTTATTACAAATATACCCGTGCTAGTCTAATATTTCTATTTATAATATTCTATTTTTATTAAATATCTCCTATGCTCTAAAATCAAGGGGGAAAATATGATAGATGCATGATAAGATACTTGTTCACATTTAAAATTTGGGTTTTTATCAGTTATGCCCCTTTGAGATATTTCAATTTCAGTTATGCCCCTATCTTTTTTAGAATATCAGTTATGCCCCTACCTTTTTGCAAAATTCACAGTTCTGCCCTTCTATTAAGGTAAAGTAGGGGCATAACTGATATTACAAAAGGGAAGAATTGTGAATTTGCAAGAAGGTAGGGGCACACCTGATATTTCAAAAAAGAGAGGGGTGATGAATCCGCGATTCATCATCGCAATATCTTGATCTTAGTAAAATCCCCGAGTAAAATCTCAAATAAATGTCCATAAAATCAATAAATTAACAAAATACCTCTTGTAAATAAAACACACTAATTATTGTATATTAGATTGTACAAAATAAATTACACATAAAAAAACGCAAAAATAAGGAGTTTTATACATGTAAATAGTACAAAACTTCATGGATTTTTAATAATTTCATTTCAACTCTTTTTTACCTAATTCGTTCCCTAACTTGTTTATAAAAATGTATATAAAAATACAAAAATACAAAACAAATTTCACCTCAAATAAATGCTCCTAGATCCCAAAGAGAAAAAGCCGTAAAGACCAACTTCCAAGCTAAATTCCCGCTCCGTATGAACTCCAAATTCACAAACTCACTTTCAAAGTTCAAGTTAGAAAATTATCTATCCAACGGAAGTGGTTTCATTAAAATCGGAGCTCGTTTGCAAAAGTTGGGTTTTGGGACCTAGATGTACATTGTATACCTTGTATATATTTTTCTTTCTTTAATTTTTATTTTATCTTTCTGAATTATTAAAAATACAAAAATATCATGCTTATGTTGTATTTTATTTATATTATTTTATTGTATTTTTCCGTTGTAAATATCTCTTATTAAAAAGACAAAAAAATTACATATTAGAAAAGTAAAAAAAATGTACATGGTGTTTTATCTTCTTTTGTAAATTCTCCACCATTTGTTTTCTCTTTTTATTTTATTGTATTTAAAGTAGACAACATTATTTATTTATTTATTTATTATTTAATTTCCATTCTCTACAATAACCACCAATTCAACTCCATTATTCCACCATTTTCCCCAACTTCCCATTCAACTCCATTAATAAATCAACCTCCCATTCAACTCCACCACTTTAATAACCTCTCATCCTATCTCTTTATATACATGTCATTCTCCTCAATTTTACCTTTGATCCATCTTTATGTGAGGAGAGCCTAGTTCCCTGAGTTGAATCGGTGACAGCGACGCAACCGCGGTCGAGCGACGACGGCCCTCTCTCCGGTGTGATCCGTTGGCTTTTTGGCCAACATCGCAGCCGCAACCGCGCGCTGCTCGAGCTCATCGCACGCCGGCGATTTGAGCGAAGACCATGCTCACGAGAGCACATCATAGGCGATCGTCTCCATCGTAGGTAAATTGTCTTCTCATTTTACCATATTGTTATTTTTGCATTTTTTTAGCACAACATATCACCATCCACATGCTCCTATTTGTTTAGTTCATATCAACTTCCTCCACCTTCATCACCACTTGATCATTTGCATCATTTGTTATTTCTTGTTTAAAGAAAACAAAAAAAAATATAAAAAAATTTTAAAACAAAAAAAAAGTTCTTTACCACATCACTATCACCCCATCATTTTATTTCATCACTCATCTCCATCATCCTCATCACACACCATCATCATCATATCATTTTATTCCCCTTTATGTTTGTGTAAATATTTCCTGTTTGAAGAAAATTAAAAAAAATAAAAAAATTAAAAACAAAAAAAAGTCCCTTCCTATTACAGCAAAAAAAAAGAAATCAAAAAAAATTAAAAAAAAATAAAAAATAGACGGAGCAGCAGAACCGCCGCCCCCTTCCCCAAGGGCAGCGGCTCCGCCGCCCCTATCTCCATAGCCGGGCGCCGCCAGCAGCCGCGCGCGCCGCCCGCGGTTTGGCCGCCTCGCGGTCACCGCGCCGCCCTCCTCGCGGCCGCACCCCCGCCGCCAACTCCGCATCCCTAACTCCGCCACCGCACGCCACCCGTGCGCGGCCCTCTGCCGCCCCATCAACCGCCTTGTTGGCCGCCGCGCACCTCCGCCGATCTCCTCCAACCGCGGCGGCCGCGCCGCGCTCTCCGCCATCCAAGCCGCCGCCATTCCTCCATGTTGGGGTTGGGTTCATCTCCAGCGGACGAAGGAAGAAGAAGGTGACCCTTTTCCCTTTTTTTAATGTAAAAATTGTGTTGTTTTTATTATAAGTTTAGAATATTGCAAAATGGTCCCTGTACTAGTTTTTGTTGTAAATAATGTTTTCTGAAATTGCACAGATATCCCTGTATTCGCACTTTAATTTGGACATCAATCTTGCATCGTTTTACTCAGTAAAAAATGACATTGTGTTGAGCAGCTAATTCTCTACATTGTGGACAATTATTTATATTTTTGTGGTCCTTGGGTAATTAAATTAAATTGTTCAACTAAAATATTGCATAATTTACCCAGTTTCGACTCTTAAAATTATATCTCACACACAGTTGGTTTAAAAATTCCACAAAAATTATATGTGATGCCTTGATATGCTTACAGTCCAAATTTCATTTAAATTGGAGTTGTCTTGTGCCTTAAATAAATTGTAGAGTGATTTTAGTAATCGATTTTTAATTAAATCCACAAATATCTTTTTTGCGAAATTTCACCTCTACTGGATTGCTCATAAAAATATCTTTTTGGCATAATTCGCATTCTGATTAATTTGATAACGTGGATTAATTAGGAATTAATTACTCACTGTCACTCTGTTTCCATTAAAAAATACATAAAAAATTCATACTTTGTCTGAAAATTCCAAAAAAAATACTGTAGCTTTCTTGCATCATGTTTTACTTTCATTAAGTTTTTCATAATTTTTGCTTATTGTTTGTGTGAAAATTTGCTAAAAAACCCATAAAAAGTGCGTATTTTTCATTGTTGCATTTTAAGTCCTAAAATTCCAAAAAAAATGTGTTTTGTTTTCATCTCTGGATTAGTATTCTAGGAAAAATGTAACTTGGCTAAATTGGATTAATTTCTCATTAAAATTAATTTGGCTAAGTTGTATGCTTTCTTAGGTGCTTAATTCACCTGCATTGGCATCCTATTTGCATAAAAAAATCTATAAAAAAATACCGTTTGGAAATCTAGACCTATATTTTTGAATTAGACCCAAGTTGTTCCTTTGCCTCCCTGTGTTCGACCCCGGACTTGCCCGGGATACAAATTAAAGCCGAGACACTCTTCACGGAGATCTTCTCTCGGTTTTGATCGAATCGCTAAGTATACGTGCTACAACGTGACCGAATTAAACAACGTATCTAGCGACTCGTCAAGGGCTAAAACTTAAATTGTAATATCTCATAGGGGCATAATTGATAAAAACCCTTAAATTTTTATTTAGCATTTATTGTATTTTCTTATTTTCTAAAAAATAAATAGGAGGATTATTTTCCCTGATTACATATTAAAACCTAAAAAAAATTATAAAACCATCTTTAAAAATTCTAAAAAAATAGTGTAATATATTACTATATACTATACCTTCTGGCTAAAAATTACTAAAATATAAAAAGAAAATATCAAAAATTACATAACCTTAAAAAACTTATAAAAATCAGAAAGTTTCCTTAAAAACCTAAAAAATAGTTTTCTGTTTCTTTTTTCTTTTTTATATATATTAAATATTCAAAATAATTTTGGGAAATTTTAGACCTATTATCTATTTTAATACCCAAAATAATTTGGCATATATATTATACTCACTATTTTGATATTTTAAATGCTAAAAATACATAAAAATAGCAAATTTTATATAAAAATACCCAAAATAGAGAAAATATAAAAAATACAAAAACATTTTATTATGTGATTTATTTATATTTAGCTATATTTAAAATTATAAAACCGTGAATATATTTAACAATACTTATTTACTACTTATTACTATTTATAAATAAATATTTTGTATTTAAAACCTTAAAAATAAAAAGGACTATTCCTTTATATAGTTATATATATTTATTATATATTCCATCGATTATTTATAATATCTATATTACCATTAGTAATATATATACATGTATATTATACTTTAAAAATAAAAAAGAAATTAAAAATATGCAAAATAAAAAATAAAAAATAAAAAAATAAAATCATAAAAAAATAAAACAAAAAATCCATAAAAATTGAAGACAAAAAATCATAAAAAGCAAAAATATAAAAAATATTTATTATTGATTATTATTAATGAATAGTAATTATACTTATCCATTGTGTGCTCTTAGTGGTACACCCCCTACACTTGCTTGTTATACACATTTATTTTTAGGGTATAACAAATTTCACCCCATATTTTATTCATTATTTATTTTAATCGTAGGTTGATTGTTGGTTATCTAATTGGTTCATGCATCGAGTACCGAGAGAGGGTTGATACAGCGATTGCCAGATCTAACTTGTCGAACACCGTAGGATCCTCCAAGATCTAACGTTAGGCACCTCTGCACCAATAGATGCATCAAGTGTGCACTTACACATATCAATGGTCCTCCTAGTGCTGCGGTTCGCTGAGATTTGACGGTTGGGATCAGACTTTGAGCAGGGGCTCGATCTGACGGTTGCTGCTGCTATAGAAGAATGGGGAAGAACTCTATTCTTCTCGATCTTCGATCATTGATTACTTTATCCTCCGACTGTCTCCTTCGCACCTGATGGGTTCAATTGCTTCATGAAGCTCTTTCACATCTATAGATGCCCTCAAATGGGTATGGGCCTAGTTGAAGTAGGTCTAGATCTTCGTGCTTCTTTGGGACCTGGAGATTGCATGTCTTGGACCAATCGTCCACCAGAAGGAGTTCCTTTCAACTCTTGGTTCTACACAAAAACTTCACGGCTCGAGGGCAATGGCCTTTGAGCGATTTTTAGGAATAAAAGAGGCGAGATGAGTTGGAGTGGGTGAGGTCTTTGGCTATAATGGAAGATGATGCCTACTAGACTTAATCCTTGAAGCATTGAGGTGGAGGAGGTGATCAAATGATGGAGAACGTGATGAGGAACGATGTGGCGGCTGAGCGAGGTCAGAATAGTGGGCAAACAAGGTGGGCACTAGCCGGAGCTCTAACACTCCGATGTATTGTAAACTTGGAAACTAAAGCTAATATGAAAGTAAATGCATGAAATAAATGATGGAATGAAAATCTACACTAAAAACTAATGAAAGCAACTCATACCTGGTCGGGTTGACTTGGGAGTAGAGGTCGTCGGAGAAAGATTCAACGATGGTGGGTCGCATCGTCGGCCACCTTCTCCATACCGTGAAATGACAAGTGTCCTTCATGTCACCAAGGCCTCTCAAGCCCTAATATTTGTTGGGGTTATGAAGTACCAAGAAGGATCTTGAAAGCTCAAAAAATGGCAGAGAAGGATTATTTATAGACAAGGGGGAGAGCTCGAAAAATCATGGATTTACGGATGAAGGAGTGTATGTACAATGAACCGAAGTGTATGGCGTAATGGACGATCATGTTAGAAAGATTATTCATGAAGAAATCCCTATACATCAAGTCATGGATCATAGGAGAAAATTTGGTGAAGATGGTTGATCATGTGATTTGACAAGAGCATACCTAAGGGGTGGTATAGTTGACCCTAAGGTCAACGCACCCTGGTCTCTCGTTGTCCATGTTAGACCATGTGAAGACAAAATAGAGATAAAAATAAGAATTAAATAAAAAAGAAATAGAATAAGAAATAGAATTTATTTACAAAAAAACCAAAACATGAAAAATTTATTATTTATAACCTAATTTATCATGATATTTATTTAGTTTTACAACCTCATTTGTAGGACATTAATATTACATGTATAAATATAGGTACATTTACATGTATTTTAGGTATAATATTTTTATTTTATTTTGTTAGTATTTATTATCCCATTTAGATTTTTTAGATATTTACAATATAGTTAAATACATATTTACATATTTTTATTTTATTTTTCTGATTTTATTTACATACATAAATAATTATATATACACATTATAGGTATAATATACATATATAGTTGAATGTATTGTTTTTTTTCAAGTGTATTTTAAATATTTTATCCTGTATTTATATTTTTAATATGTTTTAAATAATATTAACAATTATTTGAAAATATAAGAAGAGTAAAAATGCGAGGAATAAATTATATGAATATTATATATAAATGCACAGTGTAACAATACCACAAAAAGCTGGCTTTTGTATTTTAACTACATTCATAATGAAACCATCTTAATAAATAGATAATTTAATTTGGATTATAATGAAGGTGAGTTTGGTTCAATTTGAGTTCAAATGGAGAAGGATATTGATATGTGAAATTCAGTTTACGGCTTTTTCATATGTGTGTCCCAGTTGCATCGTGTATTGCTGTTCTTGGAAATCATTATTATAATTTTGTACATATTAATATGTACAAGTTTCATTTTGAAAACTTTATTATTTGGAGTGCATAAGATGAGGAATAAAATAGAGTAAAAATAGCTATTTACAGAGTGTAGAATTAGGGTTTCTATACAATGTATTGGCCCTTATCTCCCTCTACTTTATTGCTTGTCGATCCAGTCAATATTGGCTTGGTCTCAGGGTTTAGGGTCATTCAGTATCTTTGATACTTCATTTATTTTTCTTTTCTTTCTTGATTCTTTTTATTTTTGGATTTAAATACATATAGTTATGTATTATTTACAAATGAATAAAGAATGCTAATTTGTACGAGTTATTGATATTTTTAGGTGTTTTGAAAGGGATTTAAATATAAAATAGCAAAATAAATGTATATGAATGGCTATTCATCAACGAGTTAATGAATGTGAATGACACACGCAGATGACACATATACCATGTCGCACGGGAGGCCTACGGAGGTGCACGGGAGGCGGCAATGCGACTGAGTTGACATGGATTTTGAGAAGGAGGTGATATTGTTGTTAGGTTTTTCTCTTTGGAGAAGAGTATGATTTTGTTCTTGATGATGGTGTTCATCTTCTCTAGACTTTTACTTGTTCTTCTTTTTCGTCTCTCTATAATGTTGTATTCTTTATTTTTGTTGGGAATGCACAACCCGACAACATTTGATTTCATTGTATCGAAGAAAGGAAGGTGGTTGATGGCACTTGTGAATATGAAAGATAATCATATGGTATATACAATTGTCTTCCTGATATTAGTTGGTGGGTGTGATTTATTTCTCTACAAAAGAAGAAGAAATATCTATATACATACTTTAAAGCTGGGTTTTTCCTAGGCTCTTCGACACGTGGTTACATGTGAGCATTTTCCCCTTCTCTCGGATTCTGCGATAGTCCCTCCTCTCCCGCACTATATTTCTCCACTCGCCTAGCACGTCTCTCTCTTCTCTCTCCCAACATGTCTCTCATGAATCTCCTCTAATTGCTTCTCTCTTTCCTAACGTCTCTCTCTCCTCTAACAACTTCTCTCCTTTTCCCAACGTGCCTCTCTCCTCTTGCTTTCTCGACATTCTCTCTCTACCATTAAATTATCTCTCTCCACGCTCTCTTTCCCATTAAATTCTCTCCATTCCCCATCCTCTCTATTCTTAATTAACGTCCTCTTTCCATTATTCCCTATGTATTTCTAAATTTAGAATCTAATCAAGTAATACGTATCTCTCTCCCCTCTCTATGCCGTTGAAATCTCTACATTCTATATCCTCTTTCTTTTTAATTAACACCCCCTTTCCACTATTTCCTCTATATTTCTAAAATTAGAATCATGGTAATATCAATTAAGTAATGGCAAAAACATATATTAGTAATATCAATTATAAAATTTGAGTATTGTATTTAGATTTTTTTGTGAAACTAATATTTTGGTAATATAAGATGTAAATTTTCAAAAACTATACTTCCCACCCATCATATATAATGTATATAACTGTATTTTTGGTAAATTTCTTATTGTAACGATAATAACAATCACATGTGCTTTTTGATATTTTAAGGGTTTAGTTTTTAAATATATGTAACAATCACATGATAATAACAATTACATGTGCATATATACATATATGTATTTGCATGTGTATGTATAAAACATTATAATTAAAGCTGATAAGTTGAGGAAGTGGGGATCATGACCTCACGTGAGGAGCCCTCAATGGCCTCCACGTTTCACCATTTAGGGAGAATGGTTGTTTAAAAATTAACCAATGTTCGAACAACGAACAATAATAACATGTGATGTTTATGCAAATTCTAATAAACATGAGTTCACAATAATTGGAATGGATCAGATTTTGTCTTAATCGCATCTTATCCAATTTTAACGGATAATATATTTCAATCCTATCTACTAAACATTTGCATTGATTTCCACATATCTCACTGCATTTTAGATTGCATTAGATTTATTATACTTACATATTCCAAAATAAATAACATATTCTCAAGTTCACGGTTTTATAATATAGTTTGATCATTGAGATAGATGCAGAGAAACGAAAATATGTTAAAATAGATGTGTTTTTATATTTGTATCCTAAATTTATCTTTCTTCTCATTCCTAATGCGCTGTTGTATTTTAAAATAACAATAAAAACATGAGTAAAGTGATCATGGACGAAATGTATATAGTGGAATAAGAAAAAGAGTTATCAATTTTAGAATTTTATCTCTTTCACTTTTTTTAAAAAGTAATCCAAGTCATCACAAACAAATATATTAAATGACACATCACATTTAAAAAAATCACAAATAAATACAATGTACATATGGACATATATACTTTGATGATGGTTCGATCCAGTCTGTTATTTTACATATTTAAACTTTATAATCTAATTATAATTTGTTCGAATGACAAATCAAATCAGCCTAATATTATATTAGGCTCCTACACAAGATTTTTATTTGTCAATAACTATCAAAAAATGCATCTTCATTTCTAGATGCGTGTTTTATTAATTTATTATTAAATAAATTCCAATTAAATGGTAGAAATTTTCTTTTTTTTAAAAAAAAATATGTATAATTTAGCACATATCAACATCTCAAGAATGTGGATGGTTCCTTTTCATAGCATTTGCAAATTTCACCTATTATCTTTATATTTTTTATTTAAAACTCATAATTTTACATTTTGTATTTGAGGTTAGGATTTAGGAACAATATATGTGTGTCTGAATATTTGTTTTCTATATGTAGTTTGCACCTTTGGGTGTACATATGTGAATATATGTTATATAATTTAAAAGATTAATGAGAAGACACATTTTGAAAAATCACTACATAATTCATTTAATTCATAATAAAAGAATTACATCGTTGAACAGATATACAATGGGATTAATATCTATGGGATCCATCTTATACTGCTTTGGCCTGATCTTTATTATAAGTTTGCCATCTTTATTATAGGTATGTCCGTAGTTTTTCTATATGAAACTTATACTAAAAATTTGAACTAAGTTCAATTATCCTGTTTATTTTCCTTACACTTTTCCATGTCAATCATTTTTTATTTAGTTAGAACATTACACATTAATATTTAAATTTACATAAAAAATCAATTTATTCTCCGTCGCCACGAAGTGCGTGTTATATCCTAGTTGGATTAATAGTAGAGGTTTTAGAAACAAAATGTCTATAACAAAAATGAGTGATTGGCTTATATTATTAATTTAAGACAAGTTATTTTTTCATGAGCTATGCTATTGATTTGTGATGGATTTTTTTATTTAGGCATAAAATAAACGTGAGATGTTAATGGGCCCATATGATAGATAATTACCATTCATTTTTATGTAATAATGAAAATAATTTGTTTGATTTTGGGAAGCAATATCTTTTGATTCAATCCTTGACTTTGCATAATCAAATGAGAGTTCAAAAACTAGTATTCCAAATTAAGTTGATCAACAAGATGTAATATCTTAATTAATTTTCACCATAATATTAATGACAATTACTGAGTTGGTGATTTAGATGTGCACTTGTAGACAAATCTCTGATTAATGTAATATGCATGATGATAATGAAAATGCTAAGTGTTCATATTGTATGGGGAAACTGAATGCAAATGTGGCAGAATGTGCATAATTTAAACAAGTTGATGCAATGAATAATGGATTCATCAACCCCCATGTCTCTGATTTTCATCTTTGTCGGGATGCTAGAGAGCCTTACTACCCTCGAATCCTTCATTGGATTTTGAAGTGAGTTACAAGTGAATGTGAGGAACCCTTCAATAGCCCGATAAGACCCCTACAACATCCAAAAGGAGCCATTGGAGGAAACCACCTAAGCTTGAAGCTTTGCTCGAGCGCCATGTCAAGCCAACACCATCATAGGAGGAGATCCTAACATGCATCGCATGAGCACATCTTCTTTGTCAGATCAACCAGGTCGTCATGCACAACATGAACGTATAAGTGATTTTTGCACAATTGTCCCTCCCCTTTCATATTGCAAAACCACCATGATTGGGGGACCAAAAAGAAGGAAAACTTTGCATATTTACGTTTAGGTACCTTCAAGGACCATTTTGCACCATTTCTAATTATTTTTCTTACATTTACCCCGATTCTTAGGAAAATCATAACCATTTCAATTTTACACATTTTTGAGTGATTTTAGTTGTATGAAATAACCTAAACTATTGGCATATGCTTATAATTTTTGGATATTTTTTATTTTAATTTATAGCATTTTATTTTGTGAAATTCAAGATTTTAACTAAAAAGTTATTTTGTCTTTGGAGTAATTGCATGGATTGAGACAGTCATTAGAAGTCCCATTACTTAGTGAGTAAAACTCTTCCCAATTTTTGCAAAATAAACTCATGTGAAATTTTAAAAATAACCTCATATTCTTGCTTTTTTTAATATTCTAAGGTTCCAATTGTAGTATATTGTACATTCCTTTTGATTCTATATTCATCTACTATAATTCTATAACCCTAAATTTTAATTTGCAAAAATATTACAGTTGGTACCTATAAAAAATCAACAATAAAAATCAGCCATTTTTGGTGGAAAAATTCTAGTAGTTTTATTACTTATCAAAAGAATTCTGGAAAATAGGACATGCATATCTCTGCAATACATAAGCCCTCCAAAAATTTCTAAGATTCTTTATACTTTTCTTAGAATGGAAAAAACATCAAAAAATTCTTGTAATTTCTATACAGAATCCACAAAGTTCAAAATAGAATAATAAGTTCCCATTTTGTAGTATTTTAAATCCTTTATCTTTTAAAAATACCTCTATATAATTATAAGGCTTCTCCTATTTTATCCCCCTTTTCTATTTCTTGTATATTTGCTTATGTAAAATTTCCTTACCTTTCTAATTTCCAAAATATCCTAAAATAGAAAAAACATAAAACAATCCCAATAACACATTTTCAAAATTAAATATGCAAAAATATTTGTCTTTTATTTTCCTCTATATTCATCTTTATTTTATTCAATTAATAACCTTAACAACTTAAATTTCCAGAAATCTTTTTTTTTTAAATTGAATATATCTTTTAAAAATTAGATAAAAATCAAAAGTTATGAAAAGAAGTACACCATTATAAATTAAAAATAAAAGCAAAATTTAAAACCCGTAAAATACATAAAAACTAAAGAAACTACAACAATATACCTTAGGATATACCATGTTGCGCACATAAACCTAATAGTCGAGTCACTGACTGCACATACCTATGTAGCTCTTTAAGTCTGTTTCCTTGAGTTCTATCACGGGACTTGCTCAAGTAACTCTATATTTCCAATCACTTACGTATTTTTTTGTTTTGATTTGGGAAATCCTCATGCTAAACTGATCGATAAGAACATGTTCATATCACTCGAGGATTTTCCCTTGTCTAGGTGCTTGCTTATCAATTGCTGGCCTCCACCCATCATGGTCGAGAGAGAAGAAAAGGTCTATAATTGGACGTATTAGAGTCGAGGATTGATGATACATTTTGACGAATCGGTTTCCAAAGTACAGAGGAAGAATTTCTTAAATCGATCTTATTCCCATCAACTCCATATGATCTGAAGCCGAATAATTTTTATGATATTCCTGATATTTTTTTATCTTGATCACGTGATTGTCGAGATTCCCACTAAATTTTCGAAATTTTGTTTAGGATTTAAACAAGTACAAGGTACACCTCTCCTTCACCATATGTATAGGATTTTCTTCAGATTGACACATCTAGTGATGTGCCTCTTTTTCCAACAATCCCTAATTTATGTCGGATGCTCTCCCTGATGTTCTTATATGAGAAATGCGTGTCCACCTATATTCCATTCCTCGTCTGGAAAATGTAGGGATTAAAGGAACGATAAAACCAATCATAATTCCAAGTTTTTGTTATTGAAGTATAAAGGATTAGTTGATGATCACGATAATTATATACAAATATAAGGCTAACTATAGATCACCGAATCACTTCAATGAGTTCGAATAAACAAATCCTTTCACAACAAATCAATGGAATTCAAAACATAAATTGATTATGAAAGCCATGAAATATATAAATGTTCATCTCTTTGTACTCCGTTTCCTTTTAATTATTTTGGTCAACTTTCATATTTTCCCAGCTTTAAATAATAACCCCTCCCTCTTTTTCTCGAGTTTTCATGGGAAAAGACAAGAACATCTCTATTTATGCCATTCTCTAAATAATTTGTTATACTTATTCACAATTTAGGCTAATGAAGGAATGAGAAAAACCGATTTGGTATGTCTAATGATACTCTTCTTTCTTGTGTAACGTATGTATATCTATGTCTACGGATTTTGTATAACCTACAAGCTTTATATGTATTCAAACGACATTGTTAATAATCCCTAAAGCTTTAATGACCACAATTTCCATATTAATTATCATACGCATTAAAAAAAGATGGCATGGAAAGCACCGATGATTGTAAATCTTGAATATCAAGGGGAGTCGCATACATCGACAATCCTTAACATAAGACAAAGATACAGATCACGGCGAATTCCTCACTTCAACCAAATGAGTCTCTATAGAAGTGGTGGATCCAAGATATCACACTAGGTAGGGCACATGCGATATTAAATAATAAATATTAATATTGTAATATTTTAAAAAAAATTATTGTAAACGAATATACATACATACATACATACATACATACATACATACATGCATGCATACATACATACATACGTACATACATACATATATATATAGGATATCTTTCAAATGAGACATGGTCCTTCCATCCCTAAGGAAGGCCAACAAACCCATGCATTCATATTCAATCCGTCGGTTGTTATTAAAGGTATATTATAATTATAATTTAATTAACCAAAAACCTATTTTGGTCATTGTTCATTATCTAAATATAGTATGTAACAACCCAATTAATCTCCTCATTAATCTCTCTCCCAATCTTTCCAAAAATCCCACATGTACATCTCAAATATCTCATTAACTCTCTCATCTTTCCATTCATTTCATAATCTCGCATTCAAGAAAATGGGAGGAGGAGGACGTCGACCGCGGGAGGAAGAAGAGGATGTCGACCGCCGCTCGTCTCCATCTCCATCTCCACCGTCGCTCGTTGCTCGTCTCCGTCATCGCTTGTCTCCATCGTGCGCACGTCACATGTCTCGGCTCTGTCGTCTTCACAGGCCTTGTCATCCTCTTCGTCATCTTCGTCTCCGTCTTCACTGTCAACATGGCCGGCGGGTGGTTCTTCGCACCCTTCATCGACGTCTTCAACGTCGGCATGGAGCTCGGTGTTATCTCCATCCTCACGTGGACAACTACGCATGGTCGACATGAAGTTCTTTGTCCCTTCATCTCCGTATTCAACATCGACATGGAGCAGTTAACGATGTCATTCGCATCGTCATCAACTAGGCGGAAGTGGGCGACATAGAATTGTTACGTAGAAATACATTTTTTGTTTGTATTATACAATATCGATGTTTGGTATACAAATTTGATGTGTATTGTACATATCCGATATGTATTTTACAAAACAATTTCGTGCGAATGAAAATTGTCATTTTTTAAATATCTTGTATATTTGATGTGTATTAAACATTTTTAATGTGCATTATACATTGTGGATGATTATTGTACATATATGGTTGTATTTTACTTATGGATTTAGCGTGAATGTCTACTGCATTTTTACAAAGAACAATATAAAATTTATTATACAAAAAATCATAAAATCGCTACAAAGAAGCACGCATTAATTGCTAATATGAAATGTATTCTACAAAGAACCAAACCAAAATTACAAATACCTGATTAATTTTGAGGGAACCACAATAAATACATAAAACATGCAATCGTTGCAAAAGGAACTGCAGATTCTACAAAAAAACACATTAGGATACAAACATTGTCCCACGTAACGTCATCCGGTACAAAACAAGACATTTTCTAATTATGGTTTTGCGAAAATACCAAAAATAAAAATAGCTAAATTTAGTATTTCGGAATATTAATTGGTGTGCATAATTAATGCAAAAGTTGATGACCAAAATACCCTTTTGAGCAAATAAATTGATGATGCCGTTAGATTTGAATCTAACGGCTAGGATCGTTGGCCTTCCATAAGGATGGAAGGACCAAGTCCTATTTGAAAGGCTCCCTATATATATATATATGAATAAAGGATATATACATGTTATTTGTTGGTGATAAACAAGTTTCGACAAACAAAATACCAATGATCTAAACAATGTATTATCTAGAATTTGAATAACAAGTGCGGCATGTAATGTATGTTTGCTATAGGTGTTTTTTGCAATTTAGAAGCAAAACATAAAAACATGCTTCTTATAACAAAATAGATTGTGTGATTTTGAACCAAGATGTGGACTTCTACGTACATAATATGGGAAATGTCAATATTTTAGCAACTTCAATCATATTTAAAAAAAGATCACCTTTGACCATTAAGGTAAAATACCACAATTGACATCGAATTTGAGCGAAATGTGAAGATATGCATACCATGAAACAATGATTCAATTTGTACAGTTGGATCTTAGGGATCGATTTTGCAAATAAAAAAGAGAAGAGGATCACAATACCTAACTTGGGCTACAATAGAGGATCACGTCCCATTCGTAATAGGTGTTGAACCCGGAAATCGCAGAGGTCGTGTTGACTCACAAGGCGAATCAACAGTCGCTGATTTGACCTCCAACGAAATCCCGATTCAAGCAACAATTAACCCACGACAAATATATCAAGCGATGAAAGTAAATGTGCGGAGTTAAAATTTATTATAACTCTACAACAAGATGTGTATAGGTGCAAGTATGTGTAGAGGTCGAACACAGGGAGCAGACAGGTAGAACGGGGCACAAGTGCACAAAAATGTGTGAATGTGATCAAGAGTCTATTATGCTATTTTTTGTGGGTTTTTAATTTATATTTTTTTATTTAATTTTTAATTTTATATTTTTGTATTCTGATTTTTAATTTACTGATTTTATATTTTCTTTTTATATTTTATAATTTTTTTTATATTTTCTTTTTCAATATTGGAAAATAGGGACAATGTAATAAAAGGAGAAAGAGATATTTATAAAAATACATAAAAGTGTTCAAAAATAAGCAAATAAAGTCTTTTTGGTCTTTTTATACTTTTTTACTGTTTTTGTGATTTTTGGGTAATTTTTAGAATGTTTTTGGTATTTTTAATTATCAAAAGAAAGAAAACAGTGGTAGAAATGCAAGGCTGAAACTTAAAATGAAGAAATAAAATAATAAACAGTAGCAAAATTTCTCCACTTTAATTTTCACTCAAAGATAATAAAACAAAGAAAATTTAGGAAAAGAAAACACTATTTTTGTATTTTTTATGGATTTTATAAATTTTTATGAAGGTTTTTAGAGTTTTGCAATTTTTTGGAGTTTGGTTTTATATTTTTTAATGATTTTTGGCTGGGAGTTAAAACAAACTAAAATGCACAAAATATATTTTTTTGGGATTTTTCTGGAGTGATTTTATATTTTTTAGTGATTTTCTAATGCAAACAGTGCTGAAAATGACTATTTTTTATTTTTAATAAATATAAAAATGCAATAATTATGAAAAATAAAAATATGATAATGAACTACTATGCAACAGGAGCTTAATCTGATTTTTGAGGATTTTTTGGGGTTTTATAGATGCGTGCAACAAATTACGAGTAACAAAAAGAAAAACCAAGACTGCAGGGGCATTGATGTAAATATAACAAAGTTAAGGGCCTAAATGCAATTTATCAAAAAGGTATGCAACATGATACACAAATATCTGGACCAAGAAGAAATGCTCAAAACCGCGGGGGACTTTTCGCAAAATTCACCGAGTCACGTGCTTGCAGCACGTGACCTGGTGAGGGTCTGTCCACAAAAAGCAAAAGTTCGGAGGGCTTATGTCTAAATAATACACAAATATTCTACAGCAGTTAAAAGATTGAGAACTAATATTTAATTAACAAAACTGGATGGGCTATGCTGCAAAATTCCCACCCAAACGCATGGATCGGGCGGTCTCACGCTGCTTACTTATCCACGTGTCGCGCGAGGATCGCGCGATACCCCTTGCCTTCCTACGGTCACGATTAGAACGGCCTTGAGAATCCGACGGCTGGGGGGTGCGCGATCAACGGCTCCTGTAGCTCACGAAGAACGGTCCTCAGATCGACGGCACGGAGGGAGGTTGGAAGAACAGCAGATAAGCTCCGCCGGGGCGGAGCTCGACTTGCTCCTCTCCTCACTTGCGGCGTCCCCAGGGGGCGATGGAAGACGCAAAATGCCCCTGGGACTCCCCCGCGCACGATGGAGCCTTCAAAAATAGCCCAGGTCCGTCGGGTTGGCGTGGCGGATTGATGACACGAAAAATATCCTAAGACCCGGGTGAAGGTAATGAAACAAGGGTCGTTGCGACCCGGATCTCAGAAGATGTGTCGATCAAGAAAAGGAATCGAACCGCGAAACGAATCGAAAATCAAACAAAGCAAATCAAGCGGTCCTAGCTATAAGATTAACCTGGTATAGCTCCCAGGGTCGAACACAAGGAGCACGGGTTGGCCGTAGGCCTACGAAGTAGTAAAAATGAACTAAAATGAAATAAAGTGCTTTTTAGTGGTTTTTGTTAATTTTTATATTTTTTTGGATTTTTAGAAGATAAAGAAAATAAAAGAAAGTAAACTTAAGCCAACTTCAATAATTTATTAAACACACCAAAAATAATGCAAAAATTAAGGAAAAATTGTTTTTGTGTTTTTTAAGTTTTTAAGTGTTTTTGGTGAATTTTTGATATTTTTCTAATGAGTAAATTATTTTCTAAAAATCAAACAATGCAAAACAGGGAAGGTACTGTCCAGCAAGGCTTAAGACCCAAAAATAAAATATTTTTGGATCTCACAAAGCCGTGAAGGTAATTTTCCTGTATACTAGATAGAATAAGGAAAATTTAGGCACCCTAATTATTGTTTTTGGATTTTTAATTTATTTATTATAATTTTTATGGGTTTTTATGGGTTTTTCAATTTTTAGGGTTTTTAAGAGATGAAAAATAGCCAAACTTGGCTAGAAAATCAAACAGCAAGCAAACAACAGTATCTAAAATTTTTAGAATTTTTGGAGGTGATTTTATATTTTTTTGGTATTTTTAAACCTAGACAGTAGCTACAAAGGCTGTTTTTGAATTTTTAAAAATACTAAATGAAAGTAAAAATGTCCTCAAAAATCACTGAAATTTCTACACCATGGCAGGAGCCATGTGTCAAAATTTCATTGGATTTGGAGGTGATTTGATATTTTATTCAAAAATGCAAAGTGGGCACTGTGCACAGGGACGAATGTGCAAATACCCGAAAGTCTGGGGGCCTAGGTGCAATTTTCCCAGCTAAACACGCGCGTGGCGCGTGCCTGGGGCACTCAGGGGCCTCTTGGTAATAAAAACTAAGTCTTAGGGCCTTTTGATAACTTGTATCAAAAGCCCAGGGACTCGGTTGCAATTGACCCAATAAAATCCGCACATGCACAATTAAAACACTCACAGGGGTATAACTGCGAATACCAAAAAGCTTTTCTTCATTCAACAACAACCCAGAACTACAGGTGAAAAGATGTAAAAAGCCCACGAAGCACGTGGCGAAGCACGTGGTCACATACACACAGGGGCATACATGTAAAGAAAACTAAGCACAAGGTCCATAATGCAATTTACCCTACGTAAATAAAGTTCTAAAAATATTTACAGGACTAAAAATAAAAAGACGAACTAAGAGGGGCGCCTAAGTAATTTACCCCTTTATTGGTCGACGGCCAGATGCGCGCCACGTGGTGGATCCAACGGCTCGGGACAGCGGGCGCTCTTCCTCTTCTTCTCTTGGGCCTGATCGATGGTGGAGACGAGGACACGTGGAAGATCGGGCGGTTCTGGGCCCAGGTGCCTCTCTCCTCTGCTGCAACGGTCCGGATGAGTCCCTCGGATCGATCAACGGCCGCGGCTCCTCGAAGAATGGACGGCTGAGATCAAGACTGGAGCGGAGGCGTCATCGGACGGTCCTGGAGGATGCTGGAAGAACTCGACACCGGCAAACTTCGCCGGCCTCCTGCGTGAGCTGCACTCCTCCTCAGCTGCTCCTGAAGGTCGGAGAAGATCCGCGGTGAAGCTCCGCAGCTGGTGGTAGTGGCCGATGGCCCAGCCGAGCCCTGGAGGGGCTCCGGCGAGGCTGGCGGCGCGAAGCTCCGGTCTGGAATGTAAGGGGGTCTCAGACGACTCCCTTTGGACCTGCAAAGCAAACCAACAGCTTCGCGGGTCGAGGGCAAAATGCCTCGACCCAAAGAAGCGAGGTGAAGGTGGCTGGTGGGTCGGCGCGAAGGAGCTCCGGCGAGCGACAGGTGGTGGAGCTCGACTCCCAGCTCCGGGGCGAGCTGGGTTGAACGAGTGGGCGTAGAACGTGCGTGAGGAGATGGCGAAGGTGATGGGGTGCTCCGATGATCGAGATATTAAGCGAGATGGTCGGAATCAGGGAAGCACGTCGAACGGTCGATTTGGGCGAAATCCAAAATTACTCTAAATGGCTAAGCGAAAAGAATACCTGGGTGAAGCGGTAGACTATGCTGGAGCTCAGCTAGCTCCTGGTCCTCGCCTCAAGGGTCGTCAACGCCCGAGGCTCGAGCTCCGGTCAGACGTCGGAGCACGGCGGCGCAAGGCAGCCGGATCGATGGTCCAAGCACCTCCTCCTCGCTGCGACACCGGCGGAGGCAAGCTGTCACCTTGCTGGTTGCGATGGAGCTCACTGGAGAGAGAATGGGGAGCCAAAGATAGCGTGAGAGTGCGGCGGAGCTCAGAATATATATGCGTGCAGGTCCGGAAAGGAGGTGGCGGGTAGGGCGAGCTGATGCGCGGATCTCGAGGACAAAGCTCCGGCGAGCTTCTCGGATGTGACATGGTCATTGCGGACCCGGATTTGGAGTGGATGGAAATCGGGTCATCAAGAGAAAAATCCGAGAAAGCGGGTCGAATGAAAAGACCCGGGCTCTGGTGGTCCTGGGGGAGGTGTTGACCGGGGGTCAACAATCCCCCGTGGACCAATCAGAGCCCGCCAATTATTGCAATTTTACTTAATTTTTTTGGGGCCTTAAATGGCCGAATTTTCAAAAACCTAAAACATGAAAAATGTTTGTTTTAATTTTTTTTATTTTTTTGTGATTTTTAATTAATTTTTGGAAATTAAAATAAGGTATATACATAGTAGCTATACATAGGTATATATACACTATATTGATTTTTGATTTTTGATTTTTAATTATTTATTTTTATACATTTTTATTCCCATTTTATATTTTATTTATTTATAAGATAAAGTGAGGAATAAAAGGCTATTTTTATTTTATTTTTATTGTTTATATACATAGGGGAAATAATTATTTAGGCACAATTATATACATGGTATATATACAAGATATTTTTGTATTTTTAATTTTGTAGTTTTTATTTGATTTTTGTTTTAATTCTTTTTATTTATTTTATGTACAATATATACCATAAAATATTTACAAAAAGTTTTGGAAACAAATAGCTTTATTTACAAGGTGAAATAAGGGTGATGGACTTATGTACAAGGTGAAAGGTTCTTTTTGGGTTTTTGATTTTTAAACTTTTTATTTTGTTTTTAATGGTTTCTCAAATATATACAAAATATATACAAGTATATTTTTGGGTGAGGAAAATATTTATTTATTTATTTACATAATTATTTACACATGAGCCCCTATCTCCCTCTACTTGTGGCTTTTATGCGGTCAGGCCCATGCTGAGCCCTCCCTTGGGTTAGGTTGCTCAATATTTATTCTAAATATTTCCCTCTTTTTCTTTTTCTTCTTTATTCTTTTATTTTTGCACAAAAACATGCTAATTATTTAATTTTACAAACATGCATGCTTTTGCTAACTTTCCCTATTTACACATATCTACATGCATTTGCATAGGTTTTTGTAGCTAAAATATAAGAATAAAGAGTGATGAATGGGTATTCATCACGGATGCGCGCGACCTGGGGGCTGCTCCTTGGGCAAGATCCGAGGTGCTGGGATGAATGCTCTCCAGTTCCTGCGAAAAAATAATGGGAAAATGGCAGCACCAAAAACGCAAGGAACCAGACTTGTGATAAGCGAGAGAGCAAGGTGCGGAGCGGTGAAGATAGTGGCCGGAGCTCGAGGCTCCGGCAATGTGTTTGACGCGAATCGGGGGCTACAAACTCAATTTAAATATCAAAATAATTGCATGAAATAAAACTTAACTCTACAGCTACTTTAAAATGCGAAGAGAACGGTGGGAAACGACCTCAAGGGCTATGGGGCCCAAGGTTTGACCTCGACGACAACTTGGCCGGAGATGAAGGTGGAAGCTCCTCCCGGCCCTCGCCTTGCCTTGCGCGAAGGAGCTGGAGATCCCCCTGTCACAGGGATCGATCCAGAGCTCCAAAGCGAGTGCTCAACTTGGGTCAAAAAGGGTTCAAAGGTTGGAGGGAGGTGTTGGGTTGGTTTTTGA
Organism: Ottelia alismoides; assembly: GCA_037367405.1. Lineage (NCBI taxonomy): Eukaryota > Viridiplantae > Streptophyta > Magnoliopsida > Alismatales > Hydrocharitaceae > Ottelia > Ottelia alismoides. The sequence goes on from JAZKJV010004101.1 coordinate 595,118, forward strand.
AAGTTGGTGGTCGAGGCTCCTTCAACGAGGTGTCAGAGGTGCGTCAATGATCCATCGCCCAAGGAAAGATTGGGGCGAGCATCCTCGATCGTGGGGGAAGAAAAGTCGAGAAGACTTCGACCTGAAACGAGGAGCGGAGAGCCCTCGAAAAAAGAGAGAAAAACGTCCAAAAAACCAATCTGACACACAGCAGGCCATGGGTCAGAGAGTTGACCCAGGTCAACTCTCCAGCCCTCCTGGTTGGTCCACGTGGACCAACCAGGAAAAAGCCTGAAAAAAATAATTCTAAAATCATTTAAAAATAGTAAACGATTTTATTTTTTTTATTATAAAATAAAAAAAGTTTATTATTTTATAAATTATTTTATGGTAATTTTTATTTATTTTTATGAGACATATTTTTACAAGTTTGCATTTATACCCTTATAGGTATCTATATCTATGTATTAATGTATTCTATTTTTATTTAGGTATTTTTAATATTATTATTTTTATTTATGATTTTATAAAATTATAAAATACTTTTATCTACACAAATATATTTTTATTTTATTTTTCTGATTTATTTTGTATATTTAATAAAATACAAACATGTTTTGTATAGGGATATGTATAGGTATGTATCTATGTATTGAATATATACAAGTATTTTTATTTGTATTTTATTTATGTTTTTATTTTGATTTTAATGCACATAATTATTATAAGTATTATTTACAACATTATAAAAATATGAAATTATAAAAATAATAAATAAATAATAAATTGAATATTTTAATATGTACAAGTATACAATAAGGGTCCAAAAGTCAACTTTCAAACCGTAGCTCCACCAAATGCGAAACCACCGCCATTGGATAGATTATTTTATTCTATATACAATTAAAGGTGAGAACGCTGCATTTGGAGTTTTTATTTGTGAGATACGGGTCTGGGAAGTTGGGATTCTGGATTTTTATTCAGACCATAACTTTTTATCTGTACATTATTTTTCTGTGAAATCAATTTTGTATTTTTCTTTATTAATTTATCTACAACTTTCATGTACAAAGTTTCTTTATTTGAAGTGTAAAAAGTGGAACCAAAAATAGGTCCCAAAATGAATAAAGAATGAATAAAATGAAAGGAATTTTATTGGTATTTTTGGCCCTTATCTCCCCCTACTTTATTCCTTGTCGACCTAGTCATCGAGATGCCTAGGTCTCGGGGTTTCGGGTCATAAAATATTTACAATATTTTATTCTTTTTCTTTTCTTTTCTTTATTCTATTATTTTGGCATTAAAAACCGTATTTTATACAATATTTATACACATATGCATGAATGCTAAAATGCATGAATTACGCCTATTTACGCGCATTTACTAGGGTTTTTAAGGCCAAAATGATAGAATAAAGATGATGAAACGTAGATTCATCATCCCCCTATACTTGCCTTTGCTAGTCCCTAGCAAACACTTATGCAATAAGTGCAGAAAAAGAAAAATAAAGAAAAGAAAAAGAAGAAAGATGGACTAAATTTAATTATCAAACTTGTCTTCACAAAATCAAAGTTTGGAGCTTAAGTCGGACCTTTGGAATTTTAGTGCGGGCGGAACCTTATTGAGAACCAAATTTGAAATCCAACAGTCCTTGAGAATCCCAAAACTCTATCCAAGTCTTCTCAATAGCCAGGTCAGAAATACTTCAACTCATACGCAAACTCTTACGACTATGAATCTGACTTGTACAGTGTAAGTGATGGTGGCTCTCCCCAACTAGAATGATAAAGAAACTGACTTCTCCAGTACGACAACCCAATGATTCCCCAATCCAGCAACTCCATCCTCGAGGAGCGGGGTATTCCCTTCTAAGTTCAAGTGGCAACCAGCTCAAGAGGAGGGGATGAAGAGAAGAATGGACGGTAGCCAGTGTAGCTACCTATCCTTGGATGCAAGACCAGTGTAGTCAAGTCATCCTGCTGCAGGCTCACATGATATGACTTTGGAACTCAAGCTTGCTTATTTTCTATACAACATATTCACATACTTTGCAGGCTTTTTATTTTTGTACATACCTGAACTTTTTTTTTTTGAAATACTATTCACAGCAGCATTTACATAAGGAGTTTTTCCTCTTGAGCCAGTAGACTATCCCTCTTTTGAAGCTTTATCGCAACCCACAGCCTCCTGTCGTTAGCCTTCATAATCACTGGACGGGTTGGGGTGCACTTCCCTCCCTAGAGGAGGACAAATGTTTCCACTTGTGTGCGTCTCATACCGGCAAATCCAATCCCCTCACCACTCCAACTGAGTTGAGCCATGTGAAAGGTGCAGGTGTCCAAGTTAGGTCATTATCAACAAGAGTCGTGCGTGTGCTCTGAAATACTTTACTTAGGCAGTCAAGAATCCATTGAACCAAGTCCCGTGATCCTCAAAGAATTAAGTCAACTAGACCTGAAGTACCTCAAACCAAGTTCCTATAAGGTTCCTGTTATTAGGTAAATTATAAGGTTCAATCAAGCTCCAATCTCCGGATTTTACTTAGACTTGTTCAACTATCAAACTTAATCCGAAAAATGCTAATGCTATGCAAAAAATATTTTTGTGATGCAATTTCCAAAGATTTTGAACTTTTTATGGATTTTTGAAAAGATGATGCATGCAGATGCAATTTTTTTGTATTTTTCAAAGAAATTTTTCAAATGTTTTTGGATTTTAATTTTTGCAAATGTTTTTGGGAATTTTTGAAAACAAAAAGATTTTGGCTGAAAACAAGGTGAAAATATGTACACGGGAGTGCTTCTTTATATATACAAGAAGTGGATTTTAAGAATTTACAAGGATAAGTGGTCAATTTTATACATATATACATAAGATGGATTTTGATGTGATGTGTATATTCCTCAAACTTATTTGAAAACAATTTTCACACAATTTTTGAAAACTATAGTCCAAAATAGTTTTTACAAACATTTTACACACATTTGAAAATCATTTTGCAAAGGCTTTCAAAACAGTATATATAGGTTTTTCAAATCATTTTTGCAACCATTTTTTTTCAAACCATTTGCAAATCATTTTTCAAACATTTTATTTCACACAAAGAAAATAAGTTTTACAAACCACACATTTTACACACAGGTTGAAAACACGAAACAAAATATTTTCAAAATAGTTTTCAATAGATGTTCACAAAGATTTTCAAACTATTTTTCAAACATTTTGCAGAAAACATTTTCACCTGATTTATTAATCAGTATCTACAAAAAGAATTTGAGGAATAACCACATCATTTTATTAAGGATTTTAATGAATTTTAAAGAATTATTAGCCATATTATTAAGAAAATACGAAAGTACGAGTTATGGCTAAAGTATATACACAGTATATACGACCCCCCTATACTTAGCTTGAGCTATGTCCTCATAGATCGGAGAGAAAAGAGAAGACATAACTCGTACTAAGTATAGGCAAGCCTAAAGAATACAGGAATGAATAAATGAATCAATGAATGAGAAGTTGACCGTCCCCCCTATACTTAGGATCAAATAATCCTAAGTATAGCAGACTGTACACAACGCAGGGAGGGTCAAGGGTGGGAATGAACAAATCGTACTCAGATTGTCTCCCCCTATACTTAGGGTAAGATATCCCTAAGTATAGACAAGAAGAGGAGACAATGGAGAGGATCGAAAAAGAATGAAGGACACTCGGGGTGCACACCCCCCTATACTTAGGACAAAGTACGTCCTAAGTATGGAAAACTGTCTACAAGGGCGGCACTTTTTCGGTAGATGAAGAAGAGGAAAAGAAGAAAAGAAGAAAAGAAGAAAAGAGATGAAGATGGAAGAAGAGATCGTGAGGATGTACACGTCACTCCCCCTATACTTAGGGTAAAAGAAGCCCTAAGTATAGGCAACAACAGGAGTGATCAGACGAAACGATGAATGAACACTCGGCTCGTCCACCCCCCTATACTTAGGACAAAGTACGTCCTAAGTAAGGCAGACTCGAGGAATGGGTAGACGAGCAATACGGGAGAGACAGAGATGAACAAAGGAGAATGTACAACAGAGATGAATGTACACATGATCAAGAAGGTAGAAAGCGAACCTTCTTGCTGGACCGCGGAGGAATAGATCTAGTGTGGTACAGGTCGACATCGGGGTCCACAGTGGACGGAATCCGATCAGGGTCGACGGGGTGTAAATCCTCAGTGGCCCTAGGGTGTGGAGGCACAGACTGGGTAGTGGAAGAAGTACGGCTCGGTCCGGCCTTGGGAGTCTCGCTGATATCAAAGTGGAATGGGACGAACTCATCATCATCGGAAGTGGTGTACTCGGAGTCGTCCTGCGAGGTGTCGTCCAAGTCAAAATCAAAAGGCACGAACTCATCGGTGGAAGTAGTCGAACTCTGTTCGTCCTCTATAATCTCAACTGGATCATCTTTTTCATCAAAAGGCCCGAATCTCTGAAGAAAAGCAACTAAATCAAATTCGGCCTTTGGCTCATCAGTATCTACATGAACAGGAGCGGACTCATCAGTGGAAGTAATCAGAGCATGTCCGTCCTGTATGGTCTCTACATCTGCCCTCCGCTCAATGGTGTCTATCGTGTAAATCCCGCGGATGTCATCAACACAACGCCAAGTCCCAGAAGAAGGAACGTCGAGATCCATGCTTTCCGAGTCTTCCTTAACTGGGAGGAATTCTCGGGTCTCAGTGGAATCCAATAAGCAGCAAAATTCTCTGATAGTATCATCAAGGTCATGATCCTCGAGGCCAGCCAGAACAGGTGTAGTCACATCAGGTGCAGATCTCTGGTCGGTAGTGGGTGCGGTGATCAACACTTCGCTCTCGTCCGCAGAGCGGAAGCGAATCTCTCCTGATCCATAGTCGATAACGACCCTCGCAGATGCGAGGAATGGTCGTCCCAGGATGATGGGAGAGTGCTCCCCTGTGGAGGTCTCCATGGGCAGTACAACAAAGTCAACATGGTAGCTCGTGCCCTGAATCAAAATGACGGCGTTTTCAAGGATACCCTTCGGCCTCTTAATTGACCCATCAGCAAACTGTACGATCATCCTGGTCTTCTTGAGAGGCCCTAAGTGAAGAGACTGTACCAGTGAGAAGGGTATGATGCTAATCGATGCACCGCCGTCTAGGAGAGTGTGATCACATGTGTGGTCAGAGATGGTGCAGCTAATGAAAGGTGTGGCAGTGTTCTTCTTCCGAGGAATGGGACGGTGTGTGATGGCATGGGCAGTGGCCATGGTCAAGATATGACGCTCAGATCTACTCCTCCGCTTTCTCTTCTTGGGAAGAGGAGCAGATAAATCGGTCATGGCCTGCTGAAGTGGGGCACGGATAATCTCATGTATGGTGGCCACCACTTCGGGTTCAGTCAGTATTTTTTTGAATTTTTGGACCTCCTCCATACAAGGGAGGAAGTCGGAATCATCATATACACGAGGAATGCCAAGAGCAGTTTGTACAGCGGCATCCTCGGGGTCAAAGGTGGGACAAGGTGTGAGAGGTTGTGTGGTCAAAGGGTCTGGCAGGTGTACGCTCTCCTCACAGTCTGACTCGATCATGTGTCTCCCGAACTCTTTTTGTATTTTCAAATTTTTCTCATTTTTTTGTATTTTGGGCGATTGCAAGCTCTCATGGAAATCCTCAAATGAATCCTCATCCTCAAAGCATGGAGCAACATTCTGGTTCTTATTTAAACTAGTAAGATTAGTGATCCTCGAATTCATATGCTCCATCATCTGGTTCAAGGTCTCAAGTGTGGATATCATGAAAGGTGACTCCAAAATCTCAGGATCGGGTGAGTCGAATGTGGGCGGTGGGTGTGGACAAAAATCACATTCCGGATCAAGATACTCAAGGAAGAGCGGGTTGTCGAAATGTGTAGGCGATGGTGATGGAAATGACTGGTGAAGGTCAAAGTCCGGATCCTGAAATAGTGGGTTGGTCGGATATGTACAAAAATCAGGAGCAAAGTCCTCCTAGAAAAAGGGAGGTGGACCGGCTGGAGTGAACGAGTGATCCGCAAAGTCCGGATAGAATACGCTCCAGTCGGCCATCTCGAAACAAAAGAAAATGATCGGGAGAGCACGATGGTCAAGTCAAGAGAAGTGAGAAGAAAGGCGCAAGTGCGCAGAAGCGATCTAGGACACAAAACAATCACAAACAAAAATGCAAATAATACAAACCCCTCAATTCACCTACTCAACTCGGTGAAGACCACAAATGCGGTCTTGTTATCTTGTCTGTTTTAGAGTTAGGTGAGAAGTCCAAAATTGCACAAACACTTAGGGGGCTGAATGGGATTTTGGGCTCTAATCCTTAGCGTGTGCGCGAGCAATGTAAAACGAAGACAATGAGGGGATTACCCGCCCCAATACAAGATTTTCCTTTTGATCGGTTTTAGGGTCAAGTAAAATTAGCAGTCCCAATTTTATTGATTATCACTTTTTTTGATTTTTAATAAGAAATGCACGATCCTATCGGAGATTCAATTCCTTTGAGCACCTACGTTAGCAAAATCAGAGGGAGAGTCGGAAAAGCAATGCAAGCGTCAAATCAATGATGGATGCTAAAGAGAAATGCTCACCTTGCCTCCAGCACTCTACATGCAAGGATGCTCAGCAGAATTGAAACCTAACTATATGCAAATGCAAAGCCGATGAAATCGCCCTAAGTTCAAAAATTGCTATTAGCGGGAAGCACCACAAGTCGACCACCAATCCTCAACCCTAGAGTCCGGTCTAGGCTCACCCCTCCTCTGCTCAACAAATTGAGGGTAGGAGAAAGCGCTTTGCGGGGAAAGCTCGCGGCGCGACGGATTGAAGATGATGAATCAACTGTTTAAATTTTTGACTAAGTCCAAACGCGGCTATAGGCACATGCAAAGTATTAGGTGTTTGGCCTTAGTCTATCGCAAGCAATCCTAGAACTAGGGGCTCAATCACACAAAATAAATAAAATCGAAAAACAAAACAAAATAAAAAAAAATGCGAAGAAAAGCCGATAAAACCGCGAGAGCCCCCAAGTGAACAATCACTTGGAAATTAGGCTCAAGAGTCCAAGTCCGGGGGTACCTGTATTATTACAAATTAAGTCTCTCACTCACTTAAATTACAAAAATAAATGCAATGAAATAAAATAAATGCTAAGAAATTGTCTTGCAAAATCCTCCAAGTCTTTCTTTGTGCAAAGCTACAGCCGCTTCACGTGGGTGCCAAGGTGCTCCAAGAGGGGCTCCTCCCTCGATCCGCGTACCTCGCACGAAATCCAAACAAGGAGAGTGGTTAGACAATTCAAAAGATATATCAAAAATAATGCAAAATAAAACAAGCAGAAATAAAAGCCGCAACGGTAGACAAATGGTCACAACACAAAACAAAAACTCGAACTACGCGCTGTTGCTCCCCGGCAACGGCGCCATTTGTTGAACCCGGAAATCGCAGAGGTCGTGTTGACTCACAAGGCGAATCAACAGTCGCTGATTTGACCTCCAACGAAATCCCGATTCAAGCAACAATTAACCCACGACAAATATATCAAGCGATGAAAGTAAATGTACGGAGTTAAAATTTATTATAACTCTACAACAAGATGTGTATAGGTGCAAGTATGTGTAGAGGTCGAACACAGGGAGCAGACAGGTAGAACGGGGCACAAGTGCACAAAAATGTGTGAATGTGATCAAGAGTCTATTATGCTATTTTTTGTGGGTTTTTAATTTATATTTTTTATTTAATTTTTAATTTTATATTTTTGTATTCTGATTTTTAATTTACTGATTTTATATTTTCTTTTTATATTTTATAATTTTTTTTATATTTTCTTTTTCAATATTGGAAAATAGGGACAATGTAATAAAAGGAGAAAGAGATATTTATAAAAATACATAAAAGTGTTCAAAAATAAGCAAATAAAGTCTTTTTGGTCTTTTTATACTTTTTTACTGTTTTTGTGATTTTTGGGTAATTTTTAGAATGTTTTTGGTATTTTTAATTATCAAAAGAAAGAAAACAGTGGTAGAAATGCAAGGCTGAAACTTAAAATGAAGAAATAAAATAATAAACAGTAGCAAAATTTCTCCACTTTAATTTTCACTCAAAGATAATAAAACAAAGAAAATTTAGGAAAAGAAAACACTATTTTTGGATTTTTTATGGATTTTATAAATTTTTATGAAGGTTTTTAGAGTTTTGCAATTTTTTGGAGTTTGGTTTTATATTTTTTAATGATTTTTGGCTGGGAGTTAAAACAAACTAAAATGCACAAAATATATTTTTTTGGGATTTTTCTGGAGTGATTTTATATTTTTTAGTGATTTTCTAATGCAAACAGTGCTGAAAATGACTATTTTTGATTTTTAATAAATATAAAAATGCAATAATTATGAAAAATAAAAATATGATAATGAACTACTATGCAACAAGAGCTTAATCTGATTTTTGAGGATTTTTTTGGGGTTTTATAGATGCGTGCAACAAATTACGAGTAACAAAAAGAAAAACCAAGACTGCAGGGGCATTGATGTAAATATAACAAAGTTAAGGGCCTAAATGCAATTTATCAAAAAGGTATGCAACATGCTACACAAATATCTGGACCAAGAAGAAATGCTCAAAACCGCGGGGGACTTTTCGCAAAATTCACCGAGTCACGTGCTTGCAGCACGTGACCTGGTGAGGGTCTGTCCACAAAAAGCAAAAGTTCGGAGGGCTTATGTCTAAATAATACACAAATATTCTACAGCAGTTAAAAGATTGAGAACTAATATTTAATTAACAAAACTGGATGGGCTATGCTGCAAAATTCCCACCCAAACGCATGGATCGGGCGGTCTCACGCTGCTTACTTATCCACGTGTCGCGCGAGGATCGCGCGATACCCCTTGCCTTCCTACGGTCACGATTAGAACGGCCTTGAGAATCCGACGGCTGGGGGGGTGCGCGATCAACGGCTCCTGTAGCTCACGAAGAACGGTCCTCAGATCGACGGCACGGAGGGAGGTTGGAAGAACAGCAGATAAGCTCCGCCGGGGCGGAGCTCGACTTGCTCCTCTCCTCACTTGCGGCGTCCCCAGGGGGCGATGGAAGACGCAAAATGCCCCTGGGACTCCCCCGCGCACGATGGAGCCTTCAAAAATAGCCCAGGTCCGTCGGGTTGGCGTGGCGGATGCGCGTGACCTGGGGGCTGCTCCTTGGGCAAGATCCGAGGTGCTGGGATGAATGCTCTCCAGTTCCTGCGAAAAAATAATGGGAAAATGGCAGCACCAAAAACGCAAGGAACCAGACTTGTGATAAGCGAGAGAGCAAGGTGCGGAGCGGTGAAGATAGTGGCCGGAGCTCGAGGCTCCGGCAATGTGTTTGACGCGAATCGGGAACTACAAACTCAATTTAAATATCAAAATAATTGCATGAAATAAAACTTAACTCTACAGCTACTTTAAAATGCGAAGAGAACGGTGGGAAACGACCTCAAGGGCTATGGGGCCCAAGGTTTGACCTCGACGACAACTTGGCCGGAGATGAAGGTGGAAGCTCCTCCCGGCCCTCGCCTTGCCTTGCGCGAAGGAGCTGGAGATCCCCCTGTCACAGGGATCGATCCAGAGCTCCAAAGCGAGTGCTCAACTTGGGTCAAAAAGGGTTCAAAGGTTGGAGGGAGGTGTTGGGTTGGTTTTTGAAAGTTGGTGGTCGAGGCTCCTTCAACGAGGTGTCAGAGGTGCGTCAATGATCCATCGCCCAAGGAAAGATTGGGGCGAGCATCCTCGATCGTGGGGGAAGAAAAGTCGAGAAGACTTCGACCTGAAACGAGGAGCGGAGAGCCCTCGAAAAAAGCGAGAAAAACGTCCAAAAAACCAATCTGACACACAGCAGGCCATGGGTCAGAGAGTTGACCCAGGTCAACTCTCCAGCCCTCCTGGTTGGTCCACGTGGACCAACCAGGAAAAAGCCTGAAAAAAAATAATTCTAAAATCATTTAAAAATAGTAAACGATTTTATTATTTTTTGATTATAAAATAAAAAAAGTTTATTATTTTATAAATTATTTTATGGTAATTTTTATTTATTTTTATGAGACATATTTTTACAAGTTTGCATTTATACCCTTATAGGTATCTATATCTATGTATTAATGTATTCTATTTTTATTTAGGTATTTTTAATATTATTATTTTTATTTATGATTTTATAAAATTATAAAATACTTTTATCTATACAAATATATTTTTATTTTATTTTTCTGATTTATTTTGTATATTTAATAAAATACAAACATGTTTTGTATAGGGATATGTATAGGTATGTATCTATGTATTGAATATATACAAGTATTTTTATTTGTATTTTATTTATGTTTTTATTTTGATTTTAATGCACATAATTATTATAAGTATTATTTACAACATTATAAAAATATGAAATTATAAAAATAATAAATAAATAATAAATTGAATATTTTAATATGTACAAGTATACAATGAGGGTCCAAAAGTCAACTTTCAAACCGTAGCTCCACCAAATGCGAAACCACCGCCATTGGATAGATTATTTTATTCTATATACAATTAAAGGTGAGAACGCTGCATTTGGAGTTTTTATTTGTGAGATACGGGTCTGGGAAGTTGGGATTCTGGATTTTTATTCAGACCATAACTTTTTATCTGTACATTATTTTTCTGTGAAATCAATTTTGTATTTTTCTTTATTAATTTATCTACAACTTTCATGTACAAAGTTTCTTTATTTGAAGTGTAAAAAGTGGAACCAAAAATAGGTCCCAAAATGAATAAAGAATGAATAAAATGAAAGGAATTTTATTGGTATTTTTGGCCCTTATCTCCCCCTACTTTATTCCTTGTCGACCTAGTCATCGAGATGCCTAGGTCTCGGGGTTTCGGGTCATAAAATATTTACAATATTTTATTCTTTTTCTTTTCTTTTCTTTATTCTATTATTTTGGCATTAAAAACCGTATTTTATACAATATTTATACACATATGCATGAATGCTAAAATGCATGAATTACGCCTATTTACGCGCATTTACTAGGGTTTTTAAGGCCAAAATGATAGAATAAAGATGATGAAACGTAGATTCATCAATAGGCTCGATTGAAGCACAGTATTTTTATTTCTCTTTCTGTAAAGAAGAAAAACATGCATATTTTTTACGTGATAACATCCATTTATCTAGAATTTTTTCCAAGATAAAATATTTCAAGATAAATGATTACATTATAATTAAATCATCCATACATTATATCTTTATCCGTAATACATATTCCTTCAAGGCTGGCTGAAGACTGATCGATCTGACCGGGTTTACAGTCCGACCGATCGGATATCCGGGTTGCGTCGCGTCCGATTATTCAAACATTGACCATCACAGCACATGTCAGTCTCAGTTCAATTCACGGCCAGACCAATTACAGGCTAGTGATCAATCCCGATGTCATCGGCTCGTCCCTCGTCATCATCTTCCTCCTTACACGGTGCGCCCACAACAAGTTGCATGGTGCGCCCATCGTCATCTTCTTCTGCTATTGTCAGATTTAATTAAATAGGATATATACGGACCCTGAACCGGATACCTTGCAGCAGGTGGGAAGTCGAGGCTGCAGTTATTCTCCTCTTCCCGAAAATTTCAAATATTTACCAAATTTTAACAGTCCAAACTGAGATACTTCTAATCTAAAATTTTCTTTTTATGATCTAGAGTTTCATGGATTTCGATCTTTAAGTCAAATCTTTTCTTTGAATTTAAAAAGACAAGAAGAACTGTAGCCTCTACAACGGGTCCCTGCTGAGGATCCACTCCGTACAAACACAGGAAGATGAACACATGTTACTCTCTATGAGGCAATAGTGCTGTCTGATCTGCCTAATCTCCAGCGTGGGACATTCAATTCCATGCAAAAGTAGAGCAACCCCCCTTCCATTCATGACCACAGAATTAAATGTGAGCATTCTTTGTTTTGTTTTTCGAGTAAATGTGAGAATGACGTGAAACCCAGATCATCTTCACCCAATCTACTCTACAGTCTACAAGCAGGGAAAAAGGAGCACAGATGCTGTGACAAAACAATGGCGATCTTCTTCTATATAACCTAGAAATCAGCAACTGGCAATGGAATATGGAGCCGCTATAATCGCACGGTCAGCAATGGTGCTCAATTTCTATGATCTGGTTGAAATCACTTGTGTTGCATGGCATCTTCTACCATACACCCATTCCATCCTACTAATCTGCGTATGGAAGAGTAAAAAACCATAAAATTCAAATGACAATATAATAGAGAGATTCCAATAAGAAACTGGTAAGATAAAGCAGGAGCAACTCCGGGAAAACAGAGCAGCAAGATGTCATGTCATCCCAACTGACATCTGAAAAAGCAGGGGAGGGTGGGGGGAAAAGAGAAAGCGCAGTACATCAATGCCATTCTAAATGAGATGGTGGAGAGAGATTGGGGAGTAGATGCTTGTCCTCTTTTCTGATCGACCCCTATGGCCTATATGCTTGCCAGATTGACGCGCGCACGGGGGGCCACTCTACACACTGACGTAAAAACAGATAACAAATTATATATATTTCCATACCAATACGCACAGGATGCTATGCAGTAAAATATTACGTAGCAGTCTGTTGCTCCTCAAAAAGTACACAGCGACCTTTCAATAGCACGGGGAACCAATTTGCTGCCTAAGGAATGGTTTCATGGTGTCTTTTCTTGTTCCGAGTGAAATCCATGCAGCTGAAATCGTCTGTTATGATCCAAACCCACTTGAAGTGGTCATATCCATGGTCAAACCCATGTATTAGGAGGTATGGACAAGAGATAGCGGAGGCTGTTTTGGTGATCCTTCCTGAAAATGTCAATACAGCTCTCTTTTTTTTTTTTTTGATAGGTAAATTTTCCATTTGTATTTCAGTATACTAAAAAAGTTACAAGAGGGTATACCCCAGAAGGTGAAGAAACAAAAATAACCCAAAAAATTTTGTGATCCCACCACTGCGACAGACAGGGTAAGGATCAAGAAATGTTGCAGCCCTTGGCTGGGGTTGGAGTGAATTACACAAAAAGATCCTTCTACTGGGATTAGCCGATTACATTGCACGCCCAACACAACCGATGGACCTCACAGCTGAGATGATTGAGTTGGCAAGGGCCAGAGAAGAAGAGTGGCAGCCAGAGTTCCATCTGTTATTCCTTTCAGCCATAGCTCCCAAACAGTGGCAGCCAACGCCATGCTGCCCTTCCTACGAATGTTGTTGAGGGGGGAGAAGACAATATCCACACAGCAAGATTGTTGAGGCAGCAAGAGGGAGGCTGGGGGAGATCGAGACCTGCAATTACCAAGGCCCAGGTGGCCCCCGTCAAAGGTACATTGGAAGAAGATATGATCTTTAGACTCGCAGCATATCTAACACGGATGATGAGGTTAAAATGGCGAGGTAAGGGGAGAATGGATCAATATATGTATGATGAGAGACCTAACGAGATAAGCAACTTGCAGGACCAGAGCGAGACTCACGGGAGGAAATCCGGGGTATTAAATGGGAAGGTCCTAAGTGGGTAACAGAGGGGACAGGATATGGAAAGCTCTCCATTGCAGAGAGAGAGAGAGAGAGAGCGGGGGAAAAACCGCTCGACTTTTGCGGGGCTTGTCGTTAAATTGTTTTCTTTTGTTTCGTTCCAGTACTTTAGTCACGTCCGTACAGCTTCCCCGTTTGTAGGGGCTATTTTGCACACAGACACAAGTATATGGACCGATCTGCAATTCGGTCTTCAAGTTTTTGTGACTTTATCGAGAGATTTCAATAAAGTTGGAACTGAAAAGGTAATGAAATAATATGGCAAGGACATAACGATCCCTCTCCAGTTTCATGGACCAAAAAATAAAAAAACATGATTAGATAGAGGGAGGATGTCATGGCCAAACGGTAAAGACAAAGAGGCAGTCGAGGAATTTACGGAAATTTTTACTTAAAAAGAAGTCTGGGATTGATGGTGGAAGCAAGGTTTAAAAAGCTGAATCCGACATTATATCGAGCAGGTATCAGCTTTTTTTTATGGTAGGAAAAGTAATGGAATCGATGATGAAGCGGCGGTTTTAAAAATAGAAAAGATCAAATCACTTTGTTTTTGGTTAGTTCATATGGTTCAACCGAACTTGGTTAGACCGAATATCATAAAATTAAAATAGGAAAATGTTACATCATATCTCTGGATGATTTGTATATTCATGTCTTTCCAAGTTTTTCAAATAACACTTATACCTATATTTTTTCTACACTTATATATGTGCCTCTATATTTTTACAAAAGGCATAGTAGTTACCTTTTATTAGTATACTATACTGTTATGTTATGCCAAAATAAGGATATATTGTGATTTTTAAGAATACATGAGCACAAGTGAAGTTGCTAAAAAAATAAGAGTATAAATGTTATTCGAAGTACTCAAAATGATGTAAAAAATATATTTGTAAAATTCATATAATACATTTACATGATGCACAACTAGCATATTTAAAACTATTAAATTCTAATTGGTGACAAGTGTTGTAATTTACCGCTTTCTCATAGTATGAGTATGATAGCTTCTTCTTACTTAGACACATCGTTTACTGTTGGAGGTAAACAATCTCATGCACAATTTGGGAAGATAGACACAATGTTGTTGGCAACAAGGAAGAGTCGATATTGGGCCATTGATACATACGAAAGGATAAGAGATAACGAAGTACCATATTATAGATTAGAATGAGACTAGCTTATGAATAATCTTTAAAAGTTTGCATTTTATTAATTATTAGAAATTATTTTTTTTCAAAAAAATGTTGAGCTAATGGGTTGCTTCAATTGGTTCAATTGAGTTTGTGGTACAATTATGTTTTGACTGATTTATATATTCTGATTAAAAAATTGGACGATTGAACCATTTTCTTCATGTTCTTGATTTTATCGGTATTACGTGTGTGATGTTTTTTTCTTAATAATAAGAGTATTTTCTATTTTCATCGATTATTAGATAATAATATGATGATTTGAATACATTAAGTTGATCTGACAAGAATATCAATTATTATTTGGATAACAAGCTTTAAATATCTGACGGTACATACTTGGATTCTTTTTCCGTGTTTCGATTCCGGTAGAAAAAGCTTTCCAGTCAGATATTTTGCATCCAATATAATATATAGTGAACATTGTACAAGAGGGTTGATCCAAGGAGCCAAAATCACGAGAGAATCGGAGCAACGAGTCCGTTAAATTCTGTTCATCACATATTGTTTGATTGAAGGAGAAGATAGATAACATAATCTATTGGTCTAGATTCACCGCTCTCACGTTCTCACAGTTTTTAACTCTCACAAGATCAACTACATAATGTATACTATCTAAATATTTATATAACATCAAATATCATTTGCAGTATAATGATTCGATACACATACATACGATTAAGAGAGCAAGAGAGAGAGAGCGTCTTTATATATGCATCTAAGATGAAATTTTCATGATACTCTGAAAGAAAGATTAGCGAAATTCCATTCCCCAAGAGGCCTACTATACATTTAGCAGCGAATTGTACACATTTAACAAGCAACGGATTAAATCGTTGTTATACGAACCTTTAGCAATGAATACGATATTCGTTGCTAATACAAGAACAAAAAACTAATTTTACAACGAATAATATTCGTTATTATACATTTAATACATGAAGACATGTCAATGAAATAGTCAAATTATTCGTCGCCATGAATTAACTTGTAGTGTTTTATCGAATAAGCAAACGATAAATCGTCATTATATGAAATCTTTAGCAACAAATATGACATTCGTTGCTAACTACAATTCCAAAAGCTAATTTTGTTGCGAACAATACTCGTTGTATATCGAAATATCAAAAGATTCGCTAATGAATATTCAAATTATTCGTTGCCATATGTCATTTTTTCTGAGTGACGTGTATTATGGGATAAATTGTTTACTCTGAAAGGGCTTACCGGAGTACCATATTGTAACACTAACGAATATATTTTTAATATCTAATACATATAAAGCGTGGAGTTTGATATAAGTAGTGTAAATTAATACTTGATAATCTAAGTTTACACATTTCAGATGTTGTCAATGAATTCAACTGAATCTGAATAAAGAAAATTTATTAGAATAAAAAATTTTCGATAAATACGTACGTTTGTGGGATTGGTTTTTGTGCTTGTTTCCCCATACTTTCATCCAGTCGCACTGTAAAAAGGAAAAAGTAGATTCTATGAAAAGAGAGTTGATGCCCACACAGCAGAAGGCGATATCGACCTATCAGTTACGCTCTCGGCCATTGCTACAGGGAACTTAATTAATGATAACGAAGCTAGTAAATTCTGCCACTATGGTCCCTTCAAAAACTTTTAAAATATGGATCGGACACAGATAACCAATATAAATGGCAATAACGTCGTCGTCCATTGATACAAAAACGACAAAACCACCAGCATTCGACTACAGGGTTAATGGCATTCAAGCCTCTATGGGTCTCCAGCACAGACTGATGGTATGTACAAACGACAGCAATAACTGTGACTAATGCATGCACATCTTTTATTTTCGGATTCGCCAAACATATGACAACATATTCTTTCCATATTAATGTCCGTTCCTTATCCTACACAAATATATATCATATGGTAATCAAAGTACATATCCTCACAGATGGTTCAGGTTCACCTACACGAATCTAAGTCAGGCCCTAGTTACACCCTACATATATTATCAGGGCATCATTCTTCTCTTCCGATACAATTTCATGCAAAACATGTACAAATATATATGATCTTATTTATACTAAGTAATTATGAACCAAATCAATCAATCAAACAATTGATGTTAAAACTAAAACGTATCCAGGTATTCAGGGTGTATATGGGCAGCAACTCTTCATAACACACAGCCGAAGGGCTATGGCAACCTTCCTTCTTCAACAAGGATGCCGGATGTCGTGGCTGCGTCTGGTAAAAGACCTTGGAGACGACGAGCTCCCCGTCCTTCTCGTCGTCGTGCGAGCCAAGGTGTTAACTGATGCATGACCCAGCTGGTCTTCTCGGGCTTCGGTGCTGCCGTAGTTGCTATATAGGACTAGTATTTTCTTCTGGCCTCTCACCACGCCGTCGATGAGTATGGGCCTTGTCTTGCCGGTCTTGTGCCATCGCGTCTCACCGCCGTCGCCGGACTCCACCTTCCGGCGCTTTCGTGTGCCAGTTGTGTAGGCCTTGGGACGGACGGTGGAAGAAGTGGCTGATTTCACCGCTGGTTTTTATGCCTGTGACATTAGAAGCGATTTGCCAGCTTAAATTCTCTAACACAATAAGTAACACCTTTTAATTGCAATTGTGAAATTCAACAACAGAAAAGCAATTTGATCAAATATACAAGGAAGTCAAAAGTTCAGAAATGTACGTCCATCATCACTTTTAAAAAAGGAAAAAAAGCTGCGAAAGGAAATCAAAGGAGATGACGTCGATAGTTGTTCTAAAGATCAACATCATGCTGCTGCGATTGCAAGGTTCATGTATATCTGGTCCGAATTAAGCAACTTATATACTTACAATTAAGATTACAATTGCTTTTATGCTGCTTTGATGTATAATTAATACACCGAGCCTTCATGAAGTTTGCTTTGATTTTGATTCTGTCGTATAACTGTCATGGTTTTTAATATCGATCCAAAATGGTCTGTACTCGAGCTTGAAAACAACATGGAATCTTACACATCTTAAAGGCAAAAATAAAGACGATAGCTTTCAACAGAGGTAACACTTCTATGGCAACAATAGCATGCATGTTGTGTTCATTTGGTAACGACTCGATGTTTTGAAGTTGGCGAAAATATAAGTATTAAATAAATACTGTGCCGTGTACCATATATGATAACTTAATAATACGATTGTGATATATTCCTGCCGAGACAGTAGATCAAATGTCCTTCCAAACAAACTAGTCTATTGGCGTCCAAATCGGATCCTCTGTAGTTACAGTACATGTTGTAACGTAGGGGTCCGTCCGATAACGAATAGACGCCCTCAGGATGCATGCCAGCCGTTCCCAGTCTCCTATGAGGATTTTCCGATCGTCAGGTGACGGATCCCCTACGTTATAATAGGTGTTGTAACATACTTTTTACAGCAGATGATCCATCCTCCTATTGGCTCTACTTTGAGGGAAACACGAGCATGTTGAATGCCTACGCTTGGCGAAGAAGTCCCCTCCTTTTATTATACTAGTGGGTAACCATGAAAATTATGTTTTAAAGATAAGGTAGTCACAAAAACATTCGTATTAGGTAATATTTTTCCATTTTACATAGCTATACAACATGTTTTATAATTTTTTTATGTATAACATTTGCCATTACACATTAGCAAAATGTGTCTAAAGTGATGGACTTTTTGAAATATGTCATTATATAAATATATAGCAACTAATATATTTACAAGATTAATTTTTTTACTTGAAATTACGACAAATGAAATACCTATTTCTATATTACTAGTAATGGTACTTATATCTATGATTATTAGTTGGTTTTATCATTAGAATTTGCATTATCATTTGCTATATAAACCATCCCTATTAATAACGTAACATATACGCCCATACATCACTAATTATTTTTGATACTAATATTTGAGTGATATATTAATTCGTCAGATCAGTTTTCTGATTCTATGGTTACAAATCTATAAATGTAATCAATTTCATAAAAACTTAAGTAGGCTAGGCTAATACGAGATCCAAATTCTATGTTCACAATCATTATGCCAATCACGAAACCTAATCCAAAGAGGACCTCGAAATTAACTCACACATCTATTACTCATTTTAAATCACAATCTTCGATGATATTTCACTATATTTTTCCTTCTACCTAATCTTATGGAAAGGATTTGCCTAAGATCAATACATGTTCCAGCTTGATGTAAAGTGTTACTCGAGAACTCATGTTAGTCCTATATAATGAGAATTTATAATATTTGTTTGTTTGAGGGTATAGAAACTCTCATATATAAGTTTGTCAATGGTTTGTGTCTGAAGAATCAAATATTTAATTGTTAGCCTGTTTCTCGTATTAAGTTTTTTACTTCGTCTCAAATCACATAATATTTATGTTCTTGAAGTTACATTTGCGGTTTACTACGGTGTTTTATTTTCGACAAACTTTATTAATAAACTTCCCAAGATATAATTATTTTGATTTCCTTAACAGAACTTATATCACAAATGGTTAAAATCTTTTTCCAAAGGAAATGACTAGTAGCATGTAATCAAAGCCCTAACATTATGATTTTTACTCCGTAACCCCTAAAATTGTGGTCAATTACACAACAAACTACATTAAGAACTATTAAGATTATAAGGTCATGGTTTAATTACAAGGATCGTGCTATAATTACAAGGATTAGTAGGTGTTATTGTGTAGATGTAGTTTTGAACAGCTTTTAGGGCAAGGTTAAAAACCTTAATTCGTTTATATTTTGATTATGTAAATTATTTGCATCTTTTCTGGTTGATATTATATGTATTGATATATGAATTTTTTTTACATCAAATAAATTTTCAGGTGCAAGCATATATGGCCTAAATCCCAAAGAACGGCCTTTTTAGTTCCATGTGATCAAAATTAAATAAGATTTTTGACATTTTCTTATTTCTACAGAAGATCAACCTCCACAAAGGAGGATGAAGTTCAATGTAAATCAATTTTTATTATTTTGGATTAAATGTTCTGAAAAAGAGGAGTAGATATATATCGTTCCAAGTTATAAAATCATGTTTCTGCGTGAATGCCAATACGTGTGTGAGGAGGAAGAGGGATATGCTTTAGCCCTTGCTTTTATATCATCTCTTACTGGTTGAGCAATATTTCTATCTAATCTCTTGTTAATAATCTCTGGAGTAAAACAAAAACAAAAACCTTCCATCCATGCCAAAATTATCCTCCAATTTTCACTGTCTTACATAAAGGCGTACCGCGTAAGATAGTTTGGTTCAACTGTCCATCCTTTATTTCTACACTTTTTATTTCTTGTGGGAATTGTTACCCACGTGCAAGCAGTGAAGTTTTCTTTTAGAGCGTGTTTGGTAATTGGGTTTGGTTTGATTGGAGTAATCTGCAGTCAATAGTAGCTATTTGGATGGTTAACAGGGCTAGAGAGGATTGGTATAAGGAATGTGATGAAATTCCAACCTAAAAATGTATGGGATAGAGTATAATTATTCGGGAATGGATCTCTTGCTGTAGCAGCCCTTCCCTTAACGATGGCGATCTATTGGATGTAGATCGAACGTCCCTCGTAAGGGATCAGGGATGGTCAGCATGCATCCTCGAGCCGTCCAATCGCCATCCAATGGATCCCGTGCGTAGGGGCTGCAACAGCCGAGGATCCTCTCGGACAATTATTCTTCTATTATTAATTCTTAAACCAATGCACTAGTTATTATCTATTGTTATTAAACAGAGATATTAACCAAATATTACCGGGAAGCTTTTCTGGATGCGTGCAACAGATCCCCTTCTCTTCTTGCAGCGTAGGGATGAACTCATCAATAAGAGGGTGGCTCCTCCCCTCACCGTCGCTCTTCATCTTCCCTTCCAGGTGCTCTAGCAGCTCCGCATCGTTTGGATCGAACCTCACCCCGGCCGGCAATCCCGGAAGCAAGCGCATACTCCCTTGCTTCTCCTGTAGAATAACAAGCACATGTTACTACGTAGAAGATGATCAATACCTTCGTGCCACAGAAAGACATTCAAGTTAATTGTAATCCACCTCTTGATGATGATGGAATTGGTGGCCGCATGAGGGGCACGCGACTTCAATTCTCGATGATAGCTTGTCGGTAGCGGCAGCCGGAGGGACGGAGCTGTTCGTGCAGGTGCTTCTGTCTGCGTCGGCGGCAGCGTGGGCGTAGGGTGCCATGGTGGATGCGTGGGAGGGGTGCGGTGCAGTAGCAGGAGCATGATCTAGTGGCAAATGGGAAAGGGCGGGCCGTCCCTTGTAGTGCAAGTATTCGCTCGAAAGGGCAGCGCAGAAGCTTCTCCAAGATTGGTTAATGGAAGATTTCTTGTTTGTTTTGGTAAAGGGACTACGCATGTTCTTGCGTGCTGAGGTTGCTTGCCCCTTAAGTTTCTCCCACCGACCTATGTCTATTTCTGTTGATATTCTATTCTATGGTTTTCGTACTTGCATGTCCCTGTCGAACCTTCGCGATTGAATTGCACACCATGTCTTTTTCTTAATTTGAAAAATATATCTTATATTGGCTGCATGCATGTTTACATTTGAGTTCGAATCGATTTTGAGGTCAAAGTACGAAGAGAAACGAAACCGATTGCGATATGGATGCACACAGTGTTCTGCCACGAGTATCGATTTTAGAGTACTTCAACCGGAGGTTAACGGTTCCTCTGCTGTAGGGAGGATTGCAGCAAAGGTGCTGTAATCTTTCTTATTTTTTTTATGATTTTGAGTCCAAAATCTAATCTTATAGATTTAATTTTAGGTTAATTATCTACGTATCCTTCAAATTTCACCCAAATCCAATTGTAATTGCTATTTTATCTTAATGATCAAACATTCGAATCTTTTTTAAATAGAGTTTAAGTTGCTTAGATATTGACTGAATATTTGATCATTAGGATAAAATAGCAATTAAGGTCGGATTTTGGTGAAATTTGGAGGATGTGTAGATAATTAACCTAAAATTAAATCTATAAGGTTAGATTTTGAAATCAAAATTACAAAAAAATTAAAGAAGATTACAACACCTCTGCTGCAATCCTCCCTACAACAGATGATCCATTTCCCAACCAGAGGTGATCAGAGTCGAATATGCTAACAATTTGGTCTGTCGTTCGTTCTCCATGCTTATATGCGTGCAACATTGCTTACGTCAGCGGGAGATCCCATCGTTTGATTTGAGTGCCCATCATTATTTTCAAATTAGTTTGGAACTCAAATGGTTACATTGCAAGTGTACATACCAAATTGATATTAGATGGAAAGTTTGGAGATCTCTATGTAAATTAGTTTTTATTTTAATATATTTAATATTATATATAGGTGTAATTCTACAAGATTACTGTTGAAATAAAAATGCATCACCAACTTCTCTTGGTTCTAGATACTTCTTGAGTAAACATTTACTCTAAGTTTCTAGATTTTTCCTTAGAAGACGAGCATCTTATTCTCTAGAGTTTTCTTAAGTTAATTAGCTCCAATTATGTAGATATTTTTTTAAGATGAGTTAACTCCAATTCTCTACAATATTCTTGGATACATTCAATTTTAATATTTTAGAGAATTCCATACTCTTCAAGGTTATTGGATTACTAGTATAAATATGCCTTGGGAGCCATTGTGTGGATGCATCAAATCAAGGGAGAAACACCAAGCATTAATGAGAGCCATGTATTTCTATTGAAGATTCAAGCAGCAATATACAATATCATCTTTGTTTGAGTCAAATATTCTACAAGTGGCATCAAAGCTTGGGGATATGTACAGGTGGTATCAAAGCAGATTCTTCCTTCGGGTTCTAAGGGTAGGTCTTCTTACGAGTAGTGTACGTTCATCAAACAATTTAGTCGTGCTTGACATCCAAGAAAGTATAATTGTGTCCATTCAAAATAGTGAGGGGATTTGTGTGTCGGCATATTGAGTTGTTCCTTGAGATTTTCTAAGGGAATAACTACCCATGTACAGTTTGAGACCATGAGGTCGATTTGGCCATGGACTGATTTCTTTGACGAAGCTTGGGAAGATCATTTGATTGATATGGCAGACATTGTTGGTGCGACCAATTCCATCAAGATGATCAACATGCATAATTACATCTATTGGAAGACATGCATGGACTCCTATCTTCAAGGACAAGACCTCTGGGAGGTCACCAATAGCAACGATGTGGCACGACTGCCATCAACACATGTGGATGCTTTGAAGAAATGAAAGATCAAGACCAAGAATGTACTGTTGGTGCTCAAGACGATGATCAATGAGGATTTGATTGAGCATATCTGAGAATCCACTACTTCGAAAGATGCTTGGGATGCACTCGCCACATTATTTGCTCGTAAAAATGCACGATTACAACCATTGGAGAATGAGCTGATGATATTCATGTAAGGAAAAATTACAATAACTCAATAATTCACAAAGGCACACTTTCTTTATCGATATCTCTCTCAATTTTATCCCAAGTCAAAAACTATTGAGCCACATATTTAGAGAATTATTACCCACAGATCCGGAGCCTCATACAGTGCATTTATCATTGTTATCCCTAGATGGCCCACTCAACCGACCTTGTTAGAGTTTGAAAGTCTCTTAACAAATCAAGAAACTTTAGCCAAGCAAATGGCCGGTTTATCAGTGAAAAGGTGGTGAAGAAGCACTGTTTAGTGTACATAAACGAGGGAGGCTACACGAGTTACACAAAAAATTCAATTCCTCAATGGAAGCAACCTCCTTAGAGGAGCTTCAAGCCAGGGGGGCTTCATATGGTCGATCACAAAAGTTAAATGATTCTTTTCAGAAAAAAGAACGAGAGGTGATTCGTTTGTTGAAAAAAAAGACACTATGCATGTGACTGCAGGTTTTGGAAGAAGCTAGTTGAAAGCAACATCACAACATCAAGCGATCAATCTGAAGACTTTTTAGAAGAAAATTGGGATGAGGAGGCCGATATGGTGATCACACCATGTGAGGATTTATCAGAAGAAGATTGGGATGAGGTGCCTGTTGAAGAGGATTTTTCGCAGGTCAAATATGTCTTCACAAAGCGAAGGCACAATCATTGTGGCAACCCACAAGAAACCCTACTTCAGACAACAATTGACTCATAATATAGATCAAATAATGAAAATAAAAATGTGGAGTTAAAATTTATTATAACTCTACAAATGCATGTATAGGCGTAAGTATATGTAGAGTGTCAAATACAAGGAGCAAACTTGATAGATTGTATAAGTGAATGCAAAAATTTTGCCTTTCTCTCTTGTCTTTTATTGTCTTTTTATGTGGGTTTTTAATTTTATATTTTTATAGATTTTAATTTTTTATTTTAAATTATTTTTATTTTTTATTTTCTTTTTATAGTTTTAATTTTTATTCTTTTTAAATATATAATATAGGAATATATAAAACTATATATACAATATAAGATGCTATATAAATATAACTAAAAATACCTAAAAATCATAGATAAAATGTTTTTGTACTGGTTAGTTTCTAATATTTTTGTGATTTTAAGGGATTTTTTTGCTAATTAGACTTTGTAGCCCTACCACTCACTCACCTTACTAAGAAGGATTGGTATTTTTAAAGTTAAAATATCTCAAAATAGAAATTAAATAAATAGATCGAATTGATTTAAAGATTAAAAATAACAAAAAGTGTCAAAATTTTCCAAATAAATTTAATATATAGATAATAATATAAAGAAAAGTAAGAGATATAAATAAATATCTTTTGAATTTTTTTGGCGATTTTTCCTATTTTCATTAGATTTTAGATATTTTTAATTTTTAGTCTTTTCTTTTTTAAGGATTTTAGATTTGGAGTTGTAAAATACTAAAATAAATAAAAAATATATATTTTTTGGATTTTTTTCAAAAAGGTTTTATATTTTTATGGGTTTTTTACCGCAACATTGACTTTCCATGCTATTTTTGATTTTTAGAAAATAGTCAAAATGCCTAAAATGCAAAAATAAAATTATTGTATGAATATGTATACTATCAGACACTTAACCCTAATTTTTCATAATTTTTGGAGCACATGTGATATTTTTAATAAATGAAATACAATCACAAAAATTAATGAACTAACAATGGTATTTTTGTAATTAAAAATAAAGGCAAGATCGTTTCTACAAAATACCCAAAATATTATAATTAATATTAGAACTTTCGAGACTAAATCGAAATTACAAAACCCACGTGGGTTTTAATGCAAAATGGCCACCTCACGTGGGACCACACGTGAGGTGACATGGCTAGGACCTGGATGTAATAACAATAAAGCTCAGGGTTCCTTTTGCAATTTACATAAAACTTTTTAAACTAAATAAATAAATTACATGATTAAATCAAAAAATATAAAAAGTAGGGTGTAGATTTTGCAATTAACCTCCAAAGTACGCCTAATAGAACGGTGGTACTCACTTATCCACGTGATGACCCTAGAACAACCGATGACGGTTGGGCGGCTGACGGTTTGGATTAGAGCCTTGGCGGGGATTGTACGACGATGCTCCACAAAATCTGATGGTGGATGCTCTATCTGGGCGTTGCTCGTGATCACCGGTGGCCGAGGATGGAAAAGGTCCTAGGGCTACAAATTGAGCCCCTGGAGCTCGATGTTTCTCTAGTGACTTGTGAACGTTTTTTTGGCATAATTGGCCCTCAAATAGGCTCGTTCGCTCCAATAACCTTCACAAAAATAGGTTGCTGAGTTGAGGGCAAACTTCCTCGTCTTGTTAGTGGGTGGTATAGAGGCATGACATGGTGTGGCGACGGTTGCTCCGATAAATGGAGGAGGTGGAGCATCGTGCTCCTGATCTAGGAAGGATCATGTTGAACGAAGATGGGCTAGGTGTAGGTGAAGTGATGGGGAAAGAGATGAAGGTGGTTGCGAGTTGGAAACACAATGGAGGAACAGTGGAGAGTTCGCCGGAGTAGAGATCCTGTGAACTATGAATGGTAGATTTTACACTAAAATACGCGATCAAAATACAAAATAAAATACAAGAATTAAATGCAAGGATTAATTCTACTTATAAGCGATAAAAGAGACTTCAAATGTCCAGGGGCCACAATATGGGGACCTCACGGCGAGGTTCACCAGATATGATGGAATCAACCCTTACGCATCCTCGATCCAGCCAAATGCTGGGCGAGCTCCCTTTCGCGGAGCTCGAGCCATGGAGCGCAAAAGGAGGAGAAGAAAGGGAGCTACGAGGATTCAAAAAATCAAAGAAGGTGGAGGCTCGAGTTATGTACATGTAACGAAGATGAGGGGAAGATCGAGGTGGTCTGCTCGACGCAAGGCCCTTGAACAAAAAAAGCGAGCTGGCGTGATAGGGCTACGATCGAGGAAGGGAAGTGAAGAAGGAATCGTTCCCAATTGATGCTTGTATTGACCAGGGAAAAAGGGAGAAGAAAGGGGTCAAATTCTACTCTAACAGGCCTACGACCTGGGTCAAGGAGTTGACCCAGGTCAACGGGTGGTGTGACTTGATTGGGCCATGTCACCCGTAAAAAGACAAAACTGTAATTAAAATAAAAAAATAATAAAAAATACAATAGAAAATGAATTATTTAATTTTGGTTAAAACATAAAAATATTTATTATTTTATGTAGTATTTATTACGATTTTTATTTATTTATATGGGTTTATTTATTACAAGTTACTTTTTAAGGGTATATTTATAGGTATATTGGCCTATATTTTGTGTATTTTATTTTTATTTTGTATTTTGTATTTTTTATTTATTTTCTTTATTTATATATTTATAACTTATTTAAATATGCACAAATATACTTTATTGTATATTTTTAGTATATTTGTACACTTAAATATGTATACTTATTATATAGGTATAAGTATTGTATATTCATCCATGTATTTTTATATACTATTTTATTTTATTATTTTTAATGATTTTATTGTATTCTAAATATGTACATATACTATAAATAATATTTACAAAATTATAAAAATATGAAATTATTTTTATAAATAATAAAGAATAAATAAAATATTTTATTATTTTTTTATGATTTTATTGTATTCTAAATATGTACATATACTATAAATAATATTTACAAAATTATAAAAATATGAAATTATATAAATTATAAAGAATAAATAAAATGAATATTTTATTCAGGTATATTATACAGTAGGGGTCCAAAACCTAACTTTTGCATCTTAAGTCCAAATTGAATGAAATACCTTCATTAAAAAGCTTAGTAAAATTTATATAGAATTAAAGGTGATTTTGGTACATTTTGGGTTCATATGGAGAAGACATGGATCTGGGAAGTTTGGATTTTATTTTTTTATTATGAGTGTAAAAGTACACTTTGTATTATTTTTGTGTGAAATCAATTTTATATTTTTCTATGTATTATTTATCTACAACTTTCATGCATAAAGTTTCTTTATTTGAGGTATAAATAATAAAGAATAAAATAGGTCCCAAAAATGCAATATTGGAGAATAAAAATTATAGTTTTTATTATGTATTTGACCCTTAACTTCCCCTTCTTTATTGATTGTTGACCCAGACATCAAGATGCCTAGGTCTCAGGTTTAGGGTCATAAAATACCTTTGGCATTTTATTTATTTCTGTTCTTTTCTTCATTCTTTTCTTTTGGCTTTAAACATTGTGTTTTATACAGTATTTATAAAATAAATAATGAATGTTAATTTATACAAAATAATACTATTTACATGCATTTTTCTAGGATTTAAAGGCCAAAATGAAAGAATAAAGGTGATAAAATAGAGATTGACCAGAGACTTCAGCAATGATTATGCAAGAAGATGAATTAAACTTTGATGAAGCATCATAACGGTGGTCATCACAAGAGGCGACACTACCGGGTACAAGGATTTTGGAAGAACAAATAGAAGAAAACCAAGGGGAGCTTCAACAAACAGAAGGTTGTCCTAATGACATGGAGTTTCCAAAGGAAATAGAAACATAAGTCATTCCCCGAAAAAGTGGAGTTCACGAAGTAACTCCAAAGGAGTCTCAATCTACTCTGCATTATATTGATGAAGATTTAAATTCACC
The DNA here is from genome assembly GCA_037367405.1 of Ottelia alismoides. Lineage (NCBI taxonomy): Eukaryota > Viridiplantae > Streptophyta > Magnoliopsida > Alismatales > Hydrocharitaceae > Ottelia > Ottelia alismoides. The sequence continues at coordinate 622,990 of JAZKJV010004101.1, forward strand.
ACTTTGAGGATCTATCAAACTATGTAGGCCTAATCCCATGTATGTTAATGTTGTAGCTGTTGAAGATGAAGGGTTGTAGGAGCCCACTACAGAGCGGAGCAATGCACTGGAAGAAGAAATCAGAGCATTGTAAGAGAATCAAATGTGGGATCTTTTTCCCATGTCAGGTGATGTAAAGTTGATATCTTGCAAGAGGGCTAACAAATTGAATACATGCCCACATGGATCTACCAAAAGGTATGGTGCTCATTAATTTTCTAAACATTATAGTAAGAACCATGATGAAATATTTAGTCCAGTTGAGAAGATGACTGCGGAAGTTCTTTTCCAATCTCAACCATTAGTAAATCATGATAGTTGTCACAAATGAATGTGAAGAACTCTTTTCTTCATGCTTGAGAGATTTACATGGACCAATCCATAACATTCGAAGATAATAAGAACCAAGGGTATGCTTGCATTTGAGAAAGACATCATACAATTTAAAGCTAGCTCTGGATTTGACCTAGCATGCAAGGAGATAACCTAAGAGAAGTTGGTGTGGAGGGGGAGTGTTGGAATAACAAATGTACCACCAACTTCTCTCGATTCTATAAATTTGTTGAGTAAGAATTTACTCTAAGTTTCTAGAATTTTCTTTAGAAGACGAGCCTCTTATTCTCGAGAGTTTTCTTAAGTTAAGTCAACTCCAATTATCTAGAGATTTCTTAAGATGATTTAACTTCAATTCTCTAGAATATTCTTGATGCATTCAATTCCAATATTCTAGAGAATTCTATACTCTTCATGGCTATTGGAGCACTAGTATAAACATACCTTGGGAGCCATTATATTGAGGCATCAATGAGAGGAAACAAATCAAGGGAGAAACACCTAGCATTAAGGAAAGCCACCCAGAAAGTGAGTAAGAGAGAAGATTGAGTGTTTTGTTATTGTTTTAAGTGAGTGCTAGTTTTCTTAGTGAGTTGAGAAGTTGTATGTATGTATGTATGTATGTTTGTATTTGTATTGAAGATTCAAGTAGCAATATACAATACATCATCTTTATTCGAGTCAAATATTCTATAAGTGGTATCAGAGCTTGTAGATATTCTAAATACAACCAAATATGTTTTATAATGGCTATTATTTTGGATGTTATTTCATAGGGGTGCATATGGATCATATTGGATCATATTATAGCATAATCCGAGTCCATTCCAATATTAACAGATTTTTATTTCTTGAATCCAATCCAATCCATCAAATACTTCAATCGAATCTGATTCAATCCACCGGATTATAGATTGGATCAGATTTTACACTTATTTTTTCCGCTTAATAGTTTACTCTCTCATGTTTGTATTTTACACCACACTAGCCTCGACATTCAAATAATGATTTAAAATCAAATATGAATAGATGTAGAAAAAGAATATGGCATAATCAAATGAAAGTTGAAGAATTCAATTAATCGAATACAAAAAAATTGAAGACCACACAATCATACTAAAGGATTAAATTGAACTTGAATTTAAGTTCCTTTTATAAATGATGCACTAGTATGTTTTTTTTGTAATTAATTTTCAACAAATGATTCAAATACGAATAATACAAGTTACCAAATAAAGATACAAAAACAAGTCAGATAAACGAAAAATGTGATATCTGTAATCAGATATTGATGAAGGCTATGATTAATTTATAGTTTTAAGCAATCAATTAGAGGTGGTCAAGAGCGAAATGAGATAGAGAGAGGGAACTGGGAGGGGAATAAATGATCACGTTTTATAATTTTGCAAGTTATATTCATATTTTATTATTTCGGAGATTTAACATTTCAGTTTCAAGAGAGAAAAAATGATAGTGGGAGAAGAACTTGTTTTCAAAATTGATATAGGAAAAAATGAGATGAATGACATTGATTATGATCATACAGGGAATTTGAAATAGATGCATATAGATATTGTATAAGTATGTATACATGTATTGATGAATTTCTATTTCATCACCTTTTATTCTTTCATTATGAACTTTAAACCCTAGCTAAATGCATGTCAAAAGTATTATTTGGCATAAAATAACACATATTATTTATTATGTAAATATTGTATAAAATATAGTATTTAAATCTAAAAAAGAATAACGAAAATAAAAGAAAAAATGGAATATAAAAGGTATTGAATGACCCAAAACTCCGAGACTTAGGCATCATGTTGACTGGGTTGACAAGGAATAAAGTAGGGAGAGATAAGGGGCAATAAATATAAGAAATCCTAATTCATAAATACCCAATAAACCAGTTTTGGGACTCATTTTATTCTTTATATTTGTACCTCAAATAAATAAATTATGTACATAAAAGTTGTATATAAAAATAAAAGAAAAATACAAATTTTATTTCACACACACTTAATGCATATTGTGCTTTCTACACTCTGAACAAAAATCCAAAATCCAAACTTCCCAGATCCATATCTTCTCCATACAAACTCAAAATTCATAAAATCACCTTTAGTTGTATATAATTTTTATTAGCTATTTAATAATGGTGGTTTCATTCAATTTTGAGTTAAGATGCAAAAGTTAAATTTTGGACCCCTATTATAAAATATACATGAATAAAATATCTATTTTCTTCATTCTTTATAATTTTTATAATTTTTTTTATAATTTAGTAAATATTATTTATAGTATATGTACATAATTTCAATAAAATAAAACCATAAAAAACACAATAAAATAAATAAGTGTATAACATACATAAATGAATTATATATATACTTGTATAATAAATACATCTATTTATTTATGTGTATAAATGACTTCAGAAAAATACAATAGAAACATATAAGTGTATTTAAATAAGTTATCAATACATAAGAAACTATGTAAAATAATAAAATAAAAATAAAAATAAAAATACAAAATAAAAATAAAATATACATTACATAAGTAAATATACCTATAAATGTACATGTAAAAAGTAACACCTAATAAATTAACTCCAAAAAATAAAAATCATATTAAAATACTACATAAAATATTACATAATTTTTATGTTTTTATTTTTATTTAACTAATTTTTATTATTTTATTCTTATTTTTTTTATTATTTTTCTTTTTGTTTTTCCCCTAGTGGCCTACATGGCCCATTGAGGGGCCGACCTTGGTTGACATGCCAATCAACTAGCCCCTCTGGCGTGCTAGGCCTATCAGACTTGTTGTAGCTCCGACTTCATCGAATTTTCCCCATCAATCCTTGCATCCTTTGGGCTCGATTCCTCTTTGACTTTTGTTCCTCGATCATTGGTCTTTCACGATATCATCTTGCCTCGATCAATGGATCGTTGCGTCGATCAGGAACCTCGGTCAAAGATCCTTGTGTACAAAACTACCCACCAGACCTCATTCAAAATTGATTCCTCTTCCAGCGCAAAAACCTAACCTAGGCTTTGATCGAACCTCTTAGTGATGGCAGGAGAGTACTTCATGCTTCAGGGGGTGGTGTCGGTGTTGATCTGAGGTCGATCCAAGCATCGGAGCTCCTCCGCCGCGAGCCTTCCGACCAGGCTTCCAAGCAAGTAACCTTATTGTTTCTTCTGTATTTTCGATTCGTAGTGTACGTAATAGCGTAACTCTGCATCTTATTTTGTTCAATTCTCTTTTGATTTTAACAAAATAAAAAAATCGATCACTGGAGCCCCCAGCTCTGGCCTCTATCCTCATTGACATAGACCCGCTCCGAATTCTCTGACACCTCCTTCTTTATCGACCATGCCTTTATGCTCGAGGCCCCTCCATTCACCCAGATCCTTGCTTGATCTGGAGATCCGCTCACCCTCTCCACCTTATCGCCGACGAGCTCCACCCCACTTCACCTCCACCCATTTCCGCTTCCCGAAGCCTTCACAGGCTGTGTTTTTGGTTCCTCTTGCTAAACGTGTAGGAAACAAAGAGAAAGTACACCCCTTTCGGGGTATTTGATGCAGGGAGATACCCCCAGGTCTTCGCCACATCCATCGAACTTTAGGGATCAAACCATGAACCTGAGACTTATCTGAAGCTATTGGGAGGTACGAGACGACTGCAAGAACAATAAGAGACCCGCGATGGTGCTCCAGGTGATTGGAGATGAGAGCTACATCGATTCCAAACTTGCCGGGGATGATTTCTTTGTCTGCTCTTCAACCATCTTCAGTAGCTATTCGATGAAGAACATCAGCTCAGATCAAGCAGGAGCCATCGGATTTGGAGGATCAACGACCGTATGATCCCCTGCGGGATCGAATCTGAGCCCTAGAACCTTGAAACGTCATCGCATCTCGAGGAGCTGCTACACGTCAAGTGAGGTATCCAGAGCTGCTCCATCGAGCACCCTTTGGGGGAAAATTGTATATCTGATCCTAGTTTTTTGTTTTAATTTTATTTGGCCCTGTAAATATTTAAAGTAGTTTAATATTTTGTGTAAACTTTGTAATTGAACCTTTGAACTTATTGCATATTACATTTAGGTCCTTGCCAGCTCATCTCCCGTGCCCCCACATGAGCTGGGCATTTTGTAGTTAAACCCTTGTGGGTTCTTGTAATTGTGGTTTAATATTAAACTTTGAATATTAGTTCAAACATTTAGGTAATTTGCATATTAACCTTGTCATTTATTTTAATTACAAAAATACCCTTGCTAGTTCAATTATTTTTTGTGTTTGTTTTTTATTTTCTAAAAATATCATCTGTGCACCAAAAATTATGGAAAAATAGGATAAGATGCTTGCTTGCATGATGTTTCATGTCATATAATTAGTCTTGTATTTTATATATTTCCCTATTTATAAAAAATCAAGAATAGAAAATTTATTCCTTGTTAGACTTAAAAAATTAAAAAAAAACAAAATCATTTTTAAAAATTCCAAAATAGCAATTATCTCTCAATGTATTTTGTACTTCCAGACCAAAAATCCCTAAAAATAGACGCAAATCATAAAAAATTAAAATCTTCAAAATCATTCTAAACTATAGAAAATATATCTTTCTATTTTTGAATTTTATCTATTATATTTATTATATATTAAAAATAGTTTTGGAACATTTTGAGACCTTTTGATATTTTTAAATTGTTAAAAAATTCGATCTATTTATTCTAGTAAATGTTTTAGCATATTAATCCACTTGAAAATATAAAATAGTAAAAACTACAACAAAAATTTAAAAATAGAGAAAAATATAAAAATCTAAAAATATTTTATTTAACGAATTTTGGTATTTAAAGATATACCTATAAATATAAAATCTATATATATATATCTATATAACTATATTTACTTCTATTATTATTTATAATTATTATAAAAATTAAAATCAAAAAATTCTAAAAGAAAATAAAATTAAAAAATAAAAATAAGAAAATAAAAATTATATAAAAGCAAAATTCTAAAAAATAAGTAATTAAAGACCCACAAAAAGTAAAAATCTTCAAAAAAATCCAACATTTATTGTCTTTTTAGGCCAATTTTGTTGTCTATCCTCCGTTCTCCCTGTGTTCGATAACCTACCATACATGTCCACTATACACATTTTATTGTAGGGTTATAATAAATTTTGATCTATATTATTCACTTTTATTGCTTTACATTTGTATTATGGGTGGATTGTTGAAATTAGCAAAGGTCCTTTGGAGAAGTCGACACATCGATTGTGTTCTACCTTGAGTGACCACAAGACTCTCTTCTGTGAATCTTTGCTTTTTCAAATGGCACCATTGCCGGAGAGCAACGCGTAGGATAGATTTTTGGTTCAAATTTATTTCATTCTTTTTGTTTGTTTATTTTATCTTTTATTTGATATAATTTTTATTATACTAATATTTTCCGTTATATTTTTATTGTGAGGAACTTCAAGACAACGACGACCACCTAGGTGGTTGGAGCACCTGAGTCAAGAAGATTTGGTCCTTCTACTTGTGGATCAAGAAAAGAGAGCAAGAAAAAGAGGGAGAGAGAAGAATTTAGCATAGTCTTTCTTTTTATTTTTTAGTGTTAGAGAGTGACATTTATTTTTGCTCTATTAAATTATATTAATACAGGTACTTGGACTTGGACACTGGAGACCAATTTCCAAGTGTTTGTTCACTTGTGGGCTCAACGGATTTTCTATGTTTTATCATCTTATTTTCTTTGTTTTCCACATTTTGAGTTTTTCACCTTATTTTTATTTGTTTTGTGGAATGACCCTTTAGTTTTGTAGGATTTCTTGCTCGGTAATCTAAGGCCAAACCCCTAATAGACTGCGTGTACCTATAGTTCTACGTTTGGACTTAGATCAAACTTAATTGTTGAATACCTGACTTGAAACCACATGTCGTGAGAGGTCTCCACATAATGCTTGCAAAACCCACTGTGATGGGCACCGAGGAGCCTCCAAGATCATACCTTAGGTTTCTTTTCTCGTATTTAGCATTTGGTTCTTCCCGTTAATAGCAATTCCTGTTTAGGGTGATTTCTTTGTGTACATATCGATATATAGGTTAGGTTTATAAATTCATGTTTTGCATCCCGCGTAGAAAGAGCTGGGAAGCGTTGTAAGTCTTCTATCTTTGCACACATCATTTGATACGAGGATAGATTTCCGTCCTTGTGTCCACTTGCATTGCTTTGTCGCTATGTCCCTCTATTTTTGGATCATATAGGAATTAAAGAAAATCCAAAAAAAATCATTAGGTGTTTGATATTGAAAATACTTAGATAAAGTGAAAACCAAAAATTAAAACAAGGAGTCTGTTAATTGCAATTTGATCTAAATTAAATTTCGTAACGAACATTATTGTTTGGACTTCACAAAGCCCACATTGTACTCAGGTATGTTCTAGACAAAGTGAATCACAATCCTTAAGGAATAGAGCCAAAACCCGATCTGTGGCCGCCTTAACTACCACCTGGGACGATAAAGTATTAACGCTTCTATTGTACGCTATCAAGTAGGGTTTTGTCGACGACGATGTTCCCGCCTTTTGTGGAGCATCCGAGTTGGTCTGAAGTACTGAGCCTAGGCCACACCCTCATGGGTGTGCCTGTCACATTGGTTTGCGTCCGAGTACCTCGCTTGCGAGGGAAGTAGTACTTTCGCCTATCAGCTTCCTCTCTCTCTTATTTGGTTGAGTAGCCACCCAATACTGGTATTGAGGATCTCAAAAAGTGCAGATCACATGATATAAAGGAGGTGGAACAAGTACGTGGATACTTTCTTGGTAGTACACACTCTCCTCTAGGGCTAGCCGATAAGAACTCGTGACAACTTTTTTCCTGAATTAATAACCCTAAAATTGAAAAGATAAAAATAGCCGAATTCTTACAGCTTCACATTGGGTTGAGTTAGTGAATCCATTTTATTTGGTGTTTGTGTGTTTAGATTAGGTTCAAAGATCAAAGTCTCGCACACTTGCGCACTTTTGCTAATATTCTTTTGTCACTTCCTTTTTGACCCCCACTCATTGTGAGCCTTCTACTATTTTACACTCCATTTGTTTTGTCGTTCATCACCGTATCCTTCTTCCAACTCAATCTTCTATTTTCTCTCAAGATGATAACTCCAGGACGACTTAGTCGGGACTCCGCCGACACCCACATCAACTCCTCAAGCTCATCATCTCCAATAATTTGCGGCGATTCCCATGTGCATGGTTTAGACTCCGTGAACTTCCCTTAAGACCCCACCGCTTCTTCTTCCTCACCCAGACTGGGAAAACTCTCTTCCAGAGTTCTGCCCTTTTTGGATGGAGATTGACTTCACTCCATACTCCTCTCCATCCTCAATAAGATTCAGAATTGACTCTATTCTTTCCATCTAGTGCTTGCATGCAGACTTGTTGGGGTGTATTTCCCATTGTAGATCTTAACCCCAATCTTGAGCCTGCACATTCACAGTTAGAGTCAGAGATGGCTCCAACAAGAAGAGAAAAATGACCTCAGCAGTAGAATACCGAGCAAGATATGGAGCAAGGCGCTGACCCATGTCAGAATGAAGTCAACAGACAGCTCGTGGCCTCCATTCATGCCATTCAACAACAACTTATTGAACAAGCTCTAGCTCAGGCTGCCTTCCAAGATACTGAAATAATGAAAATCCAGAGGGTCGTACAGTCTCACAAGGTGAGACTGCAGTCGTTATGTTGAACACTCAAGAAACTCGTTAAATTCAACAATGAACCCACAATAGATATAACAATAAAAGCAAAAATAAATATGGAGCTAAAATTTATTATAACTCTACAAATGTGTGTATATGTGTAAGTATGTATAGAGTATTGAACACATGGAGCAAACTAGGTAAACGAGAAAATGAAATCCTAAATTTGTGTTCTTCTTGTCTAAGTATTTTGTGCGGGTTTTTTATTTTACAATGTTATGGATTTTATTTTTTATATCTTTAATTATTTTTATATGTATATTTTTTATTTTCTTTTTATTTTTTCGGATTTTTAATTTACTTTTCTTTTTAAATATATTATATTATAATATATAAGACCATATATACAATATAAAGAAATACAATTATCAATATACATAAAAATAACCAAAATATATAAAATTAAATGTTTTTGGATTTTAATTTTTTTACTAATTTTGTGATCTTTGATAATTTTTGCTAATTTTTAGTATTTTTTAAATAAAAAATATCCCAAAATAGGGATTAAATAAATAGACCAAATTATTTTGAAATTTAAAAATAGGAAATAAAGTAAAATTCTCCCAATCTATTTCTAATTAATAATATATATTAAAAAGAAAATTTAGAGATTAAAATTATTTTTTTATTTTTTAGTGATTTTTTATATTTTTATAAAAGATTTTGGAGCCTTTTAATTTTTATGAGTTTTATTTTTCTATTTTTAGGGATTTTTGGTCTGTTGTAAGAAAATATAATAGCAATAAATATATTATTTTTGGAAATTTTCAAAATATTTTTATGTTTTTTTGGTATTTTATAAATCATATGTGCTCTAAAATTTCTCAAAAAATAGCGATAGGTGCTTACTCGAGTATACACTCACGTTGTGTTTTTTGGATTTTGAATTTAGGCAATTTTATTATTTACAAAAAATAAAAAGAGCACATTTTTATCCCTATTTGATTGAATAATTACCAAAAAATACAAAAACTTTTGGATAATTTCTCAAAATATATATTTTTTTCTAAAATAGAAAAATAAAAATCACGAAAGCTAAAAAATTCCAAAATCATTAATAAAAATCTAAAAATTTCTCAAAAATCCCCAAAATACCATTTTTTATTATGTAACTTTCTTTTTATTATATATTATTAATTAAAAATAGTTTTGGAAAATATTGACATTATTTTCTATATTTAATTTCCAAAATAATTCAACCTATTTATTTAATCTCTGTTTTGGGATATTAGATTTAAAAATATATTAAAATTAGCAAAAGTATCTAAAAAATCACAAAAAACTGTAAACCATTATTTAAAAACCAAAAAAATTTTATTTCGTGTATTTTGTTTATTTTTATTAGTATTAATAATTGTATTACCTTATATTGTGTATATAGCCTTATATATGCATTTATATTATATTTTAAAAAAGAAATAAAATATCAAAAAATATAAAAAGAACATAAAATTATAAAAATGATAATAAAAAAAATAATTTATAAAAATTAAAATAAATATAAAAATAAAAAATAAAAACTCACAAAAAATCATAAATTGGCTAAGTAATTGAAAGATATATTCGTGTATTGATTATTTTTATCTCACTCACTCTACACCCATGTTTTCTGTATTCGACCCCTACATATTTGTCTCTATACATCTTTAGTAGGGTATAATAAATTTTGATTCACACTTGCTTGCCTTGCTTGACTTATTTATTGTGCGGGTTAAATGTTGTTTGAACACGAGTATTGAGCAGTCGCCCAAGCGACAATGAGTCTGATTTTGTCAAACCATTATTAGAGGCTCTGATACACGCGCTCAACACCTGGTTTCATCCTACTCCTTCAGAAGTAGGATTCAACGTAAAGTCAAGATTTGTTCTTTTTCTTCGATTCCACATGCCTATTTCACGTTTCCATAGTGATTCCCCTATTGTAGTTACCTTACATTCCCACTACGACAAAAATGAGACAATTATTTTGTTTGTGTGTTCTCTAAGTCAAAAATCTCTCTCCAAGTTTCTTAGCTAATTCATTATTAGTATGAATCATCCATTCATGTCCTTTACACTCTCTCTAATGTTTTTGCATCTTGAACTTCTCATAATCACAAGTTAGGATTAGAAATCAAAATTCTTCAACTTTGGAAGTAACTTCATGAGTTACTTCTAGATACTTCTATAATACCATATGCCATCTTTAGGAGTGAAACTCGATCAAATTCTAATTATGAGAGGGAACAATATAAGTTTGTCATTTTCTTCGATTGCCTTCTGAGAAGACACATTCCTTTACCTTTGATTGAGCGCCATCTTGTGTATATTGCTTAAGATTATCTATCTTATTTTCTTCTATATATGAGAATTATTTGAGGACTACAATCTAAACAATAAAGATGGATGACCGATGATGAATCCCTGATTCTCACTCTTTATTCTTTTATTTTATCTATTTATCTTGGCAAAGCATCATGTAAATTGGTGTAAATACAATAAGTTAGCATTCTGCATGCATGTGTTAACTTTATGTAAGTAGCATGTATTTGTGCAAAAATAAAAGAATAAAGGAAAAGAAAAAATGAAGGAGGTATTTAGAATAAATAGAGAGTGACCAGAACCCTAAGAGAAAGTCAAGCCTTCACCTGATCGCCAAAATAAAATAAGTAGAGAGAGATAGTGCCCACTCTATGTTGTACATATTACTTATATATGTAAATAATTATTTTTGATAAAAAAAATAAAATATCATTACTACCTCCTTGTATATATTTCCAAAAATAAAACAAAAATAAATAAAATTCAGAAAAATTAAATAAAAAATAAAAATAAAAACCTTTCTCGCTTGTACAAAATGAATGTATATATGCCATCTCCCCCATTTATTCTATACATGTAAATAAATCATAAAAATAAAACAAAAATTATTTTAAACTCCTAAAATTATGTTGATCGTTGACCCTAGTCAACTGGTCCCCTCAGACCCCATCTACATCGAGTCGGCATTTTGGCCGACATTTCAAATTTTTATAGACCCGACCCGATCTCATCTCTGCCCAATCTTCGCTCCGGATTGAGGTTGCGGATCCCTAATCCTCTCCTGATGATCTCTTGCTCGATCTGCGCCTCGGTTCACGGGCTCCATCCCTATCTTTCCAGACACCCGTGCCTACAGACTGACCCTCCTCCTTTTCCGCACCTTTGTTGCTCCACCTCTTCGCTTTCTCCTGCCTATTCCTTTCCAGAGTGACAACGAGAGAGGGACAAGACTAGGGAATCTTTTGGGACGTGGAAACCCTAGGTCCGGCGAGCCTTGCCTCCGCTCCACTGCAAGGAGCTCCAGCCTCTAGAACCCTCATCCATTGAGGCCATCACCTCCGTGGATTTCATGCATGGCTAACATGCGACCCTCCTTCACCTTCAGGCACCTTCTTTACCTTCTATTTTTGCTCAAATCCATCATATACCCAAGAAACAAAGCATTTTAGATGTCACCATTTCATACCATGTTTCACGCACCTCTGATGTGACTTCACCTCGCTTCGACTACCATCCACTTCTACGGTTCATCCCGCACCCTTCCATCAGTTCTAATCATCGGATTAGAGCCTATTAGTAGGTCCTATCCTCCGCCTCTGACGTGACCTATTTCATTCACCGACCCCCTTAGTTCGCGATGTTTCTGACGCTCTAACCCCTTCCGGAGTATCTCCCTCCGAGCATACGTCGTATCATGTAGGGATGGAGCATATTTGGGCCTCATCTGGAGGTTGAAGATACTTCAGGAAGAGCCGCAGGTCCCCAGTCACCCCCAGGACCTCTCGCTTGGGTCTGGACCATTCTGAGCCTTCCAGGAGCTACGAAATGCCATCCCCGACCGATCCCACTCCTCCGCAGCTCGCGAGGATGACTCGGCCGCACGCATTGGCCGAACGAAACTCACCAGAGCTGAGTTCTTTGGCGTTCTTGCAGGAGTCCTCCCAGCCGTTATATCAAAGCTCGCCCCAGGTCTAATCTCAGCCATTCCACATCAGGGAGCTCCTGATCGTTTGATCCATCTGAGGATCTTATCAGCGCCGTCCATCACCGAAGAGGTACCAGTTCATATCAACCGTTCATCTATAAGTGGACCTCCTCCTGCCGTTGGATATCGCACAATAAAGGGTAAATTTCACCCTAGCCCTTCTTGTTTTGCCTTTTATAATTTGGTCCTGTAATTATTTGTAGCAGTTTAAAATAGTCTTGTTATTTTGCATGTGGACCCTTGCTTTTTCTAAGATTTGCATTTTAGTCCTGCTTGTTTGAACGCACATGTATGTACACGTGCCTTGCTGGTTTATTTACATTTATTCCCCTGTACTTCATGGATGTTATGTTTGGAATGGGAACTTTTTAGTATTTACATTTGTGCCCCTCTAAGCCTGTGTCACGCGTAATGCGCGTGTTTGTCTAGACAATTTGCAGATCATGTCCCTTTTCAGTTGTGTTATTATTTGACCTGTAACTTTTGAATAATTGCAAGTAGGTCCCTATGTGCTGCGTGTTATTTTTAATCAAATAATTACTAAATCAACTCCAAAAATTGCATAAAAAATTATAATTAGCTATTGATAACACATAAGATTTATGGTAATTTTTGTGACTTAATTTAGTTTTATTTGCTATTTTCTAAAAATAAAAAACCACAAAAAAGAGCCCTGTCTATTTTATTAAATACATAAAAATTATAAAAATAGCCTTAAAAACTACAAAAAAATTAGCGGTTGCTTGTTTTTGTATGCTTTAATTCCAGTACAATTTTTATTGCATTATCTTTTATAAAAACCTTAAAAATCACAAACGACTCGAAAACTTATAAAAAATCATTAAAAATTCTAGAAAAAAAGGATTTTAGTTGCTGTAGTTAGATATTTTATTTACTTTTCATAAAAATAATCACCAGGATTTAAGGCATTTTTACTATTTCAAACTTGCCTTTTAGTCCAGGCTGTACATTGTTTCACTATTTTGATCTTGTTTCATTTTTATAAAATCGTATAAAAATAGGAAAAATCCCATAAAATTATCAAAAATATCTGAATATTTGAAAAAAAACAAAAATATTTTTATTTCTAATTTGTGAGTATTTTTAGTCTTAATAAAAATCATTAAAGCTTGTTTTTACCTTTTTTTTTATTTATCTTCTCATTTTGAAAATATAAATAAATTGCAAATTAAAAACCACAAAAATATGTTTTTATTCCTCCGATTTCTGACTACTTCGTACATTTCCATGCTCCTTGTGCGACCCTGGTCGCTATACCAGGTTAAATAAATAGCGAAGACCGCTGACATTTCCTTATTTTGATTGATTTATTTTTGAGTGGTTTCTATTTTTCTTGTTGATTGCGCTTCGCGATTTGGATCGCAACGACCTCTCGATATTTATCTGATACCTTTACTCGAGTCGTGAGGTGGGTCATCAGAATGGCGTCGTTGCCGGGGAGCACGGCTTAGTAGTCTTTTCAGGATGTTCTGCCTATTTTATCTATATTTGTTATAACTGCTCTCTGACCCATTTTCTGTTTCTCTTTATGTGTGAGGAACCGCCGGAGGACACTTTGGAGGAGACACATGCTCGAGGAGGAGCTCGAAGCAGAGCATGAGGCAGTTGTAGCTTCTAGAGATTAGATAGAGTAGTTTTATTTTTAGCACTTTATTATTGTTGTAATAACACATGGATACTCAGACTCTTGGCATATCGGGGCCTGTTTCACCGATTACCGGTGTGCTCGGGGGACCTCAACGTAATTTTTTACTGGTTTTGTTTTCTTCGCATTTTCTTTCCTTTGATTCTAGAAGAATTTGACCCCTAGATTTAGGAATTTCATTGATTGCAATGTAAATAATTAAGGCCCAACCCTAATATCTTGCCTGCACCTATAGATTCGTAATTGGACCTTAATAAAAATCATAATAAAAAGTTAATCTGATTGAGTGAGAGATCACGTGCCACTAGAGGCCTTATACAGTGTGTGCATGATCTGTTATGGCGGACACCGATCGACATCAGAGACTGGACATCGATCTCTCTCTAGTCAATTAACTATTGTTCTTCGCGATTAGAAATTGCTTATCTAAGGCCGTTTTCTTCTTGCATAATTTAGATTAGTTTAAATTCTGTCTTTAATTTATGCACGGATCACCCTGCATGTAGAGTGCAGGCGACATGTACGCTTCTCTAACTTTGAACGCATCATAAGTTTTGATCATGCATCGGCTTTTTCAACTTCTCCCTCCGTTTTTGGACTTTAAATAATTAGGAGATCGAAAAATTCGTTAGGCATTTGTTTGATTATTGAAAAATACCATAAAAAGAGATAACCATAAAATTGGGACTGCTAAACAAACTTGATCCTAAAAGATACTTCACTTAAAAATCTATCTTGGGAGAGTCATCCCCTCGTTGTTTGGGTTGCTTACGCGAGAGTGTCCCGCACACTAGGCTAGAGCCACACATGGACTCTCGTTAGACTACTGGTCTTGGGGTTAGTCGTTCTCTAGCGATGATCACTCCGGTCTCTGGTAAAGCGGGCCACGATATCCTTAACAGAGCGAGTTGATCGGGTAGCCAGTAAATAGTCCGCAACTTGTACTGGATGGGAAAGATCTAGATTTGGGATTGGGTCAGTCTCTCGGGAGCATCGGGTTCCCAACAACTCTCTTAATCGCTCTGCAAGACTGACTTATCACCTAAATAAAATTGACAAGATAAACGACCGAACCTTCACGGTCATCAGCTCCACGTTGCGTAGGTGAAATTGGGGTTTGACTTTTGATCTTGTTTGTTTCCAGATCCCATCCGCACTTCTTCCAGATCACGATGATGTACCGGTGGTCCCTTAGGCAGCCTCTGGTAGCATCACTTTTGAGCACTCCTCCCCATTCATCTAGGCAGGTTCGGGAGAGCCTAGACCGGCTCTCCGAACCTGAGTTTGATTCTACCCTGTTCCCCCTCGACCACCCCTCTTTCAGTCTCGAGGTGCCCGAGCAAAGACCAACACATATATTTGTTCATTTGACGACACCTGAGTTGGGGTCTTTTACCTTTTCAGAGACCCAAGAGATGGCCAGTAGTGAAGAGCACACCGATGGATAGGCCCAGAGTATAACATATGTTCTAGACTAGGGCACCATAAACAACACCTTATTAGCATCCCTGGAGACGATGCAAAGGCAGATTAAAGACCAGGGAGTCTTCATGGTAGAGGTGCGCAGAGAGATGGCACAAATGCGAGCTGATAGAGGAGAACCAAACCGAGCAGGCGATGGGGAGATTCTAGAGGTTGGAGGAGGAGATGGAGGACATCTAGAGGAGCCGTAGGAGCCATCCAGACCATTGAGGGAGTTGCACAACCCTGGTTCAACTCTTACACACCATTGGATCCAGCTTCCGATGATTCTGGGAGACTTCAAGTCCCTCCCCAGACCGTTCGGCTCTTTCCCAAGTTTCATGAGCTTGCCATTGAGGAACTACATCTACACCTGCAGGAGTTCGAGATGATCTATATCACTGTCCATGATAGATTCGTGGATGAGGATACCATCATAATGATGGCATTTCCATTGTCCCTCGTCGACAGAGTAGCCTACTAGATGAAGCATTTAGGGGGAGATACGTTACTTCGTGGGAGCAGCTCCAGACCGAGTACTTGAACAAGTACTACCCACTCGACCGGATGAATGCAACGTGAGCTCTGATCAACAATCTCTCCATGATCCCCAATGAGCAGTTCAATGAAGCGTGTGATCGTTTCCGTGAACTCAACGACTGGTGTCCACATCACGACATCTCCAAGCCCAATTTAGTACATAGTTTATTTTGTGGGCTAACACCAGAGCTGCAGGGCTTGTGAATACTTCTTGTGGAAGCTCATATTTTGCCAAGGACGAAGATCGGGTCTAGGACATCTATGAGGAGATGGCTGAGAATTATACAATGATGTTCCATACCCAGCTCTACACTTAGGGGAAGCCCTCACCCCATGTTGTGTACTATTAGAGGATAGCACGAGTTGATGCCGGTTCATCCACCTCTTCAGCAGCTACAACACAGGCAGAATCGTCGCCCGTTGATATGAGCATTATCAGCAAGAAGCTGGACCGCATCTAAATAATCGAGAAGAAGCATTGCCATGCCATGACTCAGATAGATAAGTTGGCACAAACCTTGAGTGACCTGAAGACTTAGATCGTGTGTCTACAGGAGGCATAGATGACTTCTCAGCCCCGTCTCAGGTCACGAGCTGATCCCTGCAGTAGTGGCTCATCCCATCCCTCTGCCCAATACCGATAGGTTCACAACATCCAGGCGGAGCAGGTCCAACAGTTGCAGCCCCAGTACTCTCAGCCACCACCATTCCAGGACACCCAGATGGTGGTGTATCATTAGGATCAACCACTAGCAGTTCTCCCTCCATCCCCCTACGGGCAGGAGCCGTTAATGGAAGTCAACAGGATTCAGTATGACTAACAACAGCCCGGGATCCGCTGAGATCATCCTGGATTCAGGTGGTCGATCGGAGGTACCTCATCCCAACAACAACCTCTAACTCAGGGTGGGCAGTCCAGCCAGCCTCAGCAGCAACCCCATTACTTCCAACAACCATCCTACTAGTACCAGTCGGGTCTTCGTCCCTACCAGCAGGGACAACAGTGGAGGCAACACCAGCAGCAGCCTCAACAGCAGTATTTTCAGCCTCCCCTCAGTAGTTCCAGCAGTAGCAGCCTCATTTTTAGTGAGGCAACCCATTCGGTTCTCATGGGCCAGCCTATGAGAACCAAGCTCTTGATGATCTAGCCCACCTCCTCTTTGACTAGCATGCATCCTTTAGGCGAGAGATGGACGAGTTTTGCTAGGAAATGAGGGAGATTATTAAGGGAAAGGTCGCCATACCCGCTCAGATTGATCCCAACCCAAACAATCTCAAAAGGAAATCTGAGCAGGTACAGTTCACAGAGACCACCACTCCTAGTGATTTATTGGGTGACATTGCTTTGTATACATTTGATGTTGATTTTATGTCACTTAGGAGTGGTAGGATGCTAGCCTGTGGTGCCTCGTCTGAGCGACTACACCACGAGGATTCAGGAGCACCAGACGAGGAGGATAGCGGTGCTGATGCCGCTAATGATGATGATGACGGTGGTGCTGAAGCCACCAAGGACATTGATCCAGCCGACGACACTGAGGCCGTCACGTCTCCAGATGCGAGGGTGGTACTGAAACCACCATACCAGATGATGCTGAGCTAGAATGTGGTGCTGATGCCTTGAAGACAAATGTCGTGGGTGGTACTGATGCCACCATTTCTATTCCAGTTGTATTTTCTCCAGTTTCTGTACCTTAGGACCATAAAAAAAGAATAAAAAAATTAATAAAGGAAATGTTTCTTCGTCTTCAAGTCCATATGTGATGCTTGATGATACGTGTATGTATTTCGTTCCCTCTCAGCAGCAGGAACCTGTTCCTAGCCCTCTACCTGAGGAGGGCCCAACCATCTCCTTTTCTCAAGTACTTTGCTTGGAAAAGGGGAATACAAAAGAAAATCCAAAAAAAGATCAACAATTAGAGTTCATCCAGCAGATGATTGATAGATTCCATATCTAGCTGACTCTACAGGATGCACTTGAGCACATCACTATCTTCTAGAAGAACTTGAGAGAGAATACCACTATCCACAGGAAGAAGAGGAACCATCAAGCATAAAACCATGTGCTGACCTGTGCCACCTGCTTCGCTATTCAGAACCGTTTGCCAGGAAAGAGGCCAGATGCAGGAGCTTCCTATGTCAGATGCCATATTCATGAGAAAAGATTTGATCGCACTATATTAGACAACGACTCTTCTATCAATCTCCTTCCGGCAACCTTACTCCACCGATTCGAGTTTGGCCCTCTTTGATAGAGTAGGGCAGTCCTTCAGTTTGCTGATAGATCTGTCAAGAGGTCGAAGGGGTTGTTGAAAGATGTGGTCTCACAATTCAGGGCCTGAAATTCTCTATGGACTTCGTTGTATTGGACATGAAGATCTCTGAGTCTGTGACCGATACCCCCATCATTCTAGGATGCCCACTCTTGGCAACCAAGGTGGTGTCCGACCATGATAGTGGGAAGGTATACTTTCATGTCGAGGGCGATAGTATACAAATAGAGACGATCGATGAGACTGGAGCGCAAGACTCAGCTTGCTCAGAGCAATTTAGTAATGCAGAGCAGACGATAGAGGCAGAGCGAGATGTCCACTATGAGCGCGACTTTGTGATCACCGATGATGACGCTGCTTGGTCTGAACCCGTTTCACGGGCCCTTCTCTCACCTTCAGATGATGTAGATTCGTAGGTTCCAGCAGAGGAGAGTTCGGAGAGCACACTCTTGACCGAGGACACTTTCAAGGCTGAGGACTGTGCTCAGAATAGCGAGGCAGAATATATATCTTGTGATTCTGATTCAGATCCCTCGGATTCAGATATAGACTGGGTAGAATTTGATGATTTATTACCATGTCTTATTTCCACAGAGCCAGCAACTAGGGTGGAGACCGTGCCAGCACCAAGTAGAGATACACCAGCCGAACAGTCTTCACCAGTTTTGCATGATTAGCGAGAGTTCTCTCATTCAGATCTGGTTGCATTCACTCAGACTTTTCAGAGGCCAGATTTGCCAGCTCCCAGTTGTCCTAAACTAAAGCCTTTGTCGTAGTTGCTGAAGTATAGATTCTTTGCAGGTGAGCATGAGATGTACCCATTCATTATCTCAGCTGATTTGACTGGAGAGCAAGAATCTCGATTGATGGAGGTTCTTGAAAGAAACCGTAAGGCAATATGATGGAGCGTAGCTGATCTCCAGGGGATAAGTCTAGCCCTGTGCTCCCACCATATCTATCTCGAGGAGGATGCTAAGCCATCACATGAGTTCCAGCGATGGCTGAACCCGAATCTTTGAGAAGTGGTCATAAAAGAAATCTTGAAATGGTGGAGCGCCGATTTTATCTACTCCATCTCCGACTCCAAGTGGGTTAGTCCAGTGCATGTGGTGCCCAAGAAGATGGGCATCACTACAGTTGTGAGCGAGTCTGGAGAGGAGATAGCTACCCGAGTACCCACTTCTTGGAGGGTCTGTGCAGACGATTGAATCAGGCCACCTAGAAGGATCATTTCCCGTTGCCTTTTATTGATCAGATCATAGAGAGGCTAGATGGGAAGAGTCACTATTGTTTTCTTGACGGGTACTCCGGCTACAATCAGGTGGCCATAGCGCCCGAGGACCAGGACAAAACGACATTCACCTGTCCGTTTGGGACATATGCTTTCAGACGGATACCCTTTGGTCTACGTAACACCCCGACGACATTCTAAAGGTGCATGTTGTCCATTTTCTCGAACATGGAGGGTGTCTGTTTAGATGTCTTCATGGATGACTTTTCGGTATACAGCAACGGGTTCGATGCTTGTCTTTATTGCCTAAACCATATTCTTCAGCGCTGCATAGAGGTTCATCTCATTTTATCTCGGAAGAAGAGTTCCTTTATGGTGACTCAGGGGACGGTGCTTGGTCATATCATCTCCAACAGGGGCATGGAGGTCGATCCGGCTAAAGTGGATATCATCAGGAAACTCAATACACTGTGCAACTTGCGATAGTTACGGTCTTTTCTAGGGCATGTCAGTTTCTACCGACGTATCATTCACGACTTCAGTAGGATCGCCCGACCGTTGACTGATTTGCTGATGAAAGACATCAAGTTTATTGTAGATGATAAGTGCCTTGCGTCATTTGAGACTCTCAAGAGCTTAATTATCGAGGCTCCTGTCCTTCAGCCACCTGATTTCTCTCTCCCATTCGAGATCATGACGGATGCCTCCGATTTTGTAGTAGGGGCCATGCTAGGATAGAGGAGGGATGGAGTACCATTTGCCATTCACTATGCTAGCCGTACATTGGATGCCGCTCAACGGAACTATGATGTCACAGAGAAAGAGATTCTAGCTGTAGTTTTTACCTTGTATAATTTCTGATCATATATTCTGGGATCCAAAGTGACTATCTATACAGATCACACTGCCATCAGGTACCTCATGGCAAAGAAGGATGCCATTGCGAGACTGACTAGATGGATCCTTCTACTCTAGAATTTGATATTGAGATTAAAGATAAACCTGGAGTTAAGAATGTAGTGGTGGATCATCTCTCCCGTTTGGAAAATCTTGAGGAATCTGAGCAGACTGATCCTATTACAGAGACCTTCCCAGATGAGGCGATCTTTGCTATCACCTCTCTCCCATGGTACATTGACATTGTGAACTATCTTGTAGCCAAGAAAGTTCCATAAGGTTGGCCTAGACAACGACTTGAGACCTTCCTTACGAAGGCCAAGTCCTAACATTAGTAGGATCCCATCCTTTATCATGAAGGAGGGGATAGCATCTGGCGTCGGTGCATTCCTCAGGAGGAGCACCACAACATCCTGACATACTGCTACAAGCTTGAGGCAGGGGGACATCATTCTGGGAGGAGAACATCACAAAAAAAGCTCGAATCCGGCCAATGGTAGCCTACCCTCTTCAAGGATTTTGATGAATTTGTGAAGAGGTATACTGACTGTCAAAGGATGGGCACTTGTGGACAACGTGATATGATACCGATGTAGCCCATTCACTTCTGTGAGGTTTTTGATGCACGGGGCATCGATTTCATGAGTCCATTCCCTAAGAGTCAGGGATTTGAGTACATTTTGTTGGCTGTTGATTATATAAGTCGTTGGGATGAGAACATCCCTGCTCGAACCGTAGATGCTAAGACTGTTTGCAAATTTTTGAGGAAGAATATCAATTCACGGTTCAGGGTGCCTAGAGTATTGATATCTGACGGGGGGTCTCACTTTATCAATGACAAGGTAAAGACCCTTGCTAACGAGTTCAACATAGACCATCGAGTTTCCAATCCATATCATCCTCATACCAATGGTCTTGCTGAAGTATCGAATAGTGAGATCAAGACGATACTACAGAAGGTAGTCCGCCCAGACTAAAAGGATTGGTCATAGCTTTTGGACTCGGTCTTGTGGGCATATCGGACTTCCTTCAAGACTCCTTTGGGAACATCTCCCTTTTGTCTTGTTTATGGCAAGCCCTGCCATATTCCTGTTGAGATTAAGCATAAGTCACTATGGGCTTTCACTGATATATTATTGGATCCAGAGAGTATAGATGATCAATAGAAGGCAGAATTGGCAGCCCTAGAGGAGCTTAGAGACACATCCTTTTCAAACAGCCTATAGTATAAGGAGCGAGTAAAGAAATGGCATGATTCTCATATCAGCCATAAGCAGTTTGAGTCAGATCAAAGAGTGTGGTTGTTTGATGCCAGGCTTAGACTATTTCTAGGGAAGTTATAGAGTAAGTGGAAGGGACCATACTTAGTCTGAAAGGTGCATGACAATGGTAGTATTGACATATCTGAGATGTCATCTGCGTCAATGGTCAGCACCTCAAGCCATATCTTGATCATGATCCGCTGATTGTTGACATAGCCCTGATTCATTTTGCATGAGATGTGATCTTTGACTCACATCAGTTGCATCTCGTGCCTGATTATCACTGTCTTCCGCCTTGTATAGATCCATATGTCCATATCATCTCATTCTTTAGTCTAACACCCCATCTGCATCTTGTGATCATGCTATACTTAGGGTGTACTTTACCCTAAGTATAGGGGGTGTCAGATTTTTGATTATTCTCTTGATTCTTTTTACCTCTATTTTGCTGCATATACTTAGGGATATTTTACCCTAAGTATAGGGGAGGTGAATCCTGTACATTCTCTCACTCGGTTTTCCCTTTGTGTACAGTTTGTTATACTTAGGATTACTTGATCCTAAGTATAGGGGGGATCACTGAGCTCTATTCTTTCTATTCTTTTATTTGTCATTGTATTATAGCCTTTCTTTTCACTTCCCTATACTAAGCATGAGTTATGTCTTCTTCATCGCTCTTTGATCACTCTGAGGATATCGTTCGAGCTAAGTATAGGGGGTGTCGTATATATTACACATATACTTTAGTCATAACACGTACTTTGAGTGAGTGTGTTAATAAATAAAATGGCTAAAAATCACTTATTAAAAAAGTCACTTATTAAAAATCACAAAAAATTCAAAAATTTTCTTGTACATAAAATTCCTTCTTGCGCATACATAGCTATTTATAAAAACTATTTTTGTACAAATATCTATAAAAATGTTGTGTTTGTAAAAAGTTTGTAAATATTTTTGTATCAAAATTATGTATATAGTAAAAAATTTTTGTAAAATATTTGAAAAATAAAAGTATGCAAAAACCTGTGTGTAAATAGTTTGCAAAACTTCTGCATTCATGCATGCATTCAAACATATTCAAAAATTTTGCACATTTTCAAAAACTTTGCATAAAAAGATTTTTGTATATACTTGTATATTCTTATGAATTATAGTTGACATTTAAACTAATATGGAAGTAAATTGGAAAATGGAGTTTGGTTAAGACCTTAATCCACCAAATTCTAAGAGGAACCTTATAGGATTTGGGGTTAAGACTTTTTAGGTCCATTAGTGACTTAATTCTTTGAGTCCACTAGACTATGATCACATGTCATCTTGATGAGCCTAAGTAGAACATTTAACAACACACACATGACTCTCACAGATAATGGTTTTACTTGGACAAGCACTTTACACTCAACTCCACACGGATGAGGTGGTGAGGAGGTGATTCAACCAAAAACAGGCGGTCTTAAGTTCACACAAATGTGAACTCAGTCGGTGTGTCGACCACACTAAATCCGGCTAAGATCAACAATTAACCCACACTAAAATCAACAAATTAGAAACAATGTGGAGTTAAAATTTATTTTTAACTCTGCACAAATGATGTAAAGGGCAAGTATGCAGAGAGTTCGAACACAGGGAGCAAACAGTGTAATTCAAGCAATTGAATGCACAAGTGTATGTGTATGTGATAGTGTCTACACTAAGCAAGCAAGCAACTACAATTTTTGTGGGTTTTTGATTTTTTGATTTTTATTTTATTTATATTTTTTTTTATTTTTTTAATATTGGAAAGTAAAGGCAATATAATGAAAGGCAAGGTAGAATATTTATAAAAATGCACAAAAATACTCAAAAATTCAGAAATAAAATGTTTTTGGTATTTTTAAGGTTTTTTACTATTTTTGTGATTTTTGGGAATTTTTCAAGGTGTTTTTGGTATTTTTAAAAGCTGAAAGAAAGCAAACAGTGGAAATAAGAGCTGGCTGTGTCAAAAATGTAAATTAAAAATATCAACCAGTAAGCAAAATATTTCACACTATTTTTCTAATAAAGAGAATAAAATAAGTGACAAACAGAAGTTGAGTTTGTATTTTTTGGATTTTTCTACTATTTTTTTTTATTTTTTTGAAGTTTTTAAGAGTTTTTAAATTTTTAGTGTTTTTCTTTTGAGATTTTTAGTGATTTTTGGACTGACACTAAAGGATAATAAAATAGACACTATGTGATTTTTTTGGAATTTTTAGAGGTGTTTTGATATTTTTTTGGTATTTTCTAAGGTAGACAGTGCACAAAATGAGAGTTTTTGATTTTTAATAAATAGGAAAATAAAATAAAATCAAAAACTAAATATATGGCGTGAAAGTACAAGTGCACAGGAGCTTAAGTCTATTTTTGTGGAATTTTTGGGCTTAAGATGATCTGTCAAATAAATATAACAAGCATCCAAAAATTAAAGGCCTGGCAGGGGTATATATGCAATATTCAAAACTTCCAGGGGCATACATGCAATTTTCCACAAAAATTTATACTATATATTCAAGTCTTGGAACCAAAAAGCAAATACAATAAACCGCCTGGGCACGCCTACAAATTACCCACCAGGGCGCGTGACTTGCACGCGCCTGGGAGGGACTGGAGTGCAATATCACAAAAGTCTGGGGGTTATCATGCAAAATACCCAGAAATATTACACGTGCTATGAAAGTTTTAGGGCTAAAAAGAAATACCCAAACGTACAGGGGTTCCTCTGCAAAATGCCCACCACCTCACGTGTACAGGTCACGTGAGGTGACGTGGCGAGGGACCTCAACGCAAATAAATAAAGTACGGTGGGTCTCTTTGCAAATATTACAAACTATCTACGCTACAGACAAAAGTTTACAGACTAAATATTAAATACAAAAATGGCGAGGGTGATGGTGCAAAATACCCTCGACGCGGCGCTCTGGTGAAGACGCGTGGCGTGCATCCAACGGTTGGGCGACGAGATGCGATCCAACGGCTGGATGCGAACCACTTATCCACGTGGCGAGTCCTGAGCGGCCGATGACGGTTCGGCGATCAGCGGCCGAGATTAGATCCTCCTGAGTTGATCTGACGGTCGAGGCTGAGGAAGATCCAACGGCTGCTGCTTAATCTGGAGCTGCGGCTCGATCGGACGGCGAAGACGCAAGGACGAAGAACGGGGAAGAAGGCCGGCGAAGGCGAACTTCAGATTTTTTTGGGGTTTTTGAAGCCTAAGCTAACAGGAACTAAATGCGATAAAGAGATGGCGGGATGGAAGCCCTCGATGGCCGGAGCCAGAGGAAAGAGACTACCTCGACGCCGGCGATTGGCGGAGGTGCTGGAGTCGTCCTCGACCTCGGACGCCTTGGCTGAGAGGCTCGCGGCGGAGCTGTCACCTCCGGCAAGACTTGGAGCGCAAGAGAGGCGGAGAGGGGTGGACCAAGGGGACTCAACCGAGGAGAGGAAGATGTGGGTTCGTATTTGAAGGGAGTTGAGGGCGTGTTTTCGAGGTGCGATCACGGGTAGAGGAAGAAGATCTGACGAGATCTGAGAAGTCGGCGATGGAGATGGATCAAAGAGGCACAACTTCCATGAAGGAAGCGGCGACAAAGGAAGGACGAGTCGGCCTAGGAAAGTCCACCAAAGCGGGCAAAAACCAGGCGCGTGGCTTGCTACAGTGGACGAAGGACGTCCAGTTGACCTAGGTCAACTGGCGCCTTCTCCTGATTGGTCCACGTGGACCAATCAGGAAAAATCCCCTGGAAATGTTTTATTAATTAAATTAAAAATAGAATTAAGCGGAATTAAATTATTATTATAAAATAAAAAATGTTTATTTTTTTATGTAGTATTTTATTCCGATTTTTATTTATTTTTATGAATGATATTTTTACAAGTTTACATTTATACCCCTAATAGGTATATTATCTATGTATTTAAGTGTTTTATTTTTATTTTGTGTATTTAATTTATTTATTTTTGTTTATTATTTTCTAAAATTATAGAATATTTTTATATACACAAATATATTTTTATTTTATTTTTATGATATGTTTTGTATATTTAGTAAAATATAAAGGTGTTTTATACAGGTATAAGTATATAGGTAAAGTACCTATGTATTGGATATATACAAGTATTTTTATTTGTATTTTATTTATGTTTTTATTCTGATTTAAATACACATAATTATTATAAGTATTATTTACAATATTATAAAAATATAAAATTATAAAAATGACAAATAATTAATAAATTGAATATTTTAATATGTACAAGTATACAATGTGGGTCCAAAAGTCAACTTTTAAACCGTAGCTCCGCCAAATGCGAAACCACCACCATTGGTTAGATTATTTTCTTCTATATACAATTAAAGGTGAGTACGCTGCATTTGGAGTTTTTATTTGTGAGATACGGGTCTGGGAAGTTGGCATTCTGGATTTTTATTCAGACCATAACTTTTTATCTGTACATTATTTTTCTGTGAAATCAATTTTGTATTTTTCTTTATTAATTTATCTACAACTTTTATTTACAAAGTTTCTTTATTTGATGTCTAAAAAGTGAGACCAAAAATGGGTCCCAAAATGAATAAAGAATGAATAAAGATTATAGGTGTTTTGACTGTGTTTTTGACCTTATCTCCCCCTACTTTCTTCCTTGTCGACCTATTCATCGAGATGCCTAGGTCTCGGGGGCTTTGGATCATAAAATATTTACAATATTTTATTCTTTTTCTTTTCTTTATTTATTCTATAATTTTGGCCTTAATTACAGTAATTTACACACTGTTGAGATGCACATGCATGATTGCTAAGATGCTCTATTTAAGGGTATTTACAAGCATTTGCTAGGGTTTTTGGTGCCAAAATGATAGAATAAAGATGATGAAATGTGGATTCATCATCCCCCTATACTTTACCTTTGCTAGTCCCTAGCAAACACTTATGCAATAAGTGCAAAAAGAAAAGAAAGAAAAGAAAAAGAAGAATGTGGATTTTATTTGATTATCAAACTTGTCTTCGCAAAATCAAAGTTTGGAGCTTAAGTCGGACCCTTGGAATTTTAGTGCGGTCGGAACCTTAATGAGAACTAAATTTGAAATCCAACAGTCCTTGAGAATCCCAAAACTCTGTCCAAGTCTCCTCAATAGCCAGGTCAGAAGTACTTCAACTCATACGCAAACTCTTACGACTATGAGTCTGACTCGTACAGTGTAAGTGATATGTAGCTCCCCACCTCAGAAGTGACAAAGAAACAACCTCCCCTAACCTGGTAACTCTAATGCCTCGGTCTAGCAACTCTTTCCTCGAGAAGCGGGGTATTCCCTTCTAAGTTCAAGTGCAACCGGCTCAAGAAGAGGGGGAAGAAGTATAGACTTTTGGGAGCTCAACCAGTGTAGCTAAGTCTCCCGCTGCAAGCTTCATGAGATGTAACATGGATACCATAAGCTTTTGCTTTATTGGACTATATACACTCCGGTGGGGTTATTAAATTTTCAATCCGACCCACCACTTTTTTGGAGTTCTTTTCTCTCTCTCTTTTTTTTTTTTTCAATTGCATCTGTACAACATATCTACATGGTGCAGCATATATACAAGAAATTTCCTCTTGAGCCAGTAGACTATCCCTCTTTTGAAGCTTTATTGCAACCCACGGCTTCTGTCTTTAGCCTTCATCACCACTAGACCAAGTTGAGGTGCACTTCCTTCACTATAAGAAGAAGAGAGGTTCCGCCTAGAAGTACTACCCTCATATGCTACCCCAAGCCAAAGGAAACTGCCTCCTCACCACCTCATCCGTGGAGAGCTATGTGAAAGGTGCAGGTGTCCAAGTTAGGTCATTATCAACAAGAGTCGTGCGTGTGCTCCGAAATACTCTACTTAGGCTGTCAAGAATCCATTGAACTAAGTCCCGTGATCCTCAAAGAATTAAGTCAATTAGACCTGAAGTACCTCAAACCCAGTTCCTATAAGGTTCCTGTTATTAGGTAGATTATAAGGTCCAATCAAGCTCCAATCTCCAGATTTTACTTAGACTTGTTCAACTATCAAACTCAATCCGAAAAATGCTCATGCCATGCAAATGCGATGCAGAAAATATTTTTGTGATGCGATTTTCAAGATTTTGAACTTTTTATGGATTTTGAAAAGATGATGCATGCATATGCATTTTTTTTTGTGTTTTTCAAAGATTTTTCAAATGTTTTTGGATTTTTAATTTTGCAAATGTTTTTGGGAATTTTTTTTGAAAACAAAAAGTTTGGCTAAAAACTAGGTTAAAATATGTACACGGGAGTGCTTCTTGTATATACAAGAAGTGGATTTTAAGAATTTACAAGGGTAAGTGGTCAATTTTATACATATATAAGATGGCTTTTGGTGTGATGTGTATATTCCTCAAATTTATTTGACACAAGCTTTTCACACCATTTTTGAAAACTATAGTCCAAGATAGTTTTTACAAACATTTTACAAACATGTACACACATTTGAAAATCATTTTGCAAAGGCTTTCAAAACAGTATATATAGGTTTTTCAAATATTTTTGCAACCATTTTTCAAACCATTTGCAAATCATTTTTTCAAACATTTTATTTCACACAAAGAGAATAAATTTTACAAACAACACTTTTTACACAGGTTGAAAACATGTAACAAAATGTTTTCAAAATAGTTTTCAATAGATGTTCACAAAGATTTTCAAACTATTTTTCAAACATTTTGCAAAAAACATTTTCACCTGACTTATTAATCAGTAAATACCAAAAATAATTTGAGGGCTAATCACATCTTTTTATTAAGAGTTTTTAATGAATTTTAAAGAATTATTAGCCATATTATTAAGGAAATATGAAAGTACGAGTTATGGCTAAAGTATATACGTAGTATATACGACCCCCCTATACTTAGCTTGAGCTATGTCCTCATAGATCGGAGAGAAAAGAGAAGACATAACTCGTACTAAGTATAGACAAGTCTAAAGAATATAGAATAAATCAATGAATGAATGAATCAATGAATGAACAGATCGTACTCAGATTGTCTCCCCCTATACTTAGGGTAAAATATCCCTAAGTATAGACAAGAAGAGGAGACAATGGAGAGGATCAAAGAATAGAACAACTCGGGGTGCCAACCCCCTTATACTTAGGACAAAGTACGTCCTAAGTATGGAAAACTGTCTACAAGGGCGGCACCTTTTTGATAGATAAAGAAGAAGAAAAGAAGAAAATAAGAAAACAAAGTGATATAAATAGATGGATCTGTTCAGCGGAAGATAGAATTTGATCACCATGTATGAGATGTAGATGATAAGAGTCAAAGGACACATCTCATACCAGAAGAATGGGGGCAACGTCAATGGTCGGCGGATCATGATCAAGATATAGTTTCAGACGTTGACCATTGACGCGGAAGGTAGAGGAAGATGACGGTTCGGATATATCGATGCTGCCATTGTCATGTACCTTCCTGACCACATACGGTCCTTTCCACTTGCTCTGTAATTTCCCTGGAAATAACTTTAGCCTGGAATCGAACAACCATACTCTCTGATCTGGCTCAAACTGTTTATGGCTGATGTGTGAATCATGCCATGTCTTCACTTTTTCTTTGTATTGTAGGCTGTTGGAGAAGGCTGTGTCTCTCAATTCTTCCAGGGCTGCCAATTCAGCTCTTCTTTGGTCTCCTATACTCTCGGGATCTAGAAGCAACTCAGTAACTGCCCAAAAAGATTTATGCTTGATTTCTACTGGCAAATGGCACGGCTTGCCATAGACGAGACGAAAGGGAGATGTTCCCAATGGATTTTTGAAAGATGTCCGATAGGCCCACAAGACCGAGTCCAAAAGCTGTGACCAATCCTTTCGGTCTGGGCGGACAACTTTCTGCAAGATAGTCTTTATCTCCCTGTTCGATACTTCGGCGAGACCATTAGTCTGAGGGTGATAAGGAGTGGCAACCCGATGGTCAATACCGAACTCGTCAGCAAGGGCCCTAACTTTGTCATTGATGAAATGAGACCCCCCGTCAGAAATCAAAACTCTAGGTACACCGAACCGTGAAATGATATTTTTCCTCAAGAACTTACACACGGTTTTTGCATCTGCGGCTCGGGCGGGGATGGCCTCAACCCATCGACTGACATAATCTACAGCGAGCAAAATATGCTCGAATCCCTGACTTTTAGGAAATGGGCCCATGAAATCAATCCCCCATGCATCAAAAACCTCACAGAAGTGAATGGGTTGCATGGGCATCATGTCTCTCTGTCCGCAGGTTCTCATTTTCTGACAGTCAGTACATCTCTTCACGAACTCATCAGAATCCTTGAAGAGAGTAGGCCACCATAGGCCGGATTGAAGCACCTTCTGTGCTGTCCTTTTTCCTGAATGATGTCCTCCTGCCTCAAGCTTGTGGCAGTATGTGAGGACGCTATGCTGCTCTTCTTGAGGAATGCACCTCCTCCAGATATTATCCCCTCCTTCATGATAAAGGATGGGATCCTCCCAATGATAAAACTTGGCCTTAGCTAGGAAGGTCTCAAGTTTCTGCCTGGGCCAACCCTGAGGGACTGTCTTGGCAACAAGATAGTTTACAAAGTCGGCATACCATGGGAGTGAGGTGACAGCTAAGATCGCCTCATCTGGAAATGTCTCTGAGATAGGTGCGCTGGGCTCAGATTCCTCAAGATTCTCCAATCTGGAGAGATGATCCGCCACCACATTCTTGACTCCAGGCTTATCCTTAATTTCAATATCAAATTCCTGGAGTAGAAGGATCCATCTGGTGAGACGTGCTTTGGCATCCTTCTTAGCCATTAAGTATCGGATGGCGGTGTGATCTGTGTAAATGGTTACTCTAGATCCGAGAATGTAAGATCGATACTTATCAAGAGCGAAGACTACGGCCAGCATCTCTTTCTCAGTTACAGTGTAATTCCGCTGCGCGGCATCCAAAGTCCGGCTGGCGTAGTGAATGGCAAAGGGTAAACCATCCCTCCTCTGTCCAAGCACAGCCCCAACGGCAAAATCTGAAGCATCCGTCATGATCTCGAATGGGAGAGACCAATCGGGTGGCTGAAGGACAGGAGCTGAAACAACCATATTCTTGAGAGTCTCAAATGATTCAAGACACTTATCATTAACAATAAACTCGGTGTCTTTGGTCAGCAAGTCAGTAAGCGGTCGGGCAATTCGACTGAAGTCCTGAATGAACCGTCGGTAGAAACCGACATGCCCCAAAAAAGACCGTAACTGACGCAAATTGGACGGTGGGTTGAGTTTCTTGATGATGTCCACCTTAGCCGGATCGACCTCCATGCCCCTGTTGGAGATGATATGACCAAGGACCGTCCCTTGAGTCATCATGAAATGACTCTTCTCCCAGGATAAGACAAGATTGACCTCTATGCAGCGCTTCAGCACACGGTCTAGGCAGTCAAGACAAGCGTCGAACCCGTCGCCATAGACCGAGAAGTCATCCATGAAGACCTCTAAACAATCACCCACCATGTCCGAGAAGATGGACAACATGCACCTTTGGAATGTCGCCGGAGCGTTACATAGACCAAAGGGCATCCGTCTGAAAGCATACGTCCCAAACGGACAGGTGAATGTCGTTTTCTCCTGGTCTTCGGGCGCAATGGCCACTTGATTGTATCCAGAGTACCCATCAAGAAAACAGTAATGGCTCTTCCCAGCTAACCGCTCGATAATCTGATCAATGAATGGTAGCGGGAAGTGATCCTTCTTGGTGGCCTCATTCAATCGTCTGTAGTCCACACAGACCCTCCAAGAAGTTGGTACTCTGGTAGCGATCTCCTCTCCGGACTCATTGACAACTGTAGTGATACCCGTCTTCTTGGGTACCACATGGAGTGGACTAACCCATTTGGAGTCGGAGATGGGATAGATGAAATCAGCGCTCCACCACTTGGAAATTTCTTTCATGACTACGTCTCGAAGATTCGGGTTCAACCGTCGTTGGAACTCACGCGACGGCTTAGCGTTATCTTCAAGATAGATGTGGTGAGAGCAAAGCTTCGGGCTCAGCCCCTGGAGATCAGCTATACTCCAACCGATTGCCTTGCGGTTTCGTTCAAGAACCTCCATCAAACGAGATTCTTGCTCTCCAGTCAAATCTGCTGAGATAATGACTGGGTGCATTTCTGGCTCTCCATCAAGGAATCTGTACTTCATAGACTGCGGCAGAGGTTTCCGTTCTGGACAACTGGGAGGTGGCAGATCTGGCTTCTGATATGTCTGTGTAAATGCTACCAGGTCTGCATGGGAGAACTCTCGCTCTGCATGAATTTCTGACGAAGGGCGGCCTGATGGATCATCAATAAACTGTACTGGCTCGCACTCTGTCATGGACGCTAGCTCGGAAGGAATCAGACAAGGTAAGTAATCATCAAAGTCATCCCAGTCAATGTCTGAATCCGAGGGATCAGAAGACGATGAGCAAGATTGAAATTCTTCAGCACCACTCATCACAACACTGTCAGCCTCAGAGATATCCTCATCCAGGAATGTGCTCTCCCGGCTCTCGACTGCCATGAGCTTGAGATACAGTGAATCTGTAGGCAAGGCGAGGGTCGGTGCTACAGGATCTTTCCAGTTGGATTCATCATCAGTCATTTCAAAATCACAAACCTGGTGGATGTCTAGCTCTTCCTCTGTCATCTGCTCGGCTTCGCTGAACTGCTCGGAGCATTCTGCCTCTCTGGCTCTGATCTCTTCGATCGTCTCTATTTGTATGGTTTCGCCCTCTACGCGAAAACATACCTTCCCACTATCATGGTCGGTCACCGCCTTGGCTGTGGCCAAGAATGGACGTCCGAGAATGATGGGGGCATCAGTTACCGCCTCAGGGATCTCCATGTCCAACACAACGAAGTCCACGGGGAATTTCAGGCCCTGAATGGTAACGACCACGTCTTTCAATAACCCCTTCGGCCTCTTAATCGACCTATCAGCAAACTGAAGGACGGTTCTGCTTCGAAGAAGAGGGCCAAACTCGAACTGCTTGAGTAAGGCTGCCGGAAGAAGGTTAATTGAAGAGCCGCTGTCTAATAGAGTACGATCAAACTGCTGCTCCTGAATCTCGCATCTGACATAGGGAGCTCCTGCGTCTGGTCGCTTGGCTGGCAATGTGTTCTGAATGGCGCAGCAAGTGTTATGCGTGAGCATATGGATTTGATCTCTGTGCCTCTTCCTTCTTCGGACAGTAGTTGTTTCTTTCAGACTTTTCTTGAAGAAGGGGATATGCTCAAACGCTTCTCGTAGAGTCAGCTGAATATGAAATCTGTCAATCATCTCGTTGCCGAACTCTACCTGCTGATTCTTTTTGGGATTTTCGTTTTTATTCCCCTTCGCTCGGCGGAGTGCCTCAGGGAAGGGGATGGTGGGTGCCTCCTCAGATGGAGGTCTAGGAATCGGTCCCTGTGCCTGTGAAGATGGAGAATCCATACAATCATCATCATTCATCACATATGGATCCGCAATTTGAACAGAAACCTTTTCTTTATTCATATTTTTGTTTTTGATTTTCTTCCCATAGTCACTAGATATAAAAAGGGGTGGCATCACAGAAGATGGCTCAACAAAAGTGGATGTGGTGGCCTCAGTACCACCACCGGCACCTGCATCTGCGGCATCAGCACCGCGCTCTGGTTCATCTACCAAAATGGTGGCTTCAGCACCACCGTCTGCATCTGGTATCACAACGGCATCAGCACCGTTGTCCTGGACTTCATCATTGGTGGCATCAGCACCACCGTCTTCACTATCATCTGCAGCGGCATCAGTACCGCTCCTCTGCTCCTCTGGCGCTCCTGGTTCGGCATCTGGTTGTCGCTCAGAAGAGGCGCCGCCGGCTGGTATCCTACCGCTCCTAGTAGTCACAAAATTAGCATCATTCAAAGAATCATACCTATCATTCGAATCATCACTAGGAGAGGTATCCTCTGTAAACTCTACCTGCTCAGATTTCCTTTTGAAATTATTAGGGTTTGGTTCGATCTGAGCGGGTATGGCGGCTTTGCCTTTGATAATATCCCGCATCTCCTGCCGGAACTCATCCATTTCTTGCCTGAAAGATGCTCGCTGTTCAGATAGCAAGCGGGCAAGATCATCAAGGGCTGGGTTCTCGTAGGCTGGACCCTGAGAACCGGATGACTGTCCCTGCTGGACATGGGGCTGCTGCTGCTGGTATTGCTGCTGGAATTGAGGGGGAGGCTGGTGATAAGATTGCTGAGGCGGCTGTCGCGGCCTCCACTGCTGTCCCTGATAGGCGGGACGAGGACCACTCTGATACTGTTGGGGCTGGTTGTACTGGGGCTGCTGGTGGTGTTGCTGTGGCTGGCTGCTCTGCTGTCCTTGAGCAGGGAAATGCTGTTGGGATGAGGATCCACCATTACCCCAACGGAATCCGGGGTGATCCCTACGAATTGCGGGCTGAGGGTATCGGTCATACCAAATCCCGTTGACTTCCATCAACGGCTCCTGCTCGAAGGAGGGTGGAGGAAGAACTGCCAGTGGTTGCTCCGGCTGATAAACTACCATCTGAGTCTCCTGAGATGGCGGTTGCTCTGGATGATACTGCAACAATGGAACCGGCTCCGCCTGGATATGGTTCACCTGGCGGTATGAGGTGGAGGCCTGGTTGGGATTGTTACTGCTGGAAGCAACCTGTGACCTGGGAGGCTGTTGGGAATGGGCCTGTGCCTCCTGAATGCAGAGAATTTGAGTTTTCAGGTCACTCATTGTCTTGGTGAGAAGGTCCATCTGGGCTAGACCTTGATTCTGCTTCTTTTCGAGGATCTCCATGCGGTCCAGCTTTTCGCTGATAATGCCCATGTCGGCTGCTGCTGATTCGGCTTGGGCTGCGGCTACCGACGTTGTGCTAGGACCGGCATCGATGCGGGCGATCCTCTGAAATGATCCCGCTCCTTGCGGGGGCTTCTGGTGTGTGTAGACACGTGCTTGGGTCATCACTGTAGAATTTTCTGCCATGCCTTCGTAGATGGCCCAGACGTCATCTTCACCCTTGGAAAAGTATGATCCACCGCAAGAGGCGTTGACAAGCCCCTGCAGCTCCGGTGTCAGCCCACAGAAGAAACTCTGCACCAGATTGGGCTTGGATATATCATGATGTGGACACCGGTCGATGAGCTCTCTGAATCGATCCCAAGCTTCATGAAATTGTTCATTTGGGATCATGACAAAATTGCTAATCATCGCTCTAGCTGCGTTGGTCCGGCCGAGAGGATAGTATTTCTTCAAAAATGCGATCCGGAGATCTGCCCACGTGTCGACGAACTGCCCAAGATGCTTGAGCCAATATGCGGCTCTATCAGCCAAAGAGAATGGAAAGGCAATCATCTTGATTGTGTCCTCGGTTATCAACCGATCATGGATGGTGCTGCATATCATCTCAAATTCTTGGAGGTGGAGGTGCGGCTCTTCGGTCGGCAACCCATGAAACTTGGGTAGCATCTGAATCGTGTTGTGCCGAAGCTCGAAGTCTCCGTGGATTGGCGGAAGTCTGATCCACCGGTGAGTGAGGGATGAAGCTGGGTTGTGCAGCTCCCTCATGATGGTCTGTGGCGGTCTCTCAGCGTCAGGATCTGCTCCTCCTGCATCAGGTCCTCCTCCTCCACCAGCTCGGTTCTCTCTCATCTGAGCAATTTCCCTCATAAGGTCACCCATGAATGTGCCCTGGTCACGGATCTGTCTCTGCATAGTCTCCAGGGATGCTAGTAAGGAATTATTGATGGCTGCTTGATCAAATAGGAACGGAGGGTGCTCATGATCCTCTTCATGCTCGCCTCTGTCTGCCATTGCTTGATGTTCTGAAAATGCAAAAGAGGCCATTTCAGGTGCTGTGGAATGAGCTGAACTCTGTGATGCACTGAACTCTGAAATGATTGGACTGAGGGAAGGATAATGGGAAGGGTGGTCGAGGGGGAACAGGGTGGAAGTAAACTCAGGCTCGGAGAGCGGACTCTCCGAGGTAGTCCTAGATGAATAAGGAGGAGTGCGGGATAGCGGTGCCGACAAGGTCGGCCTAAGAGATCTCCGTCCCATCATCTTGATTATTAAGAAGAGTAGAGGAAAGGCAAGAGAAGAAGAAGAAGAGTAAGAGTAAGATGCAACAAAATTGCGCACAATTGTGCTGTGTTTTTGATCTTGACCTAAACAAATCTAGCAATCAAACACAAAGCAAGGGTAAGTTCACCAACTCAACACATGAAGCCGTGAAGGTTCGGCTTTTATCTTTTCAATTTTTAACTTGATTCAGATATTTATCTTTGAACGAGTCCTTAGAACGCTACGCCTAAAGGAGATAGAGTACTGCCGGAAAAGTATCCCGTACTTGTCCTCCTCCTGTGTAACCTGTAGCTTGTGCAGTTGAGGTCCTTGTAACCCTTCCTGGATCCCTACTCAGCCAAAGAATAAGAGAGGAAGCCAATAGGCGAAACCAATACTTCGGAACTCGCTCGCAACGGAATCACCCGTGAGCGTGCAAGAACCTACTCGGACGCAGCCGGTGAGACAGACACCCCCGTGAAGGCGTGGCCTATGCTCGATACTTCGGACGAGGTCGATGCTCACACAATAGTGAGTCACCAATGGTGACCAAGCCCTACTCGACTACGTACGATAGAAGCGCCAATACTTCGGAAATCCAGGCGATACACAAGGCAGCCACAAGCTGGGTTTTTGGCTCTAATCCTTACGAAGCGCTCACCTCACTTGGAAGGAGACCTTCCCATGCAACCTGAATACAAGTGAGGGTATTACTCACCCCAAGCAATGAATCCAATTACTTTTTTTATTTTGGTCAAGTTTTCTTAGCAGTCCCTTTTTTAATTTTTTTGGTGTTATCGCTTCTTTTGAGTTAATTCAAACAAGCGCCTAACGATTTTTGTATTTTCTTTATCCTACTTTGTTCCAAAAACAGAGGGAGAAAAGAGTCGGAAAAGCCGTGCAAGTCGACACAAAGATGGAGATCTCACCTTTGTGCCTAAATGATGCGTGCAAAGTAAGAAGACTTACAGTGAATCCCAGCTCTCTCCATGCGGGATGCAAAGCAGAAATTTATAAACCTAAACTACATGCCGGTATGCACACGGAAATCGTCCTAGATTAGGCAACTGCTAGCGTGAAGAACCACAAGTTGATTATCAACTCCCAATCCGAGTGTCCGGTCTTGGCTTACCCCTCCTCTTCTCGACACACTCGAGTTCAGGAGTAGCGCTTGATGGGGCTCGCTCACGGCGCGTGGATCAAAAGTAGACAACCAACTGTTTAATTAGTCTAAGTCCAAAACGTATCTATAGGAGCATGCAAAGATTATTAGGTGTTTGGACCTATTCTACTCGAGTCAAGCAGGACCTAGATCTAGGAGCTCAATCCACAAAAGAAAATGAAAAATAAACACAAAACCGGAAAATGACAAGCGATGAAAACGCGGCAAAACTGCGGTGAGCCCCCAAGTGAACAAACACTTGGAAATTGGGCCCGGTAGTGTCCAAGTGTCCAAGTCCTAGTGTACCTGTATTATTACAAATTAAATAGAATCACTCTCTCACAAAATAAAATAAAAGCTAACTAATCACTCTCTCTCTCACTCCTTGCTCTCTCCTGCCGGCTTGGCTAAGGAAAAGCCGGCTCCACGTCCCAAGGTTGCGTCGGTCGCCTAGGCGATCCGCCTCGCTCCGCGGTCCCTCGCAAGAAGACAAAGAAGAGATGGTCAGATAACTCAATCAAGATATATCAAAAATATGAGAGATGAAAAATGCTGCTATGGTAAACAATCACACAAACAGACAAAAAGTGAACTACAAGCTGTTGTTCCCCGGCAACGGCGCCATTTGATTCAACCAGAAACAGGCGGTCTTAAGTTCACACAAATGTGAACTCAGTCGGTGTGTCGACCACACTAAATCCGGCTAAGATCAACAATTAACCCACACTAAAATCAACAAATTAGAAACAATGTGGAGTTAAAATTTATTTTTAACTCTGCACAAATGATGTAAAGGGCAAGTATGCAGAGAGTTCGAACACAGGGAGCAAACAGTGTAATTCAAGCAATTGAATGCACAAGTGTATGTGATAGTGTCTACACTAAGCAAGCAAGCAACTACAATTTTTGTGGGTTTTTGATTTTTTGATTTTTATTTTATTTATATATTTTTTTATTTTTTTAATATTGGAAAGTAAAGGCAATATAATGAAAGGCAAGGTAGAATATTTATAAAAATGCACAAAAATACTCAAAAATTCAGAAATAAAATGTTTTTGGTATTTTTAAGGTTTTTTACTGTTTTTGTGATTTTTGGGAATTTTTCAAGGTGTTTTTGGTATTTTTAAAAGCTGAAAGAAAGCAAACAGTGGAAATAAGAGCTGGCTGTGTCAAAAATGTAAATTAAAAATATCAACCAGTAAGCAAAATATTTCACACTATTTTTCTAATAAAGAGAATAAAATAAGTGACAAACAGAAGTTGAGTTTGTATTTTTTGGATTTTTCTACTATTTTTTTTATTTTTTTGAAGTTTTTAAGAGTTTTTAAATTTTTAGTGTTTTTCTTTTGAGATTTTTAGTGATTTTTGGACTGACACTAAAGGATAATAAAATAGACACTATGTGATTTTTTTGGAATTTTTAGAGGTGTTTTGATATTTTTTTGGTATTTTCTAAGGTAGACAGTGCACAAAATGAGAGTTTTTGATTTTTAATAAATAGGAAAATAAAATAAAATCAAAAACTAAATATATGGCGTGAAAGTACAAGTGCACAGGAGCTTAAGTCTATTTTTGTGGAATTTTTGGGCTTAAGATGATATGTCAAATAAATATAACAAGCATCCAAAAATTAAAGGCCTGGCAGGGGTATATATGCAATATTCAAAACTTCCAGGGGCATACATGCAATTTTCCACAAAAATTTATACTATATATTCAAGTCTTGGAACCAAAAAGCAAATACAATAAACCGCCTGGGCACGCCTACAAATTACCCACCAGGGCGCGTGACTTGCACGCGCCTGGGAGGGACTGGAGTGCAATATCACAAAAGTCTGGGGGTTATCATGCAAAATACCCAGAAATATTACACGTGCTATGAAAGTTTTAGGGCTAAAAAGAAATACCCAAACGTACAGGGGTTCCTCTGCAAAATGCCCACCACCTCACGTGTACAGGTCACGTGAGGTGACGTGGCGAGGGACCTCAACGCAAATAAATAAAGTACGGTGGGTCTCTTTGCAAATATTACAAACTATCTACGCTACAGACAAAAGTTTACAGACTAAATATTAAATACAAAAATGGCGAGGGTGATGGTGCAAAATACCCTCGACGCGACGCTCTGGTGAAGACGCGTGGCGTGCATCCAACGGTTGGGCGACGAGATGCGATCCAACGGCTGGATGCGAACCACTTATCCACGTGGCGAGTCCTGAGCGGCCGATGACGGTTCGGCGATCAGCGGCCGAGATTAGATCCTCCTGAGTTGATCTGACGGTCGAGGCTGAGGAAGATCCAACGGCTGCTGCTTAATCTGGAGCTGCGGCTCGATCGGACGGCGAAGACGCAAGGACGAAGAACGGGGAAGAAGGCCGGCGAAGGCGAACTTCAGATTTTTTTGGGGTTTTTGAAGCCTAAGCTAACAAGAACTAAATGCGATAAAGAGATGGCGGGATGGAAGCCCTCGATGGCCGGAGCCAGAGGAAAGAGACTACCTCGACGCCGGCGATTGGCGGAGGTGCTGGAGTCGTCCTCGACCTCGGACGCCTTGGCTGAGAGGCTCGCGGCGGAGCTGTCACCTCCGGCAAGACTTGGAGCGCAAGAGAGGCGGAGAGGGGTGGACCAAGAGGACTCAACCGAGGAGAGGAAGATGTGGGTTCGTATTTGAAGGGAGTTGAGGGCGTGTTTTCGAGGTGCGATCACGGGTAGAGGAAGAAGATCTGACGAGATCTGAGAAGTCGGCAATGGAGATGGATCAAAGAGGCACAACTTCCATGAAGGAAGCGGCGGCAAAGGAAGGACGAGTCGGCCTAGGAAAGTCCACCAAAGCGGGCAAAAACCAGGCGCGTGGCTTGCTACAGTGGACGAAGGACGTCCAGTTGACCTAGGTCAACTGGCGCCTTCTCCTGATTGGTCCACGTGGACCAATCAGGAAAAATCCCCTGGAAATGTTTTATTAATTAAATTAAAAATAGAATTAAGCGGAATTAAATTATTATTATAAAATAAAAAATGTTTATTTTTTTATGTAGTATTTTATTCCGATTTTTATTTATTTTTATGAATGATATTTTTACAAGTTTACATTTATACCCCTAATAGGTATATTATCTATGTATTTAAGTGTTTTATTTTTATTTTGTGTATTTAATTTATTTATTTTTGTTTATTATTTTCTAAAATTATAGAATATTTTTATATACACAAATATATTTTTATTTTATTTTTATGATATGTTTTGTATATTTAGTAAAATATAAAGGTGTTTTATACAGGTATAAGTATATAGGTAAAGTACCTATGTATTGGATATATACAAGTATTTTTATTTGTATTTTATTTATGTTTTTATTCTGATTTAAATACACATAATTATTATAAGTATTATTTACAATATTATAAAAATATAAAATTATAAAAATGACAAATAATTAATAAATTGAATATTTTAATATGTACAAGTATACAATGTGGGTCCAAAAGTCAACTTTTAAACCGTAGCTCCGCCAAATGCGAAACCACCACCATTGGTTAGATTATTTTCTTCTATATACAATTAAAGGTGAGTACGATGCATTTGGAGTTTTTATTTGTGAGATACGGGTCTGGGAAGTTGGCATTCTGGATTTTTATTCAGACCATAACTTTTTATCTGTACATTATTTTTCTGTGAAATCAATTTTGTATTTTTCTTTATTAATTTATCTACAACTTTTATTTACAAAGTTTCTTTATTTGATGTCTAAAAAGTGAGACCAAAAATGGGTCCCAAAATGAATAAAGAATGAATAAAGATTATAGGTGTTTTGACTGTGTTTTTGACCTTATCTCCCCCTACTTTCTTCCTTGTCGACCTATTCATCGAGATGCCTAGGTCTCGGGGGCTTTGGATCATAAAATATTTACAATATTTTATTCTTTTTCTTTTCTTTATTTATTCTATAATTTTGGCCTTAATTACAGTAATTTACACACTATTGAGATGCACATGCATGATTGCTAAGATGCTCTATTTAAGGGTATTTACAAGCATTTGCTAGGGTTTTTGGTGCCAAAATGATAGAATAAAGATGATGAAATGTGGATTCATCAGGAGGCAGTTTCCTTAAACTTGGGGTAGCATACGAGGGTAGTTCTTCTAGGTGGAACCTCTCGTCTTCCTTTAGGGAGAGAAGTGTGCCTCAACTTGGTCTGGCAGTGTTGAGGTCTAAAGATAGGAGTTGTGGGTTGCGATAATGCTTCAAAAGAGGGATAGTCTACTAGCTCAAGAAGAAAAAGTTCTATGTATATATGCTGCACCATGTAGATATGTTTTACATATGCACATCGAAAAAAATGTGCAAAAGAAAGAAAAACTCCAAAAAAGTGGCAGGCCTGATAGAAAATGAAATGCCTGCCGGAGTGTATAAAGCCAAATAAAGCAAAGCTTATGTTACACCTTCTCATCTCATGAAGCTTGCAGCAGGAGACTTAGCTAAACTGGTTGAGCTCGCAGGGATAGATGGCTACACTGGTCACGATCCACTGTCTTCTTTCCCCCTCTTCTTGAGCCGGTTGAACTTCAACTTAGAAGGGAATAGCCTGCTCCTCGAGGAAAGAGCTGCTGGACTAGGGCATTAGAGCTACCTTGTTAAGGGAGGCTGTTGCCTTGTCATTTCTGAGGTGGGGAGCTACATATCACTTATACTGTACAAGGAAAGATTCTTGGTCATTAGAGTTTGTGTATGTAGACTTGTTCTGATCTAGATTATCGAGGAGTCTTGACCATAGATTGGTGGAACTTAAAGGTTGTTGAGTCTTAAACCTAGGTCCAAATAAGGTTCCGACAAACTAATAATCCAAAGGTCAGACTAATCTCCATACTTCAATTTAATGAAGATAAGTTTAATAATCAACCTTAATTCGCCTGCTTTTTTCTTCTCTTTTTACTTCTTTTTCAAATAAGTGTTTACTAAGGGACTAAAAAAGGTAAAGTATAGGGGGTGATGAATCTTTGATTCTCACTCTTTATTCTTTTATTTTAGATATTAATCTTGGCAAAGCATCATGTAAATAGGTGTAAATACAATAAGTTAGCATTCTACATGCATGCATTAAATTTGTGTAAGTAGCATGTATTTGTACAAAAATAAAAGAATAAAGAAAAAAGAAAAAGGAAGGAGGTATTTAGAATAAGTAAGAGTGACCTAAACTCGAAGAGAAGGTCAAGCCTTGACCTGATCGCCAAAATAAAATAAGTAGAGAGAGATAGGGCCCACTATATGTTGTACATATTATTTATATATGTAAATAATTATTTTTGATAAAATAAAAATAAAATATTATCACTACCTCCTTGTATATACTTCCAAAAGCAAAACAATAAAATAAATTCAGAAAAATTAAATAAAAGTAAAAACAAAAACCTTTCTCGCTTGTGTAGAATGCATGTATATATGTCACCTCCCCCAATTATTCTATGCTTGTAAATAAATCATAAAAATAAAATAAAAATTATTTTGAACTCCTAAAATTATGTTGAAAATAAATAAAATATAAAAGTGGGGTATTTATATAAAAATAATAAAATAAAAATACTTGTACAAAATACATAGGTATATTATACCTATATATCATACTATATATTATATATAGACTAATTTATTTTTTTCATAAAAATAATTAAAAATCATAGAAAAATTCCTTGAAAAATAATAAACATTTTTCATTTTATTCATTTTTAAATTTAAATTATTTATCATTTTTAATTTAATTTCCTTTAATTTCTTCTCTGTTTTGTCCTATAGTCTATGTTGTCCTCTTCCTGCGCTCCCTCTGATTGGGCCACGTTGGATCGTTGACCCTAGTCAACTGGTCCCCTCAGACCCTATCTACGTCGAGTCGGAGTTTTGGCCGACATTCTCCATTTTTTCTAGACCCGACCTGATCTCCTCTTCGCCCAAATCTTCGCTCCAGATTGAGGCTGCGGATCCCTAATCCTCGCCCGATGATCTCTTGCTCGATCCATGCCTTAGTTTGGGGGCGCCATCCCCATCTTCTCGGACCCCCACACCTATATAATCAGACTGATCCTCCTCCTTTTCTGTACCTTTGCTGCTCCACCTCTTCGGTTGCGCCTGCCTATTCCTTTCAAGAGTGACAACGAGAGAGGGACAAGGCTAGGGCAACTTTTGGGGTGTGGAAACCCTAGGTACGGCGAGCCTTGCCTCCACTCCACCACAAGGAGCTCCAACCTATGGAACCGCCGTCCATTGAGGCCATTACCTCCGTGGATTTCAACTACGACTCACATGCGACCCTCCTTCACCTTCAGGTACCTTCTTTACCTTTTATTTCTGCTCAAATCCATCATATACCCAAGAAACAGACCACTTCAGATGTCACCATTTAATACCCTGTTTCATGCACCTCCGACGTGACTTCACCTTGCTCCGACTACCATCTGCTTTTACGCTTCATCCCGCACCCTTCCATCGACTCTAATCACCGGATTAGAACCTATTAGCAGGTCCTATCCTCTGCCTCCGACGTGACCTGTTTCATTCACCGGCCCCCTTAGTTCACGATGTTTCTGACGCTCTGACCCTCGCTAGAGTATCTCCCTCCGAGCATATGTCGCATCCTGCAAGGTTGGAGCACATTTGGGCCTCATCTGGAGGTCGAAGATACTTCAGGAAGAGCCCCAGGTCCCCAGTCACCCCCAGGCCCACTCGCTTGGGCCTGGACCATTCTGAGCCTTCCGAGAGCTGCAGAACGCCATCCCCAACCGATCCCACTCCTCCTTAGTTAGCGAGGACGACCCGACCGTGCGCATTGGCTAAACAAAACTCACCGGAGCCGAGTTCTTCGACGTTCTTCCAGGAGTCCTCCCAGCCGTTAGATCCTGCTAACACGTAATATTTTTTGTAATTTTTATGACTTAATTAAGTTTTATTTGATATTTTCTAAAAATCAAAAACTACAAAAAAGAGCCATGTCTATTTTATTAAATACTTAAATTTATAAAAGTAGCTTAAAAATTACAAAAAAATTAGTAAGCTGCTTGTTTTTGTATGCTTTAATTCTACTACAATTTTTATTGCATTATCTTTTATAAAAATCCTAAAAATCATACAAGACTAGAAACTTATAAAAATCATTAAAAAATCTAGAA
Source organism: Ottelia alismoides (assembly GCA_037367405.1). Lineage (NCBI taxonomy): Eukaryota > Viridiplantae > Streptophyta > Magnoliopsida > Alismatales > Hydrocharitaceae > Ottelia > Ottelia alismoides. The sequence continues at coordinate 666,900 of JAZKJV010004101.1, forward strand.
AAATCAAAAAATTAAGATTTCAGTTGTTATAATTAGATATTTTTATTTTCTTTTTTATAAAAATAATCACCAGGATTTTAGAGTAGTTCTACTATTTAAACTTGCATTTAGTCCAAGTTGTACATTATTTCGTTGTTTTGATCTTATTTCATTTTTTATAAAATCAAATAAAAATTATAAAAATCCCATAAAATTACAAAAAACATCTGAATATTTGAAAAATACAAAATATTTGAGTATTTTTTGTCTTAATAAAAATAATTAAAGCTTGTTTTTACCTTATTCTTTTTATTTGTTTTCTCATTTTGAAAATATAGAAAAAAATGCAAATTAAAAACCACAAAAATATGTTTTTATTCCTCTGATTTCCGACTACTTCATACATTTCTGTGCTCCTTGTGTTTGACCCTGTTCGCTATACCATGTTAAATAAATAGAGGATACCACTAACATTTCCTTGTTTTGATTGATTTATTTTTGAGTGGTTTCTATTTTTCTGGTTAATTGCGCTTCACGATTTGGATCACAACAACTTCTCGAGATTTATCTGATACCTCAACCCGAGTCGCGAGGCGGGTAATCAACCTGCATGAAGATAGCCATCTTGGTCTTCCAGCTTGTGTAGCTTGTTCTATTAAAGTGGGGGTCCGACTTTCCCTTTATGCTTGATCCTTCGCTAGCGACGTGCTTGACTGTTGTAACTCCTAAAAAAATCACGTTCTGATACAAATGAGAATTGAAACGAATTTGCGGAATCGTCTATCCACATGTTCTATCGTCTGTGTAGCATACGAATAATATTGCAAATATTCCAATCACAAAGATAAGCAAGTAATTTAATTTTCTTCTACGGAGGATGACTTGCTTTCACATTAGAGAACTAGATATATAACGACAACATTTGCTTAACCTTATTTTCCATTTCATTCGACTGCATAAAATGAATATAAATTAAATGGCTAAACATGGGTCGCATTCAACCAAAAGATCGCGTCATATATCACGGTCCATGCTTAGGAATTTAACAACAGAGAGGATCGTTTGTTGTGGAGTCTGCTACAACAGACTCTCCGGTAGACTCGAGGACTGCTCGATCTTGATTGAGCGGTTCACACGAATTCATACTTTTTGTAAGCTCGTACTATGCGAATTATTGTGAACCGCTCGATCGAGATCGAATGGTCCACGAGTCTACTGAGGACCCGGTTCCATTTAACAAAGGGAGTGCGCCTACGCTTGCGGTCATAACAGCAGGCCACTCGGTATGTTCCTTGGAGCAAACAATCAAGATTAATGGATCCAACGTACGTCGGTCAAACAGGTCCTGGCCGGTTGGACCGAACCAATGACCAAGATGACGTGCCGCAGCCTTCGCTCAGCTGCTACGTCCGGGGCACTTAAAAGCTAACAATACAAGGCTTCCAAAGAATCGAGCCAAGTATAATTATATTACATATAAAACATAGGGTTCAACTACCCATTTTGCATCTGTACACGTTCAAAGCCGCTCCGTCGTGACTACCATCTTGCTTTTGGATATTATATATAAACGCACGTCTACACGCAACCCTCGGCCTCGTCGGAGAAAAAAAGCACCAGAAAGCAAATTAAAGATATATGTATCAAAACAATAAACTAATCGCATTCTCATGAGATGTAAATCGAGCAGCGGATCCATGGAAAGGTCAACAAGGTATGTGGCTGGTGAACCATCTCATGACCTTGATCGGCAACTTGATCAGCTTCATCGCCATGTCCGCTAACACGGCGAAGCAGATGCAACACGGGCAGATGCAACTCAACACCGTCCTGTATCAATACCATCGTCCGATTTAAATATCGACAAGAACATGCATGTTTAATAAACGGGGGAAAGGAAGATCAATGCATGCGAAGAAACACCGATCTATATTAGGAATTGAAGTGCTTTGCTAATCGGAAGCAGTGGTAATGGTGCGTAGTGCGTACCCAATAATCCATATGATGGCACTGAAGAGGGAGATGGCCAAGGCGATTAGGGCGAAGGGGAGACCGATCAAGAATCCCAACGGCCTGCATCCATCATCGTGGCTCATCTCTCTTTCCTTCTCTCACCCTTTTCTCTGAGCTAAGGAAGCAACGTGAATAACGAACGACCTGAGGCTATCTTTTTATAAGGGAAGAAGATTGTGATAAGTTACGTCAAAAAAACTATGAAATTATTACGCACTCCCATGCTATATTTAATTTGACAACCAAGAAACCTGCTTCCTTTACCGTCCTTTTCCATATTCTTATGCATGACTCCTGCGTAGTAAACAAGAGCAGAGTAAGAGAAGCTGGCCTAGCAAGTGGACCGCGAAGCCCACCAGAAAGTGAGCATTCAAATCCCAGTGAGGGTCAGTCCGTCAATATCTGGATTTGAGCAAGAGCCCAGCATCCGAATCCGAGAAAGGTCCGAAGTCTCCATCCTCTTCAATAGTGTAGTGTATCACAAATTCCAACTTGAGGTTGGCGAGCATGCACCAAGGTACATGTAACTGTACGTGTACCGATCGGTCCCATAAATGCTTATTTTTGATATTTTTTTAAATGATATCACGTGGGATTTAAATCATCATATATCACTATGATGTCATTCAAAAATCAACTTAATTGAAAACTTCGAACCCATCCATCAAGATTGCGAAAGTTTAACGGTCTCAGAATTGCTGAAATTTAGCCCTTCCAGATTGGCATGTTAGGAATGCACGTTTTATACGAAATTTGACACACATATTCTATTAATAATTCTAAGTCAATCCCCATTGTTTCATTTAAAAAAATGAATATTTATGATACCGATGAATGTAAAGTTATATGCACCATGGTGCAAGCTCCTCAACCTCTTTCAACTGTACCAATATTTTAGTAGAGTGATTATTGAAAACATAATTACAAGATAGCTGACGCTCAGTTTCGCTCACCATGCAGAAACCTCATAGAAAAATATATATATTTGGGAGAGTTTGGTTCCTTGCTCTCTCCATATATTATCGTTCGAGCAACAATGGCAATCTAATTACATTTTTTGCAGATTCTAAGTACAACAATATCATGCTTCGAGAATCCTACTCCACATAAGACCTCGTGCCAACAAGGAGAGTGCCATCCTTGGGAATTTATTCCCTCACGTTAAGGCTCCTCCTCCTACCTCGATGATGTGGTGCATCGTATCATCCCCCCTCATGGCTTCTTTATGCACGGGGGAAGGGGATAATCCTTGACGCTACTCTTAACACTATGCCATTGCTAGATGCTCAAGGAACTCTACAGAATGGGTTGCAATGTCCCAAATGATAGATTACCCTTTGGAAGGCATTCATATATAGGTGCTATACAATGGACTTCGACGTTGCCTTGCCGGACACTGCGTGTTTGATGACATTGGGAACTCCAACACATGCCCTTCTCTAGTTGTGACCTCGCCACACATGATTTCTTTCCTAGAAAAAAATATATATGTGAGATATAACCTACTAATCGATCTATTTCATATTAATCTATTTTTGAACACTACTATATCATTACTTCGTATAATATATTATACCTTAGGGGGTGATGAAACTATTCTTGTGAAATTCAACTGTCTCGATTCTTGAGGAATTGCGTAAAAATCCAACTCCCTTTGCGTTTCCTTCTTGATCAATGACAACTGCCGCGTTGTCATCGCATAATATTATATATTTTTGTCATATTTAAGTTCTTTGTGGGTACATACATATGACCGAGGACTCGTGACCAAGCTAACCAACCAAGATCCCATATCCTGGACCCTTGAATACACTGCATTGCAAGATGCTTGTAGATGGTCATAAAATGCACCCTTGGTTCTATCAGATTGGGACCATTTCGTTGGAATAAGAGCTCTATGCCACCATAGAAGAACCCACTCGGGCAACCACAGAAATGGGATATTTTTGTTGTAAAGTATATAACCACATCCTTTTCAAGAAACACAACGAGTCCAAACTCCTTTCAGTTGTAATCATCAACCAAGGGGCATGGACATGATCTGTCAAAGCCAAACATGGGCATATTGCTGAGGCTCGGTAAAACTACCTAATCAAAACTATGGTTGTCCCTTAACAAGCATGAGATAAGTCCCACATGTCAACACCGCCATAAAATGGGATATCTCTAGACATCATATGAAAGTTGCGCAATTGTTGTAATTGATAAGTTGCATTTAGAAGATACTTGTAATCAACTACTTGCTTTGAGCAATCGCTCGTAATCGACTAACAACTCAGAATCGAGAATCCATTGGCAATTGACCAGTTACCTTGTGTAATTTCAAGTAATCAACTAGCTTCTCTGAGTAGTCGTTAGTATCAACCAACTCCTCAAGATGGGTAACTAGTAGTAATTCATTGGTTTCCCTAAAAGGTCATCAATAATGGACTTATATTTTCAAGTAGTTGTTAATAGTCGACTAATTTCTCTGAATTATACAAATAAGTTCATAGAAGAAAATCCCAGAAAAACTAAAAAAGAGCTTCATCATACATATATACTTGAACAATACATTCCTGGAATAAGTAGAGGATCTTCACAATTTTCTACAAAGCTCATACTCAATCCAATTGACTTGATTCTAATTGCCTAAGCCTAGGAATACACCTTGACACACATACACTTCAAGCTCGTGTCTACAGGATAACACACACAAACACACACACACACACACACACACACACACACACACACACACACACACACACACACACACACACACACACACACACACACACACACACACACACACACACACACACACACACACACACACACACACACACACACACACACACACACACACACACACACACACACACACACACACACACACACACACACACACACACACACACACACACCGAGTAGCTCTATATATATTGAAGTTTTCTCCTTGAGTTCAGCCTTGGGATTTGCCTAAGTTATTAACATCCACTATACTTGCACTCCTAGATTTTGTATTATTTTAAGAGTGATCATTCCTAATACTACAATGATAGTTAAAAGCTTGGTCTTAACCCATCGGGAATAACTTATCAGAATACAAAGAGACAGAACTTAAGAGAATTTTTATTAGTCCGCTCATAAATATCAATCGAACACTCGACTAAGACAAGTAGATCATAAAATTAGTGTAAAATCTTGGTAAATGTCCTCTATTATGACAATATGGCATAATTTTAATATCTCATAGGTTTATATTTGTCCTTGGTTGATGTTTATTTCTAGTTCTCACCTATGATTCCAAATTTTGAAATTTGGGATAAAGTGTTGCCTCTAAAACATTTTGTTGTTGCAAATACACGCTAAGATGTAGGTCAGACCATCCATTGGTTTGTAACTAGCGAGAGAGAAATTTCCTATTAATGTAGAATGATGAGTCTATTTATATATCCCAAGTGTTTTGTATTACATACTATTTAATGTTATTTAACTACGTATTTGCTATGTAATTTAGGACAAGATTTGAGCATAATGTAGATGAATCACAAATTCATCACTTGTCTGATCCATAGTCTTCATTTTCGAACGTTCATCAAGAAATGAATATGAGATACATTTATCCAAATCAAATGTAACACTAATAAAAGCATGATAAATGCATTTGATCCTACTTCACCACTCGATTACATTGCCCATGGAATGGATGTTTGGCAACAATGCTGGGGAATCTACTTTTGGTGGACTAGGAACAAACATTGGATAGGTACTAAAGCCATCTTCTTGGCATATTATGTCGTTAAATCCCCATATAGAATGACCCTCGGTGAGACATGTGGAGGACAAGGCATGGCAAATGGATAACAAATTGTGGACGTGGTAGGTATATGTTAGACAGTGGATGTTGTACATACAGATGGAATGAGACGGATCGGACAAAGTAAGAGATGAATAAGTAGAATGGTTATGAGGAGGGATGGTGCATACACTTTCTTAGTATATAGAAGGGTAGAGAGAGGATTGGTGGTGTGAGGCATGGTGGACTCAATTCTATTCCTGGTTAACGTATCATCTATACTTTTTTTGGAATATTTACATTCATAATCTTAAGTAGTTTCGTAATTACCTTAGAAACTCTTGATAATCACGAATTTACACCCAGGACCTCGAATAGCCGTTCTGCACCTATACCCCTATGTTAGTTTTGTTCATTAACTCAATCAGATGATTAAGTTAATCTAACCAGTCCACGATCTAACGGCTAAAATTTAACAAAAAGAAAAACCTTCTTCTTCCTCCAGCGCCCCCTCCCCTTCCTCCTCCAGCTCGTCCCACCCCCCAAGTACCACCACTTCCTCCACCAGCTCCCCCATCGACCATCTCTCCTTCCTCCTCTAGCTGCCCCGTACCTCCCCCTCCCCTTCCGCCTTCATCTCGACCCAACCCCACCGAGCAACCTCTCCTTCCTCCTCCAACTCCCTCGCACTCCCCTAATCCCATGTACGATGAATGAGATTACAACTACAGACGAGACTAGGGAGAAGTCAATTGATCCCTGTCCAGCTGTTGTGTGTTCACGAACATGAACAAAGCCCCACCAACTTCTTATACAAGCTCAAACCGACCAATGCCCTGGATCCCCAATCCAACAAGCAGAACAACACAACCTGCAACATGATGAAGCCAACCACAGTGACATTCAGGAACCCTGTGTACCTACAACTGAACTGGTGTAGTACATGGCAACATCCTTTTAAGTGATGCCGCCCATTAGCTCCTCAATAACGGAATCCCTATGACGTCACGCGATCCTCTGGAGAGATCGGAGGAAGTACAGAGGAACTTCGGGAAGGAGTGACGTGCCAACGAGCATCCGTGGGATGAGGATTGAGAAGAGAGATGACTTCTTCTTGAACACCATCATGTTCTCCTTGGTGGGAGTGAGATCGACGTTCATGAATACCGAAACAACCGTGAAGATGACAAATGTACCGTAGTTGAGACTTTGGATCTCAGCACATCCATGGTGGTGGTAGAAAAGTGATAAAAGTAGAGCAAAACAAGCAAAGCATCCCTCCATGTGGAATGCGAGGTGGTAGCAAGAGACCACACGTCCCAAGTATTTGGACGAACACTGGACCTGATCATCCCGTGTGAGCTCGAGATCGATCGTGCTACGATGGTGATTAATCGGTGACACAGAGGCGGCCATATGCGCTCACAAGGCGAGGCACAGTCGGTGAGGTGGCCGCTCACGAGAGCCGATTAGATCAACAATTACCTACAATATGATTGATAAAGAAATGAAATAAGGAGTAGGCCAACATTTATTATAACCGAGACAAAAGTGTTAAGTATACAAGTATTCTGGGCATTGAACCACCGAGAGCTACTGGGATATGCAATAAATATTATATACAAAGAAGAAACGATAACTATTTTTTTATGTATTTTTGGGTTTTATTTTTTTGTGGATTTTAAAGATATTAATTTTTATGGCTTTTTAATTTTATATTTTTTGTTTTGTTTAAAGATATTTAATTTTTATGGCTTTTTAATTTTATATTTTTTGTTTATTTTTAATTTTATATTTTTTAAAATTTTCTTTTATATTTTTCTGATTTTTAATTTCTTTTTTCCTTTTATATATAATAAGTAGTATATACATGTATATATATACAATGATATGCATAATATACGTGGCATATATTATATTTATATAAAATATATAAAATCAGTAAATACAATTAGGAATAGTACTTTTATTTTTAAAGGAATTATAAATATTTTTAAGTATTTTGAATAACAATACTTATATTAAGAGTTTATAATTATATATACATGTATATAAATGCTATATAGGCTTTTATATTTATAAATATAGTTGATAATATTTAAAAATGATAACATAAATTGTTTTTGTCTTTTTTAGTTTTTTTCACTATTTTTATATTTTTTCTGAGAATTTTTACTAATTTTATGTATTTTAAAGGGTAAAATACTCCAAATTAGGGGGGTTAATAAATATGCTGAATGTTTTGAGGTATTAAAAATACAAAATAATCCAAAATTCCTTAAAACTATTTTTAATATGTAGTAATAGGCATATATAAAATATATAACATAAAAGTATTTCTTGTATTTTTGAAATAATTTCTATTTTTAGGGTTAGGATGGTTTTTTTAATGTTTAAGTTGTTTTCGATATTTTTTGTGATTTTTTGGTTTGTATCTATGTTATATTAGTATTCATATATATTTGGATTTTTAAAAAGTGTTTTTTCTAATTTTTTATATTTTTACCTCCAAATGAAATAAATAGCTCTCAATTGATTTTTAATAAATGGAAAATACAACGAAAAATGCTGAAATAAAAATATCTGCATGATTAATCATATAATGGAGCTCATTCCTATACTTTTCTAATTTTCCAAGCAGAAGAGATATTTAATCTAAATAAAATGCATAAAATTATTATATGGTCTAACAAAGATATATTTGCAATTACAATTAAAGTATAGGGAGTTGGATGCAAAATACTCAAAAAGTTTGAACCAAACCCGAAAGGGTATGGTTGCAAAATGGTCAACTGACGTGGGGCGTCATGTGAGATGACCTAGCCCAGGACCGATGTGTAATATTCAACAAGTGAGGGGACCCAAATGCAATTTTTATACAAACTTCATAATCGAAATAAATATTTATGGAGTAAATAATAAAACTACACAAAACTAGGGGTGACTTAATAATTTACCCCTTAAAACATGTGCAATGAGATATTAGAGAGGCGGCCACGGGACTTGATGTGCGGCTACCAAAGGGCTTTGCCTCATTTGAAATCAAGGGCTCAGATTAGATCTGGGCCCCAAACCAGATCTGGCGGTGGAGAGGGTTGCTGGAAGAACGACTAAAGAACTCACCACCGACGAGTTTGATTTGACAGCTGCACATGCTTCCGGCTTCCTCCTCCTTGGCTGAGAGGCTCTTCTCCTTCCTGGGGTTCTTGTGCATTCTGCAGGTACCAACACGATGTCCGGGGCTCATTGGTAGAGCCCTGGAGCTCATATGTCCTGAAGCTCTGTTCTTGCATCAAAGGTGGGGCTCCAGGCATCAATTTGGTTGTAGACGACACCAAAAGTCTGAAGAGCTCGAGACGAAGGTGCTCAACCCTTCACTGAAGCTGGATACACAAGGGGGAGACGAGTCAATGGAAGCCTCTGATTGGAGGTAATAGAGGGAGCTCCCGTGGCTCGATTCCATGCATGAATTGAGGTGGAATCAAGGGGATTTTGTGGAGAAGCACGGGGGAAGAGAATGGAGGAAGAAGGTGGTCGGAATGCGCGAGGATACGATGGATTTGGGTGTCAGAGCATGGTGCTCTGGAGATTTGATTTTCAAAATTAAGCTAAAGATGCAACTAAATGCAAAAATTAAACCTATACCTAAGCTACTAGAAGGAAACATAAGGGAAAGCTGCTAACCTAGAAGCTCGACGAGCTTGGTAGCTCAAAGAATGAGAGGTCACCTGAGATGGAGGTCGGAGACATGGACCACCACGATCAGAGGCTTTATCCACTCCAAAGAGAGAGGGGAGTCAGAGCTGTCACCTCTAGCTCTACCCAGGTAGCCTCCCTTGGGGTTATAGTCAAGGAATTGGGGATTAAAAACAAAAAGGAGGATGAGGGTTTTCTTTTATAGCCCTGGATTCTAAGCAAAAAGATGGAAAATAGCAGAGGCAAGGATAAGGGTTGGTGGAGATTCTCGTATGGGTGAGGGTCAAGGATGAAGGAGCTACAGGATAGTGATGGTCTCGAGAAGGAAGAAGGTGAGGGACATGCGTGAGAAACTAGAGAAGTACAAGGGGTAGGTGTTCTAACAGGAGGTAGAGGTACAAAGGGGGTAGTTGACACGCTAGTCAATGAACAGAGAGTCTTGGTTTGTCTACATGGGCCAACCAAGAAAAAGAATGGAGGAAATGATTTGTAAAATCAATAAAAATTAGTAACGATTTTGTTAATTGGAGAAAACATACAAAATATTTACAATTTTCTGCAGTATTTAATTATGTTATTTATTTATTTGAGGTAATTTATAACACATTAATATTTACATATATATAGGTAAATACACATATATTTTACCTATTTTATTTTTATTTTGTATTTCATATTTTACTAATATGTAGACTGGTATTTGATATATTTATACTATATATATATTTAAGTATTTTTATTTTTTTTCAATTTATTTACATACTTAATTAATTATGCACACTATTCTTATAGGTATATTATAGTATACAATTTTATAAAAAAAAATAATTACACTTTAAAAATATAAAAAATGAAAATTAAATAATATTTTTTTAATATTTTATACTTGTATATTGCACAATGAGGGCCTAAAACCTAACATTTGCATCTTAACTCCAAATTGAATGAAATCACCTTCATTAAATAGCTAATTTTATATGACTAATAAAGGTGAGTTTGGTGAATTTTGAGTTTGTACGGAGAAGTTACAAATCTGTAAATTTTTCTTTACGCCTATTTATTTTGTGTATCCGGAGCACACTATGCATTATTTTTAGTGAATAAATTTTGTAATTTTATGTACAACATTAATATTCAAAGTTTATTGATTTGAGTTATAAAATAGGAAAATAAAATAAGTCCCAAAATGTAATTATTGACCTATAAAATTAGGGTTTATATGTTGTACTTTTTGTACAATTGGTTGTCGTATCTCCACCTACTTTATTCTTTGTCGATCAAATCATCATGATGGTTGGGTCTCGGGGGCTAGGGTTACTCAGTGTCTTTGACACCTTCTATTTCTTTTCTTTTCTTTATGCTTTTATTTTAGAATAAATATAGTATTTTGTACAGTCTTTTAAACGATATTGATTGTGAATTATTGATCATTTATTTCAATAAAATTAATGATATGTAAATGCATTTATCTAGGGTTTTAAGGACAAAATGATGAATAAAGGTAAGGAAATGAGGATTCATCATGCGGCTGGCAACCTCCGGGTCTGAATCGACGACGTCCGTGGTGGGATTACGTACATCCTTACATAGTTTGGGCTACACTTGATGTAAAAAGAGGCCGAGGACAGACATAAAGACCTCCTATTGAAGAGGATTTTCTGCGGGTCTAGAAATCTCACAAGGCGAGAGATCCAGTCGATGCGGTGACCGCTCACGAAACCCAGCTTCAGACAACATTTAACCCACAATGATGATTGCGCAATAAAAAAACAACATGGAGTTAAAATTTATTTTATTTATCTCTACAACAAAGATTTGTATAGTGTACAAGTTTGTGTAGAGTATCGAACACAAGGAGCAAACAGCTAGATGGGGGCAATGAAGCCCAAAAGTGATTGTAAAATTATGTGTCTATATTTTGTAATGTGGGTTTTTGATTTTTTTGATTTTATTTTTGTTTTATATTTTTTATTCTGATTTTTAATTTTCTGATTTATAATTTCTTTTTGATTTTTTATATTTTTATATTTTCTTTCTCATTTAAAATATATATTAAGGCTATATATAAAGTATATATACAATATAGGCTAGGATATATATAAATAATAATAACCAAAATAAAGGAAATAAAATATTTTTGGGTTTTAAAATATATTTTTTACAGTTTTTGTGATTTTTTAGGAATTTTTGCTAGTTTTTATATTATTTTAAAATAAAAAATACACTAAAACATGGATGAAATTACTACCTGAAATTAAAATGGAGATGAAAAATAGAAAATAGTATCAAAATTTCCTCAAAATAATTTAAGATAAAGATAATAATGTATAGAAAAATAGAAAATAGAAAACATAATTTTTAGATTCTTAGATAATTTTATATATTTTTATAAAGGTTTTTAGGGGTTTTCTATTTTTTGAGTTTTCTTTATATTTTTAGTGATTTTTGGTCTGAAGGTTAAAAGTACATAAATAGATAAAGTAGATATTTTGGGAATTTTTCAAAACATTTTTACATTTTTATGGGTTTTCTATTGCAAACAAGGACAAAAAGCGATGTTTTTTATTTTTAATAAATAATAAAAAGGACTAAAATTGCAATCTAAAAATGTGCATGAAAGTACAATAGAACAGGAGTCTACAACTATTTTTGAGATTATATTGAGCAATGTAGCTATACAAAATAAATACAAGAAACAAAGAGAAACTACAATGCTGGTAGTGGCATATTTGTAAATAAAATTAAGTTTGAGGGCCTCCCTGCAATCTTACCAAAATATTACAACATGCATTTAAAGTTCCTGGACTGAAACAAAATCTACAAAACTATGGACCCTTGCCTGTAAAATGCCCACCTCACATGGGCGTCCACGTGAGGTGAGCTGGCAAGGGTTGGAATGCAAATATAGAAGTCTAAGGGGCTAAACATAAATATTACAAAACTTATGAGGCAACATACAAAAGTTTAAGTTTTAATTCTTAAGTACAACATAGCTTTGATAGAAAATGCAAAATACCCAAAGAACGGGCGCGAGCCAATGGCTCAGATCAGGTCACTAGCCACGTGTCTTACGCGCACCGATACCCCCTCGCAAATGAATGGCAAGGATTAGATCCTGGCTCTTGATCGTACGACTGCGGACCGAAGAATCGAACAGAGGCTATAAGATGCAAAGAACATGGATCAATCGGATAATGGAGAGGCGCCTTGCAAGAACTGGGACGAGGCCCTGCAACTACGAGCTTCTCCTGGCGATCCCCACCGTCTCTGACACTCTTTTCGGATCCAAAAGGGCCCTACACGCTCCTACAGGTCTCCATGATCGGCTGGAGGCTTCAAATGGCCATACTTTTGGTGTCCACCCGCGAGGTCGGAGGAGCAGAAACCCTCCAAGTATCGCCTGCGAACGATCAAAATGGCCCTAAGCGTGCGTGATACTCTGAATACCCGCACAAAGTAGTTAGAGGGTCGAGGGCAAATTGCCTCGACCCTGTAGTGGAGTGGATAGGAGTGGGTGATGCGAGATGGAGGCATTCGCCGGAGCGTAGCTCGACGAACTTCGATTGAAGGAGATTAAGTGATGAAAGGAGGATTTAAAAGCGGCCAATGGTTCCTATGGCTAAGACTATGTTAATCATGAAAGAAAAAAAAAGTGAAAATGAGTACCTCACTAGTGGAACCATGAAGCTAACCTCGACGATGAGCCTTCACCGGAGGTGGCTGGGAACCACCTCAAAACCATCTGCCTCACGTCAAGAACACTCGGTTGAGCACGCTGTCACCATACTCTAAACCTAGGGCTCGATAGTAGAGGGAAGAACATGCTAGAGGGGAACCAAAGAGAGAGGAAGATCAGGGGAGGTTTTATGTACATCGTGTTCGAGAGGGCTCAAAGAATGAAGAATACATCTCGACTTAGTGATCCACATCCCGAGGAAAGCTAAGGGCGTGAATCACCAATCTTCGAGGAAGAAAAGTCGTCAAGGGCGCGGGGTGAAAGGATGCAAGGAACGAGCCCCAAAAATCAACGAATAGAGCTGCATGCAAGTTTCTGACAGCTACAGGACATAGGCCAGTCAGTTGACCAAGGTTAACTAACCGGGCCTCTTGGTTGGTCCACGTGGACCAACAAGGAAAAAACATCCCGAAAAATATTTAAAAAATGAATAAAAATTATTAAATGATTTTATTAATTTTATTTTATAAAACAAAAATATTTATTATTTTCTAAATTATTTTATTATGATTTTTATTTATTTTTTGAGGTATTTAATTAGAAGTTTCTTTTTAGAGGTTATAGATAGGTATATTTATCTATGTTTTTTAATCTTTTATTTTTATTTTGTATTTTTGATTTTATTAATTTAGTTTATTATTTTATAAAGTTATAACTTATTTTTAGATACATAAGTATATTTTTATTTCATTTTTCTAAAGTAATATATACACTTAAATAATTAGGTGTATTTATTCTATAGGTATAGATATAGGTATTTTACCTATGTATTTTCTATACATATTTTATATTAATGATTTCTTCACTACAAGAAAAAGCAGATTTCGCGACCACAACTGTGGTAGCCGAGTAGTGGTAATGTGGTAGTAATGTGGACGCAACAAACATTTGCGACCACATGTGGTAGCAAAGCATGTGGTCGCGCCAAACTGGTCGCTAAAACTCGCGACTATGATCTAGTCGTAGATGTTGTCGCAATTATAGTCGCATATAGTCAATTTATAGTCGCAGTTTAGTGACTTTGTCTTCAAACATTCGCGACCACGTACACACTATGTTGCGACCATGTTAGCACTACATAGAAATCCAATCAACGGCCACCCAGGGACCATCTTGCTATCATAGTCGTGACACCTCAGTTTCTTCCACTACTACACCACCGTGTTGCGACCACAGTGCTACGACTTTGTTAGTAAAGTAATAGAAATGTAGTGGTAATGTAGTCGCAAATGCTGCTTTTATAACAAAAAAAATAATAGTAGCATATGGTTACCTCCCTATATAATTGTACGAACCTGCATGAAAATAGTAAAATACAATCATCTTGTTATCTTTTGAGATCTCCAAACGACATGTATTATTTTGAAGCTCCCAATCAACTTGTTGAAAAATATTATAATACATTCATGCATATTTGTGTGCTATCAAATTTAAACATGTACATAATATATAAACAGAGATGCAAAAAAATTCAAGTGTTTTTGAAAAAAACTATAAGTTGAAGGCAATAGAAAGTTAAGTAATATTGAGATTTTAAAGTTCTTAAAATTACAAAGTTTTAGATAATAAACTAACACTAGAGAGTATAATGTCACATCTAAAATTTCCTTCTCCTCCATTTAAAAAAAAGCATCTTCATTATCCATCGCCTTGTCCTTTGCCCCCTTGTCAGATTTTTTGTTTTTCATTTGATTTTCCCCACATTATGAGATAAAAGACCCTTTGCATTGTGATACCGAATATGCAATATCATCCTCCTCATTCTCCTTTTCCTCCTCCTCTGTATATGCTTCATCTTCCGTCTCATGAACTTGCGATTTCATGGCTGTACTTATAAGAAACAAAAGAAGACATTTTAAATGTTAGAAATATTAATCAATGACTAACTACTAACATTACTCAATAATTAGAATAAATTGTTACACCTCAAATATGTAATATCCTCCTTCAAAGTGTTCATTCTTGAAGACGAAGTTCCCATTTCATAAGGCAAACATTTTATTCCAGAAGACATGGCACCGATTTGATTTACCAATGAACTCACAACATTATGTGTTTTGTGTTCCGCATCTTTGTTACACAACTAGCTTTGATAAAATCAAAAAGAAGGTTGGTTTAAGATGGATACTAATGGGGCATGCAAAGGAAATCATGATCAGGCTGCAAAGGAAATCCTGGACCACAAAAGATAAGTCCATTGTTCTTGTTAGATTTTTATCACTTTTGATGGATCAGGAGAAAACTCAGAAGTTTATACATCTTGTCCTTGCTGCATTGAAAATCTAAGCACTTAGATCTTTGGAATCGGGAAGGTGCTGGATATGATAGCTTATGCTCATAATTTTTGGTGTAGATCTAATGCATCAAATCAAGATTGAATTCAAGAATGGATCACTCTAGATAATGGACTAATGCAGATTTGGAAGTCCCCTCAAGTATTATATCTGGGAGATATTGGGTATGCATTTCTTTGATGGACTCAATGTTGAACATAATTGTTCTACTTGGAATGTTTGCTTCAATGACTGAGAGGATATGATGCTCCGACTTTTATAGTAGCTATTGATGTTCAATGATATTGCTTATCATATTTCAATGGTTCCCACTTTAATTGAAAGCTTTATGTTGGTGTTTGGTCTATGAGGAATTGATACTATCTACTTGATAATTTTAATAGTGAACAACATGACTTAACACTTTGGTTTATAGGTTTTACAAGGATATTCAAGCTGATTTTAACAAAAGGCCAGGCTTGAAGTTTCAACATTAAAGGAATGCCAGATATTGTCTCAAGTTATGACAATCAGGTGCTTGGGTTGGTTTCTTTACTTCTAGTTTAGGTGAAATACTCAATACAACTACATTAGATGGATTCCATCATCTTTCAATCATTCTCTAAAAGATACCTACTATCCATGACAAGGTCAACATTGTAGAGAGAACAAATCGGGATAGAATAGGTTTACATGTAGCAAAAGATACCTACATCTAATGCACAGAAAGAACCGGATCCAAGAGTTCCTGAGGAACCGACTGGTCCCTATGCTGCTGGGGTAAGATCCTCGTTGTGTGGACCAGAGTCTTCCATTTATCCTGCATCTAACACAGATATAACATGAGTAAATCACATGCATAAGATAGAATAAAAGCATCCAGTGATGGATTTTAAAATGCAACTCTTATAACTTGTATAGATAAAAATATATGTGATAATAAATCGAACATGGGTGATGCATCAAGTTCTATATGCTTTGTGTTAACATCTACATCAGAGACTTAAAAAGGCCTATGAAGATGGAAGTATTATTGAATGATTGTCGTTGATATTGTAATATCGCTTACCGGATAATTCAAAATAAACACATGGTAATGATGATGTTTTAAGTTAATTGGTGATCCTTCTTGATTTGAGTTCTAGAGGTGGTGTATGTCTGACTTTGCATTTCAGAGTTTCCATACAAAATGTTATCAATGGTGGCTATGAACAATAAGTTCTGCTTGGTAGTGAAAATCAGGTATGTCATCATATTATGTGCAAGTCCACAGTTGTCTGCATAAAATGAGAAGCTGTTGCAATTGCTACATAATGTTCTCTGACCTACATGGAGATTTCCGTTATAATCAAGCCCAAAAACTAACGAGTCCAGCATGTCACCATCTTGGACCACTACAGCCTTCATCCAAGGACATGATGCAAAAAACCCATTTCCAAATCGAAATTGGTGAAGCTGTAAGTCTCCAGGACCCTCATCTATATTCACTCTAGATTTGTACTCGAGTATAGATCCCCCATCTAGTTGAATAAATGCTGAAAACTTTTTCATGGGATCTATTTCAACAACAGATCCTTCAACAAAGTATCTTATGAAAACTTTTGGGATTTAAAACTTTTTCATAGGATGACCAACTTACTTTTGTTGTTCTTATGAGCGAATGCAAATTCCTGCACAAGACTACAAAATTTCAGCATGAACAAGAAGATCGGAGGTGGAATTAGGGAGATATCCAGAGGAGAAACAAGAATCATTGAGTTATCAATAACAAATGCATATGACATTTTCATGACAGCTGTTGCCTAGATGAAATTATAGATTGTACATAACCCACAACAAATGGAATACCTTTAATTTTCCCTCACTTGGTAGAAGAATGCAAAGCCAAGCTAAATCTTGATTATAAATCCATCTATCTTGGTAGAAGAAGGCAAGCATTATAAATCCATCTATTTTTTATCAACACAAGCTAAATCTTGATTAGAAAACTACATGGGCACCAAACATCCATATTAAACAGTAACATCTACACCAAATCAAACTTACTCCATCAATAAAATGAAAGAAAGCTTAAGCATCTCCATTCTGGATATTTTTTAAGCACAAGATGCTTTAATCCTCGTGTTCTACCGTGCATAGTTTTACATGACTATTTTATAGATAAAACTTATGCAAATCTACGTGCTTACTGTGGTAAAAGGAATTGGACTGTGAAACAATTAACACAATACAATCATACAGCTTAGCATCGAAGGATTTATGTGGCCAGGTACTTTGCAACGAATCTTGTGGTTATGATTAGTTATAAAATGTTGGAAGTAGCACAAGTGTAAATAAACATAGTGTGATGAGTAACTTTTACCTGCAAGAAGTCCTCTGGAGAGCTCGTCAACTGACACCGAGAGACTCTCGTAACTTTTATAAGCATTCAAATTTATTTTCCTACCAATTGGGATCTCATCCATGTTGATCTTCAAGAATAACCCACTTGCCACCAAATCATAAAAAAATCACACGATGAATACCAGAATGCAGTAAGCCCTAGAAGCAATTAAATCACAGCAAACAAATCACAAAATGATGAATCACGAGAAGAATACTAGCATGCAGTATAGCCAAGTAGCAACAAGCTACAGATCGGGGATGGAAGGTGGGGGAGGGAGGAAGGTGGTGTGGAGGTGAGAGAGGAGGGAGGGTGGTGGATCGTCGGAGAGGGAGGTGGTGGAGGTGCGAGAGGAGGGAGGGTGGTGGATCGTCGGAGAGGGAGGTGGTGGGGGCGGGGGGAAGTAGGTGGCTAGAGGAGAATGGCGACACGGAGGAGAGGCGCAGGTGGTGGTCGGAGAAAGGGGACTGAGAAAGTTGATGGAGGTAGGTTATTGCTGCATTAAAGGAGTTGTGAAGGACGATGTTGCAATCAAGATGGCGATGGCGATGGTATAGTTGTGATGATGTCAAATTGAGTTGATAGCGCTTGTGGGGGATGAGATGACGACGAAGAAGCCGTGAGGTAAAGGTGCGACAAATGTTGTGGTGTGGTGACAATGATGCAATGGAAGTAGTAGTAGTAATGCCAAGCGGTGATGTCAAATGATGAGGATTCAGGAAATGCAAGGAGATGATAGACCCAGTGAAGCTGCAGGTGATGCTGATAAGGGTGCAGATGGTACTCCTTGAAGCTTCGCTAAACATCGTAACTTTCACAGGAGTTGTTCTAGGAGACACAGACAGAACATTCTGTGCTCTGCTACCACATGGAATGTCATCTTGAGTACATTAATAGGGGCACACCCTCCATATATACAGAAAAAGGGGTGATCGGAAGTACAAAGATACCCCTGAGAAAATATGCTAAACGTAGAATTGGATCCGTCTCCATGACTTGCACCTTATGACTTGAAATAGGGTATTTAAACTTTAAAAAAAGATGAGACATCTTTAATATCACCATGGTACCTTTGCATCGCATCTGTCAATTAGTATAACATCTGCCCCCACTTTCGCAGCTACCAAACCCGGTAAGGAAGTCCTTGCACCTATCTGCAAGAATTTATCATATAAATAGAATAGGTGAAGGATCCAAGGTATGTTCGTGGAAGAATATATGATAAGCTTATCTCCAATAGTAACAACATTTAATTTCACTTATCATAAATTTTATGAAACAATCTCAACAGATATCAACAAGGTGGCTACCTCAACCACTGATTTTCCTGAGAAACGAGCCCTTTGTTGCCACACATATTCGACGAAAACTATGCTACAAGGCCATATAAACAATGCATAATCTTCCTGTATATTCTGCCAGAGAAAAGAAAACTAATCATCTAGAGCACATTCGAGTGAGTACTTTTATGGAGAACATAAAATTTATGCATAAGGTGCAACAAAGAACTCTCTGGAAAATCTATAGGACTTTGTAACATTTGTTCACATTCAGCAAAAGTGAGGTGAAAAACGAGAAAAGCGAGAGCCGCTAAATAGTGGTCTGACAAATCAGACTCACTATCACTGATGCGACTACTCAAGCCTTCCCGTTCGTCAACAATTAACCCACACAATCAATCAGGCAATCAATAGCAAGGAAAAATTTATCATACCCTACTAGAAATGTACAATGGCAAGCAAGTAGGGGTCGAACACAGGAAACAAAGGTGCAGAGTATAGACAGAAGTCAAAACCCTAAGTCTAATAGACTACTTAGCCAATTTAATTTTTTTATGGGTTTTTAATTTTATATATTTTTTTATTTAATTTTTAATTTTTATATTTTTGTATTTTGATTTTTACTTTTCTGATTTTTATATTTTATGTTTTATAGATTTTTTCTTTTTCAATATTGGAATAAGAAAGTAATATAATAAAAGACAAGATAAAATATTTATAAAAATACGCAAAAATAGTCAAAAATTCAGAAATAAAATCTTTTTGGTCTTTTCATAAATTTTTACTATTTTTGTGATTTTGGGTATTTTTTAGAATGTTTTTGGTATTTTTAAATAACAAAATAAAGGAAAACAGAGAATTAACTACTGGCTGGGGGCAAAATGGGAATTAAAAATATCAAACAGCTACCAAAATTTTCCAAACTAATTTTAAAATAAAGACAATAAAATCTGGAACCTACATAAATTGAGTTTCTATTTTTCTGAGTTTTTTATGATTTTATACATTTTTTGATGTTTTTGTGTATTTTCGAATTATTAAGGTTTTTCATATGAGATTTTTAGTGATTTTTGGGCTGACACTAAAGTAGGCTAAAATACATCATAGGTAATTTTTGTGGAATTTTTAGAGGTATTTTAACATTTTTTTGGTATTTTCTAAGCTAGACAGTAGGCAAAAAGCAAGTTTTTGATTTTTAATAATTATGAAAATGCAATAAAATCAAAAACTAAAAATATGGCATGAAAGTCTAAGAATACAGGAGCTTAAGTTTAATTTGTGAGAATTTTTCGATTTAAAATGATACTTCAAATAAATAAATCAAGCTCACAAAAATGTCACAGCCTAGCAGGGGTATAAATGCAAATAATAAAACATCTAGGGGCTCAAGTGAAAATTTCACCTAAATCCACGTACAGAACACGCGATCTATCATTCACAGGGGCATTTTTGCAAATATTAAAAACCGACATGGTAAGCATGCAAATATCCCAGAAACATATTTGAATAACTACGCACAGGGGTATAACTACAAATACCTGAAAGTTTAGGATAAAAAATACAAAATACCCAAAAGGCACGCGCCCCAGCCACGTGAGGTGACGTGGTGAGGACTAAAGTGCAAATAAAATAAGTTTGGGGGCCTAAATGCAATTATTAAAAAAACTTTTAAACTGGAAACGAAAGTTTTAGGGCTAAAATGTAAATCCAAAAACACGTGGGTTTAAGACGCAAAATACCCACGGTGTTGATCGTGCAGCCGATGGAGCTTTACTTATCCACGTGGCGTGCATCGGACGGCCCGTACCCCTTCGTCCTGGACGGCTGAGATTAAATCGTGGGCGGCTGATCGGACGGCGGGGGACACTTGGTGATCCGACGGCTCCTGAGCGCCTGGAGGCGGGCTCCTGATCCAACGGCGGGGAGAGGATCACGAAGAACACTCCAACGGTGAGCTTTGGCTGGCGATTGTGGCCGACACACGGCCTCTCCAGCCCTAGGATCAAGGGCAAAATGATCCTGGGGCCTCTCCGTGTCTGAAGGTGGTCTCCGGCGAGGCTGAGACGGCGTGGGGTGCTCGGACGGCGGAGGCGACCTGGGGGCTGCTCCTAGCGACTTCGAGGCTCGATGGAGCCTTCTCTTGGGCTCGAACCTGCAAGGTTAGTCGCGCAAAATCCAGGCGAAGCTACAGGTGCGCTCGGATGAAGCGATGGAGGCGGAAAGTGGCTCGGGCGAGGAGCTCCGGCGAGCGGCGGAGAGTGGAGCCCGGCGGCTCGATATGGGTGAGATCGAGGGAGATGGAGGGGTGGAGCGTGATGACGGAGCGACGAGGAAGAAGATGGAGGCGATCTTGGCGGCGATCGATGATAGAAGTGGCCGGAAAATGGAGGTGGAGCTAAGCTCCGCCGTGGGCTTTGATCGGGGATTCACGGCGATTCACGCGAGAAAGATAAAAACTGCTGCTAGGCGAATCTAACCTATGCTAAGGCTACAAGAAAATGGCAAAAGAAGGAGGTGAGGCTCACCAGAGGCGTCGGGAAGAACTTCGCGGCGGAGCTCCGGCGAGGGTCGGATCTACTTCGATTCGACACAAACTGACTCGAACCCCAGCTCGATTCGACTCCTGCTGTCACCAGGAACACGAAGGGCTAGGGGTTTGCGGGTGATTTTGGCGGAAGAAGGATCAAAATTCAAATCGAAGTCGGGGGTGTCTTTTGAAGGGTTGACGGGCAGCGTGGAAGACGAGGGTCCAACGCCTCGATCAGTGCTCCTCAGCCCCAGAAATCACTTGGGCGTGAATCACCACTGATCGAGGAGCAAAAACGCGGAAGGCATCGACATGAATTGGTGCAAGGTCAACCCTAGAAAATGGCGAGAAGAAGAGACAAAATGCTTCTGACAGTAGGCACAGGGGGTGGGTCAGACAGTTGACCGGGGTCAACTGTCCAGGCCATCTGGTTGGTCCACGTGGACCAACCAGAAAAACCCCCTGGAAAAAGATTTAAAAAATGATTTAAAAATACTAAATGACATTATTATAATTAGGTTATAAAATAAAAAGTGTTTATAAATTATTTTATTATGAATTTTAATTATTTTTATGAGATTTATTATTATAAGTTACTTATTATAGCCTATATAGGTATAATATCTACATATTTTGTTCTTTTATTTTTATTTTGTGTATTTTAATTTTATTATTTTTATTTATTATTTTCTAAAATTATAATATACTTTTATATACACAAATATATTTTTATTCTATTTTTCTGAGGTGTTTTGTATATTTAATAAAATATAAGTAGATATTGTATAGGTTTGTACATAGGTATAATACTTGTGTATTTTGTTTACATTTATTTTTATTTTGAGTTTTATTTGGGTTTTTCTTCCTGTTTTAATGTATAAGTTTTATAAATAATATTCACAAAATTATAAAAATATAAAAATACAAAAATAATGATTAAATAATAAATTAAATATTTTAAGCAGTACAGGTATACAATGTTGGTCCCAAACTCAACATTCAAACCATAGCTCCGCCAAATGCGAAACTACCACCATTAAATAGATTATTTTATTCTATAAAAATTAAAGGTGAGTTTGCTGCATTTGGAGTTTTCATTTGTGAGATACAAGTCTGGGAAGTTGGGATTCTGGATTTTTATTCAGACCATAACTTTTTATCTGTACATTATTTTTCAGTGAAATCAATTTTGTATTTTTCTATATAAAAATATCTACAACTTTCATGTACAAAGTTTCTTTATTTTATGCACCAAAAGTGGAACCAAAAATAGGTCCCAAATGAATAAAGAATGAATAAAATAAAAGGAATTTGTATTGTATTTTGGCCCTTATCTCCCCCTACTTTATTCCTGGTCGACCTAGCCATTGAGATGCCTAGGTCTCGGGGTTTCGGGTCATAAAATATTTAAAATATTTTATTCTTTTTCTTTTCTTTATTCTATAATTTTGGCATTAAAAACAGTATTTTATACACTTTTTACACACATATGCATGAATGCTAAAATGCATAAATTAAGCCTATTTATACGCATTTATTAGGGTTTTTAAGGCCAAAATGATAGAATAAAGATGATGAAACATAGATTCATCATGAGGTCAGTGAGATTGATGTGTTAAGCACTTTAAATCCACTATACATAGAGAAGTTACCATTTACAAGGTAGGTTGAGATTCATCAAACATGTGTCTTACAATGCTCAGTTCTTTAACAAGTGAATATAGTTGGCTAAGCATCAAGGTTGAACTCAGGGAATTTGTTTTTTTTATATTAAAAATGTCCACTCGAATATAAGAAGCTGGCTTTTCAAAAGCACGTGTTTGTCTGGACAAAATTAGCCACATTTTCCATATGCACCTTTCGAGAAGATGGATTTGTAGGTTATCCAGACTAGAAGGCTTCCGACGAGAATAAAAGTGGCAATATTTTTTAGATGGCCTGACCTCAATAATATCGAGGAAGAAAGCCCCCTCCTCAATCTGCGCATCACTGTCGCTGTTCCTATTGTCATTAGCTGCAGAGTACCTAAAGTAGTGGCGGGACAAAGTGGTCATCATGCCGAGATCATCATCACCATCGCTCTCATGGATATCTTCGTCGTCCTCGCCATGCTCTTGCTGCGCGTCTTCATCGGTCTCAGGGCGGTTCAACTAAGTTCACAACAACCAATCCTAACTGCAATCCGCGGTAATGGATGAGGATGCGGGGTCGAATGGATGGATGAACGCCTGCAAAATCGAAGATGGGGTAACGAAGACGGGATCCAACAAAAGACGGGATCTGGAGGGCGAAGAGGGCATGCCAGGGGGTCGGGGACAAAGGGTGGGGTAGAGAGGCACGGATTTAGAGATTCCATTGGCGGGGTCCCGCTAAAATTTTCGCCAAAATTTGCCACCACGTTACGACTATAACGTGGTCGCAAAAACGTAAAAAACTTAGCGACCCCTCTGTGGTGGGGTTGTAGTCGTAAATCAGTGGCTAAAGGTCTTGCGACTACATTGCCATCCCACGTAGTAGCAACGTTTTAGTCGCAAAAACTGCATTTTCTTGTAGTGCTTTATTGTTTTATTTTAGTTTAAAAATGCCAATATATTATACAATAATATTCATAAAATTATAAAAATATAAATTATAAAATATTAAAGAATAAATAAAATGAATATTTTAATTGTGTAAACTATACAATTGGGGTCCAAAACCTCACTTTCACACCTTAACTCCAAAAAATATGAAACAACCTTCATTAAATAGCTTATTAAAAGTTATATACAATTGAAGTTTGATTTTGATATATTTTGAGTTTTTATTTGAGAGATATGGGATGGGAAGTTGGGATTTTGGAAACTTATTCTGAGTATAACTTTTTATCTGTATATTATTTTTGTATGAAATCAATTTTGTATTTTTTATATTCTATTATCTACAAATTTCATGTTTAAAGTTTCTTTATTTGAGGTATAGAAAGTGGAAATAAAATAGGTCCTAAAAATGAATAATAAATGAATAAATAAAATGGATTTTATTGTATTTTGGACCCTTATCTCCCCCTACTTTATTCCTTATCGACCTAGTCATCAAGATGCCTAGGTCTCGGGATTTAGGGTCATAAAATATCTTTAATATTTTTTCCTTTTTCTTTTCTTTATTCTATAATTTTGGCATTAAAACGATATTTTATACAATATTTACACAACAATGCATGAATGCTACAATGCATAAATTAAAGGTATTTACACACATTTACTAGGGGTTTTAAGGTCGTGCTGAGGAGCATGACAACAACAAGCACGACCAGCTGGCGCTCAAAGAATCACTCCCTGTTGACGGAGGTGAGGCCATTGGAGGCACTCCACCCCCTTCCTCCCCCATCTCCCCCATACCCCCCTCTCTTCTTCCTCCTCTAGCTCAACCCACCCTCGTCGAGCACCTTCCCTTCCTCCTCAAGCTCCCCTGCACCTCCCCCTCCCCTTCCTCCTCTAGCTCTGTCCACCCCCGTCAATCACCTCCCATTCCTACTCAGCTCCCTCGCACCTCCCCCTCCCCTTCTACAACGATGAGGTCAACCGTCGCAAACGGGTTTGCTTCTTTGCCCACACCCCTTAGCACCAAAGTGGGAGATATGATTCCTATGATGGATCACCGAGCATGCACACAATGTGACAGACACTGAAATTGAAGTGTCTAATATATGGTCGTGGAGGGCCGATGGTGTCCGACAGGTCAGATCTGGCAATCATTGTATCGATTGCTCTCACAGCTCCCAACACCCAACTTAAGCGTATCAATCAACAATTAACCCACAACTAAGCTCAAAGAGTAAGGACAAGTGAGCCAATATTTATTATACCTTACAAAATGATATGTATAATATGCAAGTGTAAGGGTCGAACCACTAAGGAGGAACGGGAATAGACTACAAAAATTGACAAAAAGATAATAAAATGTTTTTATGTTTTTATAGAGATTTTTTTATTTTTTATGCTTTTAATGTTTTATAATTTTTGGATTTTTAATAATACGTTTAATTTTATAGTTTCTATTTTTTATATATTTTCTTGGTTTTTAATTTTCTTCTTAATAAAATATGTAAAAAATATATACCAATATGTATAATATAGTTACTAGATATAATAAATAAATATAGATATAACATAAGAAAAATCAGTAAAATACTTACGGTCCTTTTTATTTTAAAAGGTTTTTAAATATTTTTGGTATTTTTTAATAATAGTAAGAATAATAGAAGTAAATATAACTATATATAGAATGCATACTATTATATTTTAGATATCACTATAAATACTCAAAATAGACAAAAAATATTTTTATTTTTTTATACATTTCTCTATTTTGGAAATTTTCTTTTAATTTTTGCTATTTTTTGTATTTTTAATTGAATAAAAAGTCAAAATAGTGACTTCGATTAATATGCTGAATTGTTTTGGAATTTAAAAATAGATAAAAGTCCCAAATTTTTTCAAAATTATTTTTCATATATAATAGTTGTAATAAACAAAATTTAGAAACATAAATAAATATTTTTAGATTTGAGAATTTGTAATAATTTTTAAGGATTTTGGAGCTTTTAATTTTTAGTGATTTTCTTTTGTTATTCATAATTACATATAATATTCTCAAAAATACTTTGCAAAATGATTTTCAAATTTTGTAAATGTTTATAGCTTATTTGTAAAATTAGTTGCAAAATAAACTTTTCAAAATATATGTCTAAAAGTATTCATTTTTTTGAGAACCTTATAGTAATTATGAATAATAATAACCTTGATAAAATTCGGTGTATAAAACTTGTATAAAAGACGTAAATAACCCCTAACTCCAGTAATAAATTCCAGTATAAATTCTTCAACCAATTCTTGTAAATACGCACACATTCCCATGTAAATATCTATATATACTTCATTCACTAACCTTTATTAAAAATCCCTAAAAAAATTCCAAAACCATGTAAAACATTACAAATTTTTTCAAAATTGCATAAAAATTTACAAAACGTTCAACAATCCACAAAATTTAAAAAATCAGAAAATAACTTCAAATAATATTTTCTTGCATCTGCATTTACATTTGTATTTAGGAATGATAATGATAACTGGACAAGTCTAAATAAAGTCTGAAAATTAGAGCTTGGCTTAGACCTTAACACACCTAATTTCGGAGGAACCCATTAAGGAATAGAATTGAGATGCTTCAGGTCACTATGACTTAATTCTTTAGGTTCTATGAAACTATGTTCATGAGTCAATTCAATATATCTAACTAGAACCCTTTATGTCATCCATGTTACTCTCGAGACAGTGGCTTGACTAGAGACGCCACACTTAACACTTAACTCAACCCAAATGGATTGTTGAAAAATCTTGGAGTCTAAGTTGGGATGATACTAGGGCGCTTCGTCAAGGGTACCTCAGGAACCATTCTTGAGGACTGTCGAAATCAGTACTTCAACCCACTTCCTCTAGTAGCATGGACATCTAACAACCGGAGACTGTATTGAAATAAAGCTTTGGATGAGAAATGGTCTACTAGCACAGCTTTTTCCAAGACCCCAAAACATGTGAGGAACAAAAGATTCCATATTTGTCGGGCAAAATAAGAATGCAGAGTAATGAAATACAAAGAAAAATATCGAGAAGAAGCCTATACCAAAAATTCCATATAGACCTTGAGCTTCTGAAAAAGCTTGCTTCTTGGTGAAGTCTCGGCCACACTAGCTGAGCTTCACGAGGAAATGCGACTATGTTGGTCCATTTCCACTTATTTTCCCATTCTTCTAGATTCTCCCCCTTTCGATTGTGAACTAGCACGCACCTTAACTTATAATGAAATATTCATCTCCCAGAGGATGAGTTGTCAGAGGTGGAGACTCCTTGATAGTTCAGTTGTTTGTCTGGGAAGAGCTAGCAAACTCACATACATTGTACTTCTCATTTCAAGGTTACGAGAGTATGCAACTGAAAGGATGGTGCATACCAGGCAGTTGAGTTGAACCGAATAGAGGATTATGGAACCTAAGGGCAGTTGTGTCACACTTCCTAACCTTAATGTGGTTCCGAACATACTAATAATTCAAAGGTCTTAACTGAGCTACAAACTTTGATTTTATTAAGACAAGATTAAAATCATTCCAAGTTCTTTCTTTTTCTTTTCTTTAATTTCTTTTTTTTTTCACCCACTCTCATAAAAGTTTGTTCGGGACTAGTAAAGGCAAGTATATGGGGTTATGAATCCCCATTTCATCACCTTTATTCTTTTATTACCTTAAATCCCTAACTAAATGCATGTATATAACATTAGTTTGTATAAATTAACATTCATTTATTGACTAATAAATATTGTATAAAAACCTATATTTAGTTCCAAAATAAAAAAAATAAAGGAACAAAAGAAAAAAGAATGAAGTGTCAAAGACACAGAATGACCCTAAACCCCGAGGTCAGATCATTATGATAACTTGGTCCTCCGCCGTCGCATCACCGGAGGGTGCCGCCCCGACCCATTTAGTCACCCATTTCACCTCTAACCGAGTCGAGGCAATTTGCCCTTGACCCGAGAATGCTTTGGTGCCACTGTACAGGTCAAAGGACCCCATCTTGGAGGTCGAATCATTTGGGCACCCGAGCTCCGAGCCTCCTCGCCGCCGGAGCGTCTCCGATGTCTCCAACCTCATCGGAGGCATCCACGAGCTGCGGAGCACCTTTACGAAGCTTTTGCACATCTCATCAACAACAAACGAGGTCCCCCGTGCGAGTATCGAGCCGAAGAACCTCGCCGGCCACCTGTTCTTGGAAGATCCTCCTCTACCGTCAGATCGCCCCCCCCCTCGCCCAGTTTTGATCTTGAGCGTTCACTAGCTAGGAGCCAGCCACCGTCAGATCCGTTGGAGGCTCAACCGTGACTGTTGATTCAGTAAGGGTTAGCCACAGTGTACCTCAGCCGTCTGATTCTCCACGTGGCGGACCCTCGATCGTCTGATCAGAGCCAGGGCTCTTCGAAGAGGCGCATCGCACCTCCACCGTCAGATCTTCCACGTGGCTTGCCTCCAGCCCTCGAATAATAAGGGGTAATTTACCCTTAGGCCCATTTCCTTTTTGTTTTTATTATTTAGTCCTGTAAATATAGAATATAGTTCTTTTTATTTTGGTCAATGCACTTAGGAACTGGACCTTTATTATATTTGCATTTTCATCCCTGTGTATGTTAGACACGTGCTTAGTCACGTGGATTTTGGTGAATTTGCATTATCTGGGCTTGTAGTTTCTGCGTGTTACTGAATGGAATATAGTTTCTAATATTTGCAACCATGCCCCTGTGAATGCTTATATTCGACATGTGCTGAATTGTCTGGACATTTTGTAATTTCTTCCCTGGACTTTTAGCACCTGTTGCTAATAAGTCCCTGGAAGTAATTTGTATTGCATTCAGGTCTCTCTGTGCCCAGACCACGCGCAGCGCGCGTGGGGACTTGGACAAATTGCACGAGGACCCCCCAGTTTCCTGGTTTTGTTACATTTTAGCCCTCAGAAATAGTTTTTACTGCGAATAGGTCTCTGTGCACTATGTGTTTATTTTTGATTTAAATAAAATATCAAAATTAACCCAAACCGAGTGAAAATTGGACACGTGGTTCCTACCGGTGTGTAAAATTTTCACTAAATTTTGGGTACATTTTTGTTACTTTTTAGTATCTTTAAAAATTCAAAAACAACCATTTTTGCCTCTGACCAGTTTATAAAATCCTAAAAAAATATAAAATCTCTTTTAAAAATTCTAAAAAATCCAATTTGGTTTATTTTTATGTGTTTGAATTTCTGTGCATTTTTATTTATTTTTGGATTTATAAAAACCATAAAAATTAAAAAACCATTAAAAACTCATAAAAATTCTAGAAAATTATAGAAAATTCAAAAATTAATAAATCCTTTTCCTGAATTTTCCTCTTTGTTTCTATTTTCCAAGAAACATACCTCCAGGCTCTTCTAGGACCATTTTATATTTTAATTTGGTCCTCCAAGCATGACTGGACAGTTTTCTTTTGTTTCTGCCTTCTTTCATTTTTATAAAATTCCATAAAAATATAAAATTCTCAAAAACTCACCAAAAACAGTAAAAAATCCATAAAACATAAAAATATTTTTGTTAGAATTTTAGACCATTTTTGAGCATTTAATTAATTGGTTAAAGTTGCTTTTATTTGTCTTTTTATTATTTTCCTTATTATTAAAAATCTCAAAAATATATAAAAATATTAAAAACCACCAAAAAATATTTGTTTTATTTTCTTTTCTTTTCCGATTACTTCGTAGGCCGCGAGGCCAACTCGTGCTCCCTGAGTCCGACCCTGGGTGCTGCACTAGGCTAATCTCATAGCCAGGGCCACTATTTGTTTTTCTCTGATTTTATATATCTGATTGGTGGTCTGATCCTCATTTTTCTTGTTGAGCTGAGTTTCGAGTGACTAAGGTCGCAACAACCTTCGCTAGATTTTATTCACCTTAGTCCATTCGTAAATTTGGCTCGTCAGAATGGCGCCGTTGCCGGGGAGCACGGTTTAGTAGTCGCTTTCATTTTCATTTTATTTTATTTTGATTTTCGCGGCTTTCCGTGGCTTTTTCTTTATCCGCGGCTTTTCATAGCTTTTGTTTTCTTTTTGTTTTGTTTTGTTTTCTTTTATTTTACTTTCTTTTTGTTTTTTTATTTGTTTTGTGTGTTTATGTTTATTTTTATTTCTGCATATATTGCTTGTTTTATTTTATCTGCCTTATTTTCTTTTTATAATAATCTGCTTTGACACTCTGATTGTTTCTTGCGAGGGCCCGAGGACCGAGGCGGCTCTTGTTGAAGAGTCGGCGCAACCACGGGAGTCGGAGACAGCTCTCTTCACTACAGAGCCGCAGGAGGACGCGAGGAGCGAGCAGGAGTGCAGGAACCGCGGAATAGCCGCGGAGTAGTGTAGTTTAGATTTATTCTCAGCAGATATTATTATTGTAATAATACAGGTACCCAGACTCTTGGACTTTGCGGGGTCTGTTTCGTCGAGCACCGGTGTGCTCGGGGGACCCCACCACTGTTTTGTTTTGCCGCTTTTCTTTTTATTTGATTTCACGTGATTTTCTGTGCTTGAGCCCCTAGATTTAGGTTTTTATATCGTTGAGCCATGTAGTTTTAGGTCCAAAGCCCTAATTAGAATATCTGTTCTCATAGATCACGCTTTGACTTAGGCAAATAAATCGATTCTTCATGATAATAGGAGCTTTTATTTAGGATGGTTTCCGCACTGTATTCCATATAGATTAGGTTTACATTTATGCGTGGATCATAATTGCATGTAGACTGCTGGAGTCAGGTATGCCTTCGATCTCGTGCATGCATCATTGATTTATCGCGCATCGGTTTTTCCGCTTTCCTCCCCCTGATTTTCTGGACTTAGGAATAAAAGGAAATTGGAAAATTCGTTAGACGTTTCTTGAAAAATACATAAAAAGAAAAACAATAAAATCGAGACTGCTAATCACACTTGACCTAAAAGACACCTCATTGAAAATTTGTCTTGGGGAGAGTAACCCCCTCCTTGTTTGGTTTGGATGAGCGAGAGAGTGACACGCATCTTAGGCTAGAGCCATATCCGATTTCTCGACTGATTACCGGCTTTCTGTACAGGACAGTCGGTTGAGAATATTGGATTCCTATCAGCTCACGTAATCGCTCTGAAAGACTGACTTGATCACCTAAAATAAAATCGACAAGATAATTGACCAATCCCTTACGGTCTTCAGCTTGTGTGCGTAGGTGAATCGGGGGTTTTGCTTGCTCATCTTGTGTGATTCCAGATCCCTTCTGCCTTCCCCCATCTATCTTCTTCTCCTTTCATTCTTTTCACCCACCCACCCTACCTTCAGTCTTCTTCTTCTCCTTCACCCCTGGATGATGGATCCTGATGAATCCACATTTCATCATCTTTATTCTATCATTTTGGCACCAAAAACCCTAGCAAATGCCTGTAAATACCCTTAAATAGAGCATCTTAGCATTCATGCATGTGCATTCAGATAGTGTATAAAACACTGTAATTAAGGCCAAAATTATAGAATAAATAAAGAAAAGAAAAAGAATAAAATATTGTAAATATTTTATGACCCAAAACCCCTGAGACCTAGGCATCTTGATGAATAGGTCGACAAGGAATAAAGTAGGGGGAGATAAGGTCAGAAACACAGATATAATACCTATACTCCCTGTTCATTCTTTATTCATTTTAGGACCTATTTTTGGTTCCACTTTTTATACATCAAATAAAGAAACTTTGTACATGAAAGTTGTAGATAAATTTATAAAGAAAAATACAAAGTTGATTTCACAGAAAAATAATGTACAGATAAAAAGTTATGGTCTGAATAAAAATCCAGAATCCCAACTTCCCAGACCCGTATCTCACAAATAAAAACTCCAAATGCAGCATACTCACCTTTAATTGTATATAGAAGAAAATAAGCTATCCAATGGCGGTGGTTTCGCATTTGGCGGAGCTACGGTTTGAAAGTTGACTTTTGGACCCACATTGTATACTTGTACATATTAAAATATTCAATTTATTATTTACTTATTATTTTTATAATTTTATATTGTAAATAATACTTATAATAATTATGTGCATTAAAATTAGAATAAAAGCCTAAATAAAAACAAAAATAAAATACTTAAAAATAAAAGACATAGATACATTACCTACACAAATACCTATACAAAACATACTTGTATTTTATTAAATATACAAAACATATCAGAAAATTAAAATAAAAATATATTTGTGTATATAAAAGTATTTTATAATTTTAGAAAATAAAAACCAAAATAAAATAAATTAAAAATATCTAAATAAAAATAAAATACTTAAATATATAGATATAGATACCTATAGGGGTATAATTGCAAACTTGTAAAAATACACTTCCTAAAAATAAACAAAAAGCACCATAAAATACTTCATAAAATTACAAACATTTTTTATTTTATACTTAAAATTTAATTAATTCGTCTGCTATTTTTAATTCATTTTATAAGGGTTTTTAGCCAAGGAATTTTCTGGTTGGTCCACGTGGACCAACCAGAACGCTCCATTGGTTGACCTCGGTCAACTCCCTGACCGAGGTCTGTCCCTTGTCAGAGTCGGGTTTGACCCTGTGTTCACTCCTTTTTCGAGGGAACCTCGATCACCATTTGGTGATGGTTCCTTCTTGGAATCTTTTCCTCGGTCAATGGTGATTCACGCCCAAGTGATTCCTTGTGCTGTGGATCACTGACCGAGGCTCTGAGGCCTCGTCTTCCTCGCCTCGCCGTCAACTCTTCAAATAGGACCCCCCGACTTCAATTTGATTTTGATCCTTCTTCCGCCAAATTCACCCGAAAACCCCTAGCCCTTTGTGCTTTTGGTGACAGCAGGAGTCGATTTGAGCCCGGGTTTGAGTCATCTGGCGTCGAATCGAAGTCGATCCATCCCTCGCCGGAGCTCTGCCGAGCTTCATCGCCCGACGTCTCTGGTGAGTTCCCTCCTCCTTTCTCTTCGTTTTCTTGTAGCTGTAGCATAGGTTAGTGTAGATCTATAGCGGTTTTTAGTTTCGATCACCTAATCGCTGAGAATCCAAGATCGAAGCCACGGCGGAGCTGAGCTCCGCCCGACGTTTCCGGCCACTCCAGTGAACCTCCGCTGTCCAAAACACCTTCATCCTCTTCCCCTTCGCTCTGTCGCTCCGCTCCACCTCTCCATCCACCTCGATCTCGCCCAGATCGAGTCATCAGAACTCCCCTCTCCGTCGCTCGCCGGAGTTCTTCGCCCGCACCATCCTTCGCCTCATCGGAACCATCGGGAACCACCAAATTGTTCGCTGGGATTTTGTGCGCCTAACCTTGCAGGTCCGAGCCCAAGAGGAGGCTCGATCGACCATCGACGAACCCAGGACCACCTGCCCAGGTCTCCTCCGCCGTCCGAGCACCTCGAGCCGTCTCCGCCTCGCCTGAGACCACCCGCTGACGCGGAAGATCCCCAGGATCGTTTTGCCCTTGATCCGGGGGCTGGAGCGGCCGTGTGTCGGTCGGAATCGCATCTCGAAGATCGCCGGGGAGGTGTTCTTCGTGAACCCCTCCCTGCCGTTGGATCGAGGACCCGCGCCAGACACGCCACCAGCCGTTCGATCGCCTTCGCCTTCAACTGTCCAATCAAGCCTTGATGATCTAATCCTAGCCGTCCGTGACGAAGGGGTATGCACCGTCAGATGCGTGCCACGTGGACAAGTGACTTGCCATCGACCGCTGGATCAGGCGCCTTGGGTATTTTGCACTTTTAACCCACGCTTTTTGCATTTACTTTTTAGTCCAGTAACGTTTATTTGTAGTTTAAAAAGTATTGTAATATTTGCACGCAGACCCTCACATTATCACTATTTGCATTCCAGTCCACGCCACGTCACCTCACGTGACGTTGGCATGTGACTTTTGGGTATTTTGCAAGATAGGCCCAGGATTTTTATGTATTTGCAATTTCGTCCCTGTGCGTAGGATATATAATATGTTTTTGGAAATATTGTATGTATGCCCAGCTGATTTTCTTTAATTGCATTTATGCCCCTGTGAATAGTGTGAAACGTGAGTTGCGCGTGATTTCTTGGTGAAAATTGCATGTACGCCCCTGGATGTTTGATATATTGCACATATACCCCTGCCAGGCTTATTTATTAATTGGATGCTTGTGGTATTTATTTGAAAGATCATTTTATGCCCAAAAATTCCACAAAAATAGGGTTAAGCTCCTGGTAACTTGAGCTTTAACGCTATCTTTTTAGTTTTGATTTTATTTTATTTTTATATTTATTAAAAATCAAAAACATCTATTTTCAGCACTGTTTGCATTAGAAAATCACTAAAAAATATAGAAACACTCCAGAAAAATTCCAAAAAAATAGATTTTGTGTCTTTTCGTTTGTTTTAACTCCCAGCCAAAAATCATTAAAAAATACAAAACCAAACTCCTAAAAATTGCAAAACTCTAAAAACCTTCATAAAAATTTATAAAATTCACAAAAACTCCAAAAATAGTGTTTTCTTTTCCTAAATTTTCTCTGTTTTATTATCTCTAAGTAAAAATTAATTTGGAGAATTTTTGTTACTGATTGCTATTTTATTTCTCCACTTTAAGTTTCAGTCTCACATTTTATTCACTGTTTTCTTTATTTTGATAATTAAAAATACCAAAAACATTCTAAAAATTACCCAAAAATCACAAAAACAGTAAAAAATCCTAAAAATATCAAAAACATCTTATTTCTGAATTTTTGGTTATTTTTGCACCTTTTTATAATTACTTTAGTTTGTCTTTTATTACATTGCTTTTATATTCCAATATTGAAAAAGAAAATATAAAAAAAATATAAAATACAAAAAGAAAATATAAAATCAGTAAATTGAAAATCAAAATACAAAATTATAAAATTAAAAATTAAAAAAATTATAAAATCAAAAACCCACAAAATTTTAGATTGGCTAAGTAGCTTGTTAGACCTAGGTTTGGATTTTTATCCGTGCTTTACACCTTTGCTTCTTGAGTTCGACCCCTACTTGCTTGCCATTGTACATCTTTAGTAGGGTATAATAAATTTTAATCCTTGCTATCTATTCTCTGATTGATTGTGTGGGTTAATTGTTGAAGACCGAGGAAGTTTGAGCAGTCGCACCAGCGACAGTGAGTCTGACTTGTCAGACCGCTATTTAGCGGCTCTCGCTATCTCGCTTTTCAAATGGCGCCGTTGCCGGGGAGCAACAACGCGTAGTTCGGGTCTTGTTGGTGATTGTGATTTATTGTCTATTTCACGGCTTTTATTTTTCGCTATTTTATTTTTATTTTTGATATATCTCTTGAGCTGTCTAACCCCCTTTCTTGTTGACTTTGTGCGAGGTACCGCGGATCGAGGGAGGCACTCCACCCTAGGCGCCTACGCACCCACGTGAAGCCGGCTTCTGCCAGCTTAGCACCGAGGAGACGAGGAGAGATTTTTGTAGACCTAGCTCCACCTTAGTTGTTTCATTTATTTCCTTGCATTTATTTTTGTAATTTGTAGTGAGAGAGAGACTATTATTTGTAATAATACAGGTACTCGGACATTCAGGACTCTCGGGCCTAACTTCCAGGTGTCTGTTCACCTGGGGGCTCACCGCGGCTTTTTACGGTTTTCTTCGCATTTTTTATTTTGTTTTGTTTTCCGATTTTATTTCTTTTGTGTGATTGCGCCCTTAGTTTTAGGATTGCTTGCATAGAATTAGGTCCAAACATCTTAATCAACATTGCATGTACCTATAGTCACGTTTGGACTTAGTCAAATTTAAATAAGTTGATCATCACTTTCAATCCGTCGCGCCGCGAGCTCTCCCCGCAAAGCGCTTTCTCCTACCCTCAATTTGTTGAGCAGAGGAGGGGTGAGCCTAGACCGGACTCTAGGGTTGAGGATTGGTGGTCAGCTTGTGGTTCTTCACGATAATAGCAATTTCTGAAACTTAGGGCGATTTCATCGGCTTGCATTTGCATATAGATAGGTTTCAATTCTGCTGAGCATCCTTGCATGTAGAGTGCTGGAGGCAAGGTGAGCATTTACGCTTTAGCATCCATCATTGATTTGATGCTTGCATTGCTTTTCCGACTCTCCCTCTGATTTTGCTAACGTAGGTGCTCAAAGGAATTGAATCCCCGATAGGATCGTGCATTTCTTATTAAAAATCCAAAAAAGTGATAATCAATAAAATTGGGACTGCTAATTTTACTTGACCCTAAAACCGATCAAAAAGAAACATCTTGTATTGGGGCGAGTAATCCCCTCATTGTCTTCGCTTTTATTTGCTCGCGCACACCTTAAGGATTAGTGCCCAAATCCCATCAAGCCCCCTAAGCGTGTGTGAAATTATTTGACTTCTCACCTAACTCTAAAACAGACAAGATTAAAAGACCGCATTTTACGGTCTCCACCGAGTTGAGTAGGTGAATTGAGGGTTTGATTTATTTCATTTTTGTCTGTGATTGTTTGTGTGTCCTAGATCATCCCCGCGCATTTGCACCTTCTTCTCCACTCTCTTGACTTGACCGTCGTGCTCTCCCGATCATTTTCCTTTTGTTTTCGAGATGGCCAACTGGAGCGTATTTTATCCGGATTTTGCGGATCATTCGCTCACTCCAGCTGGTCCACCTCCTTTTTTCCAGCAGGACTTTGCTCCTGACTTTTGTACATATCCGCCTCAGCCACAGTATCAGACCTCGGACTTCTATCCACACCCACCCCCACTTCCATATCCCCCACCTTCACATCCACCCGAGGCCGAGCTGTTGGAGTCACCTTTCATGGAGTCCACCCTTGAGCACTTGACCCAAATGATGGATCATATGAGACAGAGGATTGACCACCTCACTAGTACCAATAAGAGCGACCATGATATTCCACCATTTGATGATATGGGTTCATTCGAGGATTTCCATGAGAGCTTGCAATCGCCAAAAATACAAAAAAAAATGAGAAAAATTTAAAAATACAAAAAGAGTTCGGGAGACACATGATCGAGCCAGACTGTGAGGAGAGGTACCACTTGCCAGACCCTTTGACCACACAGCCTTTTACACCTTGTCCCACCTTTGACCCCGAGGATGCCGCTGTACAGACTGCTCTTGGCATGCCTCGTGTATATGCTGATTCCGACCTCCTCCCTTGCATGGAGGAGGTCCAAAAATTCAAAAAAATGCTGACTGAACCCGAAGTGGTGGCCACCATACATGAGATTATCCGTGCCCCACTTCAGCAGGCCATGACCGATTCATCCGCTCCTCTTCCCAAGAAGAGAAAGCGGAGGAGCAGATCTGAGCGTCATATCTTGACCATGGCCACTGCCCATGCCATCACACACCGTCCCATTCCTCGGAAGAAGAACACTGCCACACCTTTCATTAGTTGGACCATCTCTGACTTCACATGTGATCGCACTCTCCTAGACGGCGGTGCTTCGATTAGCATTATACCCTTCTCGCTGGTACAGTCTCTTCACTTAGGGCCTCTCAAGAAAACCAGGATGATCGTTCAGTTTGCTGATGGATCCATCAAGAGGCCGAAGGGTATCCTTGAAAACGCCGTCATCTTGATTCAGGGCATGAGCTATACCGTTGATTTTGTCGTCTTGCCCATGGAGACCTTGAAAAGCGAGGATGCGAGAGCCGCTAAATAGCGGTCTGACAAGTCAGACTCACTATCGCTGATGCGACTGCTCAAACTTCCTCGGTCTTCAACAATTAACCCACACAATCAATCAGAGAATGAATAGCAAGGATTAAAATTTATTATACCCTACTAAAGATGTACAATGGCAAGCAAGTAGGGGTCGAACACAAGAAGCAAAGGTGTAAAGCACGGATAAAAATCCAAACCTAGGTCTAACAAGCTACTTAGCCAATCTAAAATTTTTGTGGGTTTTTGATTTTTATATTTTTTATTTAATTTTTACTTTTATATTTTTGTATTTTGATTTTTAATTTTCTGATTTTTATATTTTATATTTTATATATTTTTTATTTCTTTTTCAATATTGGAGAATAAAGACAATATAATAAAAGGCAAGCTAAAAGATTTAGAAAGATGTGCAAAAAATACCCTAAAATTCAGAAATAAATTGTTTTTAATATTTTTAGGATTTTTTTACTGTTTTTGTGATTTTTTGGGAATTTTTCAAGGTGTTTTTGGTATTTTTAATTGCTGAAATAAATTAAAACAGTGGGAATAATGCTGGCTGAGGGTAAAATGAGATTTAAAAAATAACAACCAGTAGCTCAAAATTTGCACACTATTTTTCTAATAAAAAGGACAAAGTAAGGAACAAACAGGAACTGAAATTTTTGATTTTTGGAGTTTTCTACTATTTTATATATTTTTTTGAAGTTTTTGAGTGTTTTTAAATTTTTAGTGTTTTTCTTTTGAGATTTTTAATGATTTTTGGACTGACAGTAAAATAGCATAAAATAGACACTATGTGATTTTTTTGGAATTTTTAGAGGTGTTTTAATATTTTTTTTGGCATTTTCTAAGGTAGACAGTGCACAAAATGACTCTTTTTGATTTTTAATAAATATGAAAATAAAGTAAACTCAAAAACTAAATAGATGGCGTTAAAGTACACATGTCCAGGTGCTTAAGCCTATTGTTGTGGAATTTTTGGGCTCGAAACGATAGGTCAAATAATTACAACAAGCATACAAAAATTAAAGGCCTGGCAGGGACCTGGATGTAAATAGATAAAACTATGGGGGCACAGATGCAATTTCCACCACAAAATCACGCACAGCTCACGTGAAACACCATTCACAGGGGCATACTTGCAATTAAAGAAAACCGGCTGGGCATGCATGCAAAATTTCCAACAATATATTATATATCCTACGCACAGGGACGAAATTGCAAATACATAAAAGTCCTGGGCCTAACTTGCAAAATACCCAAAAGTCACGCGCCAACGTCACGTGAGGTGACGTGGCGTGGACTGGAATGCAAATAGTGATAATGTGAGGGTCTGCGTGCAAATATTACAACACTTTTTAAACTACGAATAAAAGTTACTGGACTAAAAAGTAAATGCAAAAAGCGTGGGTTAAAAGTGCAAAATACCCACGGCGCCTGATCCAACGGTCGATGGCGAGTCACTTGTCCACGTGGCGCGCATCTGACGGTGCGTACCCCTTCGTCACGGACGGCTGGGATTAGATCATCAAGGCTTGATCGGACGGGTGAAGGCGACGGCGATCGAACGGCTGGTGGCGTGTCTGGCACGGGCCCTCGATCCAACGGCAGGGAGGGGTTCACGAAGAACACCTCCCCGGCGAACTTCGAGATGCGATTCCGGCCGACACACGGCCGCTCCGGCCCCCGGATCAAGGGCAAAACGATCCTGGGGCTCTTCCGCGTCAGCAGGTGGTCTCAGGCGAGGCGGAGACGGCTCGAGGTGCTCGGACGGCGGAGGAGACCTGGGCAGGTGGTCCTGGGTTCGTCGATAGTCGATCGAGCCTCCTCTTGGGCTCAGACCTGCAAGGTTAGGCGCACAAAATCCCAGCGAACAATTTGGTGGTTCCCGATGGTTCCGATGAGGCGAAGGATGGTGCGGGCGAAGAACTCCGACGAGCGGCGGAGATGGGAGTTCTGATGACTCGATCTGAGCGAGATCGAGGTGGATGGAGGGGTGGAGCGGAGCGACAGAGCGAAGGGGAAGAGGATGGAGGTGTTTTGGACAGCAGAGGTTCACTGGAGTGGTCGGAAACGTCGGGCGGAGCTCAGCTCCGCCGTGGCTTCGATCTTGGATTCTCAGCGATTGGGTGATCGAAACTAAAAACTGCTATAGGTCTACACTAATCTATGCTAAGGCTACAAAAAGACGAAGAGAAAGGAGGAGGGGGCTCACCAGAGACGTCGGGCGATGAAGCTCGGCGGAGCTCCGGCGAGGGTCGGATCGACTTCGATTCGACGCCAACTGACGCAAACCCAAGGTCAAATCGACTCCTGCTGTCACCAGGAGCACAATGGGCTAGGGGTTTTCGAGTGGATTTGGCGGAAGAAGGATCGAGATCAAATTGAAGTCGGGGGGTCCTATTTGAAGAGTTGACGGAGGTGGCTCTTTGATCGAGGGAGATCTGGCGAATCAACGACCCATAGATCGAAAAAACACATAGGCGTGATTCATGGTTCATAGGTGATTAAAAGTCGGGAAGACTTCGACCTCAAATGGTGAAAGGCGAGGCCAGGAAAAAGTCAAGAAGATGGGACAAAACCCATCCCTGACACGGCCAGACCTCGGTCAGAGAGTTGACCGAGGTCAACCAAAGAAGAAATCTGGTTGGTCCACGTGGACCAACCAGAAAAAACCTTGGCAAAAAGATTTCTAAATTCAATTAAAAATAAGAAATGATTTTATTGATTTTTACTTATAAAATAAAAAATGTTTATTTTTTTATAAATTAATTTATAGTGATTTTTATTTATTTTTAGGAAGTGTATTTTTACAAGTTTGCATTTATACCCCTATAGGTATCTATATCTATGTATTAATGTATTTTATTTTTATTTAGGTATTTTTAATTTGTTTTATTTTGATTTTTATTTTCTAAAATTATAAAATACTTTTATAGACACAAATATATTTTTATTTTGATTTTCTGATATATTTTATACACTTAATAAAATGAAAGTGTTATTTGTATAGGTATATCTTCGTGTATTATACCTATATATTAGACATATACAAGTATTTTTATTTGAGTTTTAATGATGTTTTTATTCTGATTTTTAATATACATAATTATTATAAGTATTATTTACATCATAATAAAAATATAAAATTATAAAAATAATAAATAAATAATAAATTGAATATTTTAATATGTACAAGTATACAATGAGGGTCCAAAACTCAACTTTCAAACCGTAGCTCCGCCAAATGCGAAACCACCGCCATTGGGTAGATTATTTTATTCTATATACAATTAAAGGTGAGTACGCTGCATTTGGAGTTTTTATTTGTGAGATACGGGTCTGGGAAGTTGGGATTTTGGATTCTTATTCAGACCATAACTTTTTATCTGTACATTATTTTTCTGTGAAATCAATTTTGTTTTTTTATTTATTAAATTATCTACAACTTTCATGTACAAAGTTTCTTTATTTGATGTACAAAAAGTGGAACCAAAAATAGGTCCCAAAATGAATAAAGAATGAATAAAATAAAAGGAATTTTATTGGTATTTTTGGCCCTTATCTCCCCCTACTTTATTCCTTGTCGACCTATTCATCAAGATGCCCAGGTCTCGGGGTTTCGGGTCATAAAATATCTACAATATTTTATTCTTTTTCTTTTCTTTTCTTTATTCTATTATTTTGGCTTTAAAAACCGCATTTTATACAATATTTACACACATATACATGAATGCTAAAATGCCTATATTAAGCCTACTTACACGCATTTACTAGGGTTTTTTAAGGCCAAAATGATAGAATAAAGATGATGAAACGTAGATTCATCAGACCTCCACGGGGGAGCAGTCTCCAATCATCCTGGGACGACCATTCCTTGCCTCTGCGAGGGTCGTTATTGATTACGGATCAGGAGAGATTCGCTTCCGTCCTGCTGACGAGGGCGAAGCAGTGATCACCGCACCCACTGCTGACCAGAGACCCGCACCTGATGTGACTTCACCTATCTTGGCTGACCCCGAGGACTATGATCTATATGAGGATATCAGAGAGACCTTCTTCATGACCGATGATGAGACCCGAGAATTCCTCTCCAAGGAGGAAAACTCGGAAAGCATAGACCTTGGCGTTTCCGCTTCCTGTGATTGGCGATGTGTTGATGACATCCGCGGGATCTACACGATTGACACCATTGAGAGGAGGGCAGATTTAGAGACCATACAGGACGGACATGCTTTGACTACTTTCACCGATGGATCCGTCCATGTCCACATAGATGCTGATGAGACTAAGGTCGAATTTGATTTTGTTGCTTTTCTTCAGAGATTCGGGCCTTTTGATGAGAAAGATGATCCAGTTGAGATTATAGAGGACGAACAGAGTTCGACTACTTCCACTGATGAGTTCGTGCCTTTTGGTTTTGACCTGGATGTCTCCTCGCAGGACGACTCTGAGTACACTACTTCCGATGATGATGAGTTCGTCCCATTCCACTTTGATATCAGCGAGCCTCCCAAGGCCGGACCTAGCCGCACTTCTTTTACTGATCCGTCTGTGCCTTCACACCCTAGGGCCACTAAGGACTTACATCCTGTCGACCCTGATCGGATTCCGTACACTGTGGACCCTGATGTCGACCTGCACCACACTAGATCTATTCCTCCGAGGTCCCGCAAGAAGGTGCGCTTTCAACCTTCTTGATCATATGTACATCCATCTCTGTTGTATATCCTCTTATGTTCATCTTCGTCCTTCTCCTGTTTTGCTCGTCTATCCATTCTCGTGTTTGCCTTGCTTAGGACGCACTTTGTGCTACGTTTAGGAGGGGTGAACGAGCCGAGTGTTCATTTTTCGTTCCGTTTCGTCACTCCTGTTGTTGCCTATACTTAGGGCTTCTTTTACCTTAAGTATAGGGGGAGTTACGTGTACATCCTCACGATCTTTTCATCCATCTTCTGCGTTCATTTTCTTATTTTCTTCTTTTCTTCTTTTCCTTTTCTATTCTCTGTATCTATCAAAAAGGTGCCGCCCTTGTAGACAGTTTTCTATACTGAGGACGTACTTTGTCCTAAGTATAGGGGGGTGTGCACCCCG
Source organism: Ottelia alismoides (assembly GCA_037367405.1). Lineage (NCBI taxonomy): Eukaryota > Viridiplantae > Streptophyta > Magnoliopsida > Alismatales > Hydrocharitaceae > Ottelia > Ottelia alismoides. The sequence goes on from JAZKJV010004101.1 coordinate 709,930, forward strand.
AGTTTCTCTATTTTTCGATCCTCTCCATTGTCTCCTCTTTTTGTCTATACTTAGGGATATCTTACCCTAAGTATAGGGGGAGACAATCTGAGTATGATCTGTTCATTCCCACCCTTGACCCTCCCTGCTTTGTGTACAGTCTGCTATACTTAGGATTATTTGATCCTAAGTATAGGGGGGACGGTCAACTTCTCATTCATTTATTCATCTCTTATTCCTTTATTCTTTAGGCTTGTCTACACTTAGTACGAGTTATGTCTTCTCTTTTCTCTTTGATCTATGAGGACATAGCTCAAGCTAAGTATAGGGGGGTCGTATATACTGCGTATATACTTTAGCCATAACTCGTACTTTCGTATTTTTCTTAATAATATGGCTAACAATTCTTTAAAATTCATTAAAAATTCTTAATAAAAAGATGTGGTTATTCCTCAAATTCTTTTTGTATTTACTGATTAGTAAATCAGGTGAAAATGTTTTTTGCAAAATGTTTGAAAAATAGTTTGAAAATCTTTGTGAACATTTATTGAAAACTATTTTGAAAATATTTTGTTTCATGTTTTCAACCTGTGTAAAAATGTGTGGTTTGTAAAATTTCTTTTCTTTATGTGAAATAAAATGTTTGAAAAATGATTTGCAAATGGTTTGAAAAATGGTTGCAAAAATGATTTGAAAAATCTATATATACTGTTTTGAAAGCCTTTGCAAAATGTTTTCAAATGTGTGTAAAATGTTTGTAAAAACTATTTTGGACTATAGTTTTCAAAAATTGTGTGTAAATTGTTTTCAAATAAGTTTGAGGAATACTTACATCTCACCAAAATCCATCTTATGTATATATGTATAAAATGGACCTCTTACCTCGTAAATTCTTAAAACCCACTTCTTGTAAATATAAGAAGCACTCCCGTGTACATATTTTAACCTATTTTTCAGCCAAAACCTTTTTGTTCTCAAAAAGCCCAAAAACATTTGCAAAAATTAAAATCCAAAAACATTTGAAAAATCCTTTTGAAAAAAATATAAAAAAATGCATCTGCATATGCATGCATCATATTTTCAAAAACCCATAAAAAGTTCAAAATCTTGAAAATTGCATCACAAAAATATTTTCTGCATTCCATTGCATAGCATTCGCATTTTTTCGGATTGAGTTGGATAGTTGAACAAGTCTAAGTAAAATCCGGAGATTGGAGTTTGATTGGACCTTATAATCTACCTAATAACAGGAACCTTATAGGAATCGGGTTTGAGGTACTTCAGGTCTAGTTGACTTAATTCTTTGAGGATCACGAGACTTGGTTCAATGGATTCTTGACTGCCTAAGTAGAGTATTTCGGAGCACACGCACGATTCTTGTTGATAATGACCTAACTTGGACACCTGCACCTTTCACATGGCTCAACTCAGTTGGAGTGGTGAGGGGATTGGATTTGCCGGTATGAGACGCACACAAGTGGAAACATTTGTCCTCCTCTAGGGAGGGAAGTGCACCCCAACCCATCCAGTGATTAGGAAGTCTAAAGACAGGAGGCTGTGGGTTGCGATAAAGCTTCAAAAGAGGGATAGTCTACTGGCTCAAGAGGAAAAACTCCTTATGTAAATGCTGCTGTATATAGTATTCAAAAAAAAAATGTGTGTTCAGGCATGTACAAAAATAAAACGCCTGCAAGTACAAAGTCAATAAGCAAGCTTGAGTTCCAAAGTCATATATGTGAGCCTGCAGCAGGATGACTTGACTACACTGGTCTTGCATCCCGGGATAGGTAGCTACACTGGCTACCGTCCATTCTTCTCTTCACCCCCTCCTCTTGAGCTGGTTGCCACTTGAACTTAGAAGGGAATACCCCGCTCCTCGAGGATGGAGTTGCTGGATTGGGGAATCATTGGGTTGTCATACTGGAGAAGTCAGTTTCTTTGTCATTCTAGTTGGGGAGAGCCACCATCACTTACACTGTACAAGTCAGATTCATAGTCGTAAGAGTTTGCGTATGAATTGAGATATTTCTGACCTGGCTATTGAGGAGACTTGGACAGAGTTTTGAGATTCTCAAGGACTGTTGGATTTCAAACACGGTTCTCACTAAGGTTCCGCCCGCACTAAATTTCCAAAGGTCCGACTTAAGCTCCAAACTTTGATTTTGCGAAGGCAAGTTTGATCATCAAATTAAATCCAAGTTCTTCTTTTTCTTTTCTTTCTGTTTCTTTTTGCACTTATTGCATAAGTGTTTGCTAGGGACTAGCAAAGGTAAAGTATAGGGGGATGATGAATCCACATTTCATCATCTTTATTCTATCATTTTGGCACCAAAAACCCTAGCAAATGCCTGTAAATACCCTTAAATAGAGCATCTTAGCATTCATGCATGTGCATTCAGATAGTGTATAAAACACTGTAATTAAGGCCAAAATTATAGAATAAATAAAGAAAAGAAAAAGAATAAAATATTGTAAATATTTTATGACCCAAAACCCCTGAGACCTAGGCATCTTGATGAATAGGTCGACAAGGAATAAAGTAGGGGGAGATAAGGTCAGAAACACAGATATAATACCTATACTCCCTGTTCATTCTTTATTCATTTTAGGACCTATTTTTGGTTCCACTTTTTATACATCAAATAAAGAAACTTTGTACATGAAAGTTGTAGATAAATTTATAAAGAAAAATACAAAATTGATTTCACAGAAAAATAATGTACAGATAAAAAGTTATGGTCTGAATAAAAATCCAGAATCCCAACTTCCCAGACCCGTATCTCACAAATAAAAACTCCAAATGCAGCATACTCACCTTTAATTGTATATAGAAGAAAATAAGCTATCCAATGGCGGTGGTTTCGCATTTGGCGGAGCTACGGTTTGAAAGTTGACTTTTGGACCCACATTGTATACTTGTACATATTAAAATATTCAATTTATTATTTACTTATTATTTTTATAATTTTATATTGTAAATAATACTTATAATAATTATGTGCATTAAAATTAGAATAAAAGCCTAAATAAAAACAAAAATAAAATACTTAAAAATAAAAGACATAGATACATTACCTACACATATACCTATACAAAACATACTTGTATTTTATTAAATATACAAAACATATCAGAAAATAAAAATAAAAATATATTTGTGTATATAAAAGTATTTTATAATTTTAAAAAATAAAAACCAAAATAAAATAAATTAAAAATACCTAAATAAAAATAAAATACTTAAATATATAGATATAGATACCTATAGGGGTATAATTGCAAACTTGTAAAAATACACTTCCTAAAAATAAACAAAAAGCACCATAAAATACTTCATAAAATTACAAACATTTTTTATTTTATACTTAAAATTTAATTAATTCGTCTGCTATTTTTAATTCATTTTATAAGGGTTTTTAGCCAAGGAATTTTCTGGTTGGTCCACGTGGACCAACCAGAACGCTCCATTGGTTGACCTCGGTCAACTCCCTGACCAAGGTCTGTCCCTTGTCAGAGTCGGGTTTGACCCTGTGTTCACTCCTTTTTCGAGGGAACCTCGATCACCATTTGGTGATGGTTCCTTCTTGGAATCTTTTCCTCGGTCAATGGTGATTCACGCCCAAGTGATTCCTTGGGCTGTGGATCACTGACCGAGGCTCTGAGGCCTCGTCTTCCTCGCCTCGCCGTCAACTCTTCAAATAGGACCCCCCGACTTCAATTTGATTTTGATCCTTCTTCCGCCAAATTCACCCGAAAACCCCTAGCCCTTTGTGCTTCTGGTGACAGCAGGAGTCGATTTGAGCCCGGGTTTGAGTCATCTGGCGTCGAATCGAAGTCGATCCGACCCTCGCCGGAGCTCCGTCGAGCTTCATCGCCCGACGTCTCTGGTGAGTTCCCTCCTCCTTTCTCTTCGTTTTCTTGTAGCTGTAGCATAGGTTAGTGTAGATCTATAGCGGTTTTTAGTTTCGATCACCCAATCGCTGAGAATCCAAGATCGTAGCCACGGCGGAGCTGAGCTCCGCCCGACGTTTCCGGCCACTCCAGTGAACCTCCGCTGTCCAAAACACCTTCATCCTCTTCCCCTTCGCTCTGTCGCTCCGCTCCACCTCTCCATCCACCTCGATCTCGCCCAGATCGAGTCATCAGAACTCCCCTCTCCGTCGCTCGCCGGAGTTCTTCGCCCGCACCATCCTTCGCCTCATCGGAACCATCGGGAACCACCAAATTGTTCGCTGGGATTTTGTGCGCCTAACCTTGCAGGTCCGAGCCCAAGAGGAGGCTCGATCGACCATCGACGAACCCAGGACCACCTGCCCAGGTCTCCTCCGCCATTCGAGCACCTCGAGCCGTCTCCGCCTCGCCTGAGACCACCCGCTGACGCGGAAGAGCCCCAGGATCGTTTTGCCCTTGATCCGGGGGCCGGAGCGGCCGTGTGTCGGCCGGAATCGCATCTCGAAGATCGCCGGGGAGGTGTTCTTCGTGAACCCCTCCCTGCCGTTGGATCGAGGACCCGCGCCAGACACGCCACCAGCCGTTCGATCACCTTCGCCTTCAACCGTCCGATCAAGCCTTGATGATTTAATCCTAGCCGTCCGTGACGAAGGGGTATGCACCGTCAGATGCGCGCCACGTGGACAAGTGACTTGCCATCGACCGCTGGATCAGGCGCCTTGGGTATTTTGCACTTTTAACCCACGCTTTTTGCATTTACTTTTTAGTCCAGTAACGTTTATTTGTAGTTTAAAAAGTATTGTAATATTTGCACGTAGACCCTCACATTATTACTATTTGCATTCCAGTCCACGCCACGTCACCTCACGTGACGTTGGCGTGTGACTTTTGGGTATTTTGCAAGATAGGCCTAGGATTTTTATGTATTTGCAATTTCGTCCCTGTGCGTAGGATATATAATATGTTTTTGGAAATATTGTATGTATGCCCAGCCGGTTTTCTTTAATTGCATTTATGCCCCTGTGAATAGTGTGAAACGTGAGTTGCGCGTGATTTCTTGGTGAAAATTGCATGTACGCCCCTGGATGTTTGATATATTGCACATATACCCCTGCTAGGCTTATTTATTAATTGGATGCTTGTGGTATTTATTTGAAAGATCATTTTAAGCCCAAAAATTCCACAAAAATAGGGTTAAGCTCCTGGTAACTTGAGCTTTAACGCTATCATTTTAGTTTTTGATTTTATTTTATTTTTATATTTATTAAAAATCAAAAACATCTATTTTCAGCACTGTTTGCATTAGAAAATCACTAAAAAATATAGAAACACTCCAGAAAAATTCCAAAAAAATAGATTTTGTGTCTTTTCGTTTGTTTTAACTCCCAGCCAAAAATCATTAAAAAAATACAAAACCAAACTCCTAAAAATTGCAAAACTCTAAAAACCTTCATAAAAATTTATAAAATTCATACAAACTCCAAAAATAGTGTTTTCTTTTCCTAAATTTTCTCTGTTTTATTATCTCTAAGTAAAAATTAATTTGGAGAATTTTTGTTACTGATTGCTATTTTATTTCTCCACTATAAGTTTCAGTCTCACATTTTATTCACTGTTTTCTTTATTTTGATAATTAAAAATACCAAAAACATTCTAAAAATTACCCAAAAATCACAAAAATAGTAAAAAATCCTAAAAATATCAAAAACATCTTATTTCTGAATTTTTGGTTATTTTTGCACCTTTTTATAATTACTTTAGTTTGTCTTTTATTACATTGCTTTTATATTCCAATATTGAAAAAGAAAATATAAAAAAAATATAAAATACAAAAAGAAAATATAAAATCAGTAAATTGAAAATCAAAATACAAAATTATAAAATTAAAAATTAAAAAAAATATAAAATCAAAAACCCACAAAATTTTAGATTGGCTAAGTAGCTTGTTAGACCTAGGTTTGGATTTTTATCCGTGCTTTACACCTTTGCTTCTTGAGTTCGACCCCTACTTGCTTGCCATTGTACATCTTTAGTAGGGTATAATAAATTTTAATCCTTGCTATCTATTCTCTGATTGATTGTGTGGGTTAATTGTTGAAGACCGAGGAAGTTTGAGCAGTCGCACCAGCGACAGTGAGTCTGACTTGTCAGACCGCTATTTAGCGGCTCTCGCTATCTCGCTTTTCAGATCCCCCTCCCTTCGTGCCGACTCTTGTTGCTTCTTCTTCACATTTTGACCATCAGTCCAGTCCACCTTCGAGGGAGGTCGGATCCCCGACCAACCTCCCGCTCCCTCCCTCCCATCCCTTTCTTTACTCTGGGCATGCTGCGCTAGACATCCGCGGATATCAGATCAAGCAGATGCGAGACCCGGACGAGGCCATTGCTGAGTTGAGAGCGCACTCCGTTCGTGATCAGAGAGAGCAGAGGAGATCATCAGATAGATCCTATCCCAGATTGATGGAGGAGCAGATAGGACAGGGAGCTCAACCAGCTTCTACACTATGTCCATTCATCTTGGATTTGGATTTCATTCAGAGTCTGCCGACATTTTCAGGAGAGGCACACGAGGAGCCCTATCTTCACCTGTCCGAGTTCGAGGAGTTTTGCAGGACACAGATCTATTCAGACATCACTGCAGAGGAGTTGATGCTGAGGACCTTCCCATTCATACTTCAGGACAGAGCCATGAGATGGCACATACGATTTGGGAGGAGATTCGATACGTGGGGAGAGCTACGCCGAGAGTTCTTATAGAGATACTTCCCCCTGCGTAGAGCAGAGTTGATGCGGTCTTTAATCACCGAGTTTTCAATTGACCCCCAGGAGCCGTTGCAGGAGGCATGGCCGAGGTTTCTTGACCTCTTGAGGAGATTTCCCGACCACGGACTTCCACCGACAGACCTTATTGAGATCTCCATGCGGGGGATGACCGCAGAGCAGATAGCACTGGCAATTACCACATGTGGCGGTTCACATCGCAGTTCTGACATTCACCTATTGGATACCATTTCAATCTTACTTTCACAGAGATCTACTCCACGAGATGCCGCAGTCGGGACAACACTTGAGGACGATGCAGTACCAGTGCGGTGTGTCACATTACATGACGAGACATCTTCTACACACCAGCCCGGAGACTTGGATGATGCAGCACCACTGACAGAGGAGATGACTGCGATAGTAGAGGTTCGGACCCAGAGTCTACTCGAGTTCCCGTTGGTCTTCGAGCTAGAGTTCGAGGCAGCCCCAGTCGACGAGTCTTGGATATCAGATCTTCTGATACTCCAGGAGCCGGAGGAGCCCCCGCTACTACAGCCATTGATTCAGCCACTTCAGAGTCCAGTCCCGGAGGAGTCAGCTTCTTTTCTCCAGAGACACTTCTCGGAGTCTGACAGATTTCATGACTCAGTCCAGCATACACAATTCGATACGGGACACCACTTTGAGAGACCAGACACAGATAGTCCCGTATTCGAGCCTTTTGTCCTCCACTTTGACGAGACAGACATACTTGCTGAGGACTAGTTGGCAGCCAGCATTGCCGCAGAGCGAGGATTAGCCGCAGACACTTTGCCAGCCTCCGCGATGTTGACCAATACCTTCTCCTACTTCCAGATTGCCGAGAGCCACACTTCAGATGATGATGTAGCCTGGTGCACAGAGTGGATACTTGACAGCAGTGCATATGCCCTTCTAGATCCTAATCCTCTATTTCTCACCTATGATCATACATTTCTCCCCGAGGGTTATCTGCGGGAGGATGCCGCACACGATGAGTACTCGGTTTCACCTTCTGAGAGTGTTTCCGATCTGGCGGAGCATGAAACCGAGTCTTTTGATCATTTTGATTCTGAGTCATCTCACCTCGACGACCCTCGTGAGGATGAGCACATCCTGGAGATATTCGATGATATGCCCGATATGCTTCTATTTCATGCATCGGATATCAGTCTTCTTAGAGAGTCTCCTGATCTTGATTGTCCATACCTTTTTGAGACACTGATTGCTATGGAGGATTCCATGACTGATCCATCCTTCTCCACGTTTGATTTCTTCGGCTCTACACTTCCACTCCATTCTGATCCAGAGCCGACGATTTCTTTTGAGCTACCGGATCCCGATCACATATTTCCATATCCTTGGCCGGTAGTAGACACCCGCCTGATTGCATACCTGGGTATCATTCTTTACACTGTTGATTTCATCGCTGTTCTCATACCGAGACTGCGACGACAGTACGACATTCGCCTTACCGATGCCGTCCTGAACCTTGACACTGCTTTGTCCTAGCATTTGCGCCCAGCTAGAGGCGTAAAACCTAGTGCTTGTTGAGAGGCACCTCAACATTGTACCCTTTTGTATATACATGTTTTGTCTTAGTTTGATCTTTCTTTCTTCCGTTCTTGTTTTCACCCCAGGTCTCTCTTAGGATTATCTTTGCTATACTTAGGATATACCTCATCCTAAGTATAGGGGGTGGAAACACCGGGTTGTTCTTCTGTTCTGTTCCATCACTTCTGTTGTTGCCTATACTTAAGGATTCTTCACCTTAAGTATAGGGGAAGTGATGTCATCCATCTTGTATATATCTGTTAATTTTCTTCGTGTCTTTCTACCCCTATTTTGTTGCCTATACTTAGGGATATTTTATCCTAAGTATAGGGGGGTAGACCCTGTACATTCTCCGCTCGGTTTTCCCTTTGTGTACAGCCTGCTATACTTAGGATTAGTTGATCCTAAGTATAGGGGGAAAAGCCGAGACCCTCTTGATTTTTTGTTCTTTCATTCATCTTTGTATATAGCCTTCCTTTTCACTTCTCTACACTAAGCACGAGTTATGTCTTCTTCATCGCTCTTGACTCTGAGGACATCGTTTGAGCTAAGTATGGGGGGTGTATATATTTGATATATACTTTAGCCATAACTCGTACTTTTGTGTGAGTGTGTTAATAAATAAAAATGGCTAAAAACCCAAAAATCCATAAAAATTAAAAATTTTTCCTGTAAATAAACATTCTTTTATTTGCACAAACATAGCTATTGTACAAATTTTTTTTGTAAAAATGTTTTCAAAAACTTTTTGTGTAAATAGTGTGTAAATATGTGCATATCAAAATTATGTATATAGTACAAAATTTTTCCAGAATATTTTGAAAATCAAAAGTTTGCAAAAACCTTGTGTAAATTTGTGTAAATATTTTGCAAAACTTGCATTCATGCACACATTCATGATTTAAAAATATTTTTCAAAAATTTTGCATTTGTGTAAATATTGTGCAAATAGCATCCTTGTATATATATGTATAGTTTTTCCTAGATTATAGTTGACATTTAAACTAGCCTGGAATTAAATTGGAAAATGGAGCTTGATTAAGATCTTAATCCACCTAATCATAAGAGGAACCTTATAGGGCTTAGGGTTAAGGCTTTTTAGGTCCATGGTGACTTAATTCTTTAAGTCCACTAGGCTATGATCACATGTCATCTCAATGAGCCTAAGTAGAGCACTTAACAACACACACATGACTCATATAGACAATGGCTTAACTTGGACCCACACTTTACACTGAGCTCTCTACGGATGAGGTGGTGAGGAGGCAATTTTCCTTGACTTGGGATAGCATATGAGGGTAGTACTTCTAGGCGGAACCTCTCTTCTTCTTTTAGTGAAGGAAGTGCGTCTCAACTTGGTCTGGTTGCCATGAGGTCTAACGACATGAGTTGTGGGTTGCAATAATGCTTCAAAAGAGGGATAGTCTACTGGCTCAAGAGGAAAAACTCCTTATATACATATGCTGCACCTTCTAAATATGTTGTACAGATGCACTTGAAAAAAAATGCAAAAAAAAATAACTCCAAAAAAGTGGTGGGTCTGATATAAAATGATAATCCCACCAGAGTATGTATATAGTGCAAATAAGCAAAGCTTGAGACTCATGTTCCATCTTATGTAGATTGCAGCAGGGAGACTTATCTACACTGGTTGAGCTCCCAAGGACACATGGCTACACTGGCCATGGTCCATTCTCTTCTTCCCCCTCTTCTTGAGCCGGTTGAACTTGAACTTAGAAGGAAATACCCCGCTCCTCGAGGAAAGAGTGGCCAGACTAGGGTCATAGAGTTACCTTGTTGGGGAGGGTTGTCGAGTTGCTACTTCTGAGGTGGAGAGCTATACCTCACTTACACTGTACAAGGAAAGATTCATAGTCTTCAGGGTTTGTGTATGTAGACTTGTTCTGATCTGGATTGTTGAGGAGTCTTGACTATAGATTAGTGGATCTTAGAGGCTGTTGAGTTTTAAACCTAAGTCTAAATAAGGTTCCGACACATTAATAATCCAAAGATCTGATCGAGCTCCATATTTCAATTTAATGAAGATAAGTTTAATATTCAGCATTAATCCATGCATTTTCTCCTCTTTTTCTTTTTGTTTTTCTTTTTCACTTCTTTTTTTAAATAAGTGTTTGCTAAGGGACTAGCAAAGTTAAGTATAGGGGGGTGATGAATACCCATTCATCACTCTTTATTCTTTTATTTTAGCTACAAAACCTATGCAAAACACATGTAGATACTTGTAAATAGCAATAATTATCATTCAACATGCATTGTGTAAATATGCATTATTAGCATGTTTTTGTGCATAAAAAAAAGAATAAAGAAATAAAAGAAAAAGAGGGAGATATTTAGAATAAATATTGAACGACCTAATCCCAAGGGAGGGCTCAGCATGGGCCTGACCGCAAAAAGAACCCAAGTAGAGAGAGATAAGGAAGCTCATGATTGTATGTGGATTTATATGTATATATTTGTAAATACAAAGTCAAAATAAAAATGGAAAAATAAAAATAAAATTGAAAATCCCTTCATCATTGTCCATATACACCATGTAGATAGAACCACTTATTTATTTCCCCTTATAAATAAATAAATAAAAATTCAATAAAAATATGTACATATTCCATACTCCATAATATGAATAAATAAAATAAAAATCATAAAAACAAAAATAAAGTAAAAAGAAATAAAATAAAAACCCAATCCCACATTGTATATATACCATGTATGTATATAAATAAAACTATTTACTTCACCCTTGTAATTAAATAATAAAAATAAAATAAAAATACTTTATTATTCCAAATTTTATTCTATAAATAAATAAAATATAAAATTGGAATAAAATATACAAAATAAATAGTTAAAAATCAAAAATAAAAAACACATCTTGTATATACCTATATATAATAATACTATTTTGTAAATACCTAAATTCTATTTCAAAAAAATAAATAAAAATCACAAAAAATAATCTAAAAAAATAAACATTTTCCATGTTTTATTTTTTTTGAAATTCGGCAGTTTACTATTTTTTATTTAATTTCCAAATAATTATGACATGTCTTCACTTGATTGGTCCACGGGGGTCAACATCCGGTCAACTTCCCCCCTGGACCACTTATTCCAGCGGATCTCGTTTTTGACCCGATTTCTCGCCTTTTTCCACGCTTGATCCGACAACCAAATCCTCAAACCCCGGGCTCCGATTGATCAGCACACATCCGAGACCCTCGCCCGGGGTGGATTCTAGGGATCCGAGCTCCACAAATCCATGCCCGACCTTGTCTTCTCGGACCCTTCAACATATAAAGCTTCAGCTCCGGCCACCTTTCCACTCTATCTTTGGTCCTCCCCCTCGATGCCAGTGACCTCCTCCACCTCGCCTGAGTTACAGCCGTGCGAGAGAGAGTAGTAGCGAGGCTCGAGAAGCCGGGAGCCACTGATCCGGCGAGATCACCGCCGTGCACCACCGCGAGCAGCGCCAAGCCTCAGGAAGCGACGGACCCTTGAGGCCATAACCCCCGGAGCTCCCTGAGCTCCAGCACAGTCGACTCCATCTGCCAGGTAGTTCCTTTAGCTTGTAGTTTAGCCTAATTTCAGTTTTCACCCAAATCGCTCCGCCACCATCGCTGACCAATTCAGCTCACTCCGACCACCCATTTGTCCTTCCGACCCGAACATCACCTTCACCAGATCTCTCTCCACCTTCTTCACTCATCCATCCAACCCAGTTCACCCAGGAACTGGGAGTCCACCCTCCTCTGCTGTCGCATCGCCGGAGGGTGCCGCCCTGACCCATTTAGTCACCCATTTCACCTCTAACCGGGTCGAGGCAATTTGCCCTCGACCCGAGATTGCTTTGGTGCCACTGTGCAGGTCAAAGGACCCCATCTGGGAGGTCGAATCATTTAGGCACCCGAGCTCCGAGCCTCCTCACCGCCGGAGCGTCTCCGACGTCTCCAGCCTCATCGAAGGCATCCACAAGCTGCGGAGCACCTTGACGAAGCTTTTGCACATCTCAACAGTAGCAAAGGAGGTCCCCCACACGAGTATCGAGCTGGCGAACCTCACCGGCCACCTGTTCTTGGACGATCCTCCTCTACCGTCAGATTGGCCCCCCCTCGCACAGTTTTGATCTCGAGCATTCACTAGCTAGGAGCCAGCCACCGTCAGATTCGTTGGAGGCTCGATCATGACCATTGATTCAGCAAGGGTTAGCCACAGTGTACCTCAGCCGTCTAATTCTCCACGTGGCGAACCCTCGACCGTCTGATCAGAGCCAGGGCTCTTCGAAGAGGCGCAACGCACCTCCACCGTCAGATCTTCCACATGGCTCGCCTCCAGCCCTCGGATAATAAGGGGTAATTGACCCTTAGGCCCTTAACCTTTTTGTTTTTATTATTTAGTCCTGTAAATATAGAATATAGTTCTTTTTATTCTGGTCAAATTGCACTTAGGACCTGGACCTTTATTATATTTGCATTTTCATCCCTGTGTATGTTAGACACGTGCTTAGTCACGTGGATTTTGGTGAATTTGAATTACCTGGGATTGTAGTTTCTGCGTGTTACTGAATGGAATTTAGTTTCTAATATTTGCAACCATGCCCCTGTGAATGCTTATATTCTACATGTGCTGAATTATCTGGACATTTTGCAATTTCTTCCTTGGACTTTTAGCACCTGTTGCTAATAAGTCCCTGGAAGTAATTTAAATTGCATTCAGGTCCCTCTGTGCCCAGACCACGTGCAGCGTGCGTGGGGACTTGGACAAATTGCACGAGGACCCCCCCAGTTTCCTGATTTTGTTACATTTTAGCCCTCAGAAATAGTTTTTACTACGAATAGGTCCCTATGCACTTTGTGTTTGTTTTTTATTTAAATAAAATATCAAAATTAACCCAAACCATGTGAAAATTGGACACGTGGCTCCTTCCACTGTGTAAAATTTTCACTAACATTTGGGTACATTTTTGTGACTTTTTAGTATTTTTAAAAATTCAAAAACAACCATTTTTGCATTTGACCAGTTTATAAAATCCTAAAAAAATATAAAAACTCTTTTAAAAATTTTTAAAAAATCCAGTTTGGTTTATTTTTGTGTGTTTAAAATTCTGTGCATTTTTAGCTATTTTTGGATTTATAAAAACCATAAAAATTTAAAAACCCTTAAAAACTCATAAAAATTCTAGAAAATTATAGAAAATTCAAAAATTAATAAATCCATTTCCTGAATTTTCCTCTTTGTTTTTATTTTCCAAGAAAAATACATCCAGGCTCTTCTAGGATCATTTTTATATTTTAATTTGGTCCTCCAAGCCTGACTGGACAGTTTTCTTTTGTTTCTGCCTTCTTTCATATACATAAAATTCCATAAAAATTATATAATTATCAAAACCCACCAAAAATAGTAAAAAATCCATAAAACATAAAAATATTTTTGTTAGAATTTTGGGACCAGCCTTGGTTTGTGCTCATTCTTTCGTCAGTTTCCTCGGAAGTCAAGTCGTCTAGCGATTTGACGTTTTTGAGCATTTAAATAATTGGTTAAAGTAGCTTTTATTTGTCTTTTTAATATTTTCCTTATTATTAAAAATCTCAAAAAATATAAAAGTATTAAAAACAACCAAAAAATATTTTTTTTATTTTCTTTTCTTTTCCGACTACTTTGTAGGCCGCGAGGCCAAGTCGTGCTCCCTGAGTCCGACCCTGGGTGCTACACCAGGCTAATCTCATAGCCAGGGCCACTATTTGTTTTTCTCTGATTTTATATCTCTGTTTGGTGGTCTGATCCACATTTTTCTTGTTGAGCCGGGTTTCGAGTGAATGAGGTCGCAACGACCTTCGCTAGATTTTATTCACCTTAGTCCATTCGTAAATTTGGCTCGTCAGTCTCCATCAAGGGGCTTCCCAAGACTTGCTTTGAGAATAATGTGGGCAAGTTGGGCATGCACAATCTCTGCGGTCAACTTGAGGAGGTGTGTTAATTTGCTTGTACATGGGTAAATGATTTATTGATGAAGATCCATTTACCCATTTGAATATACATACATACATACACACACACATACACACACACATACATACATACATACATACATACATATACATATATATATATAGGGAAAAATGTGGCTACTCCCTGGGAGTAGCCAACATGGCTACTCCCACCCCTATTTTTCCCTCATTTTTTTATTTCTCTGGAAAATAAAAATTTTTATATTCATCATTATATCCCTCTAACATTCTTTTAAAATTTCGTCAGAAACAGAGACTCTTAGGCACTCCATCCAGACGTCATTTATTTTAACGGACGCAGGATTTTTTAAACCGACCCTGTTTGGATGGAGGCCGTAGGAGTCTCTGTTTCTGACGAAATTTTAATAGAATGTTAGAGGGATATAATAATGAATTTACTAATTTTTATTTTCCAAAAAAATAAAAAAATCGGGGGAAAATGGGGGTGGGAGCAGCCCGTTGGCTGCTCCCAGGGATCAACCACATTTTTCTCATATATATATATATATATAGGGTAAAATGGGGATGCCCCCATGCGGGAGCTAACTTAGCTCCCCCGCCCCATTTCGCTCGGTTTTTTAATTTTTTGAAAAATTCTTCCGTAGATTTTCATCAATATATCCCTATATTATGTCACTTAAATTTCATGTGAAACAAAGACTCCTACGGCCTCCATCCAGACTAGGTCGATTTTAGCAATTCCGTTACTGTTAAAAAATGACTGTCTGGATGGAGGCCGTAGGAGTCTTTGTTTCGCATGAAATTTAATGTCAACATAATATAGGGATATAGTGATGAAATTCTAAAGAAGATTTTTTCAAAAAAAAAATAAAAAAATCGGGCGAAATGGTGCGGGGGGAGCCAGGTTAGCTCCCCTCAGGGGGTAGCCCCATTTAACCATATATATATATATATATATATATATATATATATATATATAGCAAAAGGGAAGCTACACCGGCAGGTGCAGCCAACTGGCTACACACGACCATTTTCCTTATTGATTTTTTTTGAAAAAAAGCTTATGGGGATTTACTTAATTTATTGATTAGAATATGTATTTTAAATTTCATGCAAAACAAACAATCCTAACATGCCCTTCTAGATAAGGTCAATTTCAATAATTCTGAGACCGTTAAAATGTGATAGTCTTGATGGAGATGATATAAGTGTCGAATTTAGTTGAAATTGATATGATATCATGGTGATATATGGTGATTTAAATCCCCCTTGGTTTCATTTCAAAAACATAAAAAACCAATGAAAAAAATGGATGGGTGCAGCTAGTTAGCTCCACCCGCCGGTGCAGCTTCCCCGGCCCCTATATGCGGCTGCCCCCTGGGGCAGCAAACATGGCTGCTCCGCCCCCTTATTTCGATGTTTTTTATTTTTTTTTGAAAAATATCGCCATGTATAATAATCCCTATATCCCTCTTATATATCATTCGAATTTTGTCAGAAATAGAGACTCCTACGGCCTCCATCGAGATGGTGTCGATTTTAAAAAAAATCATGTTACCGTTAAAAAATGACTGTCTGGATGGAGGCCGTAGGAGTCTCTGTTTCTGGCAAAATTCGAATGGCATATAGGAGGGATATATGGATGAATATATATGGTGATATTTTTTGAAAAAAAATCAAAAAAATACCGAAAATGGCACGGGACAGCCCCATTAACCTCATATATATGGGGAAAATGGGGCTGCCCCCTCGTAATTTTTTTTATTTTTTAGGAAAAATATCAACATGTATATTCATCTCAATATTCCTCCTATATGCCATTCGAATTTCATCAGAAACTGAGACTCCTACGACCTCCATCTAGATGTTATTTTTTAAACGATCGTGGATTTTTTAAATCGATCCTGTCTGGATGGAGGCCGTAGGAGTCTCTGTTTCTGATGAAATTCGAATGACATATAGGAGGGATATAGGGATGAATATATGACGATATATTTCAAAAAAATTAAAAATTGACAAAAAAATGAGGACGGGACAACCATGTTGGCTGCCTCCAAAAGGCAGCCCATTGAACCCTATATATACATATATGTGTGTACTTCACTCCATCTTATTTTCATCCGAGATAAAAGGAAGAAAGAATGCCCTAATTGCTGTGAGAAACCGTGGCAATTTATATAGTTTTTTCTCTTCTAGTAAGGATGGTTTCCACGGTACTCATCGTCTAGATTTTTTGCTTGCCTTCTTACACGAGGATTACTTCTTGCCTCGATTGGGGTGACAATCAGTAACAAGATTTTACAAGGTCAAAGTTATCTTACATATAATTGATATACGTACAACACAAAAACAACTACTTGAAAACCTAAATCACAATACTGCAAAGACATGTGATATATCCTTGATAATATAAACTACTTTTTTTGGCGATTCCATCTTTTAACCTCATTTAGCACATGCTCATGGATTGGTTCGGATTAAAATAAAATAGGACCATAAAGATCTTGAAAACAAAAACAAAATTTGAGGGTAAAAATAAGCATCCCTGAGAGCTGATGACATCGTGTGCTCACCACAATGCACATTGAGTAGACTGCCTCTCTTCTCCCCCCTTTGGACCACACACTAGATTCCCTGGTGACTCCATCTATCTCCTCTACTATCCATCTGTCATGCAAGTAAATCTTTTTGTTTACCTTACATATTTAATTGCAAAAACAAAATCAAATTGAATTTTGCTGTAATGTTCTTCAGATCAATATAACTCCGCAAGATATGCGTATTAGTTGAGATGTATGGAGCATTATTTTAATGCGATTATATCTAAAATATTCGCACTTGGATTCATTAAGGGACGTTCTCTTGGGGATTGAGGATTAAAAAATATTGTTTTCTTTCTTATCTCGGAATTGGTTTCTGAAAAGATAATTGTGTGTTCTGTTCATTTATTATTCTACTTCTCCTTAATCCTCCTCGCTAGGAAATAATTATAATTTATGGTCTAACTAGTATTTATCCCGCATTATCCCACCTTAAAAAGAAGAAGAAGAAATGAGAAATATAATAAATAATTCATCCTTATTTCACATTTACCTCGTTAAAATAAATATTCAAAGGGAAAGAAAAACCAGAATAAACTTGCTTATTTCTTATACCACCTCTTTAACATTCCATCAAGGATTAGGAAGATTATGTCTGGCCTTGTTTAGATGTGGAATCCCTCTTTTTATCTCGAGATAAAGAGTTTATCTAAGGATAAATAAAATAAGATAAGTGGTCAAATCATGACTATACTATTTATTATTATTTGTATATACTACTTATCTCTTTCTATAGGGTACTCTTATCAAATGAATAGTGTCACTGTAACAAAACCAGTCTATAATATTGTTTCTTTTTTAATCATCCTATATCGTCTGTTATTAATAGACAGTGACAAATATTATCTATTGTGAATTGATTTTTATACTATATATTAATGATGACCCATATAACAACACTAGTCCTTTCTATATTTGAAAAACTAATCGACGCTATTTTATAGTTCAAAATTAACGATGTTTAGTAAAAATTTAAAAAACAAAATGGCTAAATATTGCTATATAAATCATCACTACTGATATATCAACAAATATAAATACACAAAATCATTTCAAAATAAATAATATTCGTTATTATATATTTTAATAATGAAAGATGCGGTGAGGGATTAGAAAAAAAAACCATGACTTCAGAGTCATTTTGTTTCAGTGACTTTAGATAACCTTTGAAATTTCTCTTACAGATTGAAAGAAAGATCTCAACTTCAAGAACAGGTAACCTTGTGAAAAATCATCAAATTACTTCGAAAAGCAAAGAAAAGAAAGCAGCACCCGGTAAGTTGCAGCTGTGGGATCTACCATGGGGGCTGACAGCATCCCCCCACCAACTTGCCATATAATTTAACCTTCTAAGAAAACGACTGAGAGCCTTCAAGTCCCCTCAAGTGGATGGCCATCACATTGATCTCGACGGCTCCAACTGATGCGCAACCAAGGCCACATAATCAGGATTTTAGACTGTCACATCTTTTATATATGTCTATTATATATGACCTGTCGCATTTTAAACCAGGGAATTGAAATGCCTCTCCTTGCGAAATGGAATTTCCATTTTTTTGCATGTTGCATGCTCCCAACTTCCATCCTACGTAAATTCATAACATATCAGCAATCAAGTGGGTCAAGAGATAGGAGCCGATATATATCGAAGATGTGAATTATTTCCGATCTGAATGATTGACCCATTTGCTCATTGGATAGGTATCTGCAGTGGATTTGGATTTATATGCATGGACGACGTTTTTCCTCTATTATTCTATCATTTACAGTCACCTACCTCAGTCAAAAATCCTGAGAAAATAGATACCATTCACA
The DNA here is from genome assembly GCA_037367405.1 of Ottelia alismoides. Classification (NCBI taxonomy): domain Eukaryota; kingdom Viridiplantae; phylum Streptophyta; class Magnoliopsida; order Alismatales; family Hydrocharitaceae; genus Ottelia; species Ottelia alismoides. The sequence continues at coordinate 728,594 of JAZKJV010004101.1, forward strand.
GCAAATCCAAGGAGTTGATGGTGGGTAACATCGTTTCTTACTGCTGTCGAATTATCAGAGGAAAATTGTCCGGTTTCATGATATCCATATCAATAAACATGCCATTAATGTCTGGTTTCTCACATATATTGCAATGACCACCACATGTGCCACTGTCTACATACCCGTTGTTTACGTCCTTCCAAAATGGATGACGACATATACAACCATTTTTCGAAATCAACTTGGACGATAATAGAGAGAAATGAAGAGTTATTTCTCAGCAGGATCCGGATGCTTCCAAGCCTGTCGTCGCACAATCATATTCAAATGAGTTTGTTATAAAAGATGTCGCCTAGCACTTGTCTTTCGCAGCAAATTGAGAAAACCTCCAACCAAATCCGTGGGCATAAACTACTATAATAACACAAATATTAGGATACGAGTTAGATCTCTTAACGGAAATGTGAGTGTGAACAAAATTAGGGTCGAACATATTAAACTTTTTTTGTTCTACTTGTCCAATTTTCATTGGCAGATTAATTATCTATCGCCTCGCTCAACATGTCTGGCACTACCGATAGGAATGCAAACGGATACGTGGATGTGCATGCATCTGATCCGGTACAGTATCCTTTTTATATTTGTTTTGACATCTATATTTAATTTACATCAATTTAATATTTGATAAAGAATGGTACGATATTATTTTGACATCCTTAAATTATCTTATGTTCTCATAATTAGCAAAGAATGTTATGTCCCTTGTTAAAAGTTCATATAACAACAGTTTTTTGTTGTCTTATTTCTCAAAAGTTTTAATAATCACGAATATAGAAGAGTTAGTTCCATCTCAACATATGGGTTCCGAGGGTTAAATTATTAGAAAATGGTTAAATTATTCTGGGGGAGATAAGGATCAAATATTGTACAAAATCTTAATTTTATATATGATGTAAATACCTATATTTATACTATTTTATGTACACTCATACACAGATCAGATAATAAATTGTTCAACATCAAACTTATATATATTACTATGTAGAAAGTTATAAAAAGAATAACCAATAAAAATGATGCACAGTTCACACGATACATAGATAAAAAGCCGCAAACAAAACTTCATTGATCAATACCTACTCCATATGAACTCAAATTAAACAAACTCACTTCCACTGTATTTCAAATTAAATTATCTATCTAATGAAGATGGTTTCATTTAAAATAGATCTAAGATACAAAAGTTGTCTTTCTACAGCACCATCGTACTAGGACATATGTATATAATATTGTTTTATTTAATTCAAAAAAATTTTACTCCTCTTATGATTTTAAATATTTGTATATAATATAAAACATACTACAATTGTAAAGATAAAGTAAAACATTTAAAAAACTCAAAATAATGAAAAGTAATACATAGGCATACTACACATATAGTAGGTATACATGTAATCTTTTACATGCATAGACAAAATAATAAAAATATGAAAATACATAATAAATAATATTGTAGATATATAATATGTAAATATAATATACGCACATATAATACAAAAAAATACAAAATATGTGTATATCTACATATATATGTACATATAAATATTATATACTCATAAATTTGTCGATAAAAATATATGAAAAATACCTAAAAATAGTACATAAAATAAAAACAACTTTCATGTTTTAAGATTTAACAAATAAAATCTTCTTCTATTTTATTTTCATTTTATTTATATTTTTATTTATGTTTTGTCCTCTAGCGGTCTACGTGGTCCAGTGAGGAGGCATGACCACTAATCCAAGTCAAATCCTTGCTCCTATTTTGGACCATTCCCTAGCGTATATTTGTCCTCTTTTTTCCAATCTCTTTTGATAGATCCAGACCTCACCTACCCTTGACTCCTTCATGAAATCTCTTCTATAGAGAGCCAGCTTTCATGTGAACCAAAAAACCGCATCAGTCAACCCTTGATCGAATCGCAAACCCTAATTGAAGACCAAGCGTCCAGTCAATGCATATATATCATTACCTCCAGCCATTTTTGAATTTTAATCACCATTCTTGAGCCGTAACCCCTTGAAATCATTCACGGAGTGCATTCCCTTGGGACAGGAGGAGAACCCCATCATTTTGAGGCATGGACAAGGCAGATGAGGTTGGATTCATTATCTCTGGAGAGCTTCTCTAGGTGGTTCTGTTCCAAGGTCACTCCAACCAAATGAGCCCTTTATTTTCTGTTATTTCGGTTCATAGGACAATTGGTAGCATAGATTAGGTTTTTATTTCATTTAATTCCATCTAGCTTTCATTAAATACCCAACAATTTCCTTATTGAAGCTCTAGGTTCCAACCACTATCCCAGCCATTCCTGACCATGTTCCTACTCCTCAATCACCTTCACACATGCTCCATCATATTCTCCATCTTCTCGATCCATCATTTCACCCTAGTCTTGCAAAGATCATGAGATCATATCTTCTCCTTTGCATATCGTCCGAGCACCTCCGCCCCCATCCATTTCCCTATATTTTTATGCATCTAACGGATCAAGGAGCATCACCCTCAACCCCTTGAGCATTTTGGTACATGTCTGAGCAACAGAACACCCCATCTGAGGTGATCCAAGGGCCTGCAGCTCAGTCCTAGATGCCCTAACTTTGTCGGAGGTCCGTGGCTCGATCAGTGAGGCTCGAACACATCTGAGGGTAGCAGCCACTGCCAAAGTCTTACGGTTACCTCATGATCCCTCTCTGAGATCGAGAGGTGGTAGAGTTGAGAGATAGACTCGATCGAACAAGCCCTGGCGAGGTGTTCTTCCCAGTTCTTCCAGAGGTCCATATAGCCATCTGATGAAGAACACCTCCCCAGTTTTGATCAGGACTGTCTGATCGTGGAGCGCAGAAGTCATCGAATCCAAGCATGGATCTAGTTAGCATCGTCCATTGCCGAAGCATTATCAACGCATCACAACCACTCATCGCATACGTAAGCCACGTGAAGCACCATCAGTCGTCCATCAACATGTCTTTATGGGGTATTTAGCATATTCAACCCTATGCCTTATTGTACTTTGTTGTTAATATTTAAACTTTCATTTGTAGTTATAATATTTGCACTTAGAACCCTTGTATTTACTTTATTTGCGCTTTAGTCCCTTTCCATGTCACCTTACGTGGCTCTCCACATGAGGTGCTTGGACATTTTGCATTTTATACCCTTTAGTTCTAGACCCATTATGAAATGCTCAAGACTTTTTGTTTATTTGTGTTTAAATCCCTATTAGGCATGTGCAAGGTGCTTGCATTTGGAAAACTTGCATATTTTATCTTAGACTTTAGTATAGTGTTCTAAAAGGGATAAAACTTTATTAAAATTATATTTTTATTTTGCATAACATTTTTATTTTATTTCTTTATTTCTATTTTTATCTCTATTCATCTAAAAAAATATAAAAATTATATTAAGTGCTTGGAATACATATTTATCGTATATATTTTTCATAAGGCATTTAAAATTATTTTCCTATTTATTAAAAATAAAAAACAATATTTTATCCTAATTATGTATTTAAAATACATAAAAATTACAAACATTTTTCTAAAATTTCAAAAAATTATAGGAGGTTTATTTTGTTATATTTTATCGTCTAACCAAAAATATTTTAAAAATTCAGAACAAAAATCCTAAAAATTATAAAACATAGAAAAATTTCTTAATTTGCAAAACTATCTAGAAAAATTCAAAAACTATGTTTTTATCTCTAAATTTTCTTTATTATATATAGTATTTGTTAAAACTAATTTAGGGTTATTTTCGAATCTATTTTAATTAAAACACTAAAAAATTCTGAATTTTATTTATTCATTAATTTTGTATTTTAAACTTCAAGATACATAAAAATCAGAAAAATACTCAAAAAACATTAAAAAATAGAGAAAAATATTTAAAACCCAAAAATATTTTTATTTCTTTTACTCTGATTTTACTTATCTTATTTAAAATTTCAAAAACACATTTTCTCTTTCTTTTATCTATATAGAATATGTATTAACTATATCTATATTATTATATATGTTATTTCTAAAATTAAAAAGAAATTAAAAATTGGCAAATAAAAAAAAGTATATATAAAATATTAAAAACCATAAAAAATGAATATCTTTAAAAAACCCACAAAAATGTGAAAAGTAGAAAAAGAAATAAAAAGACAAATTAAAAATCTAAAAATATTTTTAGTTAGCAATATTTAATATTATTTTTATTTATCCATGTTTTAGTTAATTCATTGAGTTCGGCACTCTTACTTTTTGCCATATATAAACATTTATCAGAGCTATAATAAATTTTATCTCACATACACATATTGTTTGATAATGATTGCGGGTTAACTATTGATTGAGAGACACTTGATCATTATAGTGATTGTTGATCGTATTTGATCAGCAAACTAGTGTAAAACCTCTCCATCAATCTGGTTGTTGTTGATGCTTTCCTAATTATAGATCTACCAACTTGGATGTATATGATCTAAACTATATGACGACGCGAAAACCCGAGCAACTAAGGTAAAGGTATGAAATAAGGTCGTTGCGACCTCAGTCACTCGAATGCGTCAATCAAGAAGAAGAATCAACCACTCAAATCGGATAAAAACAAGCAAGCACAAAACAGAGCAGTCTAGCTATAGGATTAACCTGGTATAGCTCCCAGGGTCGAACACAAGGAGCACAGATTGGCTTAAAAAGCCTACGATGTAGTCAGAAATCCAAGAGAATACTTTTTTAGTGGTTTTTATTTGTTTTTATATTTTTTTAGATTTTTTAAATGATGAGAAAATCAAAGAAGGCACACAGATAATGAACTTCAACAATTTATTTAAAGCATTAAAAATCAAGCAAAAATTCAAACAAAAATACTTTTATGTGTTTTATAATTTTTTATGTTTTTGGTGAATTTTTGAGATTTTTCTGATGTTTATTTTATTTTCTAAAAATCAAACAATGCGAAAAACAGAGGGTACTGTCCAGCAAGGCTTAAGATCCAAAAATAAAATATTCTTGGATCTCAAAAAGCCCTAAAGGTAATTTTCCTATAATCTAGAAAGAATAAGGAAAATTTAGGCACCCTAATTATTGTTTTTGGATTTTTAATTTATTTATTATAATTTTTATGGGTTTTTAAGGGTTTTTCAATTTTTAGGGTTTATAAGTGATGAAAAATCACAAAAAATGGCTAGAAAATCAAACAGCAAGCAAACTACAATACCTAATTTTTTTAGAATTTTTGGTGGAGTTTTTATATTTTTTTGGTATTTTTAAAGATAGACAGTAGCAAAAATAGGGGTTTTTGAATTTTTAAAAATAGCAAATGAAATAAAAAATGTCCTCCAAAATTCATAAAAATCCTACACCATGGCAGGAGCCATGTGTCAAATTTTCATCGAATTTGGAGGTGGTTTGATATTTTATTCAAAAATAAAGGAGGGGCACTGTGCACAGGGACCTAAGTGCAAATACCCAAAAGTTCTGGGGTCCTGGTGCAAAATACCCAGCAAAACACGTGCCAAGCACGTGCCTGGGGCACACAGGGACCCAAATGTAAGAAAAATAAGTCCCGAGGACTTATTGGTAACTTGTACCAAAAGTCCAGGGGCTTATCTGCAAATAACCCAAAGAAATATCGCACATGTGGAAATAAAGCATTCACAGGGGTATATATGCAATTAAACCAAACATTTCATTCAATGAATAACATTCAGAACTACAGGGCGTCTTATGCAAAATACCCAAAATAACACGTGACGAAGCACGTGGTTCACAACTGGCGGGGGTATAAGTGCAAATAAAATAAGTACGAGGTCCTTGGTGCAAATATCCCAGAAAATAAACAACTGGAATTAAAAATTACAAGACTAAAATGAAATAGAACAAACAGAGGGGTCTAGGAGAAATTTACCCCTTTTATTATTATCGACGGCCCGATGTGTGACGCGTGGCAGATCGGACGGTGAAGAACAAACGCGCCTTTAACTATGGAAGTGCTGGCCTGATCCGACGGCTGGTGTGTGTCCACGTGGATGATTGGACGGCGGTGATGCAACGTGGTTCTTCGAAGGAGACCAGGCTCAGATCGGATGGTCGAGGTGCAGCCACGTGGATGATCGGACGGCTGAGGGACATCGTGGCTTAACCTCGCTGCTCTACGGTGAAGATCGATCCTCGGGATGATCGGACGGTGGCAAGGCTCCGCAGATGGACGGTGAGGATCTGATCTGGAGCGAAGAAGGCGATCTGACGGCTCTGGAGGATGGTGGGAGAACTGATGGCCGGCGAACTTCGCCGGCCTCGTGAAGGTGTCTCCGCTCTCCTCTGCTGCGCCTGAAGGTCGGAGAAGATCCGGCGTGAAGTTGCGCAGCTGCTGCGGTTCTCCGATGCCCCGGCCGAGCCCTGGAAGGCTCCGGCGAGGTCGGCGGAGGAGAAGCTCCTGGGAAGATGTCGGGAAGCCTCAGACGGCCTTCTCTTGACCTGCAAAATAGTTCAGAAGCTTCGCGGGTCGAGGGCAAAGTGCCTCGACCCGGTTAGGCGGCGTGAAGGTGAAGTGTGAGTCGAAATGGCGAGCTCCGGCGAGGGTGGTCGGCGGAGGAGCTCGGTTCCCAGATCCTGTGCGATCTGGGTTGGGCGAAGGGGTGAAGAAGGTGCGGAGAAGTCTGGCGAAGATGATGGTCGGGTCGGAATGGCAGATGAGGTATCGGAGGTGGCTGGCGACGGCGGCGGAGCTACGCTAACAGTGAACTAAAAATCGAAAGCTACGCTATTCTACGGCCTAAGAGATCAACCTGGGTGGTCGGAGAGACTGGGGAAGAGCAGGGGGTGCTCCTGGTCGTAGCCTCGAGGGTCGTCTCGGCCCGAGGCTCGATGCTCGACGCTGGTGGCGGAGCAGCGGCGGCGAAGAACGCCGGATCGATGGTCGGGACACCCTCACCTCACTGCAACAGGATCAAACGCGAGCTGTCACCTCGGGCTTTGCTCTGGAGGTCACGGGAATAAGGATGGCGATCCAAAGATGGGGCGCGGAGGCGGCGGAGGTCGGGATATATATGGTGACAGGTGCGATTAGGGTTGAGGGGCGACGGCTAAGGAAGGCGTGGATTTGATGGCGGAAGATCGGGCGAGGAAGAGGGATGATAGGCGAAGAATCCGGGCATGAGATTTGCGTGGGAGACAGCCTGGAGATGCGTGGGAAAATCGGAGAAGATGGGGCGGCGCGCGTCTTCCAGAAAAGGAAGGAGTCCGCGGGGGAGTTGACTGGGGTCAACAATCCCCCGTGGACCAATCAGAAGCTGCCACATGTAGTCGATTTTTGTTTATTTATTTTAAGGTAGAAATAGGCCGAATTAAAGAAAACTCAAAACATGAAATATTTTTCTTTTATTTTTTTCTATTTTTTGGTGATTTTTAATTAATTTTTGGAAATAAAAATAGGGTAGCTATATATATAGGTATATGTACACTATATGGATTTTTATTTTTGATTTTTTATTTGTTATTTTTATGTATTTTTATGCTCATTTTGTATTTTATTTATTCACAGGATAAAATGAGGAATAAAAGAATATTTTTATTTTATTTTTATCACTTATATACAAGGGTGAAATAAATGGTTATATACAATTATACACATGGTATTTATACAATGAATTTTTGTATTTTCAATTTTGTAATTTTTATTTGATTTTTGTTTTGCTTCTTGTTATTTTATGTATTTACAATATGTAACATAGAATATTTACAAAAAGTTTAGAAAATAATTGAATTTATTTACAAGGTTAAATAAATACATTAGTGTGGTTTATGCACATGGTGAAAGGGTATTTTTGACTTTTTGATTTTTAAATTTTTATTTTGTTCTTAATAGTTTCTAAATATACACACAATATGTACAAACATATTTTTGGGTGAGGAAAATATAATTTTATGTATTTACAGAAGTATATACACATGAGCTCCTATCTCCCTCTACTTTGGCTTTTATGCGGTCAGGCCCATGCTGAGCCCTCCCTTGGGTTAGGTTGCTCAATATTTATTCTAAATATTTCCCTCTTTTTCTTTTTGCTCTTTATTCTTTTTATTTTTGCACAAAAACATGCTAATTATAGGTTTTTACACAATGCATGCTTTTGGTAATTATTTGTATTTACACATATCTACATGTATTTGCAAAGGTTTTTGTAGCTAAAATAGAAGAATAAAGAGTGATGAATGGGTATTCATCACCCCCCTATGCTTAACTTTGCTAGTCCCTTAGCAAATACTTATTTGAAAAAGAAGTGAAAAAGAAAGAAAAAGAAAAAGAAAAAGAGGATGTACATGGATCAAGGTTGACTTATTAAATTTTCCTTCATTAAAATTGAAATATGGAGCTCGATCAGATCTTTGGATTATTAATGTGTCGGAACCTTATTTGGACTTAAGCTTAAAACTCAACAGCCTCCAAGTTCCACCAATCTATGGGCAAGACTCCTCAATAAACCAGATCAGAACAAGTCTACATACACAAACTCTAATGACCATGAATCTTTCCTTGCGGTGTAAGTGATATGTGGCTCCCCACCTCAGAAGTAACAAAGAAACAACCTCCCTCAACCTGGTAACTCTAATGCCTCGGTCTAGCAACTCTTTCCTCGAGAAGCGGGGTATTCCCTTCTAAGTTCAAGTGCAACCGGCTCAAGAAGAGGGGGTAGAAGTATAGAGTTTTGGAAGCTTAGCCAATGTAGCTAAGTCTCCCGCTGCAAGCTTCATGAGATGTAACATTGATACCATAAGCTTTATACTCCGGTGGGGTTATTAAATTTTCAATCCGACCCACCATTTTTTTGGAGTTCTTTTTGCATTTTTGCATATTTTTTTTTCAAGAACTTCTGTACAACATATCTACATGGTGCAGCATACAAGAAATTTCCCCTTGAGCCAGTAGACTATCCCTCTTTTGAAGCTTTATTGCAACCCACAGCTTCTGTCTTTAGCTTTCAACACCACTAGACCAAGTTGAGGTGCACTTCCTTCACTATAAGAAGAAGAGAGGTTCCGCCTAGAAGTACTACCCTCATATGCTACCCCAAGCCAAAGGAAACTGCCTCCTCACCACCTCATCCATGGAGAGCCATGTGTAAGTGCAGGTGCAAGTGAAGCCATTGTCTCTGAGAGTCATGCGTGTGTTGTTAAGTGCTCTACTTAGGCTCATCAAGATGACATATGCTCATAGCCTAGTGGACTCAAAGAATTTAAGTCCTTATGACCTGAAAAGCCTTAACCCTAAGTCCTATAAGGTTCCTCTTGAAGTTAAGTGGATTAAGATCTTATTCAAGCTCCATTTCTCAATTTAATTCCAGGCTTAGTTTAAATGTCAACTCTCATCCAGGGAAAACTATATACATATATGTACACAAGATGCTATTTACAAATATTTTACATTCATGCAAAATTTTTGAAAAAATGTTTTGAAATCATGAATGATGCATGAGGTGCAAGTTTTGCAAAATAATATTTACAAACATTTACACAAAATTTTTGCAAACTTTTGATTTTCAAGCCATTTTGGAAAAATTTTGTACTATATACATAATTTTGATACAAACATATTTACACAATCTTTACACAAAAGATTTTTGAAATCATTTTTACAAAAATACTTTATACACTAGCTATGTATGTGCAAGGATAAAAGAGGTTTATGTGCATGAAAAAAATTTTAAATTCTTGTGATTTTTAGCCATTTTATTTATTAACACACTCACACAAAGTACGAGTTATGGCTAAAGTATATATGAAATATATACACACCCCCCCTATACTTAGCTCGAACGATGTCCTCAGAGTGATCAAGAGCGAAGAAGAAGACATAACTCGTGCTTAGTAAAAGGGAAGTGAAAAGGAATGGCTAAATACAGGAACGAATAAATGAATAGAATGAGAGAAACTCGGTGGTCTCCCCCTATACTTAGGATTAACTAATCCTAAGTATAGCAAGCTGTACATGAAGGGAAAGCCGAGTGAAGAAGATACAGAATCTGCCCCCCCTATACTTAGGGTAAAATATCCCTAAGTATAGGCAGCAAAAACAGGGGTAGAACGAATGAAAAGAATACTCGCCGGTCCGACATCCCCCCTATACTTAGGGTAAAGTACACCCTAAGTATAGCATAATCATAAGATGAGAAAAGGGATGTGGGACTAAAGAATGGAATGATATGGACAACTGGATCTATACAGGCGGAAGATCAGTGAAAATCAGGCGTGAGATGCAAAAGATGTGAGTCCAAAGACCACATCTCACGCAAAATGAATAGCGGCAATAATAACGTCCCGCGGCTCATGATCTAGGAATGGCTTGAGCCGCTGGCCGTTCACTCGGAAGGTACTCTCAGAAGATAACTCAGATATATCAATGCTACCGTTATCGTGTACCTTTCTGACCAAGTAAGGTCCTTTCCATTTGCTCTGTAGCTTCCCTGGAAATAATCTAAGCCTCGCATCAAACAGCCATACTTTCTGTCCAATCTCAAAATGCTTGTGGCTGATATGAGAATCATGCCACTCCTTCACTTTCTCCTTATAATGTAGGCTGTTTGAGAAAGCTGTATCTCTAAGCTCTTCCAAGGCGGCTAACTCTGCCCTCCTCTGGTCTCCTATACCATCTGGATCCATAAGAATATCTGTGACTGCCCAAAGTGACTTGTGCCTCAGCTCGACAGGTAGATGGCATGGTTTGCCATAAACGAGGCGAAAGGGAGATGTACCCAATGGAGTCTTGAAAGACGTCCGATATGCCCACAAGACCGAGTCCAACAGCTGTGACCAATTCTTTCGGTTAGGGCGGACGACTTTCTGCAAAATATTCTTGATCTCCCTATTCGACACCTCAGCTAGACCATTCGTCTGTGGATGGTAAGGTGTGGCAACACGATGGTCTATGCTGAACTCGCTAGCAAGGGCCTTCACCTGGTCGTTGATGAAATGAGATCCCCCATCAGAAATCAGAACTCGTGGAACCCCAAACCGCATGATGATGTGCTTCTTCAAAAATCTGCAAACTGTCCTCGCATCAGCGGCTCGGGCGGGGATAGCCTCAACCCAACGACTAACATAATCTACGGCCAACAGAATGTACTCAAATCCCTGACTCTTAGGGAATGGACCCATGAAATCGATGCCCCATGCGTCAAAAACCTCACAGAAGTGAATGGGCTGCATCGGCATCATATCACGTTGTCCACAAGTGCCCATCCTCTGACAGTCAGTACACCTCTTCACGAACTCATCAGAGTCCTTGAAGAGTGTAGGCCACCACAAGCCGGATTGGAGCACTTTCTGTGCCGTTCTTCTCCCAGAATGATGTCCTCCTGCCTCAAGCTTGTGGCAGTAAGTGAGGACACTATGATGCTCCTCCTGAGGAATACACCAACGCCAGATGCTATCCCCTCCTTCGTGGTAAAGGACGGGATCCTCCCAGTGGTAGGACTTGGTCTTCGCAAGGAAGGTCTCAAGCCTCTGCCTGGGCCAATCTTGTGGGACTTTTCCAGCAACGAGAAAGTTCACAATATCGGCATACCACGGGAGTGAGGCGATAGCAAGGATCGCCTCATCTGGGAAGGTATCACAAATGGGATCAATCTGCTCAGAATCCTCAGGTTGTTCTAATCGGGAGAGATGATCCGCCACCACATTCTTGACTCCAGGCTTATCCTTGATCTCAATGTCGAACTCCTGGAGTAGAAGGATCCATCTAGTAAGTCTGGCCTTGGCATCCTTCTTTGACATGAGGTACCTGATGGCGGTATGGTCAGTATACAAAATCACTCTAGATCCAATGATATATGATCTGAATTTATCTAGGGCAAACACTACTGCTAGCATCTCCTTCTCTGTGACCGTATAATTCCGCTGGGCGGGATCCAATGTGCGGCTAGCATAGTGTATGGCAAACGGAACTCCATCCCTCCTCTGTCCTAGCACGGCCCCTACGGCAAAATCAGAGGCGTCCGTCATGATCTCGAATGGGAGAGACCAATCGGGTGGCTGAAGGACAGGAGCCTCAATAACGCACTGCTGGAGAGTCTCAAAGGACGAAAGACACTTGTCATCAACAAGGAACTCGGTGTCTTTCGTCAAGAGATCAGTCAACGGTCGGGCAATCTTGCTGAAATCATGAATGAATCTCCTATAAAAACCAACGTGCCCCAGAAATGACCGTAGCTGCTTCAAATTGGACGGCGGTGTGAGTTTTCTAATGACATCAACCTTGGCCGGATCAACCTCCATGCCTCTGTTGGAGATGATGTGGCCAAGCACCGTCCCTTGAGTCACCATGAAGTGACTCTTCTCCCAAGACAGAACTAAGCGGGTAGCAATACATCGCTGGAGCACTCGGTCTAGGCAGTCAAGACAGGAATCGAATCCGTCACCGTAAACCGAGAAGTCGTCCATGAAGACCTCCAAACACTCCCCTACCATGTCCGAAAAGATCGACAGCATGCATCTCTGAAAAGTCGCAGGGGCGTTGCATAGCCCAAATGGCATGCGTCGAAAGGCGTATGTACCGAAGGGACAGGTAAAGGTGGTCTTCTCCTGATCCTCAGGAGCGATGGCCACCTGATTGTAGCCCGAGTACCCATCCAGGAAGCAATAATGGCTCTTCCCTGCCAGTCTCTCTATGATCTGATCAATAAAAGGCAGGGGGAAATGGTCCTTCTTGGTGGCCTGGTTGAGTCTCCTGTAGTCAACGCAGACCCGCCAAGAGGTGGGTACTCGTGTAGCAATCTCCTCTCCAGACTCACTGATCACAGTCGTGATGCCCGTCTTCTTGGGCACCACATGCAAGGGGCTCACCCACTTGGAGTCGGAAATGGGATAAATAAAATCTGCACTCCACCATTTTGATATTTCCTTCATAACAACCTCTCTTAGATTGGGGTTCAGTCGCCGCTGAAACTCACGCGACGGCTTCGCCCCTTCCTCGAGATAGATATGGTGGGAACACAACGAGGGACTAATCCCATGGAGATCTGCTACGCTCCATCCAATTGCCTTGCGGTTCTTTTCAAGAACCTCCATCAGACGGGATTCTTGTTCTCCAGTCAGATCGGCAGAGATGATGACTGGGTACATCTCAGACTCTCCCGCAAGGAATCGATACTTCAGCGAAGTAGGGAGCGGCTTCAGCTCTGGACAGCTGGGTGCTGGCAAATCTGGCTTCTGAAGAAGATGTGTGTATGCTGACAATTCTGCCAAATCTACCTGGGAAAATGATAAAGAACTCTTACAAACTGGATCTGGAGAAGGCGGGTCCTCTACATTGTCTCTGATCTGCTCTGCCTCTACCTCCTCCTCATCTATAGGCTCAGGTGGATCCAGATCTGGCATCTGATCATCACAATCTGCCCAATCAGATTCTGAATCCGAGGGATCTGTATCAACTGCGGTGGCATCAGTACCACCGTAGAGCAAGGTGGCCTCAGTACCACCATCACTGAAAATCGTGTCGCGATCAAGGTCCGACTCTACTGACTCAATAGTATCCTGAACCAGGGCTGTGCTCTCCAGACTATCCTCTGCTATCATCTCTGCATCAGCTGTATCTGAATATGAGAGGATGGTCTGTGCTGCAGGATCTGCCCAAGCTGCCTCATCATCTGTGATCACAAAATCACAGTCCTGGTGGATGTCTGGCTCTGCGTCTGTCAGCTGCTCTGAATCTGTACTGCCAGGTGAGCGGGATCTATCTCTGGCTCTGTGGTCCTTAACCGTCTCTATTTGTATACTTTCGCCCTGGACGCGAAAGAATACCTTCCCACTGTCATGGTCAGTCACTGCCTTGGCTGTGGCCAAGAACGGGCGACCGAGGATGATGGGGGAATCGGTCAACGAGTCAGGGGTCTCCATGTCCAGCACTACGAAGTCCACGGGGAATTGCAAACCCTGAATCGTAACGACAACGTCTCGCAACAACCCCTTTGGCCTCTTGACAGACCGATCAGCAAACTGAAGGTATGTCCTGCTCTGTCTAAGAGTGCCCAACTCTAAGTGGTCGAGAAGGGCTGCCGGAAGAAGGTTGATCGACGATCCGCTATCTAATAGAGTACGGTCGAACCTCTGCTCACTGATCTGACATCTGACATACGGGGCCCCTAAATCTGGCCTCTTAGTCGGCAGATGGTTCTGGATCGCGTAACACGTGGCTTTTGACAACACATGAATCTCTACTGTGTTGTTCCTCTTCTTCCTCCTAACTGTGGTCTTGTCTCTCAAGGATCGCTGAAGAAGAGGGATGTGTTGCAAAGCCTCATTGAGGGTCAGCTGGATGTGAAATCGGACTATCATGCTTTGGCTGAACTCCTCCTGCTCTCTCTTTTTTGGATCTTTTTCTTTTTTCTTCCCCTTCCCCAACTCAAGGGCTCTAGGAAAGGGGACCAAAGGGTCCTTCTCAGATGAAGGACTAGGAATAGGCCTAGACGGTTCGATGACCGGATCCTCACAAACATCATTCACCACAGTGGGATCAGAAGAAACTAAACCTTTTCCTTTATTCAAATTAGAGTTCTGAGATACATTCATACGAGAAAAGACAACATCTCTATCAGAATGCATATTGGTGGCCTCAGTACCACCTCTAACTGGCTCTACAACTAGACGTCTTGCGGCCTCAGTACCGCGGGCTGGCTCGGCTCTGCTGGTGGCGTCAGTACCACCTCCTCGATGTGGTGAAACGGCGGCCTCAGTACCGCCGGTGGAATCAGCATCTCGGGTGGCATCAGTACCACCGTCATCATCATGTGCGGCTTCAGTACCGCTCTCTTCTTCCTCATCTGGCGCTCTAGATGGATCCTCGCGTTGTCGCTCAGATGAGGCGCCGCCTGCTGGTCTTCTACCGCTCCTAAGTGTAACAAAATCAGCATCAAATAGATCCGATGACATATCATCAAATAAGTCATTAGGAGTGGTAGGCTCAGTGTGAACTACCTGCTCAGATTTCCTCTTCAAGCTATTCGGATTAGGCTCGATCTGTGCAGGGATGGCGGCCTTCCCTCTCATCAGGTCCCGCATCTCCTGGCGGAACTCGTCCATCTCCCGTCTAAATGTAGCCTGCTGCTCTGTGAAGAGGCGGGCTAGATCATCCATGGCGGGGCTCTCATGGGAGCCCGACGGGTTGCCTCTCTGGTAATGAGGCTGCTGGACCTGGTGCTGCTGCTGCTGAGAGGGATAAGAGGAAGGATGCTGCTGCTGGTGAGCCTGCTGCTCACGTCTCCAATTCTGTCCCTGCTGCTGGTAGGGACGAGATACGAAGGATGACGGCTGGTGTGGCTGGTATGCTGGGGGCTGCTGGTGATCTCTCTGCTGGGAGTACTGCCCTCCCTGACCGGCTGGCTGCTGTTGGGACTGGTTACCCCCATTCCCCCACCTAAATCCGGGATGGTCTCGTCGGATTCCAGGTTGAGGACGGTCATACCAAATCCCGTTGACATCCATCAACGGCTCAGCATCGAAGGGGTCTGGTGGCAGTGCGGCCAGAGGCTGATCCGGCTGATATACCACCATCTGTAAGTCTGGAGATGGTGGTGACTGGTAAGAGGGCTGCTGCTGCTGGTACGGCTCCGCCTGTACAAGGTGAACTTGTCTAGGCTGCTGCAAGGAGCTGGAGCGCTGGGACGAGCTGCGGCTGCCGCCGGAATCGCCTCGCGACTGAAGACGGGGCTGAGGAGTCGTCTGTGCCTCCTGAAGACATAAGAGCTGGGTCTTCATGTCGCTCAGAGTTTGTGCCATCTGCTCCATCTGAGTTATGCCCTGGCACTGCTTCTTCTCTATTATTTCCATGCGGTCCAACTTCTCGCTGATAATCCCCATGTCCGCAGCGGCCGACTCTGCCTGTGCGGCTGCAACTGTGGACGAACTGGATGGACCTGCATCAACCCGTGCTATCCGCTGGTACTGCACGGGTCCTGGCGGCTGCTGCGATCTCTGTGTGTACAACCGAGTCTGGGACATCACCATGTAATTTTCTGCCATCTCCTCGTAGATGGCCCAGACTTGGTTGTGGTCCTTGGCAAAGTAGGACCCGCCGCAAGAAGCATTCACCAGACCCTGAAGTTCTGGCGTCATCCCACTAAAGAAGCTCTGAACTAGGTTCGGCTTCGAAATGTCGTGGTGTGGGCATCTATCCAGAAGCTCTCTGAACCTCTCCCATGCCTCGTGAAATTGCTCGTTAGGGAGCATGGAGAAGTTGTTGATCAGGGCCCTCGCTGCATTCGTCCGCCCGAGTGGATAGTACTTGTTCAAGTACTCGGTGCGGAGTTGCTCCCAGGTGTAAACAAACTTCCCTAGATGCTTCAGCCAGGCGGCTGCTCTATCTGCCAGTGAAAAAGGGAAGGCCATCATCCGAATCGTATCTTGGTCCACATGACGGTCGTGGACAGTGCTGCAGATCATCAAAAACTTCTGGAGATGGAGATGGGGTTCCTCAGTGGCAAGTCCGTGAAAGTGAGGAAGCATCTGCAGGGTGTTCGGAGGGAACTTGAAATCCCCCACGATAGCAGGTACCACCACCCAATGGTGCATCAGTGTAGATCCGGGGTTGTGTAACTCCCGCATCGGTCTCGGTGGTCCTGCTCCGGCCGCGGCTGCTGCTGCGGCAGCCGCTGCTGCTGCGGCTGCTGCCTCTGCATCAGCGTCAGGAATGTCCTCAGGCTCGCTCGGCTCGTCTCGCTCTCTGAGTCGCTCCAACTCCCTTCTCATCTCGATCATAAAAGCCCCCTGATCGCGTAACTGCTGCTGAACGGTCTCTAATGATGCGATCAGGGTGGAGTTGATCGCCCCTTGGTCAAATACGACATGCTGCTCTCCCTGCTGACCTCCGGGGTAATCATCTGCTCTGGCGGCCATACCGACGTCTGCAAAATCAGATGAGCCCAACTCAGGTTCTGTCAAATCAATGCGTCTTTCCTCGGGCTCATGTCTCTCAGTAGCAAAAGAAAGGGGGTCGAGGGGGAACAGGGTGGAATCGTACTCGGGCCCGGAGAGCTGGTCTTGTCTCTCACGGGCCAACCTAGATGATGAAGTAGACGCGCCTGAAAGCGGTGCAGCCAGAGGCTGCCTAAGAGATCGTCTACCCATCATCTTGATCTGGCGAGTCGGGCGGATGGGATCTGGAGAAAATATGATCGCAAAGCAAACCCCCGGTTCACCAACGCAACACAATCTGAAGACCGTGAAAGCTCGGTCAATTTATCTTGTCAATTTTTATTTGGTGAACACACAAAATATCAGAGCGTTTACGTGACCTGTTAGGATACCCGATGCTACTCCAACCGACTGGCCCGCACGGAAGAGTCGGTAGTCAGCTAGAAATAACACCGGAGGGTTCTACCTAGGGTGCGGGTCACTCTCTCGCTCAATCAAACCAAGCAATGAGGGGGTTGCTCTCCCCAAGACAGATTTTTTAGGTGAAGTGTCTTTTAGGGTCAATAATGTTATCCAGTCCCAATTTTTTTGTTTTTCTTTTTAATTTTTTCAAAATAAATACAAGCGGCCTAACGGTTTTTCCGATTCTCCTGATGATTAAGCCAAAAACAGAGGGAGAAGACGAAAAAGCCGATGCGCGAAGAAATCAATGATGCATGCAGAGAAAGAAATGCGTACCTTATCTCCAGCACTCTACATGCAAGTGATCCGCGCAGAATTTAAAGACAGAATAAAACTACCTAAATGGTGCAGCGAGAAAAACCGAGTCCTAGATGAGCAAATTTCTATCGCAAGAACCGTCTAACCGATCACGGTCTTCCAAGCCAAAGAGTCCGGTCTTGGCCCGTCCCTCCTCTGCCCGCCACAACGGGGGTAGGAGAAGCGCTTTGCAGGACGAGCTACGGCACGTAGGCCACGGAAGAAAATGAATCGGCTATTTTTATTAATGATTTTAGTAGGTCCAATTAACGATCTATAGGTACAGATAAGCAATTAAGTGTGGGGACCCTACTAATTACGGCACAAGCAAGAGAAATTCCTAAATCTAGGGGCTCGAGAAAAACCGCGTAAACACCGGAAAAGGCAGCTAGCTATAAAAACCGCAGAAAAAGCCGCGAAAATCCAAATGGGTCCCCCGAGCACACCGGTGCTCGGCGAAACAGACCCGCTAAGTTACAAATGTCCTCAGTTCAAAGTATAAGTTATTACAACAAATAATGTTCTCTCTCTCAGAAATAAAAATTCCTTCTCCTCTCCCTGCTCTTCTTCCCGTGCGGGTCCTCAAAAAGTGTACTCCAAGTTCTCCACGCGGTACCTCGCACAAAAATTAGAAAGAGAGAGTGTCAGAAAACAGTTATAATTTAGAGAGACAATATGGAAAAATGACTACAAAGCCGTGCTCCCCGGCAACGGCGCCATTCTGACGACGCGAAAACCCGAGCAACTAAGGTAAAGGTATGAAATAAGGTCGTTGCGACCTCAGTCACTCGAATGCGTCAATCAAGAAGAAGAATCAACCACTCAAATCGGATAAAAACAAGCAAGCACAAAACAGAGCAGTCTAGCTATAGGATTAACCTGGTATAGCTCCCAGGGTCGAACACAAGGAGCACAGATTGGCTTAAAAAGCCTACGATGTAGTCAGAAATCCAAGAGAATACTTTTTTAGTGGTTTTTATTTGTTTTTATATTTTTTTAGATTTTTTAAATGATGAGAAAATCAAAGAAGGCACACAGATAATGAACTTCAACAATTTATTTAAAGCATTAAAAATCAAGCAAAAATTCAAACAAAAATACTTTTATGTGTTTTATAATTTTTTATGTTTTTGGTGAATTTTTGAGATTTTTCTGATGTTTATTTTATTTTCTAAAAATCAAACAATGCGAAAAACAGAGGGTACTGTCCAGCAAAGCTTAAGATCCAAAAATAAAATATTCTTGGATCTCAAAAAGCCCTAAAGGTAATTTTCCTATAATCTAGAAAGAATAAGGAAAATTTAGGCACCCTAATTATTGTTTTTGGATTTTTAATTTATTTATTATAATTTTTATGGGTTTTTAAGGGTTTTTCAATTTTTAGGGTTTATAAGTGATGAAAAATCACAAAAAATGGCTGGAAAATCAAACAGCAAGCAAACTACAATACCTAATTTTTTTAGAATTTTTGGTGGAGTTTTTATATTTTTTTGGTATTTTTAAAGTTAGACAGTAGCAAAAATAGGGGTTTTTGAATTTTTAAAAAATAGCAAATGAAATCAAAAATGTCCTCCAAAATTCATAAAAATCCTACACCATGGCAGGAGCCATGTGTCAAATTTTCATCGAATTTGGAGGTGGTTTGATATTTTATTCAAAAATAAAGGAGGGGCACTGTGCACAGGGACCTAAGTGCAAATACCCAAAAGTTCTGGGGTCCTGGTGCAAAATACCCAGCAAAACACGTGCCAAGCACGTGCCTGGGGCACACAGGGACCCAAATGTAAGAAAATAAGTCCCGAGGACTTATTGGTAACTTGTACCAAAAGTCCAGGGGCTTATCTGCAAATAACCCAAAGAAATATCGCACATGTGGAAATAAAGCATTCACAGGGGTATATATGCAATTAAACCAAACATTTCATTCAATGAATAACATTCAGAACTACAGGGCGTCTTATGCAAAATACCCAAAATAACACGTGACGAAGCACGTGGTTCACAACTGGCGGGGGTATAAGTGCAAATAAAATAAGTACGAGGTCCTTGGTGCAAATATCCCAGAAAATAAACAACTGGAATTAAAAATTACAAGACTAAAATGAAATAGAACAAACAGAGGGGTCTAGGAGAAATTTACCCCTTTTATTATTATCGACGGCCCGATGTGTGACGCGTGGCAGATCGGACGGTGAAGAACAAACGCGCCTTTAACTATGGAAGTGCTGGCCTGATCCGACGGCTGGTGTGTGTCCACGTGGATGATTGGACGGCGGTGATGCAACGTGGTTCTTCGAAGGAGACCAGGCTCAGATCGGATGGTCGAGGTACAGCCACGTGGATGATCGGACGGCTGAGGGACATCGTGGCTTAACCTCGCTGCTCTACGGTGAAGATCGATCCTCGGGATGATCGGACGGTGGCAAGGCTCCGCAGATGGACGGTGAGGATCTGATCTGGAGCGAAGAAGGCGATCTGACGGCTCTGGAGGATGGTGGGAGAACTGATGGCCGGCGAACTTCGCCGGCCTCATGAAGGTGTCTCCGCTCTCCTCTGCTGCGCCTGAAGGTCGGAGAAGATCCGGCGTGAAGTTGCGCAGCTGCTGCGGTTCTCCGATGCCCCGGCCGAGCCCTGGAAGGCTCCGGCGAGGTCGGCGGAGGAGAAGCTCCTGGGAAGATGTCGGGAAGCCTCAGACGGCCTTCTCTTGACCTGCAAAATAGTTCAGAAGCTTCGCGGGTCGAGGGCAAAGTGCCTCGACCCGGTTAGGCGGCGTGAAGGTGAAGTGTGAGTCGAAATGGCGAGCTCCGGCGAGGGTGGTCGGCGGAGGAGCTCGGTTCCCAGATCCTGTGCGATCTGGGTTGGGCGAAGGGGTGAAGAAGGTGCGGAGAAGTCTGGCGAAGATGATGGTCGGGTCGGAATGGCAGATGAGGTATCGGAGGTGGCTGGCGACGGCGGCGGAGCTACGCTAACAGTGAACTAAAAATCGAAAGCTACGGTATTCTACGGCCTAAGAGATCTACCTGGGTGGTCGGAGAGATTGGGGAAGAGCAGGGGGTGCTCCTGGTCGTAGCCTCGAGGGTCGTCTCGGCCCGAGGCTCGATGCTCGACGCTGGTGGCGGAGCAACGGCGGCGAAGAACGCCGGATCGATGGTCGGGACACCCTCACCTCACTGCAACAGGATCAAACGCGAGCTGTCACCTCGGGCTTTGCTCTGGAGGTCACGGGAATAAGGATGGCGATCCAAAGATGGGGCGCGGAGGCGGCGGAGGTCGGGATATATATGGTGACAGGTGCGATTAGGGTTGAGGGGCGACGGCTAAGGAAGGCGTGGATTTGATGGCGGAAGATCGGGCGAGGAAGAGGGATGATAGGCGAAGAATCCGGGCATGAGATTTGCGTGGGAGACAGCCTGGAGATGCGTGGGAAAATCGGAGAAGATGGGGCGGCGCGCGTCTTCCAGAAAAGGAAGGAGTCCGCGGGGGAGTTGACTGGGGTCAACAATCCCCCGTGGACCAATCAGAAGCTGCCACGTGTAGTCGATTTTTGTTTATTTATTTTAAGGTAGAAATAGGCCGAATTAAAGAAAACTCAAAACATGAAATATTTTTCTTTTATTTTTTTCTATTTTTTGGTGATTTTTAATTAATTTTTGGAAATAAAAATAGGGTAGCTATATATATAGGTATATGTACACTATATGGATTTTTATTTTTGATTTTTTATTTGTTATTTTTATGTATTTTTATGCTCATTTTGTATTTTATTTATTCACAGGATAAAATGAGGAATAAAAGAATATTTTTATTTTATTTTTATCACTTATATACAAGGGTGAAATAAATGGTTATATACAATTATACACATGGTATTTATACAATGAATTTTTGTATTTTCAATTTTGTAATTTTTATTTGATTTTTGTTTTGCTTCTTGTTATTTTATGTATTTACAATATGTAACATAGAATATTTACAAAAAGTTTAGAAAATAATTGAATTTATTTACAAGGTTAAATAAATACATTAGTGTGGTTTATGCACATGGTGAAAGGGTATTTTTGACTTTTTGATTTTTAAATTTTTATTTTGTTCTTAATAATTTCTAAATATACACACAATATGTACAAACATATTTTTGGGTGAGGAAAATATAATTTTATGTATTTACAGAAGTATATACACATGAGCTCCTATCTCCCTCTACTTTGGCTTTTATGCGGTCAGGCCCATGCTGAGCCCTCCCTTGGGTTAGGTTGCTCAATATTTATTCTAAATATTTCCTTCTTTTTCTTTTTGCTCTTTATTCTTTTTATTTTTGCACAAAAACATGCTAATTATAGGTTTTTACACAATGCATGCTTTTGGTAATTATTTGTATTTACACATATCTACATGTATTTGCAAAGGTTTTTGTAGCTAAAATAGAAGAATAAAGAGTGATGAATGGGTATTCATCACTATACTACTAGATGTAGTTGGAACATTGCATTTTTCAACTCTTAAAAAATGAACAATTTAACCAAATCTTTAGGAAAAAATGTTAGTTTTTTTTGTCTTTGCTTTCAATATTATTCTTTGAAATATTGATCGCCCGCTAAACTAAAATCTTTTATCCAATGGAAGTTTGTGTATGGCATGGTCTCCTTCACATCCAACCTCTTGATAACCTTGATCGACATGTGTACTCTACTATTCAGTATCTTTCATCCCAAACCTTTCATCTTCTTGTACCTCACCCCCCTTGTTTTCTCATCTTATGTATGCTTCCTCTTCCCCTTCTATTCTCCTCCAGCCCCATCTCCTCCCTCACAATACTCTCACTCCTCTTCCCCCTCTTTACCATCCCACAATCGTCCCTTGTTCTAGCAATCCTCCTGAGTTCCTCCCTTCATCCCTTCACCCTCAAAGCTAATTTCCCTCCTTTTGACATGCATCCTCTCCCTTTCCTCTCAAAGCCATTTCTCTCCCTTGCACAACATTTTCATAGTTCCCCTCACTCCTTTTCTTATAGAATCATCTCTCTCTCTCCATCATACTCCAACTCCAAACCCCTCTACTTCCTCCCTCTCCACCCCTAGATCCCAGTCTTCCCCTCGATCCTCTCTTAACCTATCCACAACCCTAGCTAGCTCCCTGATGAATCCACATTTCATCATCTTTATTCTATCATTTTGGCACCAAAGACCCTAGCAAATGCCTGTAAATACCCTTAAATAGAGCATTTTAGCATTCATGCATGTGCATTCAGATAGTGTCTAAAATACTGTAATTAAGGCCAAAATTATAGAATAAATAAAGAAAAGAAAAAGAATAAAATATTGTAAATATTTTATGACCCGAAACCCCGAGACCTAGGCATCTTGATGAATAGGTCGACAAGGAATAAAGTAGGGGGAGATAAGGGCCAAGGTACAGATAAAATACCTATACCTTGTATTCATTCTTTATTCATTTTTGGGACCTATTTTTGGTTCCACTTTTTATACATCAAATAAAGAAACTTTGTACATAAAAGTTGTAGATAAATTAATAAAAAAAAATACAAAATTGATTTCACAGAAAAATAATGTACAAATAAAAAGTTATGGTCTGAATAAGAATCCAGAATGCCAACTTCCCAGACCCGTATCTCACAAATAAAAAATCCAAATGCAGCGTACTCACCTTTAATTGTATATAGAAGAAAATAAGCCATTTAATGGTGGTGGTTTCGCATTTGGCGGAGCTACAGTTTGAAAGTTGACTTTTGGACCCTCATTGTATACTTGTACATATTAAAATATTCAATTTATTCTTTATTTATTATTTTTACAATTTTATATTTTTATAATGTTGTAAATAATACTTATAATAATTGTGAATATTAAAATTAGAATAAAAACCTAAATAAAAACAAAAATAAAATACTTAAAATAAAATACATAGATACATTACCTATATATATATACCTATACAAAACATACTTGTATTTTATTAAATATACAAAACATATCAGAAAAATAAAATAAAAATATGTTTATGTATATAAAAGTATTTTATAATTTTATAAAATAAGAAATAAAAATAATAAAATTAAAACCACAAAATAAAAATAAAAGGAATAAAATATGTAGATAATATACCTATGTAGGGGTATAATAGCAACTTGTAAAAATATAGCTCATAAAAATAAACAAAAATCACCATAAAATACGTCATAAAATTACAAATATTTTTTATTTTATACTCAAAATTTAATTAATTCATCTGCTATTTTTAATTCATTTTATAAGGGTTTTTAGCCAAGGAATTTTCTGGTTGGTCCACGTGGACCAACCAGAGCGCTCCATTGGTTGACCTCGGTCAACTCCCTGACCGAGGTCTGTCCCTTGTCAGAGACGGGTTTGACCCCGTTTTCTCTCTTTTTTCGAGGGTGCCTCGATCACCATTTGGTGATGGTTCCTTCTTGGAATCTTTTCCTCGGTCAATGGTGATTCACGCCCAAGTGATTCCTTGGGCTGTGGATCACTGACCGAGGCGCTGAGCCCTCGTCTTCCACGCCTCACCGTCAACCCTTCAAATAGGACCCCCCGACTTCAATTCGTTTTTTGATCCTTCTTCCGCCAAATCCACCCGAAAACCCCTCGCCCATAGTGTTCCTGGTGACAGCAGGAGTCGATTTGAGCCTGGGTTTGAGTCATCTGGCGTCGAATCGAAGTAGATCCAACCCTCATCGGAGCTCCGCCGTGACCTTCATCCCGACGTCTCTGGTGAGCCTCACCCCCTTCTCTTTCCCTTTTCTTGTAGCTCTAGCTTAGCATAGATTAGCATAGCCGTAGTTTAGATTTCTTTAGCGTTATTCGCCGTGAATCCTCGATCCAAGCCTACGGCGGAGCTTAGCTCCGCCTCCACTTTCCGGCCACCTACATCCTTCACAGCCGCTCTGACCACCTCCATCTTCTTCCTTGTCGCTCCGTCGCTCCGCTCCACCCCTCCATCCACCTCGATCTCGCCCAGATCGAGTCATCAGAGCTCCCCTCTCCGCCGCTCGCCGGAGTTCATCGTCCGAACCACCTCTCGCCTCCTTCGCGCCATCAGAAGACACCTGCAGCTTCGCCTGGATTTTGTGCAACTAACCCTGCAGGTCCGAGCCAAGGAGAAGGCTCCATCGACCCTCGAAGACCCCATGAGCAGCTACCCAGGTCACCTCCGCCGTCCGGCCACTTCAAGCCATCTCAGGCTTGCCTGAGACCTCCTTCAGACGCGGACGTCCCCCAGGATCGTTTTGCCCTTGATCCTGGGGTCGGAGAGGCCGTGTGTCGGCCGTATTCGCCAGCCGAAGTTCGCCGGGGAGGAGTTCTTCGTGAACCCCTCCCTGCCGTTGGATCGAGGGCCCGCTCCAGACGCGTCATCAGCCGTCCGATCATCTGCGCCTCCTCGCCGTCCGATCAAGCCTTGAAGATCTAATCGCAGCCGTCCGCGACAAAGGGGTACGCACCGTCAGATACGCGCCACGTGGCCAAGTGGGACGCCATCGACCGCTGGATCGCGCCCCGTGGGTATTTTGCATTTTTAACCCACGCTTTTTGTATTTACGTTTTAGTCCAGTAACTTTTAGTTGTAGTTTAAAAGGTTTTGTAATATTTGCACGCAGACCCTCACATTATCACTATTTGCACTTCAGTCCACGCCACGTCACCGCACGTGACGGTGGCGTGTGACTTTTGGGTATTTTGCAAGCTAGGCCCAAAACTTTTGTGTATTTGCGATTTCGTCCCTGTGCGTAGGATATATAATATATTGGTGGAAATTTTGCATGCATGCCCAGCCGGTTTTCTTTAATTGCAACTATGCCCCTGCGACTGGTGTTTTACGTGAGCTGTGCGTGACTTTTTGGTGGAAATTGCATCTGAGCCCTTGGATATTTCTGTAATTACATGTATACCCCTGCCAGGCCTGCGTATTGATTGGATGTTTGTTGTATTTATTTAACCTATCTTTTTAAGTCCAAAAATTCCACAAAATAGGGTTAAGCTCCTGTGTGCTTCTACTTTCACGTTATATTTTTAGTTTTGGATTTTATCTTATTTTCATATTTATTAAAAATTAAAAACATGCTTTTTCTTTACTGTCTAGCTTAGAAAATCCATAAAAAATACAAAAACTCTTCAGAAAAATCCCAAAAAAATTATATTTTGTTCTCTTTAGTTTGTTTTAGCTCCAGACCAAAAATCATAAAAAAATACAAAAGAAAACTCCAAAAAAATTACAAAACTCTAAAAACCTCTATAAAAATATTAAAAATTCTACAAAACTCCTAAAAATATAAACTTTGTCTCCAAATTTTCTTTGTTTCATTATCTGTATGTGAAAATTAAAGTGGAGCATTTTTGTTACTGTTTTCCATTTTATTTCTCCATTCTAAGTTTCAGCCTAGCATTTTACTCACTGTTTGCTTTATTTTGATAATTAAAAATACCAAAAACATTCTAAAAATTACCCAAAAATCCCAAAAACAGTAAAAAAGTATAAAAAGATCAAAAAGACTTTATTTTCTAATTTTTGAACATTTTTATCTATTTATATAAATACCTTAGCTTGTCTTTTATTACATTGACCTTATTTTCCAATATTGAAAAAGAAAATAGAAAAATATAAAATATAAAATATAAAAATCAGAAAATCAAAAATCAAAATACAAAATCAGAAAATCAAAAATTAAATAAAAAAAATATAAAATCAAAAACCCACAAAAAATTCTAGATTGGCTGAGTTGCTTATTAGACCTAGGATTGGATTCTTATCTATGCTCTACACCTTTGCTTCTTGAGTTCGACCCCTACTTGCTTGCCATTGTACATCTTTAGTAGGGTATAATAAATTTTAATCCTTGCTGTTCATTCTCTGATTGATTGTGTGGGTTAATTGTTGAAGACCGAGGTGGTTTAAGCAGTCCCACCAGCGACAGTGAGTCTGACTTGTCAGATCACTATTTAGCGGCTCTCGCTTTCTCGCTTTTCAAATGGCGCCGTTGCCGGGGAGCATCGGCTTGTAGAGTACCTTTGGGTCTTTTCAGTCACTTAGCCATTTTTGCTTACTTGTCTCTTGTGTATTATTTATTCTGAACTATCTGACATCTCTTTTGTTTTCTTGCGAGGGACCGCCGACCGAGGAGGATCGCCTAGGGGATCCTGAGCAGCCTTGGGAGGAGGAGCCGGCTATTCTACCCTAGCCGGTAGGAGAGAGCAGGAGAACTAGAGAGAGAAAGAGAGTTGCTTTTATTTTTGTGAGAGAGAGTATTTGATAATTTGTAATAATACATGACTTGAACTCTTGAACACTTCGGGCCTAATTTCCGGGTGTTTGTTCACCCGGGGGCTCACCGCGGCTTCTTCGTGTTTTCTCGACCGTCATTTTTCGGTTTTGTTTTCTTTTTCATTTCTTTTGTGGATTGAGCTCTTAGAATTAGGTCCTGCTTGATTCGAGTAACCTAGGTCCAAACACCTTAATAACTCTTGCATGCTCCTATAGTTCGTATTTGGACTTAGATTAATTAAGTAGTTAATCATTGGCTCTCGATCCGCGCGCCGCGAGCTCACTCCACACAAGCGCTTTCTCCTAACTCAAATGTGTTGAGCAGAGGAGGAGTGAGCCTAGACCGGACACTAGGATTGGGAGTTAGCGGTTAACTCGTGGTTCTTCACGCTAGCAGTTGCCTGTTCTAGGACGATTTCCGCATTGCATAACCGGCATGTAGATTAGGTTTATAAATTTCTGCCTTGCATCCCGCATGGAGAGAGCTGGGATTCACTGTAAGTCTTCTCACTTTGCATTCATCACATAGGCACAAAGGTGAGATTTCCATCTTGGTGCCGACTTGCATTGGCTTTTCCCGACTCTTTTCTCCCTCTGATTTTGGATACATTAGGATAAAGAAAATACAAAATCGTTAGGCGCTTGTTTGAATCAACTCAAAAGAAGCGATAACACAAAAAAATTAAAAAAAAGGGACTGCTAAGAAAACTTTGACCTAAATAAAAATTGGTAATTGGACTCATTGATTGGGGAGAGTAACACCCTCACTTGTTTTCAGGTTGCATGGGAAGCTCTCCTTCCAAGTGAGGTGAGCGTTCGTAAGGATTAGAGCCCAAAACCCAACTTGTGGCTGCCTTGTGTATCGCCTGGATTTCCGAAGTATTGGCGCTACTATCGTACGTAGTCGAGTAGGGCTTGGTCGCCAGTGGTGACTCACTATTGTGTGAGCGCCGACCTTGTCCGAAGTACCGAGCATAGGCCACGCCTTCACGGGGGTGTCTGTCTCACCGGCTGCGTCCGAGTAGGATCTTGCACGCTCACGGGTGATTCCGTTGCGAGCGAGATCCGAAGTATTGGTTTCGCCTATCGGCTTCCTCCCTCTATTTCTTTGGCTGAGTAGGGATCCAGGAAGGGTTACAAGGACCTTAAAAAGCGCAAGTTACAGGTTACACAGGAGGAGGACAAGTACGGGAATACTTTTCTGGCAGTACTCTCGCTCCTATAGGCGTAGCGCTCTAAGGACTCGTTGAAAGATAAATTCCTGAAATCAAGATAAAAATCACAAAGATAAAAGCCGAACCTTCACGGCTTCACGCGTTGAGTTGGTGAACTCCCTTGTCTTGTGTTTGATTGCTAATCACATTTAGGTCAAGATCAAAAATATCGCACCGTTGCGCATTTTGTATTCCCCCTGTTGACCCTCGCTCATTGTGAGCCTTCTACTGTTTTACATTCCTTTTGTTCCTTGTTGACCCCCGTATCTTTCCTCCACATCGATCTTCCTCTTGATCTTCGAGATGGCGATGAATGGACAGTTTAGTCGAGGCTCTGTCGGCACCCACATCGGCTCCATTCGCTCACCCTCTCTAATAATTCAGGGCGATTCCCAAGACACCGGTTCAAACCCTATGAACCGACCTCTAGACTCCCTGCCTTCTTCAATAAACCGGTACCACTCTCGTCCTGAACTCTGTCCGTTTTGGATGGCCATTGATTTTACTCCTTACACATCGCCATCCTTAACGAAGTTCTGTGTCGACCTTGATACAGACCGCATCTCTCTATCTGGTGCTGCAATTCAGACTGATCGAGGCATTCTACCATGTGTAGACTTAGAGCTCGAGCCAGTCAACCAAGCAGAGACAGAAATGGCAGGAGGAAGGGGAAAAGGACCACAACCCCAGTAGGAGCCTGAAGACAACGCAGCGGAAGGACAATATACCACGCAGGGCGAGGTTAACAGTCAACTGCTGGCTTCCATTCAAGCCATTCAGCAGCAGTTGACTAATCAGGCCCTGGCTCAAACAGCCTTCCAGGACATGCTGAATGATCTAAGGAGGAGGGCCGATGCGAGGGATGGCCGACGAGAGGAGGAGCCGAACTTTGAAATCAATGATGAGTTTTCAGTGGGACCTGACTTTGAAGCAGCAGAAGAAGATCCACCACAGCCCAAGCCCACACTCAAGCAGACATACAACCCAGGAGCAGGGCGCATCACTGAGTGGATTCAAATTCCACGAATGCATGCTCACTTCGAGCTGAAGCCACAGTTTCTGTCACTGCTTCCCACTTTTCATGGGAACACCACTGAAGAACCCTACATCTTTCTCAAGAAGTTTAACCGCATCTGCTCTACTGCTCACTACCCCGGAGTTCCCCTGGATGTGATCAAGATGACCGCATTCTCTTTCAGCCTTCAAGACAAGGCCCTTTACTGGGTCGACCATCTCGGGAAGGTCGTCACCACCTGGGAGGAATTGAAATCTGCTTTCCTCCATAAATTTTATCCTCTGGGATGATTAAACCAGATGCGTGCCCGGATCTCCAGTTTCTGCCAGCAGCCCCACGAGACGATCCATGAAGCGTGGGAGAGATTCAAGGATCTCCAGGAGAAATGCCCCCACCATGAAATACCCAAGACCAGTCTCGTGCAACACTTCTTTGGGGGGCTATCATTTGAGAGCCAAAAGCTCGTGGATGCAGCTTGCGGCGGTTCACATTTTAACAAGGATGAGGATGTCGTATGGAATGTCTTTGAAGAAATGGCTGAGGGAGAAGCAGCCCAATCCTCATCCCGGATCTACATGAAGCCACCGACCGCCATCAGCAAGCCAGTTAACATGGCTTCTCACACCGAGGACAAAGATGAGAGCTCCAACTTGAGCATCATTGGGAGCCACTTGTCCAAAGTGGATATCATCGAGAAGAGGTCGCAGGACCTCGAAAAGCTGGCAGTCATAGAGAAGAGGACCCAAGGTCTGGAGAAGCTCGACCAGATTTCCCAGCAGCTGGAGCAGCTCGTCCGAGCATTAAATGCAAACATGTGCAACGCTGTGTCTACCTCTGCCGAGCCGAACGCTGAGAAGAAGGAGCCTACAGTGCAGCAAAACCCTCAGCCGACTCCACCGCAGCCCCAGCCTATCCAGCACGTGTACTACGTGCAGGTTCCGGAGCAGCCACCGCAGCCTCAGACGCAGATGGTTGTATACCAACCAGAGCACCAGCCCGCATACTCCGAGCAGTTCTCTCCACCCCCGCCGCTGATCCAGGAGATCAATGGCGTCTGGAACAACGAAACGCAGCTGACCCATCCTCAGGGACATTCTCAGGGTCAGAACATGGGCAACAGGCCCTTCCAGCAGCAACACCAGGGTGGGAGACCCTTCCAGCAGCCATACCAGTACCCGCCTCCCTCACATGGAAACACGTGGAGGCAGAATTACCAACATGGGCCTCAGCAGTCCGGATATCGTGGACAAGGTTATCACCAACAACCGGCTGCACAATACAGTCAACACCAATCGCAGTACTCCTCCAATCCCCCTCCTCAACAATTTGCACAAGGTTACCAGTCACAATCTCAACCGCCATATCAGCAGTCTAGACCCCAGCAGGGGGAGTCTTCTGAGATTGTGCCGGTCAACCCGGCCCTGGCCTGTTTGGAACAGTTGATGAAGAATATGGCTGAGATGAACCAGAAGATCGACGACCTGACGGCAGCCAAAACCGTCATACCAGCCCAGGTCGAAGCCAATCCTAACAATTTCTGACGCAAGGAGCAGGTAGCCGGCAGTGTCCAACCCGAATCAGGTGAATTTAATTGTTTTTTATCTAACGCTGTTACTCTCAGGAGCGGTAGGACACTCCAGCCATCGGCGACGGCGAAAGGAAAGCACATTGCATCTGACGGGGAATCGTCAGTCCAGCCAACACCAGGGCCAGCAAGTATTTTGGGAGCAGCACCAGGATCCAGAAAATCACAAAAAAATGAAGAAAACAGAAAAACACAAAAAGATAGCAGCAACCTCGGTGGAGACCGGCCAGCATTGGAGACGCCTGCACCCGCATCACAGTCAGCTCCTGACAGGAGGAGCACCGCACCTGCAGCGAGTCCAACGCCAGCACCCGAAGCCGAGCCTATCATTTTTGGTCCACAAATTGTAGATGAATCCATTCCTTTTTGTCATCTACCTGTAAACAACAACACAGACACTATTTTGAATGATATTGGAGAAGAGTTTGTAAATATTCCTTTTCCTAAAGCAATGAAAAAACACAAAAAAATGAAAAATTTGAAAAATGCTTTGTCTGATCCTGCTATCATAGAAATCATTCAGAATTTGGTGTTAAATATGCCATTAATGAAAGCTCTTGAGTACATGCCAGCCGTGAAGAAAGGACTTAAAGAGGCATGTACAACCAAGCGCAGGCCAACTCCCCATAACTCCAGAAGCAAAGGTGGTAAATCTGAAAAGCACATCCTCACTATGGCCACCGTCAATGCCATCAGCAACCTCCCGGACAAAAAGCCAGATATGGGAGCACCTCTTGTACGTTGTCAGATGTTCGATCAAGAGTTTGAACGAACACTCCTCGACAACGGATCTTCTGTCAATTTGATGCCAGCCTCACTACTCACGAAGTTCAAGCTGGGACCGCTCAAACCTACAAAGATGATTCTGCAGTTTGCAGACAAGTCAGTCAAGCGGCCTAGGGGACTGTTGGAGGACGTGATCGTCACGGTTCAGGGAAAGTCATTCCCAGCCGATTTTGTGGTCTTAGATATGGACGTCCCCGCTCCGTTGCTCCTTACCCCGATCATACTCGGAAGGCCATTTCTGCGGACGTCAAACGCAGTAGTGAATTATGGGACAGGAGAAATCACTTTTGGAGCTGTGTTTACTCGGGTTTTGCGAGGGTCAAAATAGTTCACACAAGGCGGGACTACAGTGTCGCTGAGCGACCGCTCACGAAACCCGAATCAATCAACAATTAACCCACAACAGATAAATCAAGCAATGAAAATAAATGTGCGGAGTTAAAATTTATTATAACTCTACAACAAGATGTGTATAGTGCAAGTATTGTAGAGGTCGAACACAGGGAGCAGACAGGTAGATCGGGGCACAAGTGCTCAAAAATGTACTTGTGTGTGAATGTGGTCAAGTGTCTAATATGCTCTTTTTTGTGGGTTTTTAATTTTATAATTTTTTATTTAATTTTTAATTTTATAATTTTGTATTTTGATTTTTAATTTACTGATTTTATATTTTCTTTTTATATTTTATATTTTTATATTTTCTTTTTCCAATAATAGAATATAAAGACAATGTAATAAAAGCAAGAAAAGGATATTTATAAAAAATAGATAAAAATGTTTAAAAATTAGGAAATAAAGTCTTTTTGGTCTTTTTATACTTTTTTACTATTTTTGTGATTTTTGGGTAATTTTTAGAATGTTTTTGGTATTTTTAATTAGCAAAATAGAGAAAACAGTGGTAAAAATGCAAGGCTGAAACTTAAAATGGAGAAATAAAATAATAAACAGTAGCAAAAATTCTCCACTTTAATTTTCACTCAAAGATAATAAAACAAAGAAAATTCAGGAAAAGAAAACACTATTTTTGGATTTTGTATGAATTTTATAAATTTTTATGAAGGTTTTTAGAGTTTTGCAATTTTTAGGAGTTTGGTTTTGTATTTTTTAATGATTTTTTGCCTGGAGCTAAGACAAACTAAAAGACACAAAATATATTTTTTGGGGATTTTTCTGAGAAGTTTTTATATTTTTTATGGATTTTATAAGCTAGACAGTGCTGAAAATGGCTATTTTTCAATTTTTATAAATAATACAATGCAATAAAAATGGAAAATAAAAATATGCCGTGATAATATGATGCAACAGGAGCTTAATGCAATTTTTATAGATTTTTTAGAGATTTATAGATGCATGCATAAAATACTAGAAGCAAAAAGAAAAATCATGTTTGCAGGGGCATTTGCGTAATATTAGGAAAGCCAAGGGGTCTAGGCGCAAATATTCCACAAAATATACACTGCAAATTAACTTTTAAGGACTAAATGTTACCCACAAAAACCGAAGGGATACAAGTACAAAAATCCCTCAAAGCACGTGTTGAGCACCCGCCTGTCGGGGTTGAAATCGCAATTACAATCAAATGTGGGAGCCTTTATGCAAAATTACCAAAAGTTATAGCAGGCCAAAATTGTTTTTGGATTACGCAACAATACAGAGAAAGCTGAGGTCCTTTCCGCAAAAGGCCCACCCACGTGAAGAGTCACGTGGGTTGACGTGGCTCGGATCAGAAACTAAATATGAGAGAAGTGCGGGCTGTTTTGCAAAAAACCAAAGATAATAAAATGGCGAAGTAACGTCTATGGACTACTTAAGAAACACAAAAAACGGCCTGGACGATCTTGCAAAAATTCCAGACCTTAGGCGCGGATGAACGGTGGTCCTTGCCCTCTTAAACACGTGTCGACTGCCTGGCGTCCGATGCCCCTTCGCCTTGGAGGGCTGAGATTAGAAGCTGATCGTCGATCGGACGGTGGGGCTGCAGCAGATCCAACGGCAGCTGCTATGCGGCAAGAACAACCCGAATCCGACGGATGCGGAACAACCGCCAAGAACGGCGACGAACCCGGGCTTGGCGAGCTTCAATCGGCCGAAGCTCGAGCGCCCCCGCACCTGCGGCTTCTCCGACACCCCTGGAAGATCCCCGCGGCCGCTCCCCAGCGATTGATGGCTTCAGCGGGTGTGGGGGAGCGGTGGTGACAACCGGCGAGCACGGAGCAGCGCCGAGCTCTAGGTGCTCATGGCCCGAGCAAAACTCGACCCCAGGAGGGGGTCCTTGAAGGCCTGGACCTGCAATGAAAACGTATAACCACAGTAGACGGTCCCAGGTCTGTTTAGGTGCAAAAATAAACGTGCGGATATGGCGGTATGGACAGGAGAGGTTGGCCGGAGCTCGTGAGCTCCGGCGAGGTGGTCGAGGCGAATAATTACACTAATCAAAGCTTAAACCGCCAACTAAAAGCACAGATTGAAAGCTGAAACTAAATGCTAACTAACGGGCAAGAAAAGGGACAGAAAACACCTCGACTTGGCCGGAGCCAAGGAGATTTGGACCTCACGGCCGAGGTTGGCCGGAGATGGTGGAGACCGCTTGACAACCGCCAAATCCTGCCGCGAGGAGGCTGGAGGAGCTCCTGTCACCAGCTCCGGTCCAGAGCTCACCTCAGGGATGAAGAAGATCGGTCAAAAAGGGTTCAAGGTCGAATGGGGGAAATGAGGTTGGTTTTGAAACATGGTTCTGGGGCGAACTTCGAAGCGCGATCACGGGTGCGCCTTTGATCCAATCCCCGAGATAACAAGTAGGCGTGGATGACCAGTCATAGGGGAGAAAAAAGTCAGAAGAAATCTAGGCCGAACGGTGAAAGGATCGTCCTAGAAAAAAGGGAGAAGATGGTCCAAAACGCATTCTGACAACAGCAGAGAGGGGGGTCAGACAATTGACCCGTGGTCAACTGTCCAGACCTCCTGATTGGTCCACGTGGACCAATCAGGAAAAAACCTCTAAAAAAATCATTTAAAAATAGTAAATAACATTATTTTATTTAGGTTATAAAATAAAAAGTGCTTATAAATTTATGTAGTATTTTATTATTATTTTTAATTATTTTTATGAGGTATATTTTTACAAGTTTGCATTTATACCCTTATAGGTATCTATATCTATGTATTTAAGTATTCTATTTTTATTTAGATATTTTTTAAGTTATTTATTTTTGGTTATTATTTTCTAAAATTATAAAATACTTTTATATACGCAAATATATTTTTATTTTAATTTTCTGATATATTTTATACACTTAATAAAATGAAAGTGTTATTTGTATAGGTATAGCTACATGTATTATACCTATGTATTATAATATATACAAGTATTTTTATTTGTATTTTATTTATGTTTTTATTCTGATTTTAATGCACATAATTATTATAAGTATTATTTACAACATTATAAAAATATAAAATTATAAAAATAATAAATAAATAATAAATTGAATATTTTAATATGTACAAGTATACAATGAGGGTCCAAAACTCAACTTTTAAACCGTAGCTCCGCCAAATGCGAAACCACCGCCATTAAATAGCTTATTTTCTTCTATATACACTTAAAGGTGAGTACGCTGCATTTGGAGTTTTTATTTGTGAGATACGGGTCTGGGAAGTTGGCATTTTGGATTCTTATTCAGACCATAACTTTTTATCTGTACATTATTTTTCTGTGAAATCAATTTTGTATTTTTCTTAATAAAATTATCTACAACTTTCATGTACAAAGTTTCTTTATTTGATGTATTAAAAGTGGAACCAAAAATAGGTCCCAAAATGAATAAAGAATCAATAGAATATATAGGTATTTTAGCTGTATTTTTGACCTTATCTCCCCCTACTTTATTCCTTGTTGACCTATTCATCAAGATGCCTAGGTCTCGGGGTTTCGGATCATAAAATATTTACAATATTTTATTCTTTTTCTTTTCTTTTCTTTATTCTATAATTTTGGCTTTAAAAACCGCATTTTATACAATATTTACACACATATGCATAGATGCTAAAATGCATGAATTATGCCTATTTACACGCATTTACTAGGGTTTTTAAGGCCAAAATGATAGAATAAAGATGATGAAACATGGATTCATCATCCCCCTATACTTGCCTTTGCTAGTCCCTAGCAAACACTTATGCAATAAGTGCAGAAAAGAAAAACAAAGAAAAGAAAAAGAAGAAAGATGGACTAAATTTAATGATCAAACTTGTCTTCACAAAATCAAAGTTTGGAGCTTAAGTAGGACCTTTGGAATTTTTAGTGCGGGCGGAACCTTAGTGAGAACCGAGTTTGAAATACAACAGTCCTCGAGAATCCCAAAACTCTGTCCAAGTCTCCTCAATAGCCAGGTCAGAAATATCTCAACTCATACGCAAACCCTTACGATTATGAATCTGACTTGTACAATGTAAGTGATGGTGGCTCTCCCCAACTAGAATGACAAAGAGACTGACTTCTCCAGTACGACAACCCAATGATTCCCCAATCCAGCAACTCCATCCTCGAGGAGCGGGGTATTCCCTTCTAAGTTCAAGTGGCAACCAGCTCAAGAGGAGGGGGTGAAGAGAAGAATGGACGGTAGCCAGTGTAGCTACCTATCCCGGGATGCAAGACCAGTGTAGTCAAGTCATCCTGCTGCAGGCTCACATGATATGACTTTGGAACTTAAGCTTTCTTATTGACTTTACAACATATGTACATACTTTGCAGGCTTTTTATTTTTGTACATGCCTGAACTTTTTTTTTCTTTTTTTCTCTTTTTTTTTGAAATACTATATACAGCAGCATTTACATAAGGAGTTTTTCCTCTTGAGCTAGTAGACTATCCCTCTTTTGAAGCTTTATTGCAACCCACAGCCTCCTGTCTTTAGACTTCCTAATCACTGGACGGGTTGGGGTGCACTTCCCTCCCTAGAGGAGGACAAATGTTTCCACTTGTGTGCGTCTCATACCGGCAAATCCAATCCCCTCACCACTCCAACTGAGTTGAGCCATGTGAAAGGTGCAGGTGTCCAAGTTAGGTCATTATCAACAAGAGTCGTGCGTGTGCTCCGAAATACTCTACTTAGGCAGTCAAGAATCCATTGAACCAAATCCCGTGATCCTCAAAGAATTAAGTCAACTAGACCTGAAGTACCTCAAACCCAGTTCCTATAAGGTTCCTGTTATTAGGTAGATTATAAGGTCCAATCAAGCTCCAATCTCCAGATTTTACTTAGACTTGTTCAACTATCAAACTCAATCCGAAAAATGTGAATGCCATGCAATGCAATGCAAAAAATATTTTTGTGATGCAATTTTCAAGGATTTTGAACTTTTTATGGATTTTTGAAAAGATGATGATGATGATGCATATGCAGATGCATTTTTTTGTATTTTTTTCAAAAAGATTTTTCAAATGTTTTTGGATTTTAATTTTGCGAATGTTTTTGGAATTTTTGAAAACAAAAAGATTTTGGCTGAAACATAGGTTACAATATGTACACGGGAGTGCTTCTTATTTTTACAAGAAGTGGATTTTAAGAATTTACAGGGTAAGTGGTCAGTTTTATACATATATATAGGTAGTGGATTTTAGTGTGATGTAAATATTCCTCAAACTTATTTGACACAAGCTTTTCACACAATTTTTTTGAAAACTATAGTCCAAAATAATTTTTACAAACATTTTACACACATTTGAAAACATTTTTGCAAAGGCTTCAAAACAGTATATATAGGTTTTTCAAATCATTTTTGCAACCATTTTTCAAACCATTTGCAAATCATTTTTCAAATATTTTATTTCACACAAAGAAAATAAATTTTACAAAACACACATTTTTACAAAGGTTGAAAACATGTAACAAAATATTTTCAAAATAGTTTTCAATAGATGTTCACAAAGATTTTCAAACTATTTTTCAAACATTTTGCAAAAAACATTTTCACCTGATTTATTAATCAGTAAATACAAAAAGAATTTGAGGAATAAAACACCTTTTTATTAGGGATTTTTAATGAATTTTAAAGAATTATTAGCCATATTTATTAGGAAAATACGAAAGTACGAGTTATGGCTAAAGTATATACGTAGTATATACAACCCCCTATACTTAGCTTGAGCTATGTCCTCATAGATCGGAGAGAAAAGAGAAGACATAACTCGTACTGAGTATAGGAAAATCTAAAGAATAAATGAATGAATCAATGAGAAGTTGACCGTCCCCCCTATACTTAGGATCAAATAATCCTAAGTATAGCAGATTGTACACAAAGCAGGGAGGGTCAAGGGTGGGAATGAACAGATCATGCTCCGATTGTCTCCCCCTATACTTAGGGTAAGATATCCCTAAGTATAGACAAGAAGAGGAGACAATGGAGAAGATCGAAGAGAATAGAACAACTCGGGGTGCACACCCCCCTATACTTAGGACAAAGTACGTCCTAAGTATGGAAAACTGTCTACAAGGGCGGCACCTTTTTGATAGATGAAGAAGATAGAAAATGAAAAGAAGAAAAGAAGAAAAGAAGAAAAGAGATCTGAAGATAGAAGAATAGATCAGAGGATATACGCACCACTCCCCCTATACTTAGGGTAAAAGAAGCCCTAAGTATAGGCAACAACAGGAGTGATGACACGGAACGATGAAAGAACACTCGGCTCGTCCACCCCCCTATACTTAGGACAAAGTACGTCCTAGGCTAGGCAGACACGAGAATGGGTGGACGAGCAATACAAAAGAGAGACGGAGCTACAACACGAATGTACAACAGGATGGCTGTACAGAGGGTCAAGAAGGTAGAAAGCGAACCTTCTTTCGGGACCGCTGAGGGATGGATCTAGTGTGGTGCAGGTCGACATCGGGGTCCACAGTGGATGGAATCCGATCAGGGTCGACAGGGTGTAAGTCCTCAGTGGACCTAGGGTGTGAAGGCACAGACGGATCAGTGAAAGAAGTGCGGCTAGGTCCGGCCTTGGGAGGCTCGCTGATATCAAAGTGGAATGGGACGAACTCATCATCATCGGAAGTAGTGTACTCAGAGTCGTCCTGCGAGGAGTCATCCAGGTCAAAACCAAAAGGAACGAACTCATAAGTGGAAGTAGTCGAACTCTGTTCATCCTCTATAATCTCAACCGGATCATCTTTCTCATCAAAAGGCCCGAATCTCTGAAGAAAAACAACTAAATCAAATTCGGCCTTAGTCTCATCAGCATCTACATGGACAGGAGCGGACTCATCAGTGGAAGTAGTCAAAGCATGTCCGTCCTGCATAGTCTCTAAATCGGCCCTCCGCTCAATGGTGTCGATCGTGTAGATCCCGCGGATGTCATCAACACATCGCCAATCACAGGAAGCAGCAACACCAAGGTCTATGCTTTCCGAGCTTTCCTCCTTGGAGAGGAATTCTCGGGTCTCATCATCGGTCATGAAGAAGGTCTCTCTGATATCCTCGTATAGATCATAGTCCTCGGGGTCAGCCAAGATAGGTGAAGTCATATCAGATGCAGGTCTCTGGTCGGCAGTAGGTGCGGTGATTAGCGCTTCGCTCTTGTCAGCAGGACGGAAGCGAATCTCTCCTGATCCGTAATCGATAACGACCCTTGCAGAGGCGAGGAATGGTCGTCCCAGGATGATTGGAGAATGCTCCCCAGTGGAGGTCTCCATGGGCAATACGACTAAATCAACAGTGTAGCTCGTGCCCTGAATCGAGATGACGACGTTTTCAAGGATACCCTTCGGCCTCTTTATTGATCCATCAGCAAACTGAACGATCATCCTGGTCTTCTTGAGAGGCCCTAAGTGAAGAGACTGTACCAGCGAGAAGGGTAATATGCTAATCGAAGCACCGCCGTCTAGGAGAGTGCGATCACAAATATGGTCAGAGATGGTGCAAGTGATGAAAGGTGTAGCTGTGTTCTTCTTCTTGGGAATGGGACGGTGTGTGATAGCGAGGGCAGTGGCCATGGTCAGAATGTGACGTTCAGATCTGCTCCTCCACTTTCTCTTCTTGGGAAGAGGAACAAACATGTGGGTCATGGCCTGCTGAAGTGGGGTACGGATAATCTCATGAATAGCAGCCACCACTTCGGGTTCAGATAACATTTTTTTGAATTTTTGGACTTCCTCCATACAAGGGAGGAAGTCGGAATCAGCGTATACACGAGGCATGCCAAGAGCAGTCTGTACAGCGGCATCCTCGGGGTCAAAGGTGGGACTGAATGTGAATGGGTGTGTGGTCCAGGATTCTGGCAAGTGGACTCTCTCCTCAAAATCTTGATCGACCAAGTGTCTCCCGAAATCTTTTTGGATTTTTAAAATTTTCTCATTTTTTTGTATTTTGGGCGATTGCAAGCTCCCCTGATCACCTACAAGTGAAGCCGTATTCCCGACGAAAGGAGCATTAATCTGATTCTTCCTCAAGAAAGCAATGTCATCATTCATCAAATCAATGCGCTTTGTCATCCGATTCAAGATATCACTCATAGAGATCGAGGGAGGTGACTCCATCAGGTCAGACTCGGGTGGATGTGAAGGTGGAGGTGGAGGTGGGAAAAAGCCCGAGTCGTGATACTGTGGCTGAGGTGGGTATGTACAAAAATCAGAAAAAATAGGAGGAGGATCCTCCTGATAAAAGGGAGTTGGATCGTCTGGAGCGAAGGGGTCCGCAAAGTCCGGATAAAATGCACTCCAGGGATCCATCTCGAAAACAAAAGGAAATGATTCGGGGGAGCACGAAGGTCAAGTCAAAAGAGTGAAGAAAAAGGCGCAAATGCGCAGGGATGATCTAGGACACACTCAAAACAATCACAAACAAAAATGAAACAAGATAAACCCTCAATTCACCTACTCAACTCGGTAGAGACCGAAAAGTGCGGTCTTTTAATCTTGTCTGTTTTAGAGTTAGGTGAGAAGTCAAGAATTTGCGCAAACACTTAGGGGGCTGAATGGGATTTTGGGCTCTAACCTTAGTGTGTGCGCGAGCAAATAAAAGCGAAGACAATGAGGGGATTACTCGCCCCAATACAAGATGTTTCTTTTTGATCGGTTTTAGGGTCAAGTAAAATTAACAGTCCCAATTTTATGGATTATCACTTTTTTGGATTTTTAGTGAGAATGCACGATCCTAACGAGGATTCAATTCCTTTAAGATCCTAGGTTGACAAAATCAGAGGTAGAGAGGCGGAAAAGCTATGCAAGCGATCAAAACGATGATGGATGCTAAAGCGTAAATGCTCACCTTGCCTCCAGCACTCTACATGCAAGGATGCTCAGCAGAATTGAAACCTATCTATATGCAAATGCAAAAGCCGATGAAATCGCCCTAAGTTTCAGAAATTGCTATTATCGTGAAGAACCACAAGCTGACCACCAACCCTCAATCCTAATGTCCGGTCTAGGCTCACCCCTCCTCTGCTCAACAAATTGAGGGTAGGAGAAAGCGCTTTGCGGGGAGAGCTCGCGGCGCGACGGGTTGAAGGTGATGATCAACTGTTTAAAATTTGACTAAGTCCAAACGAGACTATAGGTGCATGCAATGTTGATTAAGGTTTTGGACCTAATGCTACGTAAGCAATCCTAAAAGCTAAGGGCTCAATCACACAAAAGAAATGAAAAATAAAACCGGAAAACAAAATAAAAAAATGCGAAGAAAAACCGACAAAACCGCGGTGAGCCCCCAAGTGAACAATCACTTGGAAATCAGGCTCGAATGTCCAAGTTCGGTGGTACCTGTATTATTACAAATATAGAGGTCTCTCTCTCACAAAAATAAATGCAGGAAATAAATTCTACAACTAAAGGTGGAGCTCGGTCTTCAAAAATCTCTCTTCGTCTCCTCGGTGCTCGGTTGGCAGATGCCGGCTTCACGTGGGTGCGTAGGTGCCTAGGGTGGAGCGCCTCCCTCGATCCGCGGTTCCTCGCACAAAGTCAACAAAAGAGAAGGTTAGACAGCTCAAGAGATATATCAAAAATAAAGAAAATAAAATAGCGAAAAATAAAAGCCGCGAAATAGACAGTCAATCACAAACACAAACAAGACCCGAACTACGCGCTGTTGCTCCCCGGCAACGGCGCCATTTGTTTACTCGGGTTTTGCGAGGGTCAAAATAGTTCACACAAGGCGGGACTACAGTGTCGCTGAGCGACCGCTCACGAAACCCGAATTAATCAACAATTAACCCACAACAGATAAATCAAGCAATGAAAGTAAATGTGCGGAGTTAAAATTTATTATAACTCTGCAACAAGATGTGCATAGTGCAAGTATTGTAGAGGTCGAACACAGGGAGCAAACAGGTAGATCGGGGCACAAGTGCTCAAAAATGTACTTGTGTGTGAATGTGGTCAAGTGTCTACTATGCTCTTTTTTGTGGGTTTTTAATTTTATAATTTTTTATTTAATTTTTAATTTTATAATTTTGTATTTTGATTTTTAATTTACTGATTTTATATTTTCTTTTTATATTTTATATTTTTATATTTTCTTTTTCCAATAATAGAATATAAAGACAATGTAATAAAAGCAAGAAAAGGATATTTATAAAAATAGATAAAAATGTTCAAAAATTAGGAAATAAAGTCTTTTTGGTCTTTTTATACTTTTTTACTGTTTTTGTGATTTTTGGGTAATTTTTAGAATGTTTTTGGTATTTTTAATTAGCAAAATAGAGAAAACAGTGGTAAAAATGCAAGGCTGAAACTTAAAATGGAAAAATAAAATAATAAACAGTAGCAAAAATTCTCCACTTTAATTTTCACTCAAAGATAATAAAACAAAGAAAATTCAGGAAAAGAAAACACTATTTTTGGATTTTTTATGAATTTTATAAATTTTTATGAAGGTTTTTATAGTTTTAATTTTTAGGAGTTTGGTTTTGTATTTTTTAATGATTTTTGGCCTGGAGCTAAGACAAACTAAAAGACACAAAATATATTTTTTGGGGATTTTTCTGAGAAGTTTTTATATTTTTTATGGATTTTATAAGCTAGACAGTGCTGAAAATGGCTATTTTTGAATTTTTATAAATAATACAATGCAATAAAAATGGAAAATAAAAATATGCCGTGATAATATGATGCAACAGGAGCTTAATGCAATTTTTATAGATTTTTTAGAGATTTATAGATGCATGCATAAAATACTAGAAGCAAAAAGAAA
Source organism: Ottelia alismoides (assembly GCA_037367405.1). Taxonomy (NCBI): domain Eukaryota; kingdom Viridiplantae; phylum Streptophyta; class Magnoliopsida; order Alismatales; family Hydrocharitaceae; genus Ottelia; species Ottelia alismoides. The sequence continues at coordinate 771,367 of JAZKJV010004101.1, forward strand.
AATCATGTTTGCAGGGGCATTTGCGTAATATTAGGAAAGCCAAGGGGTCTAGGCGCAAATATTCCACAAAATATACACTGCAAATTAACTTTTAAGGACTAAATGTTACCCACAAAAACCGAAGGGATACAAGTACAAAAATCCCTCAAAGCACGTGTTGAGCACGCGCCTGTCGGGGTTGAAATCGCAATTACAATCAAATGTGGGAGCCTTTATGCAAAATTACCAAAAGTTATAGCAGGCCAAAATTGTTTCTGGATTACGCAACAATACAGAGAAAGCTGAGGTCCTTTCCGCAAAAGGCCCACCCACGTGAAGAGTCACGTGGGTTGACGTGGCTCGGATCAGAAACTAAATATGAGAGAAGTGCGGGCTGTTTTGCAAAAAACCAAAGATAATAAAATGGAGAAGTAACGTCTATGGACTACTTAAGAAACACAAAAAACGGCCTGGACGATCTTGCAAAAATTCCAGACCTTAGGCGCGGATGAACGGTGGTCCTTGCCCACTAAAACACGTGTCGACTGCCTGGCGTCCGATGCCCCTTCGCCTTGGAGGGCTGAGATTAGAAGCTGATCGTCGATCGGACGGTGGGGCTGCAGCAGATCCAACGGCAGCTGCTATGCGGCAAGAACAGCCCGAATCCGATGGATGCGGAACAACCGCCAAGAACGGCGACGAACCCGGGCTTGGCGAGCTTCAATCGGCCGAAGCTCGAGCGCCCCCGCACCTGCGGCTTCTCCGACACCCCTGGAAGATCCCCGCGGCTGCTCCCCAGCGATTGATGGCTTCAGTGGGTGTGGGGGAGCGGCGGTGACAACCGGCGAGCACGGAGCAGCGCCGAGCTCCAGGTGCTCACGGCCCGAGCAAAACTCGACCCCAGGAGGGGGTCCTTGAAGGCCTGGACCTGCAATGAAAACGTATAACCACAGTAGACGGTCCCAGGTCTGTTTAGGTGCAAAATAAACGTGCGGATATGGCGGTATGGACAGGAGAGGTTGGCCGGAGCTCGTGAGCTCCGGCGAGGTGGTCGAGGCGAATAATTACACTAATCAAAGCTTAAACCGCCAACTAAAAGCACAGATTGAAAGCTGAAACTAAATGCTAACTAACGGGCAAGAAAAGGGACAGAAAACACCTCGACTTGGCCGGAGCCAAGGAGATTTGGACCTCACGGCCGAGGTTGGCCGGAGATGGTGGAGACCGCTTGACAACCGCCAAATCCTACCACGAGGAGGCTGGAGGAGCTCCTGTCACCAGCTCCGGTCCAGAGCTCACCTCAAGGATGAAGAAGATCGGTCAAAAAGGGTTCAAGGTCGAATGGGGGAAATGAGGTTGGTTTTGAAACATGGTTCTGGGGCGAACTTCGAAGCGCGATCACGGGTGCGCCTTTGATCCAATCCCCGAGATAACAAGTAGGCGTGGATGACCAGTCATAGGGGAGAAAAAAGTCAGAAGAAATCTAGGCCGAACGGTGAAAGGATCGTCCTAGAAAAAAGGGAGAAGATGGTCCAAAACGCATTCTGACAACAGCAGAGAGGGGGGTCAGACAGTTGACCCGTGGTCAACTGTCCAGACCTCCTGATTGGTCCACGTGGACCAATCAGGAAAAAACCTCTAAAAAAATCATTTAAAAATAGTAAATAACATTATTTTATTTAGGTTATAAAATAAAAAGTGCTTATAAATTTATGTAGTATTTTATTATTATTTTTAATTATTTTTATGAGGTATATTTTTACAAGTTTGCATTTATACCCTTATAGGTATCTATATCTATGTATTTAAGTATTCTATTTTTATTTAGATATTTTTTAAGTTATTTATTTTTGGTTATTATTTTCTAAAATTATAAAATACTTTTATATACGCAAATATATTTTTATTTTAATTTTCGGATATATTTTATACACTTAATAAAATGAAAGTGTTATTTGTATAGGTATAGCTACATGTATTATACCTATGTATTATAATATATACATGTATTTTTATTTGTATTTTATTTATGTTTTTATTCTGATTTTATTGCACATAATTATTATAAGTATTATTTACAACATTATAAAAATATAAAATTATAAAAATAATAAATAAATAATAAATTGAATATTTTAATATGTACAAGTATACAATGAGGGTCCAAAACTCAACTTTTAAACCGTAGCTCCGCCAAATGCGAAACCACCGCCATTAAATAGCTTATTTTCCTCTATATACACTTAAAGGTCAGTACGCTGCATTTGGAGTTTTTATTTGTGAGATACGGGTCTGGGAAGTTGGCATTTTGGATTCTTATTCAGACCATAACTTTTTATCTGTACATTATTTTTCTGTGAAATCAATTTTGTATTTTTCTTAATAAAATTATCTACAACTTTCATGTACAAAGTTTCTTTATTTGATGTATAAAAAGTGGAAACAAAAATAGGTCCCAAAATGAATAAAGAATCAATAGAATATATAGGTATTTTAGCTGTATTTTTGACCTTATCTCCCCCTACTTTATTCCTTGTCGACCTATTCATCAAGATGCCTAGGTCTCGGGGTTTCGGATCATAAAATATTTACAATATTTTATTCTTTTTCTTTTCTTTTCTTTATTCTATAATTTTGGCTTTAAAAACCGCATTTTATACAATATTTACACACATATGCATAGATGCTAAAATGCATGAATTAGGCCTATTTACACGCATTTACTAGGGTTTTTAAGGCCAAAATGATAGAATAAAGATGATGAAACGTGGATTCATCAAGCTGGCAATGAAATTATCCGAGTAGAGACCCTGTCCGAGGGAACGCCCGTGGAACCGACATCTGTATCGTGTGCAAGGGTGATTGAGAATGATGAAGACTGCGATTTTCTAGCCGAGATTCAAGACACCAACCTCTTCTTGGATGATAATGAGATCCATGGACTCCTCTGTCCAGAGGAGGAAGTGGAGACCGCCGTCGAATTTCCGTATATCGATCAAGATGAGGACCTTGCTGATACACCACAAGACATTGCTGTGGGGTCGATATGCCTGCAAAACCAGGAGCCGAATTCCGAAGCATTTTTGGATGAAGAGGTAATCATTGAAGAATTTTGTCAGGATCTGAGAGAAGAGACAGAGCAGACTATGGTGGACATTGCGCAGTTGAAAGACTCACCACCTGCACTCATAGCTGAGGTCACCACTGAAGTAGCTCAGACTCCGCCAGAGCTGAAACCCTTGCCCTCCAATATGAAGTATGCCTTCCTTGCAGGAGAACCGAACAAGTATCCGGTCATCATCAATGCACATCTGACCGAAGATCAAGAATCTCGTCTGATGGAGGTTCTTGAACGCAACCGCAAGGCGATAGGCTGGCGAACCTCCGATCTCCACGGGATCAATCCGTCACTCTGTTCGCACCGCATCTTTCTGGAAGACGATTGTAGACCCTCTCGGGAACTACAAAGAAGATTAAACCCGAATCTGCGAGAGGTGGTTATGAAAGAAATCCAGAAATGGTGTGATGCGGGATTCATTTATCCCATCTCCGACAGCAAATGGGTGAGCCCTCTGCATGTAGTGCCCAAGAAATCAGGGATCACCATTGTGAAAAATGACAAAGGAGAGGAAATCGCAACCAGAGTACCGACTTCTTGGCGAGTGTGCGTAGACTACAGAAGACTCAATCTCGCCACCAAGAAGGATCATTTTCCGCTACCCTTCATCGACCAGATCTTGGAGAGATTGGCCGCGAAGGAATATTTCTGTTTCTTGGACGGTTACTCTGGATACAATCAAGTTGCTATTGCTCCTGAAGATCAAGAGAAGACCACGTTCACCTGTCCTTTTGGCACATATGCCTTCAGACGAATGCCGTTCGGGCTTTGCAACGCCCCAGCCACATTTCAGAGGTGTATGCTTGCAGTTTTTGCCGACATGGTGGGTAGCTTTCTCGAGGTCTTTATGGACGATTTTTCGGTCTATGGGGATTCGTTTGATCAATGTCTGGATTATCTAGACCGAGTCTTACGGAGGTGCTGCGAAGTGAATCTTGTGCTCTCCTGGGAGAAGAGCAATTTCATGGTGACCGAAGGAATCGTGCTGGGTCACGTTGTTTCTAAACGTGGCATGGAGGTTGACCCAGCCAAGGTGGATGTAATTTCTAAGCTGGAGCCACCTACAAATATCAAGCAAGTCCGGTCATTCTTGGGCCATGTCGGTTTTTACCGACGATTTATTAAAGATTTCAGCAAATTGGCCAGACCACTGACTGAGTTGCTCAGCAAGGACAATGAGTTCATTGTAGACGACCGTGTGCTCCTTGCCTTTAATCAGTTGAAAGAGCTCATCACACAGGCCCCTGTCCTACAGCCACCGATTTGGACTCAGCCTTTCGAGATTATGACCGATGCGTCGGATTATGCCATCGGAGTTGTACTGGGACAGAGAAAAGACAATGTACCGTTTGCAATTCACTACGCTAGCCGAACGCTCGATGAAGCTCAGCGAAACTATACTGTTACTGAAAAGGAGCTGCTAGCGGTAGTCTTTGCTTTGGAAAAGTTCAGATCTTACCTTCTTGGGTCCAAAGTTATCATTTACACTGATCACTCGGCCATTCGGTATTTACAGCAGAAGAAGGATGCCAAACCACGTCTCATCCGGTGGATCCTTCTCCTCCAGGAGTTTGACATGGAGATCAGAGATAAACCTGGGGTAAAGAATGCAGTGGCCGATCATCTGTCAAGACTTCCTGAACCAGAGTCTCCTGAGCTGAACATGCAGCCTATCACAGAGACCTTTCCAGATGAATCGATTCTGTCTGTCTCCTCACTTCCTTGGTATGCGGACATTGTGAATTATCTAGTTGCCAAGAAAATCCCACAGGACTGGCCTAAGTTGAAAATAGACAGATTTTTGTCTAAAATCCATTTCTACCAGTGGGAGGACCCGTATTTGTTTCGTGAGGGAGCAGATTGCATCTGGAGAAGGTGCATTCCTCAGGAGGAAGTTCCAAGTGTCCTCGCTTTATGTCATGATCAAGATTCTGGAGGACATCATTCAGGAAAACGGACGGCAGCGAAAGTTCTTCAAAGTGGCCTCTGGTGGCCTTCATTGTTCAAAGATGCAGATGAATACGTCAAAGGTTGCACTGACTGTCAGAAAATGGGTGGAACCATAGGAATGAGAGATACGATGCCTCTGAAGTACATTCAGATCTCAGATGTCTTTGACGCATGGGGTATCGACTTTATGGGCCCGTTTCCTAACAGTCAGGATTATGAGTATATTCTGCTTGCTGTCGATTATGTCAGTCGATGGGTGGAGGCTATCCCCGCCCGAGCCGCCGACAGTCGGACTGTCTGTCGATTCTTACGAGATCACATCATAGCACGGTTCAGGATTCCCAAGATTCTCATATCTGACAGGGGCAGTCATTTCATAAACAGAGAGGTGAAGAAGCTGACCCAAGAATTCTGCATCGAGCATCGTGTTGCTTCACCCTATCACCCGCAGTCCAATGGCTTAGCTGAATGTTCAAACAGGGAGATCAAGACAATTCTACAAAAACTTGTGCGTCCGGATCGCAAGAACTGGTCTCAGCTGCTTGATTCCGTTCTTTGGGCTTACAGAACAGCGTACAAGTCACCCTTGGGAATGTCTCCCTACCGCCTGGTGTATGGCAAGCCATGTCACCTGCCCGTGGAACTTATTCACAAATATTTATGGGCTATTAACATCTATAATTTGGACTCCAAGCAAGCAGGACAGAACAGGAAACTGGATCTGAACAGATTACTGGAATTCAGAGATTATGCATATGACAACAGCCTGATGTACAAGGAAAAGGTCAAAACATGGCATGACAAGCACATCCGCCACAAGTCCTTTGATCCAGGTCAGAAGGTATGGTTGTTCGATGCGAAATTAAAGATCTTTCCAGGCAAATTGAAGAGCAAATGGACTGGGCCGTTTTTGGTTAGGCAGGTGCGTGACAACGGAAGCGTCTTGATATCTAATCTGTCATCTGACGCACAACCTTTTGTAGTCAATGGACAGCTTCTGAAGCCATACCTTGAACATGACACATTCATGGCTGTCGTTGACTCCATTCAAGTAATATATGATAATGAGCTGAACAGCTCGAGACAGGAAGAGGAAGGCAAAGCACATCAAAACATTTTTGAATGATTTTCCTTTTCGTCTTTTCTTCTTTTCTTCTTTTCAATTTCTTTTATCTTATTCTACCGAATTGATGCCATCCCTTTCATCACTGCTACACTTAGGATGTACTCTATCCTAAGTATAGGGGGGATGTGCATCCCGAGTTGTTCATAGCCAATCTCATCTCTTTTCTTCTTTTCCTTTTCTATCTTCTGTATCTGTCAAAAAGGTGCCACCCCTTGTAGACAGTTTTCTATACTTAGGACACACTTTGTCCTAAGTATAGGGGGGTGTGCACCCCGAGTTTTTTCTATTCGTCTCGATCCTCTCCATTGTCTCCTCTTCTTGTCTATACTTAGGGATATTTTACCCTAAGTATAGGGGGAGACAATCTGAGTACGATCTGTTCATTCCCACCCTTGACCCTCCCTGCTTTGTGTACAGTCTGCTATACTTAGGATTATTTGATCCTAAGTATAGGGGGGGACGGTCAACTTCTCATTCGTTTGTTCATCCATTCCTTTATTTATATATTCTTTAGGTTTTCCTATACTCAGTACGAGTTATGTCTTCTCTTTTCTCTCTGATCTATGAGGACATAGCTCAAGCTAAGTATAGGGGGGTCGTATATACTGCGTATATACTTTAGCCATAACTCGTACTTTTGTATTTTCCTAATAATATGGCTAATAATTCTTTAAAAATTCTTGAAAATTCATTAAAAATTCCGTAATAAAAAATGTGGTTATTCCTCAAATTCTTTTTGTAATTACTGATTAATAAATCAGGTGAAAATGTTTTTTGCAAAATGTTTGAAAAAATGGTTTGAAAATTTTTGTGAACATCTATTGAAAACTATTTTGAAAATATTTTGTTACATGTTTTCAACCTGTGTAAAAATGTGTGGTTTGTAAAAATTTCTTTTTCTTTGTGTGAAATAAAAATGTTTGAAAAATGATTTGCAAATGGTTTGAAAAATGGTTGCAAAAATGATTTGAAAAACCTATATATACTGTTTTGAAAGCCTTTGCAAAATGATTTTCAAATGTTTGTAAAATGTTTGTAAAAATTATTTTGGACTATAGTTTTCAAAAATTGTGTGCAAAAGCTTGTGTCAAATAAGTTTGAGGAATATACACATCATACCAAAATCCACTATGTATATATGTATAAAATTGACCACTTACCCTTGTAAATTCTTAAAATCCACTTCTTGTATATATAAGAAGCACTCCCGTGTACATATTTTAACCTAGTTTTCAGCCAAAACTTTTTATTTTCAAAAAGCCTAAAAACATTTGCAAAATTAAAATCCAAAAACATTTGAAAAATCTTTTTGAAAAATACAGAAAAATGCATCTGCATATGCATCTTCATCATCTTTTCAAAAATCCATAAAAAGTTCAAAATCTTGAAAATTGCATCACAAAAATACTTTCTGCATGGCATTTGCATGGCATTCGCATTTTTCGGATTGAGTTTGATAGTTGAACAAGTCTAAGTAAAATCCGGAGATTGGAGCTTGATTGGACCTTAAAATCTACCTAATAACAGGAACCTTATAGGAATTGGGTTTGAGGTACTTCAGGTCTAGTTGACTTAATTCTTTGAGGATCACGAGACTTGGTTCAATGGATTCTTAACTGCCTAAGTAGAGTATTTCGGAGCACACGCACGACTCTTGTTGATAATGACCTAACTTGGACACCTGCACCTTTCCCATGGCTCAACTCAGTTGGAGTGGTGAGGGGATTGGATTTGCCGGTATGAGACGCACACAAGTGGAAACATTTGTCCTCCTCTAGGGAGGGAAGTGCACCCCAACCCGTTCAGTGATTAGGAAGTCTAAAGACAGGAGGCTGTGGGTTGCAATAAAGCTTCAAAAAAGGGATAGTCTACTGGCTCAAGAGGAAAAACTCCTTATGTAAATGCTGCTGTATATAGTATTCGAAAAAAAAAGTGTAGGCATGTATAAAAATAAAAAGCCTGCAAGTACAAAGTCAATAAGCAAGCTTGAGTTCCAAAGTCAAATATGTGAGCCTGCAGCAGGATGACTTGACTACACTGGTCTTGCATCCCGGGATAGGTAGCTACACTGGCTACCGTCCTTCTTCTCTTCACCCCCTCCTCTTGAGCTGGTTGCCACTTGAACTTAGAAGGGAATACCCCGCTCTTCGAGGATGGAGTTGCTGGATTGGGGAATCATTGGGTTGTCGTACTGGAGAAGTCAGTTTCTTTGTCATTCTAGTTGGGGAGAGCCACCATCACTTACACTGTACAAGTCAGATTCATAGTCGTAAGAGTTTGCGTTTGAATTGAGATATTTCTGACCTGGCTATTGAGGAGACTTGAGCAGAGTTCTGGGATTCTCAGGGACTGTGGGACTCCAAACACGGTTCTCAATAAGGTTCCGCCCGCACTAAAGTTCCAAAGGTCCGACTTAAGCTCCAAACTTTGATTTTGTGAGGACAAGTTTGATAATTGAATAAAATCCAAGTTCTTCTTTTTCTTTTCTTTTCTTTATTTTCTTTTGCACTTATTGCATAAGTGTTTGCTAGGGACTAGCAAAGGTAAAGTATAGGGGGATGATGAATCCACATTTCATCATCTTTATTCTATCATTTTGGCACCAAAAACCCTAGCAAATGCCTGTAAATACCCTTAAATAGAGCATTTTAGCATTCATGCATGTGCATTCAGATAGTGTCTAAAATACTGTAATTAAGGCCAAAATTATAGAATAAATAAAGAAAAGAAAAAGAATAAAATATTGTAAATATTTTATGACCCGAAACCCGAGACCTAGGCATCTTGATGAATAGGTCGACAAGGAATAAAGTAGGGGGAGATAAGGGCCAAGGTACAGATAAAATACCTATACCTTGTATTCATTCTTTATTCATTTTTGGGACCTATTTTGGTTCCACTTTTTATACATCAAATAAAGAAACTTTGTACATAAAGTTGTAGATAAATTAATAAAGAAAAATACAAAATTGATTTCACAGAAAAATAATGTACAGATAAAAAGTTATGGTCTGAATAAGAATCCAGAATGCCAAATCCAGACCCGTATCTCACAAATAAAAACTCCAAATGCAGCGTACTCACCTTTAATTGTATATAGAAGAAAATAAGCCATTTAATGGTGGTGGTTTCGCATTTGGCGGAGCTACAGTTTGAAAGTTGACTTTTGGACCCTCATTGTATACTTGTACATATTAAAATATTCAATTTATTCTTTATTTATTATTTTTACAATTTTATATTTTTATAATGTTGTAAATAATACTTATAATAATTGTGAATATTAAAATTAGAATAAAAACCTAAATAAAAACAAAAATAAAATACTTAAATAAAATACATAGATACATTACCTATATATATATATATACCTATACAAAACATACTTGTATTTTATTAAATATACAAAACATATCAGAAAAATAAAATAAAAATATATTTATGTATATAAAAGTATTTTATAATTTTATAAAATAAGAAATAAAAATAATAAAATTAAAACCACAAATAAAAATAAAAGGAATAAAATATGTAGATAATATACCTATGTAGGGGTATAATAGCAACTTGTAAAAATATAGCTCATAAAAATAAACAAAAATCACCATAAAATACTTCATAAAATTACAAATATTTTTTATTTTTATACTCAAAATTTAATTAATTCATCTGCTATTTTTAATTCATTTTATAAGGGTTTTTAGCCAAGGAATTTTCTGGTTGGTCCACGTGGACCAACCAGAGCGCTCCATTGGTTGACCTCGGTCAACTCCCTGACCGAGGTTTGTCCCTTGTCAGAGACGGGTTTGACCCGTTTTCTCTCTTTTTTCGAGGGTGCCTCGATCACCATTTGGTGATGGTTCCTTCTTGGAATCTTTTCCTCGGTCAATGGTGATTCACGCCCAAGCGATTCCTGGGCTGTGGATCACTGACCGAGGCGCTGAGCCCTCGTCTTCCACGCCTCGCCGTCAACCCTTCAAATAGGACCCCCCGACTTCAATTCGTTTTTTGATCCTTCTTCCGCCAAATCCACCCGAAAACCCCTCGCCCATAGTGTTCCTGGTGACAGCAGGAGTCGATTTGAGCCTGGGTTTGAGTCATCTGGCGTCGAATCGAAGTAGATCCAACCCTCATCGGAGCTCCGCCGCGACCTTCATCCCGACGTCTCTGGTGAGCCTCACCCCCTTCTCTTTCCCTTTTCTTGTAGCTTTATCTTAGCATAGATTAGCATAGCCGTAGTTTAGATTTCTTTAGCGTTATTCGTCGTGAATCCTCGATCCAGGCCTACGGCGGAGCTTAGCTCCGCCTCCACTTTCCGGCCACCTACATCCTTCACAGCCGCTCTGACCACCTCCATCTTCTTCCTCGTCGCTCCGTCGCTCCGCTCCACCCCTCCATCCACCTCGATCTTGCCCAGATCGAGTCATCAGAGCTCCCCTCTCCGCCGCTCGCCGGAGTTCATCGTCCGAACCACCTCTCGTCTCCTTCGCGCCATCAGAAGACACCTGCAGCTTCGCCTGGATTTTGTGCAACTAACCCTGCGGTCCGAGCCAAGGAGAAGGCTCCATCGACCCTCGAAGACCCCAGGAGCAGCTACCCAGGTCACCTCCGCCGTCCGGCCACTTCAAGCCATCTCAGGCTCGCCTGAGACCTCCTTCAGACGCGGACGTCCCCCAGGATCGTTTTGCCCTTGATCCTGGGGTCGGAGAGGCCGTGTGTCGGCCGTATTCGCCAGCCGAAGTTCGCCGGGGAGGGAGTTCTTCGTGAACCCCTCCTGCCGTTGGATCGAGGGCCCGCTCCAGACGCGTCATCAGCCGTCCGATCATCTGCGCCTCCTCGCCGTCCGATCAAGCCTTGAAGATCTAATCGCAGCCGTCCGCGACAAAGGGGTACGCACCGTCAGATACGCGCCACGTGGCCAAGTGGGACGCCATCGACCACTGGATCGCGCCCCCGTGGGTATTTTGCATTTTTAACCCACGCTTTTTGTATTTACGTTTTAGTCCAGTAACTTTTAGTTGTAGTTTAAAAGGTTTTGTAATATTTGCACGCAGACCCTCACATTATCACTATTTGCACTTCAGTCCACGCCACGTCACCTCACGTGACGGTGGCGTGTGACTTTTGGGTATTTTGCAAGCTAGGCCCAAAACTTTTGTGTATTTGCGATTTCGTCCCTGTGCGTAGGATATATAATATATTGGTGGAAATTTTGCATGCATGCCCAGCCGGTTTTCTTTAATTGCAACTATGTCCCTGCAACTGGTGTTTCACGTGAGCTGTGCGTGACTTTTGGTGGAAATTGCATCTGAGCCCCTGGATATTTCTGTAATTACATGTATACCCCTGCCAGGCCTGTGTATTGATTGGATGTTTGTTGTATTTACTTAACCTTTCTTTTTAAGTCCAAAAATTCCACAAAAATAGGGTTAAGCTCCTGTGTGCTTCTACTTTCACGTTATATTTTTAGTTTTGGATTTTATCTTATTTTCATATTTATTAAAAATTAAAAACATGCTTTTTCTTTACTGTCTAGCTTAGAAAATCCATAAAAAATACAAAAACTCTTCAGAAAAATCCCAAAAAAATTATATTTTGTTCCCTTTAGTTTGTTTTAGCTCCAGACCAAAAATCATAAAAAAATACAAAAGAAAACTCCAAAAAAATTACAAAACTCTAAAAACCTCTATAAAAATATTAAAAATTCTACAAAGCTCCTAAAAATATAAACTTTGTCTCCAAATTTTCTTTGTTTCATTATCTGTATGTGAAAATTAAAGTGGAGCATTTTTGTTACTGTTTTCCATTTTATTTCTCCATTCTAAGTTTCAGCCTAGCATTTTACTCACTGTTTGCTTTATTTTGATAATTAAAAATACCAAAAACATTCTAAAAATTACCCAAAAATCCCAAAAACAGTAAAAAAGTATAAAAAGATCAAAAAGACTTTATTTTCTAATTTTTGAATATTTTTATCTATTTATATAAATACCTTAGCTTGTCTTTTATTACATTGACCTTATTTTCCAATATTGAAAAAGAAAATAGAAAAATATAAAATATAAAATATAAAAATCAGAAAATCAAAAATCAAAATACAAAATCAGAAAATCAAAAATTAAATAAAAAAAATATAAAATCAAAAACCCACAAAAAATTCTAGATTGGCTGAGTTGCTTATTAGACCTAGGATTGGATTCTTATCTATGCTCTACACCTTTGCTTCTTGAGTTCGACCCCTACTTGCTTGCCATTGTACATCTTTAGTAGGGTATAATAAATTTTAATCCTTGCTGTTCATTCTCTGATTGATTGTGTGGGTTAATTGTTGAAGACCGAGGTGGTTTGAGCAGTCGCACCAGCGACAGTGAGTCTGACTTGTCAGATCACTATTTAGCGGCTCTCGCTTTCTCGCTTTTCACTCCCCTTCCACAATCCTCCCTCTCCACATGCTATGGGACACAATCTCCATTCCAAAGAATATTATAACCAAATAATAATATAAACAAAATGATAAGGGAGACAGAGGTACCTTCACATAGAGCAACATAATAGCAAAGGGAGTATCAGCTAGGGGTGTTTATCAAGTTCAACGAGCTGAGTTGGCCTCAACTCGGACTCGAACTCGATAGAAACCTAAGGCTCAAACTCGGGCTCGATAAGGGACGACCCCTGGATCCCCAACTCGAACTCGTCGAGTTTGAGCTGACTCACGAGCCTCTTATCGAGCCATGAGTTTCTGAGCTGTCTCACAAACCTCAAAATGAGCTGGCTTACGAGCCTCTTATAGAGTCATGAATTTCTGATCCGGCTCACGAGTCTCAAAATGAGCAGGCTCATGAACCTCTTAACGAGTCATTGTTCCATTTTATACATTAAATTATGTAAATGACATTTGTAACTTTGATTTTTTATACTCTTTTCTATAGCTTTTTGGGAAAGCAAAATGTTAACCTCTATTTTATATCAAACTCAATGTGAAAGTTTCAGTATATATGTTTTCAACTTTTTATTAGGAGGGGAAACAAGTTATCGAGTCGAGTTTCCGAGTTGAGCAACGCCCAACACGAACTTGACTCGATAAGCTAACGAGCCATAAAACCCAACTCGGGCTCGAGCTCGTTAAGGTTTCGAGCCCGGCTCGTGAGCCCTTAACGAGCTGAGCCCGAGTTGAGCTCATCGAGCTCGAGCTTTCCTGACAACCCTAGTATCAGCTAATAAGGGGAAGATAAACGGAAGAAAAATCATAGGGGTCGTGCTGCTCCTTTAAGATGAAAATTGTCGTTTCTAAATGTCTGCACTACCTGCATTCTTTCCTATCGAGAAAGGCATACTTGCTAATAATTCGCTGGATTTCATAATGGATCTGCTCAACCAGTAGGAAAATTTTAAGTAGATTGAACTGACCAATCAAGAAAGGACAAAATCATATTTAACCAATGTCCATATATTCATAGTAGTGAATAACACGACTATAAGTGAATGGGACAAGTATTCCAGTGGTATTTTGAATAAAATTGCAAAAGTACTTGGAGTTGCTGTCGGAGGAGAGGATCAGAAACTAAGAATTTAAGAGTTCAATCAAATTTGTAACTCATATCGGAACCACAATTGAAGAATGATTATCTTCATCAAGTCAAATGGTGGAAAAAAATCCATGAAAACCTGATTTGAAAAGCTTTCAAAATCCTGATGAAAATTCTGTTAATATAATAATCGTTTGGAATGTAAGCAATCCAAACTCCCGAAGACCAATTAGAGTTGTTGTCATATGGATGAAGACCAAACATTAGATGGCAAATAAAGCCAAATCTCGAGGATTTTGCAGATCCTATCTCTTCTTTACCACTTGAATCGTTAGGCCCACTATGAATGTTGATAGAAATTATTAATATTCGCAACTTGATTGCGGTTTCACTTATAATTAACAAACATGAATATCGATGTTGGTTGGCAACGATTTCTTTATGAAAAATGGTTTGCGAAGAGCTGTAGGTGGATAGAGACTAAATTTGTATTCTTTTTTGTAATGTGAGGTAAATAGATTCTTTGGGGTTCAAATTAAGTTTTTATGTATAAGACAATAAACTATATTTTTGTCTCTATATAATTTTCGTTGTATCCATACTCAATAAATGGTCTATCATTTGAAAATTTAGTATATGAGATCCCTTTTAATTTTATATTACATTTATGCCATGCTATATCGAAGATTTCTAGCGTTGACCATGCGAAAGTTAAGGGATTCATATTATACTTACACGTGTACAATTTATATTTACACTGTAGCTTTTCATATATACATTATATAAGCTATTAAACAATTAAATTTAGGCGTTCCACAATTTCAAGACCTAATGGTATAATTGAACGGGTAAATTTTGAAGGTTTACTACTATTAAAAAAATAAAAAATTAGAAGGTTTATAAACCTTAAAAAATTACTTACGGTTATGAATAATTTAGACATTCAACGTCATATCTGATGTTAAATATATATCAGTAAATATTATTCCTTGCAAAATTATTTTTATGCCTCGTATTGTCCAGCGAATGTCTTCTTTGTTTCTTTAGTCATATAGCAATGATTATACTTTGATTTTTTGTTAAAAAATTATATTAATCATTGTTAGTTTAACAACGGTTAAAAGAAAAGTTAGTGAATCGGTATTTGTCTCTGATTCATTGTTAACAATATAGTACCAAATACTATATTTACTATGAATTTAAATAATTTAACAACAAATAGTATTATTTGTTATATATTAAGGTAAGGAAAACATAGAAAGAAATATTAGATTTTTCATTGTTATATGCCAATTTTGTTATAGTGACACTACCATATAAGCATAAATAAAAAATATAGGGTGGCAAGTATAATTGGAATATTTTGCATAAGTGATGAATAGATTTTGATGTGGGATGCCTAGCGTCTGGTCTCGGAGGGCATGCGGTGTTCGATAAGTCGGATCCGACAATCGTTGTGTCGACCACTCTCATGGCTCTCAATAACCAATCCCAGCTAATATCAACAATCAACCCACGAATAATTTATAGCAATGGAAACATGTGAGATGAAATTTATTATACCTACAAAATATGTGTATAGTACACAAGTATATAGGTTGAACCACTGAGAACAATGGGGATAGATATAATTATTAGTAATCAATAATAATAATTAATAATTATTATTTTTGTACTTTTTAACCTTTTTCTAATTTTACGTGGATTTTTAATTGTATGTTAATTTTAATGAATTTTTAAGTGTTTTATATTTTCGTATATTTAAAATTTACATTTTTATTTTCTTTTTGATTTTTTAAAATAAATATAAATTAGATATAATAATAATATTATTATATTTTAGATAACTAATAAAAGATATATATAGTTTGTGTAGGGTTTTATATTTCTAAATATATATTCAAAATACAAGAAATAAAATGTTTTTGTGATTTTAATATTTTCCTCTATTTTGATAATTTTATGGAATTTCTGCTAATCTTTATATATTTTGAAATATTAAAATGTACAAAACAATGCACAGATAAATATCTGAAATAGTTCCAGTTTTAATAAATATTAATAAGTCTAAAGTTAACCTAAAACTATTTTTAGTATATATTATATAATATATAGAAAATTCACAAACAGGAAAATATATTTTTGAATTTTAAATAAAATTTACTAATTTTTACAAGATTTTTATTTTTGTGTAATTTGTAGGTTTTATATTTCATTTTTTAGTGATTTTTAGATATGTGTTAGATAATGTAATAATATAGCTAATATATTTTTGGTATTTTTGGAGATGATTTTATATTTTTATAAGATTTAATAATTAGATAGAACAAAAATACATATTTTGTATTATTAATAAATAAGAAAATTCAATAAAATACCATGCGAAAAATATATGTCATCAAGCACAATAGCATGCACTTAAATTAATTTTCCTACATTTTTTAGAGCAACAAAAGTATTTATAAAGGCAAGTATAAACAAAAATAAAAGCTACATCTTATAAGGACCTATAGTAATTAATAGAAACTTGAACTTCTTTTAATAACCAGTAAAAAAATGTAAGGGTGCATTCACAATTTGTACAATGCTTCACGTGCCCTACATGTGAGGTAGAGGGACCATTTTATAATATCTAGAATGTTTGGGCCCTTTGATGTAATTTATACAAAACTTTTACACTAAAACTTATGCTTACAGGACTATTTAAAAATTACAAAAGGCAGAGAGGTTCAGATGATATTTACCCCTTAAGGAGCTCTATCCAGTGGCAGACAAGGATCTACGTGGTGCCATATAGGGTGATCTGACGGATGTGAGTGTGCACCGCTTCGCTTTGCATCAATGGTCAGGATTAAACCTAGACCGAGGTCTTGATCCAACAGTGATGAGGTCCCGATGAAGAACATGGAAGAAGGTCTTCCTTATTGAAATTGGATCTGCCAATACTCTAACTCAAGCGATTTTCTTCGCAGTTGTATGGTTGACTACCTTTCTGGAGCTAATTGTAATTCATGGAGGTGTCAACAAGGTTCGGGCCCCATCGATAGGGGCTTGGATCTCGAGATGAGGAAGAGGACCTGGAGCTGATCTTCTTCATTTAATTCACCTCCAGATGAGGTGCTCGAGTTCTCTCTCCTACCTTAACAAAACGAGGGTATGAGGGGGAACCTCCTCGACCCAATACATAAGGGAATGGGGCGAGGGTATGTCGAGATAGAGCTCTCCGACGGAGGTGGTGGAGATAGAATCCTCTCGATTCTTATAGAACCGAGGGTGGTCAATGGTCGAGAGGATGGAGAACGTGAGGGGAAAGAAGTGGGATGGTCATGGTGGGTCGGAACAAGAAGGAAACATGATGAACAGGGCTGGAGCTTCAAGATCCAACTATTGACACGACTTCCGCGAGCGTCAGCTAATCACACACAATTAGCATCTATCACTAAAATCGAATCAGACTATAATTAAACTATAATAGATATGGCAATGAATAACGAAATAATTGTGGAGTTAAATATTATTTTATTTAACTCTACAAAATATGTGTATAGTGCAAGTATGCAGAGTGCCAAACACATGGAGTAAACGTGATAGATTGAGAAATTAAATCCGAAATTTGTCCTTTTTCTCTTATCTTTTTATTTGTTTTTTGTATGGGTTTTTATATTTTTTATGGCTTTTAAATTTTTAAATTTTTATTTTTAATTTTATTTTTTTTATTTCCTTTTTATAATTTTATAATTTTTAATTTCCTTTTCTTTTTAACATATATGAATACATATATATATGTATGACTATATAGATAATATATAGTAGTATAATTATAAATACAACTAAAAATAAAAAATAGTATAATAATTTTTTGTATTTTATATATTTTCTATTATTTTTATGATTTTTTAAGTATAAAGTCAAAAATATCCCAAAATATGGATTAAATAAATAGGTCGAATTCTTCTAGAAATTAAAAATATAAAATGAAGTTAAATTTTTCCAAAATAATTTTTAGTTAACATATATAATATAAAGAAAATTAAGAGATAGAAATAAATATTTTCTATGTATTTGGGGAATTTTTATATTTTTATAGGATTTTGAAGCTTTTTAATTTCTAGTCATTTTATTTCTTTTCTATTTTTAGATATTTTTAATCTAGAGTTACAAAATACTAAAATAGATAAAATATAATTTTTCTTTGCATTTTTTACGTTTTTTTTAAATATTTTTTGTATTTTTAATGCAAATAGGAATTAAATCATGCTATTTTTATTCTTAATAAATCGAAAATTACCTAAAATACAAAACTAAATTTATAGCGTGAAAGTGTATGCTAGAAGGCACTTAGCCCTATTTTTTATAATTTTTGGAACTTGGATGATATTTATAAAAAATTACATAACAACTACAAACATTATTGAACTAGGACAGGTATTTTTGCAATTAAAAAATTCAGGGCTTATAGTCCAAATTACCCAAATATTACATCTAATATTTAAACTTTAAGTACTAAAAGAAAAATACAAAACCTGTAAGGGTCAACTACAAAATGGTCACCTCATGTAGGATGACATGTGAAGTGAAGTAGCCAGGACCAAATAGTACTATACGAAAAGATCAGGGTTCCTTATGCAAATATTATAAAAAATTAAACTACTTAAACATTTTATAGGAACAAAATGAAAAAAAACAAAAAGGTAGGGGAAAAGATGTAAAATACCCCCTAAGGGCGTGGATCGAATGGTCGCAGGCGCCCCACTTGTCCACTTGGCAACTTCAGAACGACCGATACCCCTTCATCGATTGCGGCTGGGATTAAATCTCAAAGATGAGATCAATGATTGATGGCTCTCACATCCGACGACTGTTGCTACATCTGGAAGCTGCTCCTGATCCAACGGTCAGCGAGGTGGCTAGAGGAACTGATGAAGAACTCACCCGAGGCGAGCTTCGATCATTGCTGCATAATGCTTTGGCCATCTAGAACTTTGCTGACAGTCTCTAATCCTTTTTGCAAGCCTCCCGCAAGTGTAGATGCCCTCAAAATAGTCAGGGCCCCATCGGAGGGGAGCTGGAGGTCTTCATCACCAGGAGGTCTTCCTGGAGTATCCTTAGCCCTTAGAGGGGCTCTTCGAGTCCTGTAAAAATGTACAAAAGCACAACACATAAGGTGAAGGATCTCAGATTTTATTTGAGTGGAGTCGAGGCGAAATAGGGTAAAATGATATGCTCCGATGAGATGGTGGTGGAGGAAGCACTTATTCTTCGACCCAGAAGAAGTCGAAGGTGGTTGGGTGGTCAAGGATGCAGAGAAGGTGACAACAAAGGTGGTGAGGTTGAAAGGAGGTGGTTGGAACAAGGTAGCATAGTGAGACAATACTAGAGCTCTAGAGCTATGACAATGTTAAGATCCTAAACTAGTATAATGCAGTAAATAAAACACAAAAATAAAAGGCATAAAACAAAACCTAAAAACTAAATCTACCTACAGAGCAAGGAAAGACTGATATTAAGCAGCAGGTGCCTGCGAGATGGAGACCTCATGCCGGCGAGCAGCAGAGATGGTTAGGAACCGCCTCTACACTACCCTTCCAGGCTACAAAAAGGACGGGCGAGCATGTTGTCACCTTGCTTGAGCCCGGAGACACGATTTGAGGGGAGGAAGTGGCACAAAAGGTATTCAAATCAAAAAGGAAGGAGGAGGGTTCTTATGTACAAATGGTGATGGGGTAGCGTTCGAGGGAAGATTGCGAGCGAAGGAAGAAGATATGGAGCAACAGAAGTGCTCGACGTGAATCACAGATGTACAGATATGACAACTCATGAAGGATGCATCAGGCCTCGAGCATTGTATCACGAGGAAAAATATCGAGAAGAAGAGGGGATGAGTAGTCTAACATGCCTATAACTTGGGTCAGAGAGTTGACCCCAAGTCAACAGATGCCTATAACATGCCTATAACTTGGTTAGGATTCAAGTCATATCAACATTGTCTAAGGAAGGGTACAAGTTTTACGAGAGGTTGTGCTACCCATTAAAGTAGCGATAGAATAGTAGAAACATGCTATGTCAAGAGAGCAAAAAAGAAATACTAAAGAAGGGTCTAGGTCGTGGTTTTCACTCCCTTGGGCTCAAAATGTAAAAATCAGCGTGTCTTTGTGGTTTGATAATCTCTATGGTTTGTGAATATTTTTTAAATTGGATTGTTATTGCACAATTCACCCCCACCCGACCATGTTGGACTCATACGGCAACATCAACACTGCCATCTACATCATAATCAAGAGTAGTGGCATTAACATCACTATCTTTATCCTCATGCTTGACTGACTTGCCAAGATCATCAACTAATGCATCGACCTCACGCATAGTTGAGTCGCCACAAATTGGAACTCTACCACTCACAAAATCAGCATCATGTATAAGATAAGAATTTGGTAATACATGTAGCTGAGAAGTAGGTCTTATTAAATGTATCTACTCTAACTTCCTCTTCAGGTTGTTCAGATTAGATTCTACTTGAGAAGGAATGACGAATTCGCTCTTGAAAGATATATCACCTCGTATCTAAACTCATACATCTCTCGCCTAAATGTGGCTGGCTAGTGAGCTATCAGATGGGCGAGATCTTCTAATGTCAGGTTCTCATATTAAAGACCAAGAGACTGGACCTCTCTGATATTGAGCTGCTGCTGAGAAGAGTATGGTTGCTGAGAATGATAAGAGATCTACCTCCACTGAGTTGTCTGAAAAGGACGAAGACTGGACTGGTAATACTCTCTAGTCTGCCATGACTACACACGTGGTTGCGGTTAGAATGAAACATAACATAAATATTTTTTTCGTTCCCACTATTCATTGCTACTAATCGTTGTTTGTTATTGTAGTGGGGGTTTATAATAACGAGGAATGTCTTAAAAATCAGACCGGGCTGATTGGTTCAACCAGTTGAAATGTTAAAATAAAAATAAATATACGAAAAACAAAAACAAGGTTCTACCCGATGGTCCGATTCAGTTCAGCGAATCGGACCGCACTTGTTAAACCGGTCACTTCCATCATTTAAAATTATCCAACTTCCTGCAAACCTTTGCGTATTGCTTCGAAACCCACACACTTTTCTCTCCGATCCTTATTGGCTATCCCTAACAGCGGCTTAGATTACCTCGTTGATTGCGCGCCCCCTCTTCCCCTCATTGTGATTCATCCTCCTATCATGTGACATCGAGCTCCATCTTTCCCTGATGTCCGACGATAGTGCAACCCCATAAATGAGCATGATGCCTTTAAGACGCTCTCTAATCATGCTTAGTGGTCATCTACACGCACGACCTTGCAAGGGTTTTGTTGGACATGCGAGCCCACGGCGAGCCATTATGCAATAAATGTTATTGCAATTCACTCCTTAATCTGAAATAAAAAGTAAATAGTTTGCATAATAGGTCCCTTAGTACAATTAGGGTTATGTACCATGGCCATCTTAATGATCATACAGTTGTTGATTCAATTATTGAATCATAGAGGCTGGTGCTTAGATGAATATCTAATGAGTTAGATTGAGGACTCATCAAGCACCGTCAAATGATTATTAAGAGATGATCTCCAGCCTGAGTAGGAGATGGCAATCCTTTCTCAGTTAGGCTGATATCTGACCGACTTCTTGATGCAGGTCCTCTACATAGGAATAGAGATTCGGAGGTGTCAGATTAGTTAGGTCAAAGAGTTGACTTAACGAGATCGAGATAACCAAAGTCCTATATCATATGCTGTCATGATATAGGCACACATCCTCTGACTGGAGACAGATGTGTTACTATATGTCTGAGTATGTACATTTGGCAGACCAATAGGTTGATGGCCTAATCAAGGTCTATACACCGGCGCGCTGGTGTGCATATAAGGGTATATGAGTAATACGATCTCTCAAAGGGATCATACAGGTTCACTACTGAACCGGAAGACATGAGCTCACTCATGAGATATTGAGAAGAATCAAACTCCGTGCGCACGATCGTCTCGCTTTGGAAGCTTGACTGAATTTGTAGGTTTGATATATACTTTTGGAAAGTATATGATCAAGACCTAGGTATGATATATGCTTTTGGAAAGTATATGATCGATACCGACTCCCAATGATCGAATGAGAAACTTACTGATAAAACCCTGAAGTAGACAGTATAAAGTTGATCTAATACTTCGGGTTTATTCTGAGTCTTCCAGTATGCAGGATGTACAGGTATTAGGAATACCTGAGGGTGATGTGATCATAAACGATTGTATAACCATGACGCTTCCATTCCTAGGGAGTGATGAAACGGGTCTGGATTTTAGTGACTCCTCTCAGTAGAGAAGAAATCTCATCTTAGTCCAAATGTTGGACATTGATCTGAATGTGATTCAGATTCAATGAGAAGATTAGATTTATGGTCTTGATTTAATCAAGCATCTATGGGAGGCCCGAGATCTGGATTTGAGATATATCCATGTCACTATACGTGGAACAATACAATCCCCCTGTCCTTATCTCCAAGTATTCGCGGAGAAAGCGCATTATCCTTGAAAGAGTTCATGGATAATTCTATTGTTGATATATGTATCTGTTGAAGCAGAAAATAGAGGGTCGTACGGTTTCACAAGGCGAAACCGCAGTCGATGCGGTGACCGCTCGAAATCCCGATTCAAACAACAATTAACCCACGACAGATATATCAAGCAATGAATGTAAATGTGCGGAGTTAAAATTTATTATAACTCTACAACAAAGATGTGTATAGGTGCAAGTATTGTAGAGGTCGAACACAGGGAGCAGACAGGTAGATCGGGGCACAAGTGCTCAAAAATGTGTGTGTTGTGATCAAGTGCCTATTATGCTATTTTTTGTGGGTTTTTAATTTTATATTTTTTTTTGTTTATTTTAATTTAATTTTTAATTTTGTATTTTGATTTTTTGATTTTCTAATTTTTATATTTTATATATTATATTTTTTTTATTTTCTTTTTCAATATTGGAAAATAAAGACAAGGTAATAAAAGACAAGCTAAGGTATTTATATAAATAGATAAAAATGTTCAAAAATTAGAAAATAAAGTCTTTTTGGTCTTTTTATATTTTTCTACTGTTTTTGTGATTTTTGGATAATTTTTAGAATGATTTTGGTATTTTTAATTATCAAAATAAAGAAAACAGTAGTAAAAAGCAAGGTTGAAACTTAAAATGGAGAAATAAAATAGAAATCAGTGGCGAAAATTCCCCAACTTAATTTTCAGTGAAAGATAATGAAACCAAGAAAATTTAGGAAAAGAAAACACTATTTTTGGATTTTCTATGGATTTTATAAATTTTTATGAAGGTTTTTAGATTTTTGCAATTTTTTGGAGTTTGGTTTTATATTTTTTAATGATTTTTGGCTGGGAGTTAAAGCAAACTAAAAGACACAACATATATTTTTTTGGGATTTTTCTGGAGTGTTTTTATATTTTTTAGTGATTTTCTAATGCAAACAGTGCTGAAAATGGCTATTTTTGAATTTTTATAAATAATAAAATGCAATATTTATGGAAAATAAAAATATGGCGTGGAAGTACTATGCAACAGAGACTTAAGTTAATTTTTATGGATTTTTTAGGATTTTCTAGATGCGTGCATAAAATACAAGAAGGGCTCAACAATGCAAAGCCATATAGGGGCTTTTTCGCAATATTCAAAAAGTGCAGGGGCTGATGTGCAAAATTCTCACAAAATAATATACTAAAGCAAATAGTTTCTGAACTATTAGCAAATACACAAAATGCGAAGGATATTCCCGCAAAAATCCCAGCCCCACGTGCAGAGGCACGCGCGCTTGGGAGGGGCGACATCGCAATATGCCAAAACCGAGGGGGCACGGTTGCAAATATTACAAAAAGTACTACTGCAGATAAATGATTTTAGATCTAATATAAAATACAAAAAAACACCGGGTTAATCTCACAAAATACCCAGTAGAGAGGGGGCATCCAACGGCGCGCGATCATCCACTTAACACACGTGGCGCGTACGGGGGGGCCGATACCCCTTCGAATGTGCGGTCCAGATTAGATTGGACTTGAGAAATCGGACGGCTGAGAAGATCTTTCATCCAACGATGCCTGTAGCGCACCAAGAACACGCCGCAATCCAACGGATGCGGAGCAACCGCCAAGAACGGCGACGAACCCGGGCTTGGCGAGCTTCAATCGACCGAAGCTCGAGCGCCCCCGCACCTGCGGCTTCTCCGACACCCCTGGCAGATCCCCGCGGCCGCTCCCCAGCGATTGATGGCTCCAGCGGGTGTGGGGGGGTGGCGGTGACGGCCGGCGAGCACGGAGCAGCACCGAGCTCCAGGTGCTGCCGGTCCGGGCAAAACTCGACCCCAGGAGGGGGTCCTTGAAGACCTGGAACCTGCAAGAAACGTTAGGGGGAGTCGCGGGCAAAGTGCCGCGACCCTCCGGTGGGGTAACGACGTAGGTGATGTAAAAAAAGCGAGCTCGCCGGAGCTTGCTCCGGCGAGGGGGGAGCGAGTTGCTATGAATGAAATACGGATGAAATGAGGTGCTATATCAGGATGCTGAAGCTGCGAGGATTGAAACTAAGCCGAAGAAAACATAAAAAAATGCAAACCTCAAGCCACAACGGCGAGGTGGACCTCGCGGCCGTGGGTGGCCGGAGATGGAGTGGAGCCTCCTCCCGGCCGCCTAGCTCACTCCTTTGGGCTGGAGAAGGAGGCTGTCACCCTCCTCCCACCGGAGCTTACTCACAGGAACAAGGCTAGGGGATAGAAAGGGGTTCAAATTCGAAATGGGGTTTTGGGTGGTCTTTTGAAAGATGGTGGTCGAGGCACTTTCAACGAGGTGTATCTTGTGAATCGCAACTCCAATCTTCGAGGTAAAGGCTAGGCGTGATAGATCACATGTTGGCCTACAAATCTCGTGAAGAGACCGACCTCATTTGGTGAAAGGTTCGCCCTCCAAAAATCCGCGAAAATCAAGAAAACTCATTTCTGACAGGCAGCCCCGGTGTTGGGCAGAGAGTTGACCGAGGTCAACTCTCCTAGCCCCCTGGTTGGTCCACGTGGACCAACCAGGAAAAACCTAGGGAAAACTATTTGTAAAATCAAATTAAAATAGAAAACGATTTTATTGATTTTTTATTATAAAATAAAAAATGTTTATTATTTTATAAATTAATTTATGGTAATTTTTATTTATTTTTATGAGACATATTTTTACAAGTTTGCATTTATACCCTTATAGGTATCTATATCTATGTATTAATGTATTCTATTTTTATTTAGGTATTTTTAATTTATTTTATTTTGGTTTTTATTTTCTAAAATTAAAAAAAACTTTTATATACATAAATATATTTTTATTTTAATTTTCTGATATATTTTACACACTTAATAAAATGAAAGTGTTATTTGTATAGGTATAGATACATGTATTATACCTATGTATTATAATATATACAAGTATTTTTATTTGTATTTTATTTATGTTTTTATTCTGATTTTAATGCACATAATTATTATAAGTATTATTTACAACATTATAAAAATATAAAATTATAAAAATAATAAATAAATAATAAATTGAATATTTTAATATGTACAAGGTACAATGGGGGATCCAAAAGTCAACTTTCAAACCGTAGCTCCGCCAAACGCGAAAACACCGCCATTAAATAGCTTATTTTCTTCTATATACAATTAAAGGTGAGTACGCTGCATTTGGAGTTTTTATTTGTGAGATCCGGGTCTGGGAAGTTGGCATTCTGGATTTTTATTCAGACCATAACTTTTTGTCTGTGCGTTATTTTTCTGTGAAATCAATTTTTTATTTTTCTTTATTGTATTATCTACAACCTTCATGTACAAAGTTTCTTTATTTGATGTACAAAAAGTGGAACCAAAAATAGGTCCCAAAATAAATAAAGAATGAATAAAATGTATAGGTATTTTTTCTGTGTTTTGGCCCTTATCTCCCCCTACTTTATTCCTTGTCGACCTATTCATCAAGATGCCTAGGTCTCGGGGTTTCGGGTCATAAAATATTTACAATATTTTATTCTTTTTCTTTTCTTTTCTTTATTCTATAATTTTGGCTATAAAAACCGCATTTTATACAATATTTGCACACATATGCATGAATGCTAAAATGCCTATATTAAGCCTATTTACACGCATTTACTAGGGTTTTTAAGGCCAAAATGATAGAATAAAGATGATGAAACGTGGATTCATCATCCCCCTATACTTGCCTTTGCTAGTCCCTAGCAAACACTTATGCAATAAGTGCAGAAAAGAAAAACAAAGAAAAGAAAAAGAAGAAAGGTGGACTAAATTTAATTATCAAACTTGTCTTCACAAAATCAAAGTTTGGGGCTCAAGTCGGACCTTTGGAATTTTAGTGCGGGCGGAACCTTAATGAGAACCGAATTTGAAATCCGACAGTCCTTGAGAATCTCACACTCTGTCCAAGTCTCCTCGATAGCCAGGTCAGAAATATCTCAATTCATACGCAAACTCTTACGACTATGAATCTGACTTGTACAGTGTAAGTGATGGTGGCTCTCCCCAACTAGAATGACAAAGAAACTGACTTCTCCAGTATGACAACCCAATGATTCCCCAATCCAGCAACTCCATCCTCGAGGAGCGGGGTATTCCCTTCTAAGTTCAAGTGGCAACCAGCTCAAGAGGAGGGGGTGAAGAGAAGAATGGACGGTAGCCAGTGTAGCTACCTATCCTTGGATGCAAGACCAGTGTAGTCAAGTCATCCTGCTGCAGGCTCACATGATATGACTTTGGAACTCAAGCTTGCTTATTGACTTTACAACATATGTACATACTTTGCAGGCTTTTTATTTTTGTACATGCCTGAACCTTTTTTTTTTGAAATACTATTCACAGCAACATTTACATAAGGAGTTTTTCCTCTTGATCCAGTAGACTATCCCTCTTTTGAAGCTTTATCGCAACCCACAGTCTCCTGTCTTTAGACTTCCTAATCACTGGACGGGTTAGGGTGCACTTCCCTCCCTAGAGGAGGACAAGTGTTTCCACTTGTGTGCGTCTCATACCGGCAAATCCAATCCCCTCACCACTCCAACTGAGTTGAGCCATGTGAAAGGTGCCGATGTCCAAGTTAGGTCATTATCAACAAGAATCGTGCGTGTGCTCCGAAATACTCTACTTAGGCAGTCAAGAATCCATTGAACCAAGTCTCGTGATCCTCAAAGAATTAAGTCAACTAGACCTGAAGTACCTCAAACCCAGTTCCTATAAGGTTCCTGTTATTAGGTAGATTTGAAGGTCCAATCAAGCTCCAATCTTCGGATTTTACTTAGACTTGCTCAACTATCAAACTCAATCCGAAAAATGTGAATGCCATGCAATGCAATGCAGAAAATATTTTTGTGATGCAATTTTCAAGATTTTGAACTTTTTATGGATTTTTGAAAAGATGATGCATGCATATGCAGATGCATTTTTTGTATTTTTCAAAAAGATTTTTCAAATGTTTTTGGATTTTAATTTTTGCAAATGTTTTTGGGCTTTTTGAAAACAAAAAGGTTTTGGCTGAAAAATAGGTTAAAATATGTACACGGGAGTGCTTCTTTATATACAAGAAGTGGATTTTAGAATTTACAGGGTAAGTGGTCAATTTTATACATATAGATATATATAGTGGATTTTGGTATGATGTGTATATTCCTCAAACTTATTTGACACAAGCTTTTCAAACAATTTTTGAAAACTATAGTCCAAAATAGTTTTTACAATCATTTTTGCAATCATTTACACACATTTGAAAATCATTTTGCAAAGGCTTTCAAAACAGTATAGATAGATTTTTCAAATATTTTTGCAACCATTTTTCAAACCATTTGCAAATCATTTTTCAAACATTTTATTTCACACAAAGAAAATAAGTTTTTACAAACCACACATTTTCACACAGGTTGAAAACATGTAACAAAATATTTTCAAAATAGTTTTCAATAGATGTTCACAAAGTTTTTCAAACTATTTTTCAAACATTTTGCAAAAAACATTTTCACCTGATTTATTAATCAGTAAATACAAAAAGAATTTGAGGAATAACCACATCTTTTGATTAAAGAATTATTAATGAATTGTAAAGAATTTTTAAAGAATTATTAGCCATATTATTAGGAAAATACGAAAGTACGAGTTATGGCTAAAGTATATACGCATTATATACGACCCCCCTATACTTAGCTTGAGCTATGTCCTCATAGATCAGAGAGAAAAGAGAAGACATAACTCGTACTGAGTATAGGAAAATCTAAAGAATAAATAGATAAAGGAATGGATGAACAAACGAATGAGAAGTTGACCGTCCCCCCTATACTTAGGATCAAATAATCCTAAGTATAGCAGACTGTACACAACGCAGGGAGGGTCAAGGGTGGGAATGAACATATCGTACTCAGATTGTCTCCCCCTATACTTAGGGTAAGATATCCCTAAGTATAGACAAGAAGAGGAGACAATGGAGAGGATCGACAAGAATAGAAGAAACTTGGGGTGCACACCCCCCTATACTTAGGACAAAGTGCGTCCTAAGTATAGAAAACTGTCTACAAGGGGTGGCACCTTTTTGATAGATACAGAAGATAGAAAAGGAAAAGAAGAAAAGAAGAAAAGAAGAAAAAGAGATGAAGATAGAAGAAGAGATCGTGAGGATGTACACGTCACTCCCCCTATACTTAGGGTAAAAGAAGCCCTAAGTATAGGAAACAACATGAGTGATCAGACGGAACGATGAATGAACACTTGGCTCGTCCACCCCCCTATACTTAGGACAAAGTACGTCCTAAGCAAGGCAGACACGAGAATGGGTGGACGAGTAAAAATGGGAGATAGGAAGATAGAGATGAATGAAAAAGGATATACAACAGAGGTGGATGTACACATGATCAAGAAGGTAGAAAGCGAACCTTCTTGCGGGACCGCTGAGGAATAGATCTAGTGTGGTGCAGGTCGACATCGGGGTCCACAGTGGACGGAATCTGATCAGGGTCGACAGAGTGTAAGTCCTCAGTGGCCCTAGGGTGTGAAGGCACAGACTGGGTAGTGGAAGAAGTACGGCTCGGTCCGGCCTTGGGAGTCTCGCTGATATCAAAGTGGAATGGGACGAACTCATCATCATCGGAAGTAGTGTACTCAGAGTCGTCCTGCGAGGAGTCATCCAGGTCAAAACCAAAAGGCACGAACTCATCGGTGGAAGTAGTCGAACTCTGGTCGTCCTCTATAATTTCAACTGGATCATCTTTCTCATCAAAAGGCCCGAATCTCTGAAGAAATGCAACAAAATCAAATTCGGCCTTAGTCTCATCAGTATCTACATGGGCAGGAGCGGACTCATCAGTGGAAGTAGTCAAAGCATGTCCATCCTGTATAGTCTCTAAATCTGCCCTCCGCTCAATGGTGTCAATCGTGTAAATCCCGCGGATATCATCAACACATCGCCAATCACAGGAAGCGGAAACACCAAGGTCTATGCTTTCCGAGCTTTCCTCCTTGGAGAGGAATTCTCGGGTCTCATCATCGGTCATGAAGAAGGTCTCTCTGATATCCTCATATAGATCATAGTCCTCGGGGTCAGCCAAGATAGGTGAAGTCACATCAGGTGCAGGTCTCTGGTTGGCAATAGGTGCGGTGATCAATGCTTCGCTCTCGTCAACAGGACGGAAGCGAATCTCTCCTGATCCGTAATCAATAACGACCCTCACAGAGGTGAGGAATGGTCGTCCCAGGATGATTGGAGAGTGCTCCCCTGTGGAGGTCTCCATGGGCAATACGACAAAATCGACAGTGTATCTCGTGCCCTGAATCGAAATGACAGCGTTTTCAAGGATACCCTTCGGCCTCTTAATTGATCCATCAGCAAATTGTACGATCATCCTGGTCTTCTTGAGAGGCCTTAGGTGAAGAGACTGTACCAGCGAGAAGGGTATGATGCTAATAGAAGCACCGCCGTCTAGGAGAGTGCGATCACATGTGTGGTCAGAGATGGTGCAGCTAATGAAAGGTGTGGCAGTGTTCCTCTTCTTAGGAATGGGACGGTGTGTGATGGCGTGGGCAGTGGCCATGGTCAAGATATGACGCTCAGATCTGCTCCTCCGCTTTCTCTTCTTGGGAAGAGGAGCAGATAAATCGGTCATGGCCCGCTGAAGTGGGGCACGGATAATCTCATGTATGGTGGCCACCACTTCGGGTTCAGTCAGCATTTTTTTGAATTTTTGGACCTCCTCCATACAAGGGAGGAGGTCAGAATCAGCATATACACAAGGAATGCCAAGAGCAGTCTGTACACCGGCATCCTCGGGGTCAAAGGTGGGACCGGGTGTGAATGCATGTGTGGTCCAGGGGTCTGGCAAGTGGTACCTCTCCTCACAGACTGGCTCGATCATGTGTCTCCCGAACTCTTTTTGTATTTTCAAATTTTTCTCATTTTTTTGTAATTTTGGTGATTGCAAGCTCTCATGGAAATCCTCGAGTGAACCCATATCATCAAATGGTGGAATATCATGGTCGCTCTTATTGGTACTAGTGAGGTGGTCAATCCTTTGTCTCATATGATCCATCATTTGGGTCAAGTGCTCAAGGGTGGACTCCATGAAAGGTGACTCCAACAGCTCGGCCTCGGGTGGATGTGAAGGTGGATAATACGGAAGTGGAGGTGGGTGTGGGTAGAAATCCGAGGGCTGATACTGTGGCTGAGGCGGATATGTACAAAAGTCAGGAGCAAAGTCCTCCTGGAAAAAAGGAGATGGACCGGCTGGAGTGAACGAGTGATCCGCAGAGTCCGGATAGAATACGCTCCAGTCGGCCATCTCGAAACAAAAGAAAATGATCGGGAGAGCACGATGGTCAAGTCAAGAGAAGTGAGAAGAAAGGCGCAAGTGCACAACGGCGATCTAGGACACACACAAAACAATCACAAGCAAAAATGAAAACAAGTCAAACCCTCAATTCACCTACTCAACTCGGTGAAGACCACAAATGCGGTCTTTTTATCTTGTCTGTTTTAGAGTTAGGTGAGAAGTCCAAAATTGCGCAAACACTTAGGGGGCTGAATGGGATTTTGGGCTCTAACCTTAGTGTGTGCGCGAGCAAATAAAACGAAGATAATGAGGGGATTACTCGCCCCAATACAAGATTTTCTTTTTGATCGATTTTAGGGTCAAGTAATATTAGCAGTCCCAATTTTATTGATTATCACTTTTTTTTGGATTTTTAATAAAAATGCACGATCCTATCGGGGATTCAATTCCTTTAAGATCCTAGGTTGGCAAAATCAGAGGTAGAGAGGCGGAAAAGCAATGCAAGCGATCAAAACGATGATGGATGCTAAAGCGTAAATGCTCACCTTGCCTCCAGCACTCTACATGCAAGGATGCTCAACAGAATTGAAACCTATCTATATGCAAATGCAAAAGCCGATGAGATCGCCCTAAGTTTCAGAAATTGCTATTAGCGGGAAGCACCACAAGTTGACCGCCAATCCTCAACCCTAGAGTCCGGTCTAGGCTCACCCCTCCTCTGCTCAACAAATTGAGGGTAGGAGAAAGCGCTTTGCGGGGAGAGCTCGCGGCGCGACGGATTGAAGGTGATGATCAACTGTTTAAATTTGACTAAGTCCAAACGCGACTATAGGTACATGCAATGTTGATTAAGGTGTTTGGACCTAATGCTACGCAAGCAATCCTAAAACTAAGGGCTCAATCACACAAAAGAAATAAAATCAAAACCGAGAAAACAAAATAAAAAAATGCGATGAAAAAGCCGACAAAAACGTGGCGAGCCCCCAAGTGAACAATCACTTGGAAATTAGGCTCGAAAGAGTCCAAGTCCGGGGGTACCTGTATTATTACAAATAAAGTGATCTCTCTCTCACAAAAATTACAAAAATAAATGCAGGAAATAAATTCTACAACTAAAGTAGAGCTTGGTCTTCAAAATTTCTTCTCGTCTTCTCGATGCTCGGTTGGCAGATGCCGGCTTCACGTGGGTGCGTTGGCGCCTAGGGTGGAGCGCCTCCCTCGATCCGCGGTTCCTCGCACAAAGTCAACAAAAGAGAAGGTTAGACAGCTCAAGAGATATATCAAAAATAAAGAAAATAAAATAGCGAAAAATAAAAGCCGCGAAATAGACAATAAATCACAAACACAAACAAGACCCGAACTAAGCGCTGTTGCTCCCCGGCAACGGCGCCATTTGTTGAAGCAGAAAATAGAGGGTCGTACGGTTTCACAAGGCGAAACCGCAGTCGATGCGGTGACCGCTCGAAATCCCGATTCAAACAACAATTAACCCACGACAGATATATCAAGCAATGAATGTAAATGTGCGGAGTTAAAATTTATTATAACTCTACAACAAAGATGTGTATAGGTGCAAGTATTGTAGAGGTCGAACACAGGGAGCAGACAGGTAGATCGGGGCACAAGTGCTCAAAAATGTGTGTGTTGTGATCAAGTGCCTATTATGCTATTTTTTGTGGGTATTTAATTTTATATTTTTTTTTGTTTATTTTAATTTAATTTTTAATTTTGTATTTTGATTTTTTGATTTTCTAATTTTTATATTTTATATATTATATTTTTTTATTTTCTTTTTCAATATTGGAAAATAAAGACAAGGTAATAAAAGACAAGCTAAGGTATTTATATAAATAGATAAAAATGTTCAAAAATTAGAAAATAAAGTCTTTTTGGTCTTTTTATATTTTTCTACTGTTTTTGTGATTTTTGGATAATTTTTAGAATGATTTTGGTATTTTTAATTATCAAAATAAAGAAAACAGTAGTAAAAAGCAAGGTTGAAACTTAAAATGGAGAAATAAAATAGAAATCAGTGGCAAAAATTCCCCAACTTAATTTTCAATGAAAGAGAATGAAACCAAGAAAATTTAGGAAAAGAAAACACTATTTTTGAATTTTTTATGGATTTTATAAATTTTTATGAAGGTTTTTAGATTTTTGCAATTTTTTGGAGTTTGGTTTTATATTTTTTAATGATTTTTGGCTGGGAGTTAAAGCAAACTAAAAGACACAACATATATTTTTTTGGGATTTTTCTGGAGTGTTTTTATATTTTTTAGTGATTTTCTAATGCAAACAGTGCTGAAAATGGCTATTTTTGAATTTTTATAAATAATAAAATGCAATATTTATGGAAAATAAAAATATGGCGTGGAAGTACTATGCAACAGAGACTTAAGTTAATTTTTATGGATTTTTTAGGATTTTCTAGATGCGTGCATAAAATACAAGAAGGGCTCAACAATGCAAAGCCATATAGGGGCTTTTTCGCAATATTCAAAAAGTGCAGGGGCTGATGTGCAAAATTCTCACAAAATAATATACTAAAGCAAATAGTTTCTGAACTATTAGCAAATACACAAAATGCGAAGGATATTCCCGCAAAAATCCCAGCCCCACGTGCAGAGGCACGCGCGCCTGGGAGGGGCGACTTCGCAATATGCCAAAACCGAGGGGGCACGGTTGCAAATATTACAAAAAGTACTGCTGCAGATAAATGATTTTAGATCTAATATAAAATACAAAAAAACACCGGGTTAATCTCACAAAATACCCAGTAGAGAGGGGGCATCCAACGGCGCGCGATCATCCACTTAACACACGTGGCGCGTACGGGGGGGCCGATACCCCTTCGAATGTGCGGTCCAGATTAGATTGGACTTGAGAAATCGGACGGCTGAGAAGATCTTTCATCCAACGACGCCTGTAGCGCACCAAGAACACGCCGCAATCCAACGGATGCGGAGCAACCGCCAAGAACGGCGACGAACCCGGGCTTGGCGAGCTTCAATCGACCGAAGCTCGAGCGCCCCCGCACCTGCGGCTTCTCCGACACCCCTGGCAGATCCCCGCGGCCGCTCCCCAGCGATTGATGGCTCCAGCGGGTGTGGGGGGGCGGCGGTGACGGCCGGCGAGCACGGAGCAGCACCGAGCTCCAGGTGCTGCCGGTCCGAGCAAAACTCGACCCCAGGAGGGGGTCCTTGAAGACCTGGAACCTGCAAGAAACGTTAGGGGGAGTCGCGGGCAAAGTGCCGCGACCCTCCGGTGGGGTAACGACGTAGGTGATGTTAAAAAAGCGAGCTCGCCGGAGCTTGCTCCGGCGAGGGGGGAGCGAGTTGCTATGAATGAAATACGGATGAAATGAGGTGCTATATCAGGATGCTGAAGCTGCAAGGATTGAAACTAAGCCGAAGAAAACATAAAAAAATGCAAACCTCAAGCCACAACGGCGAGGTGGACCTCGCGGCCGTGGGTGGCCGGAGATGGAGTGGAGCCTCCTCCCGGCCGCCTAGCTCACTCCTTTGGGCTGGAGAAGGAGGCTGTCACCCTCCTCCCACCGGAGCTTACTCACAGGAACAAGGCTAGGGGATAGAAAGGGGTTCAAATTCGAAATGGGGTTTTGGGTGGTCTTTTGAAAGATGGTGGTCGAGGCACTTTCAACGAGGTGTATCTTGCGAATCGCAACTCCAATCTTCGAGGTAAAGGCTAGGCGTGATAGATCACATGTTGGCCTACAAATCTCGTGAAGAGACCGACCTCATTTGGTGAAAGGATCGCCCTCCAAAAATCCGCGAAAATCAAGAAAACTCATTTCTCACAGGCAGCCCAGGTGTTGGGCAGAGAGTTGACCGAGGTCAACTCTCCTAGCCCCCTGGTTGGTCCACGTGGACCAACCAGGAAAAACCTAGGGAAAAATATTTGTAAAATCAAATTAAAATAGAAAACGATTTTATTGATTTTTTATTATAAAATAAAAAATGTTTATTATTTTATAAATTAATTTATGGTGATTTTTATTTATTTTTATGAGACATATTTTTACAAGTTTGCATTTATACCCTTATAGGTATCTATATCTATGTATTAATGTATTCTATTTTTATTTAGGTATTTTTAATTTATTTTATTTTGGTTTTTATTTTCTAAAATTAAAAAAAACTTTTATATACACAAATATATTTTTATTTTAATTTTCTGATATATTTTACACACTTAATAAAATGAAAGTGTTATTTGTATAGGTATAGATACATGTATTATACCTATGTATTATAATATATACAAGTATTTTTATTTGTATTTTATTTATGTTTTTATTCTGATTTTAATGCACATAATTATTATAAGTATTATTTACAACATTATAAAAATATAAAATTATAAAAATAATAAATAAATAATAAATTGAATATTTTAATATGTACAAGGTACAATGGGGGGTCCAAAAGTCAACTTTCAAACCATAGCTCCGCCAAACGCGAAAACACCGCCATTAAATAGCTTATTTTCTTCTATATACAATTAAAGGTGAGTACGCTGCATTTGGAGTTTTTATTTGTGACATCCGGGTCTGGGAAGTTGGCATTCTGGATTTTTATTCAGACCATAACTTTTTGTCTGTGCATTATTTTTCTGTGAAATCAATTTTGTATTTTTCTTTATTATATTATCTACAACTTTTATGTAAAAAGTTTCTTTATTTGATGTACAAAAAGTGGAACCAAAAATAGGTCCCAAAATAAATAAAGAATGAATAAAATGTATAGGTATTTTTTCTGTGTTTTGGCCCTTATCTCCCCCTACTTTATTCCTTGTCGACCTATTCATCAATATGCCTAGGTCTCGGGGTTTCGGGTCATAAAATATTTACAATATTTTATTCTTTTTCTTTTCTTTTCTTTATTCTATAATTTTGGCTATAAAAACCACATTTTATACAATATTTGCACACATATGCATGAATGCTAAAATGCCTATATTAAGCCTATTTACACGCATTTACTAGGGTTTTTAAGGCCAAAATGATAGAATAAAGATGATGAAACGTGGATTCATCAGTATCCGAGCAATGAGAAAATGGATAATTAAATGTGATTTAATTATCATGAATAATATGAATTTGATTCATATTATAAGGAGAGTTATCTTAGATAATTAAATGTGATTTGATTATCAAAGATGTAAATAATATGAATGTGATTCATATTATTTGAGCACATGAGAATAAGTTATCCAATATAATTAAATGTGATTTAATTGTTATGGATAAGAATAATATGGATAGTAATATCCAATTATTCATAATATATTATAAATGTGATTTATAATGTATTGGAGAGAGTTAAATATAATTTATATTAGTAGATTAATTATTAATGTGTATTGGATACACATTGTCTAATTAATTGAAAATATAAATTACATTTTGTTTTGGGTTGTGAATGTGATTCACAAATTTCCAATGGCATGATTGCAATGTTCACAAAATAAATTGGATTTATTTTTGTGAAATAATTTTCAACAAAAGTTGTTGAGAGATATTAGAGAGAATTATGAGATAATACAATCTCATATAATAGGAGAGGCATCCACCTTCCATATAGGAAGAGTGGACGGCCACAATTCCCACAAGGAATGTGGTGGCCGTCCACCCCTCTTATGGAAGGAGGCTTGCCTCCTTTCCTATTTCTCTAATTGAGATTGATTTAATATAAATCAAATTATATTCTACATATATTTGATTTTTATTAAATTAATTGTTGTTGGTTTTTACCAACATAAATCTTAGCCATTGAAAGAAACACAATCAATGAGAACCATTGGATTTGTGTTGTCCCATGGATTGAGATCCATGGATCCCAAAACCCTATAAATAGAGAGGCATACCCATGCTCTCTCTTTACACATAATGCTTGGGAAGCATCTCTCTCTCCCTCTCTCTTTCTCTCTAGAGGTCAGCCCTCTCTCTCCCTCTCATGGCCGTCCACCATGAATGCCATGGAGAGGTTCTCCATCACCGCGGCATCGTCGTTATGCTGCCCGTTCTTCTGCTCGTGGATCTCCGTCTTCTTCGGTGCGCCTCGCTCGTGAAGAAGACGTTGGATCTCGTGTGTCGAGATCAGGAGATCCTCTGCTTGGATCATCAACATGGATTGCGAGAAGCACGCGGTTCATCCCCGCGCTCGCAAGCGTCTCCTCCGTCGGATCGGACTTGAGACAGGAGGTCTCTTCGTTTAGAGACTTGATCGCAACCACGCTTCAAGAGGTAATCCTAATTACTTGTTTGTGGTTTAGACGAAACGATCCGAGAAGTGTTCTTGGATCATGTGGTTTCGTCGTATAAAATTTTTTAAATTCCGCTGCATCGAGCAACTAGTCCGACTAGTCGCTCCTTGTTGTATTCGATACGACGAACAGGCTTCCGTGATGTGCTTGTGGATCAAACCATATCCTTCAAGTGGTATCAGAGCCTTAGGTCGACGGTTTCGAATAGTGATTCGTTAACCAAGGACGACTTGGGTTCGTTAAGGTCGCGAAAGTTTTTTATCGCATTTGATTTCGCAGATCTGTTTAGTGTAATTTTTCGGCCAAGTTTAAATTGTTTAAACACGAAAATAGCACTTTTATTTTGTTCCCCATTAAATAAGGAAACCATAGGATCTGAGTTTGCGTAAATCGGATTTCGTATGCTCGAGATATGGTTGTTTTAATGAACATGTATGCACTGTTGCGGGAACTGTGAATCTGAACGTGATTAAAATGTTAATTACTGTTTAGACTTGCCTCGAAATGCGTGAAACATCACTTAGGTTCTGTCCAAAATCAAATTAGCAAAATTTAGAAATTGACTTTGCTTAATTTGGATTTAATATGATTGAGATATGCCAATTTTAGTAAGTAGGGGTCACTGCTGAAATTGCTTTCCTAATCTAGAACCAAGTGATTGTCAATTAGTGAAATTAATTGTTAATTTCGTGAAATAATCTTGAAAAATATTTGTGAAATATTGAAACATGATTATTTGCCTAATTGACTTGGCCCCAACCAATTAGTTGATTAGATTTGATCTAAACCATAATTGGAATTACAATCATCAAACTTCTTGCTTGAATAGGACTTGGGAATTTGCCTAGCAAATTTTCTTAAAATCAAAATTGTTTTGATTACTATATGGTATAATTTCGGTTGAAGAACCGATGATCATCTCAAGTACGAAATAATCAATTTGGCATTATCCTTTCCCGAGGTGGATATGGTGTCTAGTCGGGGATCGCTGGGTCAGCGGGTTGCAACGTATGTGGTCCGCCCCACTCCCGCCGATACTGGCCATGACAGCGGGTAGGGCCGGGATAATGTCCGAGGGATTATGATGTACCTTTCTAATTATTAAAATACGAATTAATACGTACTTTGAGAATAATGCCATATATATATATATATTCAAGCATAAAATTAAGTTTGATTGATTGAATTGGATTGATAATTAATTTAATATGATTAAGTTAATTATGTCCAATTAAGAATACTCTAATATGATTAGAGTTAATAATTCCCTTAGAAGAATTAATTATATGAATGTGATTCATAGTAATTACTTAAATTTGAATAAGAGGTGGAGGATCACATAAGTGACATCCATGGTCTCCCGTCAAGGCGAAGGGTTTCCGTCGCCAGGGATTGTATATAGGAGACGCCTGTACGAAGTGACAGCTCCTATATGCAAGCGCATCTGGATCGGACTCTTTGCTTCTTGAAAGAGTAAGGCCGTATGCGTAGTGACCCCAATATCGGATCCTCATATTATTGGGGCGATATTGGATTGCGCATAGCGAGTTCTATTCCTGTTGACGGTTGGTTCAATTAACGACGGGTCAACATCACCTTAGGGGTGGTGGGCCCAGGTGTTAAAGACCGAATAGGGAAATGCAAGTTGGACTTGCAAGGCGGAATGTGTTCTCGCTTCTCTTTATTGGAGTTGCAGTTTCTCATATTATTGGGATGTAACAAAGATAAAGAGGAGATCCCAGATCTTGCTGAGATATAATGGTAAGTATATCTCTTACATTGAAAGTGATTAAGGGAATGGACTTTCAGTGTCTTTGACAAGGCAAGACAACTTTGATATAAAAACTCCTAAATCAAAGTATAATATGTGTATATATATAAATATATACCCTTATGCAAATTACTTATTTCAGATAATACTTCATTAAATCCACTCAATGTTATACACATTAATAACCAGTAGAATATCATGGATTGACCCTTGATCCAGATATTGTACTTGCGATTGGACACATAATGTATGTGGTTGCAATGTGCAAGTTTCCTCATAATAATGAGAAGTGATAATTAAATAAGACAATAGGACTAAAACCCTAGGGTTTGTATGTCTCTATAAGTCTTGATCTTATCGAATGTACTTTTGAAATGACATGTCGATGATGATTGTAATTATGAAATTAATCCTTATAAAATCAATAAAGATATTCTGTCGTACATATGTGCTCTTGACATTTAATCATGAATGACATGGTTCTCTACATCATGTAGAATGGTAGCTCTATTAGAGATAATGTATTCAAATTGTTTGAATACCTACCTGAATCGATGCTTCAAAGAGTTTAGATGGATGTAGATGATGAGTGTCATCATTCTACTGTCTATACTCTAGTCATTCATGAAGCTTCATAATATTCATGTTATATGAACTTAAATGAAGCTTGTATCAATGTTGAAATACTCTTATATTGAAATTTTTGATTTTAACATAAGAGATCCTTAGTCTTAAGTAATGGTTGCTTATAGATAAAGGGAGCGCAGTGGAAGCATGGGTTGGACCCAAGTAAGAAATATAACTTCCACATGACATTCAAAGAGTTGAATGAATGCCAATACTGCAATAAGTTGATGTGTTGATAGTATGACTATCAAATCTATCTAGAATCCTTAGAGAAGGAATCAGATAGTGCATCAGATTAATCTACATATATTCATTGATATGGACTTACTTATTTGATAAGATAAAGTCTAATAATTGTATCTCAATTTTCTAATGACACTTGCAATTGGTTGCATATGTATTAGAAATTTGATCTTAAGGTTTATTGGTCATCCATGCTGAAAGTGATGCAAGTGTTGCAATAATTCCATGAGATCAATA
This sequence comes from Ottelia alismoides, assembly GCA_037367405.1. NCBI lineage: Eukaryota > Viridiplantae > Streptophyta > Magnoliopsida > Alismatales > Hydrocharitaceae > Ottelia > Ottelia alismoides. The sequence continues at coordinate 811,096 of JAZKJV010004101.1, forward strand.
GACTTCATATTTTCAGTGGGAGCCCTTAGTCTTAGAGAATGTCTCTATGACCTAGATATTGGAATACACTCATTGTTTATTTCTAATTGTTGGATATAAACATGAATTCTGTAATAAATCTATCATAAAGAGTTATGATGGAGATATTTCAGATAGTAATCTCAAATCTAGTGGACTCCATTAAATTAGAAAATTAATGAATGGTTCATTAAATTTTTTAATACTGAGAATTAAAAAGATCAATAAGAGGATAAAGATCATTTGATAATGATCTGACATCAAATTTTGGACATATGTCTGTTGATGAGATCAATGGACTAGTAAGACATGAAACTTTAGATTGTCTGAAGATTCAAATCTCACATACTTGAGAATATTGTATTCAAAGTAAAATGTCCAATACACCCTTCCTTGGGAAAGGTGTAAGATGTCAAGGTATTAAGGATCTCATACATATTGATGTATGCAGATCATCTATATCATAGTAAACATTATGGATATGTGATATCTGTTAATGATTATGTATGATATGAGATTTCTTCTCTTCACTTAGAGAACTTTGAAATGTTCAAAGATTTCATAATTTTGGTTTAGAACCAAAGTTTGAAGGAAGATAAATGAATTTGATCTAACCAAGGTGGCATATACCTATTAGATGAATTCAAGAAATACCTTATGGAGATATGAATATCATTCCTGTCTCAATCCTCCTAATGAACCTTAACTCAAAGGAGTTGTAGGGAGATACAATTGATCATGTGTGACATGATTAATCCTAGCATAATTATCTCTTAAGTTTTCCAAGGTATATATGTAGTAGAGACTACATTATATACTTAATAAGGTTCCATGCATGTAAGCTGGAATCTAACACTAGAGAGTGATACTTCATTAGGAAAATAAAGGATGGTATTGGATACCTACTTTATGACCTTGAGATTCTTAAAAGATCTCATCTTTGAGAATATGATTCTTATAGGATGACTCTCTTGAGAATCAAGATGAAAATGAAGTAAAGGAACTCATTTAATCTTGAAAAGATAATGAGGCTCCTGAAATCGGAAACTAATATAGATAATTAAAGATGAAACATTAATACCTCTTCAAATAAGTTTGAGGTTGGATTCCATGTGTCAGTTAAATCTGAAAATGATCGGACTTCATGTGATGAAGCTCCTGAGGATCATGACATGGAAAGATGGATGTTAGCAATAAAAGTCTAATGTAAACTTCATATACAAGTGTTGTATATGGACCCTCGAGGATCCACCTATATGGGTCAGACCCATTAAGATGTAAATGGATCTTCAAGAGAAAGAGGGAACCTGATGAGAAGGTATAGACCTTCAGAGCACGGTTCGTAGCCATGAGCTACACACCGAAGAGAAGGCATCACTTGCGATAAGGCTTGCTCTCCAGTGACCTTGCTTTAACCCGTCAGAATATTGCTAACTATAGCTACACAACTTGTCTATAACATCTTTATGATGTGAGTCAAGATTGCATTCCTCTATGAATACCTCTCTGAGGATATTCATATGAAGTAGCCCCAGGGCTTCATGGTTGAGGAAAGCAAGGTGTGCTAGCTGAAGAACTCCATCTTTGGACTCCAATAAGTTTCTTGTAGTTGGAACATAAGATTTGATGAAATTATAAATCATGTGAAGCTTGGTGGGAGTGCCATTGTGTTCATCGTGCTAAATGTAGATATTATTCTAATCATTTATAATGATATAAGAATAATAGTAAGTGTTTTATAATTTGGTTGTTCCATACCTTGAGATACGATTTCAAGGATACCTCTTAGATCTTAATTCTGAAGTCGTTCAGAAGCAAAGAGAAGAGGGTATTGGGACTGTCACATTAGTAGTACACCTTGGACTTATTCCATTTTCTGGACAATTCCAAGAAAAGCTTCCTTCCTTTAAGATGTGGTAGTGACCTGTCTAGAGGGATAGCACCTCAAAGAGTTGATGAAGTGAATGCTAGAACTGCTTGCACTTGTGCATCAGTTATGAGAAGCTGGGTATATGCTAGATGTGTACAAGAGCCAGATGTCTGCCATGCAGTGGGAGTAGTAAATTGTTACTAATCCTGCTATGGAGATAAAACACTTGATTGCAGTAATAATAATATCTTCAAAGATGATGAAACTTGGAGATAGTGATCTCAAAGTCTTATCTTCAAAGGTTTAAGACCTTGTAGATAGTCTTAACTGTGGATACCTTAGGAGATAGAGATCTCCATGAATGAAGGTATTCTAATAAGGATTATGGGAATACTGGTTATGATAATTAATAAGATGTAGTGTCAATGACACTATAACCAACAAAATTGAGTATCGGTTGCATGAGATGCAACACTCGCATTGGATGCGAGCACTGTTACTAGGAAATATGCAAGTGCCGTAAAAGGATTTGGCATAGTCTCTTGGGAACAGAGTGACTGATCAACTTACCTAGCTATTTTCTTAATAGCCTATGATTGTCACATGAGTGTGGGTTTAAATGATTAGCCCATTAATGGCTCTTTGGGCTAGTGGGAGATTGTTGGACATGCGAGCCCACGGCGAGCCATTATGCAATAAATGTTATTGCAATTCACTCCTTAATCTGAAATAAAAAGTAAATAGTTTGCATAATAGGTCCCTTAGTACAATTAGGGTTATGTACCATGGACATCTTAATGATCATACAGCTGTTGATTCAATTATTGAATCATAGAGGCTGGTGCTTAGATGAATATCTAATGAGTTAGATTGAGGACTCATCAAGCACCGTCAAATGATTATTAAGAGATGATCTCCAGCCTGAGTAGGAGATGGCAATCCTTTCTTAGTTAGGCCGATATCTGACCGACTTCTTGATGCAGGTCCTCTGCATAGGAATAGAGATTCGGAGGTGTCAGATTAGTTAGGTCAAAGAGTTGACTTAACGAGATCGGGATAACCAAAGTCCTATATCATATGCTGTCATGATATAGGCACACATCCTCTGACCGGAGACAGATGTGTTACTATATGTCTGAGTATGTACATTTGGCAGACCAATAGGTTGATGGCCTAATCAAGGTCTATACACCGGCGCGCTGGTGTGCATATAAGGGCATATGAGTAATACGATCTCTCAAAGGGATCATACAGGTTCACTACTGAACCGGAAGACATGAGCTCACTCATGAGATATTGGGAAGAATCAAACTCCGTGCGCACGGTCGTCTCGCTTTGGAAGCTTGACTGAATTTGTAGGTTTGATATATACTTTTGGAAAGTATATGATCAAGACCTAGGTATGATATATGCTTTTGGAAAGTATATGATCGATACCGACTCCCAATGATCGAATGAGAAACTTACTGATAAAACCCTGAAGTAGACAGTATAAAGTTGATCTAATACTTCGGGTTTATTCTGAGTCTTCCAGTATGCAGGATGTACAGGTATTAGGAATACCTGAGGGTGATGTGATCATAAACGATTGTATAACCATGATGCTTCCATTCCTAGGGAGTGATGAAACGGGTCTGGATTTTAGTGACTCCTCTCAGTAGAGAAGAAATCTCATCTTAGTCCAAATGTTGGACATTGATCTGAATGTGATTCAGATTCAATGAGAAGATTAGATTTATGGTCTTGATTTAATCAAGCATCTATGGGAGGCCCGAGATCTGGATTTGAGATATATCCATGTCACTATACGTGGAACAATACAATCCCCCTGTCCTTATCTCCAAGTATTCGCGGAGAAAGCGCATTATCCTTGAAAGAGTTCATGGATAATTCTATTGTTGATATATGTATCCGAGCAATGAGAAAATGGATAATTAAATGTGATTTAATTATCATGAATAATATGAATTTGGTTCATATTATAAGGAGAGTTATCTTAGATAATTAAATGTGATTTGATTATCAAAGATGTAAATAATATGAATGTGATTCATATTATTTGAGCACATGAGAATAAGTTATCCAATATAATTAAATGTGATTTAATTGTTATGGATACGAATAATGTGGATAGTAATATCCAATTATTCATAATATATTATAAATGTGATTTATAATGTATTGGAGAGAGTTAAATATAATTTATATTAGTAGATTAATTATTAATGTGTATTGGATACACATTGTCTAATTAATTGAAAATATAAATTACATTTTGTTTTGGGTTGTGAATGTGATTCACAAATTTCCAATGGCATGATTGCAATGTTCACAAAATAAATTGGATTTATTTTTGTGTAATAATATTCAACAAAAGTTGTTGAGAGATATTAGAGAGAATTATGAGATAATACAATCTCATATAATAGGAGAGGCATCCACCTTCCATATAGGAAGAGTGGACGGCCACAATTCCCACAAGGAATGTGGTGGCCGTCCACCCCTCTTATGGAAGGAGGCTTGCCTCCTTTCCTATTTCTCTAATTGAGATTGATTTAATATAAATCAAATTATATTCTACATATATTTGATTTTTATTAAATTAATTGTTGTTGGTTTTTACCAACATAAATCTTAGCCATTGAAAGAAACACAATCAATGAGAACCATTGGATTTGTGTTGTCCCATGGATTGAGATCCATGGATCCCAAAACCCTATAAATAGAGAGGCATACCCATGCTCTCTCTTTACACATAATGCTTGGGAAGCATCTCTCTCTCCCTCTCTCTTTCTCTCTAGAGGTCAGCCCTCTCTCTCCCTCTCATGGCCGTCCACCATGGATGCCATGGAGAGGTTCTCCATCGCCGCGGCATCGTCGTTATGCTGCCCGTTCTTCTGCTCGTGGATCTTCGTCTTCTTCGGTGCGCCTCACTCGTGAAGAAGACGTTGGATCTCGTGTGTTGAGATCAGAGATCCGCCGCTTGGATCATCAACATGGATTGCGAGAAGCACGCGGGTTCATCCCCGCGCTCGCAAGCGTCTCCTCCGTCGGATCGGACTTGAGACAGGAGGTCTCTTCGTTTAGAGACTTGATCGCAACCACGCTTCAAGAGGTAATCCTAATTACTTGTTTGTGGTTTAGACGAAACGATCCGAGAAGTGTTCTTGGATCATGTGGTTTCGTCGTATAAAATTTTTTAAATTCCGCTGCATCGAGCAACTAGTCCGACTAGTCGCTCCTTGTCGTATTCGATACGACGAACACGCTTCCGTGATGCGCTTGAGGATCAAACCATATCCTTCAGGTTTTCCACCTCTCTTTCACGTGGGTAGGAGATTTCGATGAGAAGAGCGATCTATTATAAAATCTAATATTATATTATTTGGTATATCTATTTGATTTTGGGAATAATGGTTTTTTTTGTTGAGAGTGTCATAATCTTGTCTTTGGTACTTGCCAGATTGTTTGGAGCTCAAAGTTTTTGCACACAAGATATTCGATGATATGTCAATGGGAATCCGATTTTTGTATATGTGAAGCATGCCAATTGTTTAATTGTTTGGTCATTTAATTGCATACATATAAAATATATTATTCATCTATTAGATTTTTTTATCTCAAAGATCCCACAAATTTTCTCTCAAAAAAAGTATTCACAAATTGTATGTCCATGTTATATTACGGACCATTTTCTAGATCTTCTTGTAAAATTCTTAATATGTTATGTATGCTTGAGTTCCTTTTCGACTTTATATAATTGTATATTTTCTTATATTGATGAAAGATCATGTCTAGTGACAACTAGAACTAACGGTTGGTTATTTCTCGCCGCTACATGTATCAATCAGCAAGAGTGCGGTGTACCTACGATTATTGCCTTTCGAGCTTTCTTCGGAAGCAACTTATAAGCAACGCTTATACCATTGTTGTGAGTTCATATCAATATAAGAAAACTTGTCGTCAAAATATGCCTGATCTCATTTTTCTACGATTTATAAGATGCTTACGTCTCACCGATATCATCATTGGTCTGACCAATTCGAACCAATGATCGAGCCTGTTTGGACCACAGACTAGAGACAAACCAATTCAATGTTTGGTCCTGGGTTTTAAAAACCTTGATAGCAAGGTAGCTCAACCACCGTATCAAAGTAGAATTTATATCGCTTGATTATCTCTGCATTCAGCGGCGTTTCCCAGAAGTTGAATCATTGGTGGTTTGAGCCATAAGGTGTGCAATTTTACTACAACGTACGGCGAGAAACTGTGAATGAGGGTGATGTTGATTGGGAGTCGTCGTCAAATGGGGCCTAAATTGTCCCATGTATACCATACATACATTTGATCCGTACATGAGATGCATGAGACAATCGCTCGATTCCTAAACAACTACAGCAACCACTGATAGAACACACAGATTGGTCGTACCAAATTGACGTATTTCAGTATCCCAAGTAATTTTTATTAACGATGTGTGCATTCAGTGGATCCATTTGCACTGAGAATTTACTCAACGTTGAAACCAGATGCCATATATTCACTGCTACGAAATAAAAAGAGTATCTCTTGCTACATCTCTCCGCGTTAAGTAACGATGAATAATTTCCTTGTGAAATATCATTGATTTTTGAAATTCTTAAGTAAGGTATTTGTCGTTAATATTTAAGCAAAATCATGTAAAAATGATTATCTGATTAATTTTTAACAAGTTGCTTTTAATTTGTTGGTAGATTAACAAATACTGATGAAAATTTTATAAAGAAAAAAATCGTTCCGTTAGCAATGAATATAATATTCGCTTCAAATTTCAAAAATAAAACATTGTTCAAAGAATAATATATATATATATATATAATTCATTGTTACATTAATCATCAGAAGCAAATAATGAAATAATATGTACGTGAAATAATATATATGTGTAGAACAATGAAGAAACTAACATGCATATTTTCCAAGATTGTGACCTCACAAAAAAATCGATGTTTGGTATTGATGCTGAATTGATTGATTTTGAAAAAAATGCGTTTTACTTATGAAATGGAGAGTAATGACAACACCTATGCCAGGTCCACTCTATGGAGGGATCCATCTAGTTTTGAATTTAGAAAGCGTGACGCCTTCTTTCTTATTCAAAGTATATACACTTAATTTTCTTTTGCTAGAGTAATGGAAACAAAAATATTGATGTTACAATTATTTTATCTATCCTACTTCTAGCAACAAATTTTGTTAATAAAAAAATTCACCACAATTATAGAATCTAACGATACAGGTTGTTGCTATAACATATTTTTTAAAATATTTGTGTAATTTCATACGTAATTCTATTATGATTTTTCTTTGTTTATTGGCTTATAGTATAATCTTATTTCATGTATTTTAAGAGAATCTAATTTATATTCAACTTTTAAAAAAAAGGAAATGAAAAGCTTTCCGTGCCACAACATTAGTCCAACATGTGGTGATACAAATTTAGTTGTTGAAAGCTAGACATTCCGTAGCTATGAAAGTTGTATTCTATAGTGGTATTAAGTGATGATTTTCCATCGTGACGTTGAAAAAAGGGTGCAAACATGCCCTTTCAGTCATTCGGATGTAAGGAATATGTTGCATAAGTGATAAGTGATGTTTATCTTTCATTTTGTGTTCGATTGGTTAGAGAGATAGCGAATGAAGAAACTTTAGAATGAGACATAATGAATGATATAATTGTGACATGACTACATTCTCTTGTGATAATTTCTATCTTAGGATAAAGTCACCTTATCCCCTCGCTAAAAAAGCTTTACCCGCATCCAAACTCGATAACCCATTTACTTACGTTCACGATATAAACACAGTTCAGGGGTCTCTTGATAAAAATTAGGCCCCAAGCATAGTGTCATTTCCATAGATTGATGTAACTTTCATCCCATGTGCCATGCAAGTGATTCTTACCTTAGATTTGTAAGAGAAACCCACGTACTCTCTCTATACTGCATCAATCTACAGGAAAATAAAATAGGGCAAGGGACTTGACTTGTTCCTTAATGCCAAAAAAGAAAAGGCTGTGATCTAGACAATGATGATCGCAATTTTTTGAGTTTGTACTTTAATCCTAATAGACGAATTTAACTTAATACGTCAAATATTAACCAATAAACATATCTCATGAGTAAGATGCTTACATTCGAATTTGTAACAATTTTAGTTACGGATCGGAGCAATATTAGTTGCATGTTGAGGACTAGTCTAATGTAAAAGCTAACTTTTTGGAATCTTTTAGGTTCAAAGTTGAGAGCTGGGCCCGATCGAGTCCTGGGGATTGCAGTAGAGGCATACGGCTTTATTTAAAAAGGACAAAAGTGATTGTAACTTTCAACAGCAATGCTACTGTAATCAGATATTTTATATAAAATAATGGCTTATTTATTTTAAAAAATATCTTTCTAATTTGGCATCGTAATTATAACGTATTGCGCGTGAGTGTGTGCTTGTGCGTGTAATGCTTATTTTCATAATATATTCAAAGTAATTATAACCTAGTATATAGGAGACCTTACATTAGAAAAATTACCTATGTATTATATTAATTAGTGGAAGTCATGGCATATAACTGTATGTTATTACTAATATGCCACTTTATTGTTCCTTTTACACGAACGCATGTATGTATGTCACTTTATCCGGGATCTGAGATGCATGAATAAAGCTCTTCTGGTAAAGTGGGTAGTGCAGATTTGGGATAACACCGACAGATTGACTATTATGCTGTTGCGTACCATTATGGTGTTAAAGGCTCCCTGGAGGCAGACAAAACGCAGTTCGAATCTTCCCTTTGGAGTGGGGTCCGTGACATTTTACCACAGCTCAGGGCGGCAATGATGTCGAAGGTGGGATCAGGGGGAGACATTTCGTTTTTGGCAGGACAATGGGACAGGAGAACGGCTGTTGTGCGATAGGTTTCCAAGACTATTTGCGCTGGACGCAAAAAGGAGGGTTTTGTAGCAGATGCTGGTGGGTCTGGTTCGTGGGTTTCCACAGTTTCTATCCGGCCTTACGAATTGTAGATTGGAGGACCTGTCTAGACTGCAGTCCGAATTGTCCTCTCCATGCTTGTTGTCTCAAGGGAGGGATCATTTTGTTTCGGTGGAAGGGAGATTTTCGGTGAAGAGGGCATACACAGTATTTAGAGGGAGAACGGATGATCTCGACCAAGATTTGAAGCAAGATATGAAGATAATTTACACAAGCAAGATCCCATGTAGAGTGAAAGTCTTCATGTGGTGCTTCAGAAGGGGTAGATTATGTGACAAGGCTAGAAGGGGAAGGATTTTTGGCATTCCAGACACCCACTGCGACAGATGTGGTGCAGATACTGAAGATGCAGAACATTTATTTTTTACTTGTCCTTTGTCGGAGCAGGTTTGGAAAGAGTTAGGAGCTCCGTGTGTCAATCATGGTGGCTTAGTTAATTTCTGAGGAACATTAAGGTCTGTTGGAAGTAACTTAACTGAAAACTGCGCTCTGCCATTTGCTGCTCTTTGGTCCATATGGGGAGGCAGAAATGACTTGATCTTTAAAAATAAAAGGTTATATTCTGAAAATGTTGTAGCTTACTGTTGTTCCCTTTATCACTTCTGATCCACAAGGTAATGTATCTCCCTCTTTTCTATTATATGTAAAGGCATAGTGCGGTAAGTCCCAGCTCGAGATTGCACCCTCTTTTTTTTCTAAAAATATATATGTGTGTATGTGTTTATGTATGTAATATAATATCTGGAAAAAAATTGCATCAATACCCAACAACATGAAGTTGCACAAATCCTTATAAATCCTATTATTTTTCAAAAATCGTATCGATTTAAATTATGGAAAACACATATATTGACGAACGCCAACATCGGAAGAAATATATTTTATAACTTTTTTATACTCTAGTATCACCTTTTTTGTTTATATGTTATATTCTATCAAGTTATATTCAATTTACTTAAGAAATTTCGTGATTCATATATAATGTTAACCAATCTTTTGATAAACTAGATATTCTGTCAAGTTAACGTATTCATGCTGCGGCGATTTATATGATCCTACCTTTACTTGTTGCACCATATGAGATTCTAACACTCCTGTAAAAAAAAATCCTCGATGATGCAATATCCGTAATATGTTCTATATGAATGCGTCTAGGACTTTAATGATTACAGATATATCTCACCATCTACTATATAGTTTAAACTTGGTGAAACACATTCCTATTGGTAGAATTAATCACGCCTCGTGTTACGATTCGAGCAGTTCAAAATCCACATATATATATATATATATATATATATATGTAAATTCGTTCGAAATCTATATATATATATATATATACATATATATATATATATGTAAATTCGTACATAAGATCTCCTATTGGAGCGACGGATATCGTCTGTTGTGTCATCTATGTTGTAGCGTAGGGGATGCGTCGGATGCAGCATGGACGATCCAGATGAGGGGGCAGGAGATAGTTAGCCCCTCATCTGGGTCGATCGTCTTGCATCCGACGCATCCCATGTGTTGTAGCAGGAGATGCTACAGCAGACAATCCTCTCACCTCGTATGGAGATCTTGAAAAATAGTATGGATTTGGCGTAAATGCTCAAACAAATGACATATATAAAAGTGTATAATGACAGTTATCTATGAGTATACGTACGTATGAGGGTCGTTGTGCGTGTACACTACAGTGAACTATTCCATATTAGATGAAGGTTCCTCTAATACACTTGTATTTTTCTATAGTGCAATATCATATATCAGGTAAATGTAATTCCACAGTGCATAATAATACCTTTTTCTCTCAAATTATTAAGCAGATTTCCCTTGGAAAGCTCATCATATAGTCATGCAAAGGATTACAGCCCGCGATATCACATGCAGTAAGGATCGTCTTTTTGCGGATGTCCCACAGAAGATCCTGCGGAGCCCTTGCGAACCGTGTGATTGCGAAGACGATGGAAATCGCACGACCCATAAACCTATCCTTATCGCAAAACCCATGAATCGCACGACCCATAAACCTATCCTTATCGCAAAACCCATGAATCCGCCGTACTTCCGATGTGTTCGCCACGGAATTCTGTACGAACAGATATCCAGGAACAGACGGCCAAAGTTGAGTGAAAAATATATTTACCATCTGCTTGTCGCGAGACCGGATAATCGAAGAACACAGTGACAAATTAATTCAGATCTGTGATGGGAAAGAACATGTGTGCCACTGTCTCGCGTGCATAACTGGAGCAATAATGCAGCTTGTAGAGCAGAGGCTAACAGGAATATATAACGCGACAAACCAGATGGAGTTCCTCCCTTGCAGGTCCACGCACTAATTAATTAATTAATTTTCTGAGAGCTATGCCGTTAAGATTTTCGGATGCGGACACCACCAATAGCTCCTCAATTTGGGAATCGGGCCATTGGCAGCAGGGGAAGTTGCTGCATCGTACGCGTGCTGCGACTCGTAAACTTGGCATTTCCTGCAACCCTAACCCCCGCCTTGTCTTCTTCGTCTCCCAATCAAATTCCTGCCATGTTACCTGGTTGGTGATCTGCCTCCATTTTTTCGATTTTCTTTCCGTAATTTGTAAGGTCCGTAACGATTTACGTGGGGGTCTGCGTATCAATGAAATGGCTTTATGCTAAGTATCCCTATTCCGATCACCGTATCCGTTTTATACAGGATTTGACATCCGTATTTGTATTCGTTTTAAAATGGATATAGATATGTATATCGTTTTGATAATCGTAAATATATGTATCTGTATATCCGTTTTCGTATATAAATATAGTCATAGATTTATTTTTAACTTTATACAACATAGTTCTATACCTTCTTTTATCATATTTGTATAATTTTCATGATACAACACATTTGGTAAATTTATATCATGTGTTTTACATCGAATTCGTATATATTTAAGTCGATTCTATAGAGTATTTCTGACGTTACTCGTATGCGATCAGTATATGTTTTACATCCTTCTTCATTTTTTTAAATATATTAAAATAGTTTTAATATCCGTATCCACATTTGTATTCGTATTTTAAAAATGGATAAAAAATTGTAATACATATATCTGTATCCATCTATTGCATCCCTGTCTATGCACATTTACATATAGGGATTTATACACTCATAACCTTGAGTAATTCTACAATACAATCATGACCCTGCATATTCGTAAATCACACAACGACAAGCCCCAAAATAGTCACTCTGTCTCACATCGATAACCCTCCGTTAGTTTTTTCTGTTAACCCAAGCATATCATTGTATAAATTTAGCCCATGATCTTCCAACTGCTTTTTGAAAAAATAAAAAAAATAAAAAAATTAGTGGCATCTGCAGGCATGCGAGAGGGAAAGACAAGGTGGAAGGGGCTTCCAAGCAGGTAGCGGTGGTAGGCCGTAGGGAGGAGGGGCGTTTCAAGATGGTGGATTTGGGATTTGGGGGCGTAGGAGCGCAGGCTCGAAGGGAGGGAGACAGGGGGAGGAAGTGGCATATGCAGGCAAGAGGGAGAGGCGGGGTATTGGGAGGGGCTTCCAAGCAGGAGGCAGTGGCAGGCCGCAGGGAGGGAAGGGGGGCGCTTTGCATGATGCGGCGGGCTGGAGGTCACCGGGGGGGGGGGGGTCTTGCGGGGGCTCTGCGTGAGGTGGCAGGGGGGGTTCTTTGCGTCGGGGTGGTGGAGGGCGGGGGTGGTTGCGCAGGCTCCAAGGGTGGGGGGAGGTGGGCTCGACGGGGGCGGGGGGAGGTGGGTGGCGGGTGGAGGCCGGGGGCGTAGGCTCGAAGTGAGGGAGGAGGAGGTGGTCGATGGGGTGGGGGGGGGGGGGGGGGGGGGGGGGGTGTCGACGAGGAGGAGGTAGAAGGAGTGTACTCATTTGTAAATAATATAACTTAAAGGGTAAAATATTTGACGGCTACCATCATAACTAACGGAATACTAGATGGAAGTTAACTCGGGGGTTATGGGTGTAAGAGTTAAGATATTGAAGGCTCTGGATGGTAATTCAAAATTACACAAGGTTATGATTGTAATTGTAGAATTACTCAAGGTTACGGAGGTAAAAGTCCGTTACATAATACGACGACCAATAATATTCCTGTATAAGCCATTTGCTTCTATACTTTGACATTTGCAGCAAGAAACATGGACTCGCTACATTTTTGATAAATCGTATAAAATTCTATCTGTTTGACTTCTCATGATTTTTTCGTTGCCAAACTAAGCGATGGAAAACGTAATTTTTTAGAAGAATGGATGGTATGCAATAATTGTTACGTAAAACGTTACTGCCAGCAAATACGTAACTTACTGTAGTAAAGGGATATTAGGGTTGCAGATGTCTTTTATGTTGCAATGATAAATTGCCTCGGAGTAAAAGATGTTTTAGATATGGTTTTGTTAGGTATTACGTGCAAGATAATTTCTGTCATTAGATATGCAGTAACAACTACATTATTGTTATAATTCTTTGACTCTCCCACTTTCTACAGTACGGGCAGGGACGGAGTCAGAAACGTTTTGCCGAGAGGGCACAAAGTAAAACATTTAGTAATATGTTGACTGTAATATTGCCAAGTAAAATGTGGAGAGATGTATAATGCAAGATAAATTGTTCATTTGATTAATTTTTTTAACCTTTTGCGAGTGCGACACATGCTACGGATTTTGCTTCCATTTTTTGAAAAATGTCTCAATTTTGTTACAAATCTATAAAATTGTAAGATTAAACATTGGATACATACATATCCATTATAAATTTAGACAAAAACATATATTGCAATAAGATTTTGAAACTTTTCCTTATAAAAAGAATCTAAAAGAGCAATGAAAAATAATTCTACACAAACATCCACTACAACAAAATTGAGCTATAGTGACGGTTTTGAAAAAATCCGTCAATAATTAGCCGTTGTTAAATATATAATGACGATATTATTCGTTGCGAAATGAGTTTCCGTACTCAAAATTAGCAACGATTATCATATATGTCGTTATATTATTAGCAACGGTCCACATAGCGACGCTTATCCGTTGTTATTTTTTTTAAATTTTAATTAATTGTCGCTAAATTTTGAACTAAAAAAATAGCGACGATTAGTTGATTTTTTGAAAAATAGTAACGGATAAGCGTCGCTATGTGGACCGTTGCTAATAATATAACGACAGATATGATATTCGTTGCTAATTTTGAGTACAGAACTTCATTTCGCAACGAATAATATCGTCATTATATATTTAACAACAGCTAATTTAGTGACGGATTTTTTCAAAACCGTCACTATAGCTCAATTTTGTTGTAGTGATCTAAATTTAAACACGGAGCATAAGTTCAAAATAGAGACAATATAAAAAAACAAAATCATAAAATAAAGCACATTTTGTATTAACACTCTTTTTTTCTTAACGAATCAAAGAGAATGATAAATATGAGTGGGAGAGGGAGAAAGAGAGATGTATGGAGAAATGGTAAGAATACAATTTTTAACCAGCCAATAAACCATTCAATCATTGATTTGATTTATAATCGACTTCGATTGTTGGGTCAAATTGGTTTGAGTATTCATGACTTCAACATTTGTATCAATCTCAAAAAATTGGATTGAGCATTATACCATCATACTTGTGGAACTGATATTCTAAATCAAAAAAATCATATATAAAGCATTAAGAAAATTTGTGTAGAATCAGTCTTGATAATTAATAATATACAATTTTTGTACCAGTTCTATCTGAGACAAACTAGTCCACTTCAATTGAACATTTTTTTGGGAGGAAGAAGGGTGAAATCCCGAGATGGGACTCACCGCCAAAAACATTCAATTTATAGGAAGATAAAGATACATATTACCTTGTAGACCAGAAACGATAAAGGGAAAGACATGAAGCGATTACATTTTCAGAATATAACCTCTGGTTCTTAAAGATCAGATCATTTCTTCCTCCCCAGATGGCCCAGAGAGCCACGAATGGCAAAGAACAATCATCCGTTGAGTTCATCTCCACTAACCTAATAGATCTCCAGAAATCAGTGGTGCCACCATACAGTAACCAAGTGAAAAACGATATTGCGAGAGCCGCTAAATAGTGGTCTAACAAATCAGACTCACTGCCGCTGGGGTGACTACTCAAGCCTTCACGTTCGTCAACAATTAACCCACACAATCAATCAAGCAATCAAGAGGAAGGATTAAAATTTATTATACCCTACTAAAAATGTATAAATGGCAAGTAAGTAGGGGTCGAACACAGGAAACAAGGGTGTAGAGCTAGCTAACAAGGGTAGCACACAGGTACAAGTACCACTTAGCCAAATTAGTAAATTTTTGTGGGTTTTTAATTTTATATTTTTTAATTTTATTTTTAATTTTATATTTTTGTATTTTGATTTTTAATTTTCTGATTTTATATTTTCTTTTTATATTTTATATATTTTTTTATATTTTCTTTTTCAATAAATAATATATATACAAAGTATAAGAAAAGAGAGGCTAAGGTATTTATAAAAATAGGTAAAAATACTCAAAAATTAGGAAATAAAATGTTTTTAGGTTTTTTATATTTTTCTAATGTTTTTTTGATTTTTGTAGATTTTCCTATTTTTTTTGGTATTTTTAAAGCCACAAATACTGAAAATCAAGAACAAATTAACAAGCTGAAACTAAAATGGATAAATAAAATAGGAAACAGTAACCAAAATTCTCCAAATTAATTTTCAATAAAAGATAATAAAACAAGGAAAGTTCAGAGAAAAAAAATTAGATTTTTAGGATTTTTATAGAATTTTAGGATTTTTAGGAATGTTTTTGGGCTTTTCTAATTTTTAGGAGTTTTGTTTTATATTTTTTAGTGGTTTTTGGTCTGAAATTGAAAGACACTAAAACAAGCAAAATATATTTTTAGGACTTTTCTGAGATGTTTTTATAATTTTTATGGGTTTTCTAATGCAAATGGTAGAAAAAATGTATGTTTTTGAATTTTTATAAATATTAAAATGCAATGAAATGCAAAATAAAAATGTTGGCGTGAAACTACAATCCAGCAGGAGCTTAACATGATTTTTGGGGAATTTTTGGGATTTTATAAAAGGCATGCAATAAATATAAACGATAAAAAGAAAATACATTTCTGGCAGGGTCATTTCTGTAAATAGAGCAAAGTTACAGTGAAAACATTGCAATTTCACCAAAAAGTCATGCAGACTGCATGTGTTCTGCTGTTCACAGGGGTATATATGCAAATATTAAAAATCGGCAGGGTCTGAGTGCAATTTACTCAAAACATATTATAATATCTACGCACAGGGGCATATCTGCAATTAACAAAAAGCTCTGGGTTTAAAATGCAAAATACCCAGGAAATAATCGTGCGGCTATGGGCGAGTAACTTATCCACGTGGCGCATCCAAGGGTCGAGGATGAGGAGCTGACGGACGACTGATGCGGCTCGACTTAACACGTGGCGCCAATCGGACGGCCCGTACCCCTTCGCTCTCAGCGGTCTGGATTAGTTCGTGAAAGGACGATCGGACGGCTGGAAGGCAGTTCGATCCTACAGCTGCTGAGTGGCTGGAAGAACGACCCCGATCCAACGGTAGGGGGATGATGACGAAGAACTTCGCTTGGGGCTGCTTCAATTGCCAATTGTGACCGACACACGGCCTCTCCTGGCCCAGGACTAAGGGCAAAAGGGTCCTGGGAGCGATCCGCGTCCAATGAGGGCTCAACCGACGTTGAGGAGGCGTGAAGCGGCTGGACGGAGGTCGACACCTGGGGGCTTCATCCCTGGAACTTCTTGGCTCGATAGAGCCTTCTCTTGGGCTCTTCTCTGTAGGGTTAGAAGTAGAGCAAAAATGCGAAACGATTGGCGTAGAACTCGGGGGTGAATGGGTGCGAAATGAGGTCCGGCAAAGAGCTCCGGCGTACGGTGGAGATGGGAGCTCGGGTGGCTCGATCTGACCGAGATCGAGATGGATGAAGGGGTAATTCATGATGGAGTGAAAGAGAAGGAGATGGAGGTGACCGCGTGAGGTGTAGGTGACAGAGGTGGCTGGAAATCGGAGGCAGAGTAGAGCTCCGCTGTGGAATCAAAGGATGATTCATGGTGATGAACGACAGGAAACGAGGAACTGCTACGATTCTACGTTATTCTAACTGGGAGCTACAAGAAAATGTAAAGAGAAAGAAAGAGGAAGGACTCACCATGGCGTGCTGCAGCTACCTGTGGCAGAGCTCCGGCGAGGGGCTTGGATCAACCTCGATTCAACTCCAAGGAGATCGATCTTGGGCTCAAAGTCTTCCTGCTGTCACCAGGAATGCAAAGGGCGAGGAGTTTAGGGTTATCGATGGAGGAAGAGGGATCAGAAGCTAGAGGAAAGTCAGGGGGTGCATATTTGAAGGGTTGACAGTTGTGGTGCAGGTGCTCCATAGACCGAGGAATATCTTCCGAATCGATGGCCCACGCCCCTAAATCACCCTAGGGCATGAATCACCGATCTTCGAGGGCCAAAAGTCAAGAAGGCACGAACACCAAATGATGAAAGACGCCCTCTCCAAAATTTTGAGAAGACGCCAAAAAAAAACAGTCTGACACGGGGCCAGTCCTCGGTCAAGGAGTTGACCGAGGTCAACCAGGGAGAGGATCTGGTTGGTCCACGTGGACCAATCAGAAAAATCCCTGGAAAAAAGATTTATAAAATCAATTTAAAATAGTTATTGAATTTATTAATTTTTGGTTTCAAAATAAAAAATATTTATTATTTTATAAAGTATTTTATTCTGATTTTTAATTATTTTTTAGGGGTATAAAATTACAAGTTTCCTTTTATACCCTTTATAGGTATCTTTATCTATATATTTAAGTATTTTATTTTTATTTTATACATTTAATTTATTTATTTTTGTTTATTAATTTATAAATTTATATAATACTTTTATACACTTAAATATATTTTTACTTTATTTTTATGAAGTATTTTGTACAATTAATAAAATAAAAGTATAAATTGTATAGGTGTGTATAGGTTCTATACCTATGTATTATCTACAGGTATTTTATTTTTATGTTTCTTTTGTGTTTTATTCTGATTTTAATATACAAATATGTTATAATTAATATTTACAAAATTATAAAAATAAGAAATTATAAAACTAATGAATAATAAATAAAATGAATATTTTATTCTGTACAAGTATACAATACGGGTCCAAAACTCAACTTTCAAACCGTAGCTCCGCAAAATACGAAACCACTGCCATTAAATAGCTTATTTTAAATTATATACAATTAAATGTGAGTTTGATGCATTTAGAGTTTTTACTAGGGAGATACAGGTCTGGGAAGTTGGGATTCTTGAATTTTATTCAGATCATAACTTTTTATTTGTACATTATTTTTAAGTGAAATCAATTTTACATTTTTGTTTATTTAATTATCTACAACTTTCTTGTTCAAAGTTTTTTTATTTGAAGTATAAAAAGTGCAACCAAAAATAGGCCCCAAAATAAATAAAGAATAGATAAAATCAAAGGTATTTTCTTGGTATTCTGGCCCTTATCTCCCCCTACTTTATTCCTTGTCAATCTAGTCATCAAGATGCCTAGGTCTCGGGGTTTCAGGTCATAAAATATTTGCAATATTTTATTCTTTTTCTTTTATTTTCTTTATTCTATAATTTTGGCTTTAAAAACCGCATTTTATACAGTATTTACACAATGATGCATGAATGCTAAAATGCCTAATTTAAGCCTATTTATATGCATTTACTAGGGTTTTTAAGGCCAAACTGATAGAATAAAGATGATGAAACGTAGATTCATCATCCCCCTATACTTGCCTTTGCTAGTCCCTAGCAAACACTTATGCAACAAGTGCAGAAAAAGAGAAATAAAGAAAAGAAAAAGAAGAAATTGGATTTAGTTTAATTATCAAACTTGTCTTCACAAAATCAAAGCTTGGAGCTTAAGTTGGACCTTTGGAATTTTTAGTGCGGGTGGAACCTTAATGAGAACTGAATTTGAAATCCAACGGTCCCTGAGAATCCCAAAACTCTGCCCAAGTCTCCTCAATAGCCAGGTCAGAAATATCTCAACTCATACGCAAACCCTTACGACTATGAATATGACTTGTATAGTGTAAGTGATGGTGGCTCTCCCTAACTAGAATGACAGAGACTAACTTCTCCAGTATGACAACCCAATGATTCCCCAATCCAATAACTCCTTCCTCGAGGAGAGGGGTATTCCCTTCTAAGTTCAAGTGGCAACCAACTCAAGAGGAGGGGATGAAGAGAAGAATGGATGGTAGCCAGTGTAGCTACCTATCCTAGGATGCAAGACTAGTGTAGTCAAGTCATCCAGCTGCAGGCTCACATGATTTGACTTTGGAACTCAAGCTTGCTTATTGACTTTACAACATATTCACATACTTTTGCAGGCATTTTATTTTTGTACAGGCCTGCCCCTTTTTTTTGAAATACTATTCACAGCAGCATTTACATAAGGAGTTTTTCCTCTTGAGCCAGTAGACTATCCCTCTTTTGATGCTTTATTGCAACCCAATGCACTTCCCTCCCTAGAGGAGGACAAGTGTTTCCACTTGTGTGCGTCTCATACCGGCAAATCCAATCCCCTCACCATTCCAACTGAGTTGAGCCAAGTGAAAGGTGCAGGTGTCCAAGTTAGGTCATTATCAACAAGAGTCGTGCGTGTGTTCCGAAATACTCTACTTAGGCAGTCAAGAATCCATTGAACTAAGTCTCGTAATCCTCAAAGAATTAAGTCAACTAGACCTGAAGTACCTCAAACTCAGTTCCTATAAGGACCCTGTTATTAGGTAGATTTTAAGGTCCAATCAAGCTCCAATCTCCGGATTTTACTTGGACTCGTTCAACTATCAAACTCAATCCGAAAAATGCTCATGCTATGCAAGTGCGATGTAGAATGCAGAAAGTATTTTTGTGACGCAATTTTCAAAGATTTTGAACTTTTTATGGATTTTTGAAAAGATGATGATGATGCATATGCATTTTTTTGTATTTTTCAAAAAGATTTTTCAAATGTTTATGGATTTTAATTTTACAAATGTTTTTGGAATTTTTGAAAACAAAAGATTTTTGGATAAAACTAGGTGAAAAATATTTACACGGGAGTGCTTCTTATATTTACAAGAGGTAGATTTTAAGAATCTACAAGGGTGAGTGGTAAATTTTATAGGTATATATAGTGGATTTTAGGTGTGATGTATATATTCCTTAAACTTAGTTGACACAGGTTTTTCATACAATTTTGAAAACTATAGTCCAAAATAATTTTTACAAACATTTTACAAACATATACACAGATATGAAAATCTTTATACAAAGGTTTTCCAAACAGTATATAAATATTTTTCACATATTTTTACAACCATTTTCAAACCATTTGCAAACAATTTTTCAAATATTTTATTTTCACACAAAGAAAATGAATTTTCAAAACAAAATAATTTTTACAAAGGTTGAAAACATGTAACAAAACATTTTCCAAATAGTTTTCAAAAGATTTTCACAAATATTTTCAAATTATTTTTCAAACATTTTACAAAAAAACATTTTCACCTGATTTATTAATCAGCACATACAAAAAGAATTTGAGGAATAATAACATCTTATTATTAAGGTTTTTAATGAATTTTTAAAGAATTATTAGCCATATTTATTAGGAAAATACGAAAGTATGAGTTAAGGCTAAAGTATATGCGTAGTATATACGACCCCCTATACTTAGATTGAGCTATGTCTTCATAGATCAGAGAGAAAAGAGAAAACATAACTCGTACTGAGTATAGGAAAATCTAAAGAATAAACACAATAAGAAATGAATGAACGAATGAGAAGTCGACCGTCCCCCCTATACTTAGAATCAAATAATCCTAAGTATAGCAGACTATACACAAAGCAGGGAGGGTCAAGGGTGGGAATGAACAGATCGTACTCAGCTTATCTCCCCCTATACTTAGGGTAAGATTGCCCTAAGTATAGACAAGAAGAGGAGACAATGGAGAGGATCAAAGAATCGAGAAACTCGGGGTGCACATCCCCCTATACTTAGGACAAAGTACGTCCTAAGTATAGAAGACTGTCTACAAGGGGCGACACCTTTTGATAGATAAAGAGAATAGACAAGGAAAAGAAGAAAAGAAGAAAAGAAGAAAATAGATGAAAGTGGATATGAACAACTCGGGATGCGCATCCCCCCTACACTTAGGATAAAGTACATCCTAATTGTAGCAATGATGAAAGGGATGACATCATGTCGGTAGAATAAGATAAAAGAGACGGAAAAGAAGGAAAGAAAAAAAGTCATTCAAAAATGTTTTGCTCTACTTGGCCTTCCTCTGCCTCTTTGGAGATATCTGACTCATCCCTGTAGATTACTTGAATCGAGTCAACGACAGCTATGAATGTATCATGTTCAAGGTATGGCTTCAGAAGCTGTCCATTGACTACAAATGGCTATGCATCAGCTGACAGATTAGATATCAATACACTTCCGTTATCACGCACCTGCCTAACCATAAATGGCCCAGTCCATTTACTCTTCAATTTTCCTGGAAAGATCTTTAATTTCGCATCAAACAACCACACCTTCTGACCCGGCTCGAAGGACTTGCGGTGGATATGCTTGTCATGCCACGTTTTGACCTTCTCCTTGGACATCAGGTTGTTGTCATATGCATAATCTTTGAATTCCAATAATCTGTTCAGATCCAATTTTATGTTCTTCCCTGCTTCCTTAGAGTCCAAATTACAGATGTTGATGGCCCATAAAGATTTGTGAATTAATTCGACGGGCAAATGACATGGCTTGTCATACACCAGGCGGTAGGGAGACATTCCCAAGGGTGACTTTGTACGCTGTTCTATAAGCCCAAAGAACAGAATCAGGTAGCTGAGACCAGTTCTTGCGATCCGGACACACAAGCTTCTGTAGAATTGTCTTGATCTCCCTGTTTGAACATTCAGCTAAGCCATTGGACTGCGGGTTGTAGGGTGAAGCAATGCGGTGTTCAATACAGAATTCCTGGGTCAGCTTCTTCACCTATCTGTTTATGAAATGACTACCCCTGTCTGATATGAGAATCTTGGGAATCCCAAACCGTGCTATAATGTGATCTCTCAAGAATCGACATACAGTCCTACTGTCGGCGGTTCGGGCGAGAATAGCCTCCACCCAGCGACTTACATAGTCGACAGCAAGCAGAATATATTCATAGCCCTAGCTGTTGGGAAATGGGTCCATAAAGTCGATGCCCCATGCGTCGGAGACGTCTGATATCTGAATGTATTTCAGAGGCATCGTGTCTCTCATTCCTATGGTTCCGCCCATCTTCTGACAGTCAGTGTAACATTTGACATAATCATCTGCATCTTTGAATAGTGAAGGCCACCAGAGGCCACTCTGAAGAGCTTTTGTTGCTGTTCGTTTGCCTGAATGATGTCCTCCCGAATCTTGATCATGACATAAGGCGAGGACACTTGGAACATCCTCCTGAGGAATGCACCTTCTCCAGATACAATCTGCCCCTCACGAAATAAATACAGATCCTCCCACTAGTAGAAATGAATTTTAGACAAGAATCTGTCTGTCTTCAACTTCGACCAATCCTGTGGGATTCTCTTGGTCACCAGATAATTCACGATGTCTGCATACCAAGGAAGCGAGGTGACTGAAAGAATTGCCTCGTCTGGAATAGTTTCTGTGATTGGTTGCAGGTTCAGCTCAGGAGATTCAGGTTCAGGAAGCCTCGATAGATGATCGGCCACCACATTCTTTACCCTAGGTTTATCTTTAATTTTCAAATAAAATTCCTGGAGGAGAAGGATCCACCAGATAAGACAGGGTTTGGCGTCCTTCTTCTGCTATAAGTATCGAATGGTCGAATGATCAGTGTAAACAACTACTTTGGATCCAAGGAGATATGATCTGAACTTTTCCAGGGCAAAGATTACCGCTAGCAGCTCCTTTTCAGTGACAGTGTAGTTTCCTGGGCTTCATTGAGTGTTCGGCTAGCGTAGTGAATCGCAAATGGTACGTTATCTTTCCTCTGTCCAAGTACAACACAATGGCGTAATCTGACGCGTCGGTCATTATCTCGAAAGGCTGTGTCCAAATTGGTGGCTGCAAGACAGGGGCCTGTGTGATGAGTTCTTTCAGCTGATGGAAGGCAAGGAGCACACGGTCATCCATAATGAATTCATTCTCCTTGCCGAGCAATTCAGTCAATGGTCTGGTCAGTTTGTTGAAGTCTTTGATGAAACGTCGGTAAAAACCGACATGGCCCAAGAATGATCTGACTTGTTTGATGGTTGTAGGTGGCTCAAGTTTGGAAATTACCTCCACCTTGGCTGGGTCAAACTCCATGCCACGTTTAGAAACTACGTGACCCAGCACGATTCCTTCGGTCACCATGAAGTTGCTCTTCTCCCATGAGAGCACGAGATTTACTTCGCAGCACCTCCACAAAACTCGGTCTAAATATTCCAGACATTGATCGAATGAATCCCCATAGACCGAGAAATCGTCCATAAAGACCTCGAGAAAGTTGCCCACCATATCGTCAAAAACTACGAGCATACACCTCTGAAATGTGATTGGGGCGTTGCAAAGCCCAAACGGCATCCATCTGAAGGCATATGTACCAAAAGGACAGGTGAACGTGGTCTTCTCTTGATCTTTAGGAGCAATAGCAACTTGATGGTATCCAGAGTATCCATCCAAGAAGCAGAAGTATTCCTTCGCGGCCAGTCTCTCCAAGATCTGGTCGATGAAGGGTAAAGGAAAGTGGTCCTTCTTGGTGGCGAGATTACGTCTTCTGTAGTCCATGCACACTCGCCAAGAAGTGGGTACTTTGGTTGCGATCTCCTCTCCTTTGTCATTCTTTACAATGGTGATCCCTGATTTCTTTGGCACAACATGCAGAGGGCTCACCCATTTGCTGTCGGAGATGGGATAGATGAATCCCGCATCACACCATTTCTGAATCTCTTTCATAACAACCTCCCGAGGTTAGGATTTAATCTTCTCTGAAGTTCTCGAGAGGGCATGTAATCTTCTTCTAGAAAAATGCGATGCGAGCACAATGACGGATTGATCCCATGGAGATCCGAAGTTCGCCAGCCTATCGCCTTGCGATTGTGTTCAAGAACCTCATCAGACAAGATTCTTGGTCTTCGGTCAGATGTGCATTGATAATGATCGGGTACATGTTCGGTTCTCCCGCAAGGAAGGCATATTTCATGTTGGAGGGCAAGGGTTTCAACTCTGGCGGGCTATGAGCTGCTTCAGAAGTGACCTCAGCTATTAATGCATGTGGCGATTCTTTCATCTGTTTGGTATCCATAATACTATGTTTAGCCTCTTCACTCAGATTTTGACAGAATGCTTCAATGATTTCCTCTTCATCACAAGAATGTGCAACAATTTGCTCTTGATATTGAAGGCACATCACCTCCACGACAGTCTCATTTAGCATATCAGTGAGTTCCTCATCCTGATCGATAAGGGAACATTCGACTACGGTCTCCACTCCCTCCTCGGGGCAGAGGAGTTCATGGATCTCATTGTCATCCAAGAATAAGTTGGTGTCCGGAATTTCTGCTAGAAAGTCGCAGTCGTCAGAATACTCAATCACCCTTGCACATGATGCAGATGTTCTTTCGGCTGGTGTTCCCTCAGGCAGGGTCTCCACTCTGATTATTTCATTTCCAGCGCCAAAAGTGATTTCTCCCGTCCCATAGTTCACTACTGCGTTTGACGTCTGCAGGAATCATCTTCCATGTATGATTGGGGTAAGGAGCAATGGAGCGGGGGCGTCCATATCTAGTACCACAAAATTGATCAGGAACTGATTTCCCTGAACCTTGACTATCACGTCCTCCAACAGGCCCCTAGGCCGATTAACTGACTTGTCTGCGAACTGCAGAATCATCTTTGTAGGCTTGAGCGGTCCTAGCCTGAATTCCGTAAGTAGTGAAGCTGGCATCAAGTTGACGGACGACCTGCTGTCGAGAAGTGTCCGTTCAAACTCCTGATTGAACATCTGACAACGTACAAGAGATGCTCCCATATCTGGCTTTTTATCCGGGAGGTTGTTGATGGCATTTACTATAGCCATTGTGAGGATATGCTTTTTGGACTTGCTACCCTTGCTCCTGGAATTGTGAGGGTGAGGCCTGCACATGGTTGTGCATGCATCTTTCAATCCTTTCCTTACAGTCGGCACGTACTCAAGAGCTTTCATCTATGTCATGTTCAATACCAAATTCTGGATGATTTCTATGATAGCAGGATCAGACAAAGCATTTTTCAAATTTTTCATTTTTTGTGTTTTTTCATTACTTCTGGAAAGGAATATTTACAAACTCTTCACCAATGTCATTCAAAATATTGTCCATATTGTTGTTTACAGGCAGATGACAAAAAGGAGTAGAATCATCTACAAGGTGTGGACCAAAAACGGCAGGCTCGGCTTCAGGTGCTGGCGTTGGACTCGCTGCAGGTGCAAAATCCCTTATTTCTGTGGCTTGCTCTGTAGCAAGTGCAGACGTCTCCAATGCTGGCCTATCTCCGCCGAGGTCGTTGCTATTGATGAATACTCATTCATCACTCTTTATTCTTATATTTTAACTACAAAAACCTTTGCAAATACATGTAGATATGTGTAAATAGGAATAATTACCAAAAGCATGCATTGTGTAAAAACCTATAATTAGCATGTTTTTGTGCAAAAATAAAAGAATAAAGATTAAAAAGAAAAAGAGGGAAATATTTAGAATAAATATTGAGCAACCTAACCTAAGGGAGGGCTCAGCATGGGCTTGACCGCATAAAAGCCAAAGTAGAGAGAGATAGGGGCTCATGTGTAAATATTTATGTAAATAAATAAAAATATTTTCCTCACCAAAAATAGGCTTGTAAATATGTGTCTATATTTATAACTATAAAAACAAAAGATAAAAATATGAAAATCAAAAAGAACAAAAATATCACTTTCACTTTTTACATAGACTCACCTACATATTTATTCAGCCCTATAAATAAATTTAATCTTTATAGTTTTTGTAAATATTCTTTATTATATAGTGTAAATAAATAAAATAAAAACAATCAAAACAAAAACCAAATAAAAATAGCAAAATTAAAAACACAAAAATAGATTGTACATATACCATGTATATAAGTGTATATATGTATTTATTTTACCTATGTATATAAATAATAAAAATAAAATAAAAATACCTTTTTATTCCTTATTTTATAATGAAAATAAATAAAATATAAAATAGGAATAAAATTGCATAAAAATAATAATTAAAAATCAAAAATTAAAAACCCTAATAGTGTACATATACCTATATAGTACATATAGTGTAAGTACCTTATTTTTATTTCTAAAAATTAATTAAAAATCACAAAAAAATAGAAAAAAATAAATTAAAAATATTTCATGTTTTGAGTTTTTGCTAAATCGGCCCCTAGCTACCCTTAATTTTAACTTCAAAATCCAGTCACGTGGCCTGTTTCTATTGGGTCCTGGGGATGTTGAACGCCCGGTCAACTACCCCCCCCCCCCCAGGACCACTCCACTCGGGTCCTTAGCGGGTCCCCAACTTCTCGGATTTTCCCCCACTAAACCCAAGTTCCTACCACCTAAACCCCGGGTCCGAATCCTTAAAAACACATCCGACATCCTCGCCGGAGCCGCATCCTCGGGATCCACGCGCTTCCAAGCTTGCCCGGACCTCTCTTAGCCGGACCCCTAGCCATATATAGCCGTTGCTCCGCCACCTCATTTCCATTTGGCCATTCGAATCCTTCACCTGTGAGCTCCAGAGAGTGCGCGAGAGTGACAGCTCGCGTCCGAGCCTGTCTAAGCGAGGGGAGGAAGAGAATCCATCGATCCGGCGAGCTACGCCGCCGCTGCTCCGCCACCAGCGTGAGCACCGAGCCTCGGAGGGAGACGCTCCTCGAGGCAACGACCAGGAGCTTCCCCAGCTCCTCCCCAGTCTCTTCGTCCACCCAGGTAACCTTGTAGGTCCTTATTTTTCCCTGATTTCCATTTACGCCCAATTCGTACCGCCGCCGTCTCTAGCTGATTCCGACCATCCCATCACTCCGTTCGATCATCGGAATCGACCATCGCATCCGCCTCCCTGCGACGCACCTTCTTCACCCCTCCATCCAACCCAGCTCGCACAGGAGCTGGGAGCCAAGCTCCTCCGTCTACCCCCTTCGCCGGAGCTCGCCATTTCGACCCATCAACCACCGTCACCTCGCCTAACCGGGTCGAGGCAGTTTGCCCTCGACCCGCGAGTCTTCTGGATTGCTTTGTAGGTCAAACGAAGGACATCTGAGGTCCTTTGACTTCCAGCCAGGAGGCTCAGCTCCGCCGACCTCGCCCGAGCTCCTCGGAGCTCGGCTCGATCATCGGAGCCTACCGGCAGACGCGGGAGCACACCACGTTTCTTCTCTGACCTTCAGAGTGCTTCCAGGAGGAGTCTAGCGCACGCCAGAGGCCGGCGAGTCTCGCCGGCGACCTGTTCTTCCAGCACCCTCCGTCGCCGTCTGATCGCCTCAGCCCTCCAGTGTTGATCCAGACCGTCCATCTCAGGAGGCTCCTGCACCGCCAGATCTTTGGAGAGGCGATCTCAGCCGTTGGACCAGAGAAGGGTGTGGCCCCCAGACGTTCTCGACCGCTTGATCTCACACGTGGCCTGCCCCCCTTCGTTGGATCGATCCGAGGAGAGCAGCGTTGGACCCCCAATCGCCCTCAACCGCTTGATCAGACACGTGGCGTCCATCCAGCCGCTCCGCATAATAAAGGGTAATTTACCCTTAGGCCCTGTCTTTTCCTTCATTTAGCGTTTAGTCTTGTAAATATTGAGTTTAGTTGTTTAGTTTTAGGGTTATTTGCATAGAGGACCCCGTACTCTGTTGATTTTGCACTTATGCCCTTGTGTGTGGTCTGACACGTGCTTCGTCACGTGGTTTGTTGGGATATTTGCATCTTATGCTCTGTTATTCTGGATGTTAACAGTTGAATGAAAGTTTTTACTTATTTGCACTTATACCCCTGTGCGTGGTTTATTTGAGCATGTGCGTGATATTCGTGGGTATTTTGCAGATAAGCCCTTGGGCTTTTGGTACCTGTTACCAATAAGTCCTCGTGACTTATTTTTATTGCATTATGTCCCT
Organism: Ottelia alismoides; assembly: GCA_037367405.1. Taxonomy (NCBI): domain Eukaryota; kingdom Viridiplantae; phylum Streptophyta; class Magnoliopsida; order Alismatales; family Hydrocharitaceae; genus Ottelia; species Ottelia alismoides. The sequence continues at coordinate 839,259 of JAZKJV010004101.1, forward strand.
GAGTGCCCCAGGCACGCGCATGGCGTGTGTTTTGCTAGGTAAATTGCACCAGACCCCCCAAACTCTTGGGTATTTGCACTTTGGTCCCTGTGCACTATGCCCTCTCTTTATTTTTGAATAAAATAGCAAATTACCTCCAAATCCAACGAAAATTGGATACATGGCTCCTGCCATGGTGTAAAAGTTTTCGAGGATTTTTTAGGACATTTTTGTTTTCATTTGATATTTTTTAAAAATAAAAAATCTTTAATTTTGCCTCTGTCTAACTTTAAAAATCACAAAAAAATATTAAATAGTGTCTAAAAATTACAAAAAATTTGTCTACTGTCTGTTTTGCTTAGTTTGATTTTCTAGCCAATTTTGGCTATTTTTCATTATCTAAAACACCTAAAAATTGAAAAACACATAAAAACTTATAAAAATTCTAATAATTAAACTAAAAAACCAAAAACAATAAAATGGGTGCCTAAATTTTCCTCATTTTGTCTTCTTTACAGGAAAATTACCTCCTAGCCATTTTGGGGCTCTTAAATATTTTATCTAGGCCTTTTTGGCTCGGCTGGACAGTACCTTTTATTTCAGTCACTGTTGATTTTTAGAAAATTAAATAAACATTAAAAAATTCTCAAAAATTCACCAAAACACTAAAAAATATAAAACACGTAAAAATATTTTTGTTTGAATTTTTGGTTGATTTTTAGTGCTTTAAATAAATTGTTGAAGTGTGTGTTTCCTTGTTTTTCTCATTTTCTTAATTAGCTAAAAATCCAAAACAAAATATAAAATAATTAAAAAACCACTAAAAATATTTTATTCTTTTATTTTATTCCTTTTTACTACTTCGTAGGTCGAGAGGCCAACCCGTGCTCCTTGAGTTCGACCCTGGTCGCTATACCAGGTTAATCCAATAGCAGGACCGCTTACGTGTTTTGATCGATTTTATCTATATTAGTGGTCTATTTTTCTTGATTGTCCGCGCTTGATCGCTTGGGTCACAACGACCTATTTAGTACCTTATACCCGAGTGCTCAGGCTAGACATCAGAATGGCGCCGTTGCCGTGGAGCACGACTTAGTAGTTTTTATTTTATTTTCATTTTTGTTTTCGCGGCTTTTCGCGGCTCTTTCAGAGCTCGCGGCTTTTTTCGCGGCTTTTTGTTTCCATTTTATTTTTATTTTATTTTATTTTATTTTATTTTTCTTTTATTTTTGTTTTTGTTTTATTTTGAGTGTTCATTTTATTTTGTATTTTTGCATCTATACCCTCATTTTCTTTCATTTATTTTTCTTCTTATTATTTGATTATTTTTATTGGTCTGACCACTCATCTCTTTTTTTCTTGCGAGGGCCCGAGGACCGAGGAGGCCGATTTCGAGAAGCCAGTGCAACCGAGGAACTTGGAGGCGGCTCCCTTCTGTACGGAGCCGCAGGATAGAGCAAGAGAGAGAGTGGAGTGGGAGAGGATTAGATAGACTTTTTACTTTTATTTGATTATTATTGTAATAATACAGGAACTCTCAGACTGGACACTTGTGGACTTGAACACTTAGCGGGTCTGTTTCGCCGAGCACCGGTGTGCTCGGGGGACCCTTAGGTTTTTCGCGGCTTTTTACGCGGTTTTGTTTTCTTTTCATTTTTTCTGCCTTTTCCGGTGTTTACGCGATTTTCATCGAGCCCCTAGCTTTAGGATTTTCTCTTGCTTGTGTCGTAATTAGTAGGGTCCCCACACTTAACTATTTGCCTGTTCCTATAGTGCACTAATTGGACTCACTAATAATCAATTAATAAAAATAATCGACATCTCCTTCGTAGCCTACGTGCCGCAGCTCACCCTGTAAAGCGCTTTCTCCTACCCCCGATTTGTCGGGCAGAGGAGGGGTGGGCCAAGACCGGACCCTTTGGCTTGGACGTCGGTGACCGATTAGACGGTTCTGTGAGTAGAAATTGCTGATCTAGGACTTGGTTTTTCCCGTTGCATCATTTAGGGTAGTTTACTTTTCTGTCTTTAAATTCTGCGCGGATCACTTGCATGTAGAGTGCTGGAGGCAAGGTACGCATTTCTGACTCAGCATGCATCATTGATTTCATCGCGCATCGGCTTTTTCGTCTTCTCCCTCCTGTTTTGGATTAAATAACCAGGAGAACCAAAAAATTCGTTAGGCGTTTGTTTTCTATTTGAAAAATATTAAAAAGAAAAATCATAAAATTGGGACTGGATAAAAATATTGACCCTAAAAGACACTCACCCTAAAAATTTGTCTTGGGGAGAGCAACCCCCTCATTGTATGGTTTGATTGCGTGAGAGAGTGACCCGTACCCTAGGTAGAGCCCTCCGGTGTTATTCCCAACTGATTACCGACTTTTCCGTGCGGGCCAGTCGGTTGGGGTAGCATCGGGTATCCTAACAGGTCACGTAAGCGCTCTGATATCTTGTGTGTTCACCTAATAAAAATTAACAAGATAATTTGACCGAGCTTTTACGCTCTTCAGCTCGCGTTGCGTTGGTGAACCGGAGGTTTGCATTCTGATCATAGTTTCTCCAGATCTCATCCGCACTACTCGCCAGATCAAGATGATGGGTAGACGCTCTCTTAGGCAGCCTCTGGCTGCACCGCTTTCGGGCACGTCTACCCAATCATCTAGGTTGGCCCGCGAGAGCCAAGACCAGTTCTCCGAGCCCGAGTATGATTCTGCCCTGTTCTCCCTCGACCCCCTTTATTTCGGTTCTGAGAGATATGAGCCAGAGGAGAGACTCACAGATTTGACAGCACCGGAGTTTGGCTCGTTTGATTTTGCAGACGCCATGGCCGGCAATTCTGAGGATCGTTCCTGTCAGCCTGAGCACTTCGTATTGGATCAGGGAGCGATCAACTCCACCCTGATCGCCTCGTTAGAGACCGTCCAGCTGCAGCTGAGGGATCAGGGAGCATTTATGCTCGACATGAGGAGAGAGATGGAGCAGATGCGAGCAGAGAGAGCAGAGCGAGAGCAGAGGAGAGAGGGACCGAGGATCCCAGATGATGCGGATGTAGCAGCTGCATCAGCAGCAGCCGCCGCAGCCGCGGCCGGAGGACCACCGAGACCGATGCGGGAGTTACACAACCCCGGATCGACGCTGACGCACCACTGGGTAGTACTTCCAGCAATCGTGGGGGACTTCAAGTTCCCCCCGAACACTTTGCAGCTACTCCCCCACTTCCATGAACTCACGACAGAGGAGCCCCATCTCCACCTCCAGGACTTCTTGATGATATGCAGCACTGTCCACGACCGTCAGGTGGACCAGGACATGATCAGGATGATGGCCTTCCCCTTCTCCCTAGCAGACAGAGCAGTCACCTGGCTGAAGCATCTGGGGAAGTTTGTTTACACCTGGGAGCAGCTCCGCACCGAGTACTTGAACAAGTACTATCCACTCGGGCGAACGAATGCAGCGAGGGCCCTAATCAGCAACTTTTCCATGCTCCCCAACGAGCAATTCCATGAGGCATGGGAGAGGTTCCGAGAGCTCACAGACAGATGCCCGCACCACGACATCTCGAAGCCGAACCTTGTTCAGAGCTTCTTCTGCGGGTTGACACTAGAGCTCCAGGGCCTGGTGAATGCTTCTTGCAACGGGTCCTATTTCGCCAAGGACCACGACCAGGTCTGGGCCATCTACGAGGAGATGGCCGAGAATTACATGGTGATGTCCCAGACCCGGTTGTACACACAGGGGAGACCCTAGCAGCAGCCAGGACCCGTGCAGTACCAGAGGATAGCACGGGTCGAAGCCGGTCCATCCAGTTCATCCGCAGTTGCAGCAGCACAGGCAGAGTCGTCCGCTGCGGATATGGGCATCATCAGCGAGAAGTTGGACCGGATGGAGCTGATCGAGAAGAAGCAGTGCCAGAGCATCACGCAGATGGAGCAGATGGCACAGACTCTGAGCGACATGAAGACCCAGCTCATGTGTCTCCAGGAGGCACAGACGGCTTCACAGCCCCGTCTTCAGTCGCGAGGCGACACCGGCGGCAGCAGCAGCTCGTCCCAGCGCTCCTGCTCCTTTCAGCAGCCTAGACAGGTTCACCTTGTACAGGCGGAGCCGTACCAGCAGCAGCAGCCCTCCTACCAGTCCCCACCATCTCCAGACTTGCAGATGGTGGTATACCAGCCGGATCAGCCTCTGGCAGTACTCCCGCCAGCCCCATACGATGCAGAGCCGTTGATGGATGTCAACGGGATTTGGTATGACCGCCCCTAGCCTGGGATCCGAGGAGACCATCCCGGATTCAGGTGGGGGAGTGGAGGTACCCAGCCCCAGCAGCAGTCATCCAGTCAGGGAGGGCAGTATGGCCAGCAGAGAGATCACCAGCCGCAGCAACAACCCCCAGCCTATCAGTCACACCAGCAGTCATCCTTCGTTCCTCGTCCCTATCAGCAGCAGGGACAGTCTTGGAGACGTGAGCAGCAGGCTCACCAGCCACACCAGCAGCAGCATCCTACCTCCCACCCCTCTTACCAGCAGCACCAGTTCCAGCAGCCTCAGCACCAGAGAGGCTACCCGTCGGGCTCCCATGAGAGCCCCGCCTTGGATGACATAGCCCGCCTCCTTACGGACCAGCAGGCTACCTTCAGACGGGAGATGGACGAGTTCCGTCAGGAGATGCGGGACCTTGTGAGAGGGAAGGCCGCCATTCCTGCACAGATAGAGCCGAACCCCAATAGCCTCAAGAGGAAGTCTGAGCAGGTAGTTCACACTGAGCATGCCACTCCTAGTGATCCATTTGATGATATGTCTTCGGATCTATTTGATGCTGATTTTGTTACACTTAGGAGCGGTAGAGCACCAGCAGGCGGTGCCTCATCTGAGCGATGACTCGAGGATCCACCCAGGGCGCCAGATGAGGAGGAGGAGAGCGGTACTGATGTCGCGCACGATGATGACGGTGGTACTGATGCCACCAAGGATGCTGATTCCACCGGCGGTACTGAGGCCGCCGCTTCACCAGTTCGAGGAGGTGGTGCTGATGCCACTAGAGTAGCCGAGCCAGCCCGCGGTACTGAGGCCGCGAGACGTCCAGTAGCAGAGCCAGCCCATGGTGGTACTAAGGCCACCGGTGTTTGTGTAGAGAGATCAGATGTTTTTCCTCATTCTCATGTATCTCAGAACAATGTTTTGAATAAAGGAAAAGGTTTAGTTTCTTCTGGTCCCACTGTGGTGCTTGATGTATGTGCGGATCCGGCCGTCGAGCCGTCTAGGCCTTTTCCTAGTTCTTCATCTGCGAAGGACCTTGTGATCCCCTTCCCTAGAGCCCTTCAGATGGGGAAGGGGAAGAAAAAAGAAAAAGACCCAAAAAAGAGAGAGCAGGAGGAATTCAGCCAGAGCATGATAAACAGATTTCACATCCAGCTGACCCTCCAGGAGGCTTTGCAGCACATCCCCCTTCTTCAGCGATCTTTGAGAGACAGGACCACAGTCAGGAGGAGGAGGAGGAACCACACTTCAGAGATTCATGTGCTGACGAAAGCCACGTGTTTCGCGATCCAGAACCGTCTGCCAGCCAAGAGGCCAGATTCAGGGGCCCTGTATATCAGATGTCAGATTAGTGAGCAGAGGTTCGACCGTACTCTATTGGATAGCGGATCGTCTATCAACCTCCTTCCGACAGCCCTTCTCGACCGCTTCAAGTTGGGCACTCTTAGACAGAGCAGGACAATCCTTCAGTTTGCTGATCGATCTGTCAAGAGGCCGAAGGGGTTGTTGCGAGACGTTATCGTCGTTATTCAGGGCCTGCAATTCCCCGTGGACTTCGTAGTGTTGGACATGGAGATCCCTGATTCAGTGGCCGATACCCCCATCATCCTCGATCGTCCGTTCTTGGACACAGCCAAGGCGGTGACTGATCATGACAGCGGAAAGGTATACTTTCGCGTCGAGGGCGAGAGTATACAAATAGAGACGGTTGAGGACTACAGAGCCAGAGAGAGAACACGCTCAGAGGCCAGCACAGATTCATAGCAGCTGACAGACGCCGAGCCAGACATCCACCAGGACTGTGATTTTGTGATCACAGATGATGAGGCAGCATGGGCAGACCCTTCAGCACAGGCCATCCTCTCATTTCCAGACACCACTGATGCAGAGATGACAGCAGAGGAGAGCTTGGAGAGCACAGTCCTGGTTCAGGATACCACAGAGCCAGCAGAGCCGGTTCTCGACCGCGACACGGTTTTCAGTGATGGTGGTGCTGAGGCCACCTTATGTTACGGTGGTACTGATGCCACCACGTTTGATGCAGATCCCTCGGATTCAGAGTCTGATTGTGCAGATTTTGATGATCAGATGCCAGACCTGAGTCCACTTGAGCCTACAGATGAGGAGGAGGTAGAGGCAGAGCAGATCAGAGACAACACAGTTGAGCAGCCTTCTCCAGATCCAGTTTGCGAGAGTTCGCTTTCTTTCTCCCAGGCAAATTTGGCAGACTTAGCAGCATTGGCACATTTCCTTCCGCAGCCAGATTTGCCAGCGCCCAGCTGTCCAGAGCTGAAGCCGCTCCCTACTTCGCTGAAGTATCAGTTCCTTGCAGGCGAACCTGAGATGCACCCAGTCATCATCTCCGCTGATCTGACTGGAGAGCAAGAATCTCGTTTGATGGGGGTTCTTGAAAAGAACCGCAAGTCAATCATATGGAGCGTAGCAGATCTCCATGGGATTAGTCCATCAGTGTGCTCCCACCATATCTATCTCGAGGAGGGGGCGAAGCCGTCGCGTGAGTTCCAGCGGCGACTGAACCCCAACCTGAGAGAGGTCGTGATGAAGGAAATATCAAAATGGTGGAGTGCAGATTTTATTTATCCTATTTCCGACTCCAAGTGGGTTAGCCCCTTGCATGTGGTGCCCAAGAAGACGGGCATCACGACTGTGATCAGTGAGTCGGGAGAGGAGATTGCTACACGAGTACCCACCTTTTGGAGGGTCTGTGTTGACTACAGGAGACTCAACCAGGCCACCAAGAAGGACCATTTCCCCCTACCTTTTATTGACCAGATCATTGAGAGACTGGCAGGGAAGAGCCATTATTGCTTCCTAGATGGGTACTCGGGCTACAAACAGGTGGCCATCGCTCCTGAGGATCAGGAGAAGACCACCTTTACCTGTCCCTTTGGTACATATGCCTTTCGACGCATGCCATTTGGGCTATGCAACGCCCCTGCGACTTTTCAGAGGTGCATGCTGTCGATCTTTTCGGACATAGTAGGGGAGTGTTTGGAGGTCTTCATGGACGATTTCTCGGTCTACGGCGACGGATTCGACTCCTCTCTTGACTGCCTAGACTGAGTACTCCAGCGATGTATTGAGTTCCATTTGGTTCTATCTTGGGAGAAGAGTCACTTCATGGTGACTCAAGAGACGGTGCTTGGCCACATCATCTCCAACAGGGGCATGGAGGTGGATCCGGCCAAGGTTGATGTCATTAGAAAACTCGCACCGCCGTCCAATTTGAGGCAGCTACGGTCATTTCTGGGGCACGTTGGATTTTATAGGAGATTTATTCAGATTTCAGCAGGATTGCCCGGCCGTTGACTGACCTCTTGACGAAAGACACCGAGTTCCTTATCGATGATAAGTGCCTTTCGTCCTTTGCGACTCTCCAGCAGTGTGTGATTGAGGCTCCTGTCCTCCAGCCGCCTGATTGGTCTCTCCCATTTGAGATCATGACGGACGCCTCCGATTTCGCCGTAGGGGCAGTGCTGGGACAGAGGAGGGATGGAGTTCCATTTGTCATTCACTACGCTAGCCGCACATTGGATTCTGCCCAGCGGAATTACACGGTCACAGAGAAGGAGATGCTAGCCGTAGTGTTCGCCCTAGATAAGTTTCGATCTTATATCATTGGATCTAGAGTGACTTTGTATATTGATCACACCGCCATCAGGTATCTCATGGCAAAGAAGGATGCCAAGGCCAGACTTACTAGATGGATCCTTCTACTCCAGGAGTTCGACATTGAGATCAAGGATAAGCCTGGAGTCAAGAATGTGGTGGCGGACCATCTCTCCCGTTTAGAGCAGCCTCAAGAGTCTGAGCAGATTGATCCCATTCGAGATACCTTCCCAGATGAGGCGATCCTTGCTATCGCCTCACTCCCATGGTATGCCGATATTGTGAACTTTCTCGTTGCTGGGAAAGTCCCACAAGATTGGCCCAGGCAGAGGCTTGAGACCTTCCTCGCGAAGGCCAAGTCCTACCATTGGGAGGATCCCATCCTTTACCACGAAGGAGGGGATAGTGTCTGGCGTCGGTGTATTCCTCAGGAGGAACACCATAGCGTCCTCACTTACTGCCACAAGCTTGAGGCAGGAGGACATCATTCTGGGAGGAGAACAACACAGAAAGTGCTCCAATCCGGCTTGTGGTGGCCTACCCTCTTCAAGGACTCAGATGAGTTCGTGAAGAGGTGTACTGACTGTTAGAGGATGGGCACTTGTGGACAGCGTGATATGATGCCGATGCAGCCCATTCACTTCTGTGAGGTTTTTGACGCATGGGGCATCGATTTCATGGGTCCATTCCCTAAGAGTCAGGGATTTGAGTACATTCTGTTGGCGTAGATTATGTTAGTCGTTGGGTTGAGGCTATCCCCGCCCGAGCCGCTGATGCGAGGACAGTTTGCAGATTTTTGAGGAAGCATATCATCACGCGGTTCGGGGTCCCACGAGTTCTGATTTCTGATGGGGGGGTCTCATTTCATCAACGACTAGGTAAAGGCCCTTGCTAGCGAGTTCGGTATAGACCATCGTGTTGCTACACCTTATCATCCACAGACGAATGGTCTAGCCGAGGTGTCGAACAGGGAGATCAAGACTAAATTGCAGAAAGTCGTCCGCCCTGACCGAAAGGATTGGTCACAGCTTTTGGACTCGGTCTTGTGGGCATATAGGACGTCTTTCAAGACACCATTGGGCACATCTCCCTTTTGCCTCGTATATAGCAAGCCGTGCCATTTACCTGTTGAGCTGAGGCACAAGTCACTTTGGGTTGTTACAGATATTCTTATGGATCCAGATGGTATGGGAGACCAGAGGAGGGCAGAGTTAGCAGCCCTGGAGGATATGCTTTTTATCCGGGAGGTTGTTGATGGCATTTACTATAGCCATTGTGAGGATATGCTTTTTGGACTTGCTACCCTTGCTCCTGGAATTGTGAGGGTGAGGCCTGCACTTGGTTGTGCATGCATCTTTCAATCCTTTCCTTACAGTCGGCACGTACTCAAGAGCTTTCATCTATGTCATGTTCAATACCAAATTCTGGATGATTTCTATGATAGCAGGATCAGACAAAGCATTTTTCAAATTTTTCATTTTTTGTGTTTTTTCATTACTTCTGGAAAAGGAATATTTACAAACTCTTCACCAATGTCATTCAAAATATTGTCCATATTGTTGTTTACAGGCAGATGACAAAAAGGAGTAGAATCATCTACAAGGTGTGGACCAAAAACGGCAGGCTCGGCTTCAGGTGCTGGCGTTGGACTCGTTGCAGGTGCAAAATCCCTTATTTCTGTGGCTTGCTCTGTAGCAGGTGCAGACGTCTCCAATGCTGGCCTATCTCCGCCGAGGTCGTTGCTATTGATGAATACTCATTTATCACTCTTTATTCTTATATTTTAGCTACAAAAACCTTTGCAAATACATGTAGATATGTGTAAATAGGAATAATTACCAAAAGCATGCATTGTGTAAAAACCTATAATTAGCATGTTTTTGTGCAAAAATAAAAGAATAAAGATTAAAAAGAAAAAGAGGGAAATATTTAGAATAAATATTGAGCAACCTAACCCAAGGGAGGGCTCAGCATGGGCCTGACCGCATAAAAGCCAAAGTAGAGAGAGATAGGGGCTCATGTGTAAATATTTATGTAAATAAATAAAAATATTTTCCTCACCAAAAATAGGCTTGTAAATATGTGTCTATATTTATAAGTATAAAAACAAAAGATAAAAATATGAAAATCAAAAAGAACAAAAATATCACTTTCACATTGTACATAGACTCACCTACATGTTTATTTAGCCCTATAAATAAATTTAATCTTTATAGTTTTTGTAAATATTCTTTATTATATAGTGTAAATAAATAAAATAAAAACAATCAAAACAAAAACCAAATAAAAATAGCAAAATTAAAAACACAAAAATAGATTGTACATATACCATGTATAAAAGTGTATATATGTATTTATTTTACCTATGTATATAAATAATTAAAATAAAATAAAAATACCTTTTTATTCCTTATTTTATAATGAAAATAAATAAAATATAAAATAGGAATAAAATTTCATAAAAATAATAATTAAAAATCAAAAATTAAAAACCCTAATAGTGTACATATACTTATATAGTACATATAGTGTAAGTACCTTATTTTTATTTCTAAAAATTAATTAAAAATCACAAAAAAATAGAAAAAAATAAATTAAAAATATTTCATGTTTTGAGTTTTTGCTAAATCGGCCCCTAGCTACCCTTAATTTTAACTTCAAAATTCAACCACGTGGCCTGTTTCTATTGGGTCCTGGGGATGTTGACCGCCCGGTCAACTACCGCCCCAAGGACCACTCCACTCGGGTCTTTAGCGGGTCCCCAACTTCTCGGATTTTTTCCCGCTAAACCCGAGTGCCTACCACCTAAACCCCGGGTCCGAATCTCTAATAACACATCCGACATCCTCGCCGGAGCCGCATCCTCGGGATCCGCGCGCTTCCAAGCTTGCCCGGACCTCTCTTAGCCGGACCCCTAGTCATATATAGCCGTTGCTCCGCCACCTCATTTCCCTATCTTTGGCCATTCGAATCCTTTACCTGTGAGCTCCAGAGAGTGCGCGAGAGTGACAGCTCGCGTCCGAGCCTGTCGAAGCGAGGGGAGGAAGAGAATCCATCGATCCGGCGAGCTACGCCGCCGCTGCTCCGCCACCAGCGTGAGCACCGAGCCTCGGAGGGAGACGCTCCTCGAGGCAACGACCAGGAGCTTCCCCAGCTCCTCCCCAGTCTCTTCGTCCACTCAGGTAACCTTGTAGGTCCTTATTTTTCCCTGATTTCCATTTATGCCCAATTCGTACCGCCGCCGTCTCTAGCTGATTCCGATCATCCCATCACTCCGTTCGATCATCGGAATCGACCATCGCATCCGCCTCCCTGCGACGCACCTTCTTCACCCCTCCATCCAACCCAGCTCGCACAGGAGCTGGGAGCCGAGCTCCTCCGTCTACCCCCTTCGCGGGAGCTCGCCATTTCGACCCATCAACCACCGTCACCTCGCCTAACCGGGTCGAGGTAGTTTGCCCTCGACCCGCGAGTCTTCTGGATCACTTTGCAGGTCAAACGAAGGACATCTGAGGTCCTTCGACTTCCAGCCAGGAGGCTCAGTTCCGCCGACCTCGCCCGAGCTCCTCGGAGCTCGGCTCGATCATCGGAGCCTACTGGTAGACGCGGGAGCACACCACGTTTCTTCTCCGACCTTCAGAGTGCTTCCAGGAGGAGTCTAGCGCACGCTAGAGGCCGGCGAGTCTCGCCGGCGACCTGTTCTTCCAGTGTTGATCCAGACCGTCCATCTCAGGAGGCTCCTGCACCGCCAGATCTTTGGAGAGGCGATCTCAGCCATTGCACCAGAGAAGGGTGTGGCCCCCAGACGTTCTCGACCGCTTGATCTCACACGTGGCTAGCCCCCTTCGTTGGATCGATCCGAGGAGAGCAGCGTTGGACCCCCAGTCGCCCTCAACCGCTTGATTAGACACGTGGCGTCCATCCAGCCGCTCCGCATAATAAAGGGTAATTTACCCTTAGGCCCTGTCTTTTCTTTCATTTAGCGTTTAGTCTTGTAAATATTGAGTTTAGTTGTTTAGTTTTAGGGTTATTTGCATAGAGGACCCCGTACTCTGTTGATTTTGCACTTATGCCCTTGTGTGTGGTCTGACACGTGCTTCGTCACGTGGTTTGTTGGGATATTTACATCTCATGCCCTGTTGTTCTGGATGTTAATAGTTGAATGAAAGTTTTTACTTATTTGCACTTATACCCCTGTGCGTGGTTTATTTGAGCATGTGCGTGATATTCGTGGGTATTTTGCAGATAAGCCCTTGGGCTTTTGGTACCTGTTACCAATGAGTCCTCGGGACTTATTTTTATTGTATTTGGGTCCCTGAGTGCCCTAGGCACGCGCGTGGCACGTGTTTTGCTGGGTAAATTGCACCAGACCCCCCAGACTCTTGGGTATTTGCACTTTGGTCCCTGTGCACTGTGCCCTCTCTTTATTTTTGAATAAAATAGCAAATTACCTCCAAATCCAATGAAAATTGGATACATGGCTCCTGCCATGGTGTAAAATTTTCGAGGATTTTTTAGGACATTTTTGTTTTCATTTGATATTTTTAAAAAATAAAAAACCTTTAATTTTGCCACTGTCTAACTTTAAAAATCACAAAAAAATATTAAATAGTGTCTAAAAATTACAAAAAATTGTCTACTGTCTATTTTGCTTAGTTTGCTTTTCTAGCCAATTTTGGCTATTTTTCATTATCTAAAACACCTAAAAATTGAAAAACACATAAAAACTTATAAAAATTCTAATAATTAAACCAAAAAAACCAAAAATAATAAAATGGGTGCCTAAATTTTCCTCATTTTGTCTTCGTTACAGGAAAATTACCTCCCAGCCATTTTGGGGCTCTTAGATATTTTATCTAGGCCTTTTTGGCTCGGCTGGACAGTACCTCTTATTTCAGTCACTGTTTGATTTTTAGAAAATTAAATAAACATTAGAAAATTCTCAAAAATTCACCAAAAACACTAAAAAATATAAAACACATAAAAATATTTTTGTTTGAATTTTTGGTTGATTTTTAGTGCTTTAAATAAATTGTTGAAATGTGTGTTTCCTTGTTTTTCTCATTTTCTTAATTAGCTAAAAATCCAAAAAAAATATAAATAATTAAAAAACCACTAAAAATATTTTGTTCTTTTATTTTATTCCTTTTTACTACTTCGTAGGCCGAGAGGCCAACCCGTGCTCCTTGAGTTCGACCCTGGTCGCTATACCAGGTTAATCCAATAGCAGGACCGCTTACGTGTTTTGATCGATTTTATCTATATTAGTGGTCTATTTTTCTTGATTGTCCGCGCTTGATCGCTTGGGTCACAACGACCTATTTAGTACCTTATACCCGAGTGCTCAGGCTAGACATCAGCTATCTTTTTGTGTTTTGTTGTTTTCTTCATTTTTTTGTGATTTTCTGGTTGATGGTGCTGCTCCAAAAATGCTTCTTGGCCCTGGTGTTGGTTGGGCTGACGATTCCCCGTCAGATGCAAGATGCTTCCCCTTCGCGGTTGCTGATGGCCTGAGTGTCCTACCACTCCTGAGAGTAACAGCATTAGATAAAAAGCAATTTAATTCACCTGATTTTGGTTGGACACTACCGGCTACCTGCTCCTTGCGTCGGAAATTGTTCGGGTTTGCCTCGACTTGAGAAGGGATGGCTGTTTTTGCAGCCGTCAAGTCATCGATCTTCTGGTTCATCTCAACCATATTCTTCATCAATTGTTCAAGGCATGCCAGGGCTGGATTAACTGATACAATCTCAGAAGAATCCCCCTGCTGGGGCCTAGAGTGCTGGTATGACAGCTAAGAATGCGACTGGTAACCCTGAGAAAATTGGTGAGGAGGAGGGTTGGAGGAATACTGTGAGTTCTGGTGATATGTAGCAGCCGGTTGCTGATGATACCCTTGTCCGCAGTATCCGGACTGCTGAGAACCATGCTGGTAGTTCTGCCTCCATGTGTTGCCGTGAGACAGAGGCTAGTACTGATATGCGGGCTGGAAGGGTCTCCCACCCTGCTGCTGCTGGTGATAGGGCATGTTGCCCATGTTCTGACCCTGAGGATGTCCCTGAGGACGGGTCAGTTGAGCTTCATTGTTCCATACACCATTGATTTCCTGGATCAGTGGCGGGGGTGGAGAGAACTGCTCGGAATAGGCCGGCTGGGACTCAGGTTGATATACAACCATCTGTGTCTGAGGCTGTGGGGGCTGCTCCGGAACCTGCACATAGTACACATGCTGAACAGGCTGGGGCTGCGGTGGAGTCGGTTGAGGGTTCTGCTGCATTGTAGGCTCCTTCTTCTCAGCTATCGGCTCGGCCTGAGTAGACACAACGTTGCACATGTTGGCGTTTAATGCACGAACGAGCTGCTCCAGCTGCTGGGAAATCAAATCGAGCTTTTCCAAGCCTTGGGTCCTCTTCTCAATGACAGATAATTTCTCGAGGTCCTGCGACCTCTTCTCAATGATATCCACCTTAGACATGTGGCTCCCAATGATGTTCAGGTTGGAGCTCTCATCCCTGTCTTCGGCGTGAGAAGCCATGTTCACTGGCTTGCTGACTGTAGTTGACACCTTCATGTAGATTCGGGATGAGGATTGAGTGGCTTCTCCTTCAGCCATTTCCTCGAAGATGTTCCATACCACGTCCTCGTCCTTATTGAAATACGAACCACCACAAGCGGCATCTACGAGCTTTTGGCTTTCAAGTGTAAGCCCACCAAAGAAGTACTGCACAAGGCTAGTCTTTGGGATTTCGTGGTGGGGACACTTCTCCTGAAGATCCTTGAATCTCTCCCACGCTTCATGGACAGTCTCGTGGGGCTGCTGGCAAAAACTGGAGATACGGGCACGCATCTGATTCAATCGCCAGAGAGGATAGAACTTATGGAGAAATGCAGACTTAAGCTCCTCCTAGGTCGTGACTACCTTCCCTAGATGGTCGACCCAATATAGGGCCTTATCTTGCAGGCTGAAGGGAAAGGCGGTCATCTTGACTACCCCTAGAGGAATACCAGGATAGTGAGCAGTAGCACAGATGCAGCCAAACTTCTTGAGAAAGATATATGGTTCCTCAGTGGGATTCCCATGGAATGTGGGAAGCACGGACAGAAACTGCGGCTTCAGCTCGAAGTGGGCATGAATTCGTGGAACTTGAATCCACTCAGTGTTGCGACCAGCTCCTGGATTGTATGTCTCCTTCAGCGTAGGCGTTAGCTGCGGTGGGTCTGCTTCCGCTCTATCGAATTCTGGTCCGCCCATTGAGAACTCATCTCTAACCTCTTCAAAATTGAGCTCTTGATTTGGATCATCCTCCCGTCAGCCATCTCTTGCATCGACCCTCCTCCTCAGATCATTCAACATATCTTGGAAGGCGGCCTGGGCCAGGGCTTGGTTAGTCAACTGCTGCTGGATGGCTTGAATGGAAGCCAGCAACTGACTGTTAACTTCGTTCTGTGTGGTGTACTACCCTTCCCCCGGATTGGCTTCAGCTTCAGGTTGGGGTTGTGGTCCCTTTCCTCTTCCACCGACCATCTCTGATTCTGCTTGGTATGCTGGCTCGGAATCAGGTTCTAAGTCTGCACATGGAAGAATGCCCCGGTCAATCTGAATTACAGCACCAGATAGAGAGAAATGGTCTGTGTTAAGGTCAACACAGAACTTTGTTAAGGATGGCGATGTGTAAGGAGTGAAATCAATTGCCATCCAAAACAGATAGAATTCGGGATAAGAGTGATCCCGATTTATTGAAGAAGACGGGGAGTCTGGAGATTGGTCCACGGAGTCTGAACCGAGTTCTTGGGAATCGCCCCGAATTATTAGAGAGGGCGAGCGAATATAACTGATGTGGGTGTCAATAGAGTCTCGACTAAACTGTCCATTCATTGCCATCTCGATGGTCAACAGGAAGATCGATGCGGATGAAGATACGAAGGTCAACGAGAAATAAATGGAGTATAAAACAGTAGAAGGCTCACACTGAGCAAGAGTCAAATGGAGGGAGAACAAAATTGCGCAAAGTCGCGATGTTTTTGATCTTGACCTTAACTCAACTAATCAATCAAACCCAAAGCAGTGGATTCACCAACTCGACCCGTGAAGCCGTGAAGGTTCGGCAATTATCTTTGTGAGTTTTAGATTTGATTTTCAGGCAATTATCTTTACACGAGTCCTTAGAGCGTTGCGCCTATAGGAGCGAGAGTACTGCCGGAAAAGTATCCCGTACTTGTCCTCCTCCTGTGTAACATGTAGTCTGCACTATTTGAGGTCCTTGTAACCCTTCCTGGATCCCTACTCAACCAAAGAAATAGACGGTGGAAGCCAATAGGTGAAACCAATACTTCGGGTCTCGCTCGTAACGGAATCACCCGAGAGCGTGCGAGAACCTAGTCAGACGCAAGACGATGAGACAGACACACCCGTGAAGGCGTGGCCTATGCTCGATACTTCGGATAAGGTTAATGCTCTACACAATAGAGAGTCATCAATGGCGACCAAGCCCTACTCGTCTACGTACGATAGAAGCGCCAATACTTCGAAAATCCAGGCGATACACAAGGTAGCCATAGACTGGGTTTTGGGCTCTAATCCTTACGACGACGCTCACCTCAATGGGAAGGAAACCTTCCTATGCAACCTGAAAACTAATGAGGGCTTTGCTCACCCCAAGGCAATGAGTCCAATTAATAAATTTTATTTAGGTCAAGTTTTCTTTAGCAAGTCCCTTTTTTTAATTTTTTTTGGTGTTATCACTTGTTTTGAGTCAATTCAATACAAGCGCCTAACGATTTTGTATTTTTCCTTGATTCCTATTTGATCCAAAAACAGAGGGAGAAGATCGGAAAATCAATGCAAGGCGACACCAAGATGGAAATCTCACCTTTGTGCCTAACTGATGAATGCAAAGATAGAAGACTTACAGTGCCTCCCAGCTCTCTCCATGCGGGATGCAAAATAGGAATTTATAAACCTAATCTATATGCCGATGTGCACACGAAAATCGTCCTAAGCAGGTAATTGCTAGCGTGAAAAACAACAAGTCGGTTACTGATCTTCAATCCAAGAGTTCGGTCTAGGCTCACCCCTCCTCCTCTCGACACATAGAGTTCAGGAGCAGCGCTTGGCAGGGTGGGCTCGTGGCACAAAGGCTCGAAGATGATGAGGTGACTATTTAGAATTTAAACTAAGTCCAAAGCGCACTATAGGTACATGCAAGATATTAGGGTGTTTGGACCTAATTTACTCGATCAAGCAAGCCTAAAAACTAAGGTCTCATTCCACAAAAGTAAAGAAAATAAAACAAAATCGGAAAATGACAAGTGAGAAAACGCGTCAAAACTACGGTGAGCCCCCAAGTGAACAAACACTTGGAAATTGGGCCCGAGTGTCCAAAGTCCAATGTACATGTATTATTACAATTTAATCAAAGGTCTCTCTCTCACAAAAGACTAAAAACCTAACTATCCTCTCTCTCTCCCAAGTCCTCATGCTCTCTCCTGCCGGCTAGGGTAGGATAGTCGGCTCCTCCTCCCAAGGTTGCTCAGGATCCCCTAGGCGATCCTCCTCGGTTAGTCCCTCGCAAGAAAATAACAAAGAGATGTCAGACAGTTCAAAAACAATTATAAAATAAAATCAGATAATCAAAAATGGCTAAGCAAGTAAACAGACACAAGTCTACTCTACAAGCCGATGCTCCCCGACAACGACGCCATTTGAAAAACGATAATGCGAGAGCCGCTAAATAGTGGTCTGACAAATCAGACTCACTATCACTGGGGCGACTACTCAAGCCTTCACGTTCGTCAACAATTAACCCACACAATCAATCAAGCAATCAAGAGCAAGGATTAAAATTTATTATACCCTATTAAAAATGTATAATGGAAAGTAAGTAGGGGTCGAACACAAGAAACAAGGGTGTAGAGCTAGCTAACAAGGGTAGCACACAGGTACAAATACCACTTAGCCAAATTAGTAAATTTTTGTGGGTTCTTAATTTTTAATTTTTATATTTATTTTAAATTTTATATTTTGTATTTTGATTTTTAATTTTCTAATTTTATATTTTCTTTTTATATTTTATATATTTTTATATTTTCTTTTTCAATAAATAATATATATACAAAGTATAAGAAAAGAGAGGCAAAGGTATTTATAAAAATAGATAAAATACTCAAAAATTAGGAAATAAAATGTTTTTAGGTTTTTTATATTTTTCTGATGTTTTTGTGATTTTTGTAGATTTTTCATAATTTTTTTGGTATTTTTAAAGTGAATAATACAGAAAACCAAGAACAAATTAACAAGCTGAAACTAAAATGGAGAAATAAAATAGGAAACAGTAACCAAAATTCTCCAAAATAATTTTCAATAAAAGATAATAAAACAAGGAAAATTCAGAGATAAAAATTAGATTTTTAGGATTTTTATAGAATTTTTAAGATTTTTAGGAAGTTTTTTGGGCTTTTCTAATTTTTAGGAGTTTTGTTTTATATTTTTTAGTGGTTTTTGGTCTGTAATTGAAAGGCACTAAAACAAGCAAAATATATTTTTTTAGAAATTTTCTGAGATGTTTTTATAATGCAAAATAAAAATGTTGGCGTGAAAGTACAATGTAGCAGGAGCTTAACGTGATTTTTCGGGAATTTTTGGGATTTTATAAAGGCATGCAATAAATATAAACGACAAAAAGAAAATACATTTATGGCAGGGGCATTTCTATAAATAGAGCAAAGTTACATGGAAAACATTGCAATTTCACCAAAAAGTTACACGCACAGCATGTGTTCTGCTGTTCACAGGGGTATATATGTAAATATTAAGAATCAACAGGGTTTGAGTGCAATTTACCCAAAACATATTATAATATCTATGCATAGGGGCATATCTGCAATTAACAAAAATCTCTGGGTTTAAAATGGAAAATACCTAGGAAATAATCGTACGGCTATGGGTGAGTAACTTATCCACGTGGCGCATCCAAGGGTCGAGGATGAGGCGCTGACGGACGGCTGATGCGGCTCGACTTGACACGTAGCGCAAATCGGACGGCCCGTACCCCTTCGCTCTTAGCGGTCTGGATTAGATCGTGAAAGGATGATCAGATGGCTGGAAGGTGATCCGATCCTACGGCTACTGAGTGGCTGGAAGAACGACCCCGATCCAACGGTAGGGGGATGATGATGAAGAACTTCGCCTGGGGCTGCTTCGATCCCCGATTGTGGCCGACACATGGCCTCTCCTGGCCCAGGACCAAGGGCAAAAGGGTCCTGGGAGCGATCCGCATCCAATGAGGGCTCAACCGACGCTGAGGAGGCGTGAAGTGGCTGGACGAAGGTCGACACCGGGGGGCTTCGTCCCTGGAGTTTCGAGGCTCGATAGAGCCTTCTCTTGGGCTCTTCTCTGCAGGGTTAGAAGCGGAGCAAAAATGCGAAATGATTAGCGTAAAACTCAGGGGTGAATGGGTGCGAAATGAGGTCCGACGAAGAGCTCCGGCGTACGACGGAGATGGGAGCTCGATTGGCTCGATCTGAGCGAGATCGAGATGGATGAAGGGGTGATTCGTGATGATGGAGTGACAGAGAAGGAGATGGAGATGGTCGCTGATGAATACCCATTCATCACTCTTTATTTTTTATTTTAGCTACAAAACTTTTGCCAAACACATGTATATTCCTGTAAATACAAATAATTGTCAATCAGCATGCATTTTGTAAATATGCATAATTAGCATGTTTTTGTGCATAAATAAAAGAATAAATATACAAAAGAAAAAGAGGGAGATATTTAGAATAAATATTGAGTGACCTAATCCCAAGGGAGGGCTCAGCATGGGCCTGACCGCATAATAACCAAAGTAGAGAGAGATAAGGGAGCTCATGTGTATATATACCTGTATATAAATAAAAATATTTTCCTCTAAAAATAAAAATGGGTTTGTATTTATATGTATATATTTGTAAATATTAAATTAAAATAAAAATGAGAAAAATAAAAGAAAATTAAAAAGAAAATAAAAATGCCTTCCTCATTGTACATAAGCCATGTATATAGAAACCCCTTATCTATTTATTTATCCCTATAAACAAATAAATAAAAATCCAAGAAAATGTGTACATATTCCTTATTCCATAGTGTAAATAAATAAAATAAAAATCACAAAAACAAAAATAAAATAAAAAGAAATAGAAATAATAATCAAAACCATCCTTGTATATATACCATGTACATACTTGTATATATCTAATTATTTAACCCTTGTAAATAAATAATAAAAATAAAATAAAAATACAAAAATATTCCAAAATTTATTCTATAAATAAATAAAATCTAAAATTGGAATAAAATGTACAAAAATAAAAAATTAAAAAAATCAAAAATAAAAAATATATAGTGTATATACCTATATATATTATACTATATTGTAAATACCTAATTTTTATTCCAAAAAAATAAATAAAAATAAAAAAATAGTTTATGAATAAATAAACATTTTTTTATGTTTTAACTTTTTCCAAAATCGGCCATTTGCTATTTTATATTTAATTTACAAATAATTATGACGTGGCTGTGTCTGGTTGGTCCACGGTGGATGTTGACCCCCGGTCAACTCCCCCCGCGGACCTTCTTCCCCCATGGATCCAGCGCTGGACCCGTTTTCTCCCATTTATCCCCGCTTGACCCGATCATCATTTCTCTAAACCCCGGGTCCTAATCACTCTTCATACATCCAGGATCCTCGCCCGACACAATGCCTAGGGGTCCGTGCTTCACCAAGCCGGACCCGACCCTTTCTTCCCGAACCCTCACTCGTATAAAACCGAAGCTCCGCCGCACATTCCAATCCGTCTTTGGCTCCGCCTTTCCATCCCAGGACCTCCCCTACCTTCGCCTGAGTGACAGCTAGCGGCTGCTGGTGTTGCAGTGAGGAGGAGGTGCCCCGACCACTGATCCGGCAGCCTAGCGCCACCGTGCGCCGCCCAGGAGTAGCGCTCGAGCCTCGGGCATCGACGACCCTCGAGGCAAGGACCAAGAGCTTCAGAAGCTCTTCCACAGTCGACCTCGACCATCTGGTAAGCTTGATTCGTTCTATCTTTCGCTAATTTCCATTTATGCCCAAATCTATCGTTCGTCATCATCAGCCGATTCCGACCATATCTGTCACTATCTCGACCATCGGAGTCGACCCTCACCTTCGCCCTTCTCCCCTGCACATTCTTCATACATCCACTCATCCCAGTTCTCCCCGGAACTGGGAGTCGAACTCCTTCACCGTCGCATCGTCGGAGTTCCTTCTCCCCGACGCGCCGACCACCCACCTCGCCTCTAACAGGGTCGAGGCACTTTGCCCTCGACCCAAGAGCTTGTTGCACTACTTTTCAGGTCAGAAGGGCCCCATCTAGGGGACTCCACGTTCGAGCACCGAAGCTCCAGGCCCCTGCCGTCGCCGGAGCATCTCCGACTTCTCCAGCCTCATCGGAGGCATCCACGAGCTGCGGGACGTCACGGCGGAGCTCTTCCGCACCTTAGCTGGAGCTGAGGAGGCACCCAACGCGAGCATTGGGCCGGCGAGTATCGTCGGCCACCTGTTCTTCCTGGACCTTCCTCAGCCGTCCATCGAGCCTCTCGCCCAGTTTTGATCACGCCCGTCCATTGGCGAGGGGTCAGCAGCCATCAGATCCAAGATCGAATCTCATCTGGAGCGTCGGTTGCAGAGGAGAGGCGCCCTCGATTCCAGCCGTCTGATCAGCCACGTGGCGCCGTCCAAGCCCATCTGCTAATAAAGGGTAATTTACCCTTAGGCCCCCTCTTGTTTTGTTTTTATTGTTTAGTTTTGTAAATATAGAACCTAGTTCTTTTATTTTTGTAAAAATTGCATCGAGGACCTTCTTGTTTTGGTTATTTGCTATCTAGTCCCTGTGAATGAGGCCCATGTGCTTCGACACGTGAGGGGTTGGATTTTTGCATTATTTTCCTTGTAGTTCTGGAGTGTTAGTGTTTTCATTTTTATAAAAAAGGAATTACAAAAATAGCCCTCCGTGTCTAGACCACGCGCATCACACGTGATTGTTGGGATTTTTGCGCTTTTTTTCCTAAGGTTTTTTACCGTGTTATTGGTTGGTCCATGGACTATGTTTTTCTTGCAGATAGGTCCCTGTGCATTGTTTGTGTGTTTTTTATTTTAATAAAATAGAAAAATTAATCCAAATTAAATGAAAATTGGACATGTGGCTCCTGCCACTGTGTAAAGATTTCACAAAATTTTGGGTACATTTCTGAGTATTTTTATTATTTTTAAAAATTCAAAAACCATTGTTTTTCTCTCTCTATAGTTTAAAAATTCATAAAAAAATATTAAACCTATTTAAAAATTATAAAAAAATTAGGCTTTGTCTATTTTTGTGTGTTTGATTTTCTGGCCAATTTTGGCATTTTTGGATTTATAAAAATTATAAAAATTGAAAAACCCTAAAAACCCATAAAAATTCAAAAAATTCATAGAAAAACCAAAAATTAATAAACTCTTTTTTCTAAATTTTCCTTTTTATTTCTTCTTTACATGAAAAATACCTCCAGGCTATTTTAGGACCATTATATATTTTATTTTTGTCTTCCAAGCTTGACTGGACAGCCTTCTTCTGTTTTTGCCTTATTTCATTTTTATGAAATTCTATAAAAATCAAAAAATTCTAAAAAATTCACTAAAAACAGTAGAAAATATAAAAATTCTAAAAATATTTTTGTTTGAATTTTTGGACCTTTTTAGAGTAATTAAACAATTGCTTGAATTTATGTGTTTTCCTTGTTTTATTATTTTCTTTATAATTAAAAATTCCAAAAAATATAAAAAATATTAAAATTCACCAAAAATAATTTGTTTTTATTTTTCTTTATTTTAGACTACTTCGTAGGCCACAAGGCCAATCCTCGCTCCTCGAGTTCGACCCTGGGAGCTATACCAGGTCAATTCCATAGGTAGGACTGCTACTTGATTTTCTCGTGTTTTTATCCTATTTGGTGGTCCGATTTATTTTTCTTGTTGAGCTCTGAGTCCCGAGTGACTGAGGTCACAACGACTGTAGTGACACCTTTACCTTAGCCGCGCGGGCGGCTCAACAGCCGCGTGAGGTGTAGGTGAGGGAGGTGGCTGGAAATCGGAGGCGGAGCAGAGCTCTGCTGTGGAATCAAAGGATGATTCACGGCGATGAACGACAGGAAACAAGGAACTGCTACGATTCTATGTTATTCTAACTGGGAGCTACAAGAAAATGTAAAGATAAAGAGGAAGGACTCACCGTGGCGTGCTGCAGCTACCTGCGGCGGAGCTCCGGCGAGGGGCTTGGATCAACCTCGATTCAACTCCAAGGAGCTCGATCTCGGGCTCAAAGTCTTCCTGGTGTCACCAGGAATGCAAAGGGCGAGGAGTTTAGGGCTATCGATGGAGGAAGAGGGATCAGAAGCTAGAGGAAAGTCGGGGGGTGCATATTTGAAGGTTTGACGGTCGTGGTGCAGATGCTCCATAGACCAAGGAATATCTTCCGAATCGATGGCTCACGCCCCTAAATCACCCTAGGGCGTGAATCACCGATCTTCGAGGGCCAAAAGTCAAGAAGGCAAGAACACCAAATGATGAAAGACGCCCTCTCCAAAATTTGGAGAAGACGCCAAAAAAAACAGTCTGACACGGGGCCAGACCTCGGTCAAGGAGTTGACCGAGGTCAACCAGGGAGAGGATCTGGTTGGTCCACGTGGACCAACCAGAAAAATCCTTGGAAAAAAGATTTATAAAATCAATTTAAAACAGTTATTGAATTTATTAATTTTTGGTTTCAAAATAAAAAATATTTATTAATTTATAAAGTTTTTTATTCTGATTTTTATTTATTTTTTAGGGGTATAAAATTACAAGCTTCCTTTTATACCCTTTATAGGTATCTTTATCTATATATTTAAGTATTTTATTTTTATTTTATACATTTAATTTATTTATTTTTTTTATTAATTTATAAATTTATAGAATACTTTTATACACTTAAATATATTTTTACTTTATTTTTATGAAGTATTTTGTACAATTAATAAAATAAAAGTATAAATTGTATAGGTATGTGTATAGGTTCTATACCTATGTATTATCTTCAGGTATTTTATTTTTATGTTTCTTTTGTGTTTTATTCTGATTTTAATATACAAATATGTTATAAGTAATATTTACAAAATTATAAAATTAAGAAATTATAAAAATAATGAATAATAAATAAAATGAATATTTTAATCTGTACAAGTATACAATAGGGGTCCAAAACTCAACTTTCAAACCGTAGCTCCGCAAAATAGGAAACCACCGCCATTAAATATCTTATTTTAAATTATACACAATTAAAGGTGGTACCGCATTTCGAGTTTTTACTAGGGAGATACAAGTTTGGGAAGTTGGGATTCTTGAATTTTATTCAGATCATAACTTTTTATCTGTACATTATTTTTAAGTGAAATCAATTTTGTGTTTTGTTTATTTAATTATCTACAACTTTCATATTTAAAGTTTCTTTATTTGAAGTATAAAAAGTGGAACCAAAAATATGTCCCAAAATAAATAAAGAACGGATAAAATCAAAGGTATTTTCTTGGTATTCTGGCCCTTATCTACCCCTACTTTATTCCTTGTCGACCTAGTCATCAAGATGCCTAGGTCTCGAGGTTTCGGGCCATAAAATATTTGCAATATTTTATTCTTTTTCTTTTCTTTTCTTTATTCTATAATTTTAGCTTTAAAAACCGCATTTTATACAGTATTTACACAATGATGCATGAATGCTAAAATGCCTAATTTAAGCGTATTTATTAGGGTTTTTAAGGTCAAAATGATAGAATAAAGATGATGAAACGTAGATTCATCACCAAGCCACACATACCTCCTTCCAAACTTGTTCTGACGAAGGACAAGTAAAAAAACAAATGCTTTGCATCCTTTATCTGCGCTCCACATCTATCGCACTGTGTATCCGGAATGCCAAACAGCCTGCCCCTTCTCGCTTTGTCCCAAATCCTTCCCCTCCTAAGGCACCACAAAAAAATGTTCACTCTGTAAGGGATCTTGCTTGCCTAGATTATCTTCATATCCTGCTTCATATCAGGTCCCAGTTCCTCACCTCTCCCTCTGAACACCTTGTATGCCTTTTTCACCAAGAATATCTCTCCCTCCCAAAACAAATGATCCTTACCCTGTGAGATGCAATCAGTAGAGGGCAGCTCAGATAGCATTCTTCCCAACTCATCCCTTCTACGTCCAGAAATGTCATGCATGAAGTGAGGAACCCATGAACCAGAACCACCAACTTCAGCTATGGAACAACCTCTGCTTGCTGCCAAAGCAAATAGTCTTGGGAATTTATTGCATAAAACTCCTTCACCTGTCCAATTGTCCTGTCAAAATCGAAAGACCTCCCCGGTCCCCAACCTTGACCTCATTCTCGACCTCAGCTGTGGCAAAACGTCATGGACTCCACTCCAAAGGGAAGACTCGAAACACACTCTACCAGCTTTTAGGGAGACGTTGATACCGTAAATATTCGTACGAGCTGGATAGCCATTCTGTCTGCATTGCCCCAAATCTGCACCACCCATTTAGCCAAAACTGCTTTATTCATGCAAGACACATCTCGAATTCCAAGCCCCCTTCGCTTCTTTGTCTTGTGAAATCCTCCCATCTCACCAGATGCACGCCTAGTCTTTTCTACTTTCCATCTGACCATAAGAATCTTCTCATCATTACCTCTATCTTCTTCCTTACACCCGCTGGAATTAGCCAGGTTGAAAAAAAGAAAATATCATACTTCTCTCTATTGATCTTGAGGCCCCAAATACTGTTAAATATTTCTACCAATTTTCTCATCTTTCTATGCATTTCTTCTGTACCACCCAGGAAAATCATCGTGTCATCTGCGTATTGTAGAAGAGGAACAGAGATGGCCCCATACGGAAGCCCTCGCACCATCCATCATTGATTGCTCTCCTGAACATCACTGCCAAAGCGTCTGCTACCAGGATGAAAAGCATCGGTGTTAACGAGCATCCCTGTCTTACCCCCCTTTGCGGCTGGAAAAAACCACCTTCCGATCTACCATTCACCAAAATAGAGTATGAAGACGTAGTGACACACCTCTTCATCCAAGCTACCCAAAGGTCGTTGAAGCTGCGTCTCCAAAGCGACTCCCACAAAAAGCTCCAGTCCACGAAATCATAAGCCTTTTCGAAGTCTATCTTCCAAAGCAAACCCTTTACATTTTCTCTGCACAATTGGAGACAAATCTCCGATGCCATAACCAATCCGTTCGCCATCTGCCTGCTAGGGATAAAAGCAGTCTGATTCTGCAGGATCACATCATCCAGCACCTGCCTGAGTCTGTTTGCCAACACCTTGATGACAATCAAGTAAATTGCATTAGACAACGCAATTGGCCTATAGTCCTCCACCCGTATCGGGTTGTCCTTTTTGGGAAGAAGGAAAAGCATCGCCTAGTTAACCTTCTCAAAACCCCTGTTAACATCTTTGAATTCATCAAGCACTGCCATAACGTCTTCTCTCAGCATGTTCCAAAATTCCCTGTAGAAGAAAACTTGGAAACCGTCAGGTCCAGGGGCCCCATCCGCATTCAAACCCCACACCGCGGTTTTGACCTCCTCCTCTGTGAAAGCTGCTTCCAAACCAGATGCCTGCTCTTCTGATAGCGACTCAACACCTGCACCACAACACCCCCATCCGCCATGCATTCTTCTCCTAGACCTCTCCATGAAATGATCCCTGAGGACTGATTGGGCCAAAATTCAATCAATCCGGATCAGGTAAAAATAAATCACTCTCGGGTCATGACCCAGATCGATAGAGATCTCAGCTCAACAAGAAAAATGAAAGACATACCACCAAATAGAGATAAAATCAGAGAAAAACAAATAGTGGCCTTGGCTATGAGATTAGCCTGGTGTAGCACCCAGGGTCGAACTCGAGGAGCACGAGATGGCCTTGCAGCCTACAAAGTAGTCTAAAATAAAGAAAAATAAAAACAAATTATTTTTGGTGGATTTTTAATATTTTTATATTTTTTTGATTTTTAAATGTGAAGGAAAAATAAGAAAACAATAAAACAAGCAACTTTCACCAATTATTTAATTACTCTAAAATGGTCCAAAAATTCAAACAAAAATATTTTTAGGTTTTATAGATTTTTTATTGTTTTTGGTGAATTTTTGAGAATTTTCTGATTTTTTGGGAATTTTCTAAAAATGAAATAAGGAAGAAAAAGTATGATGTTGTCTAGCCAGGCTTCAATGACCAATTAAAAATACTAAATGGTCTTTTCGAAGCCTGGAGGTATTTTTCTTTGAAAATAAAAACAAAAAGGAAAAATTAGAAAGAGGGTTTATTCATTTTTGAGTTTTCTGTGATTTATTAGAATTTTATGAGTTTTTCATTGTTTTTCAATTTTTATAGTTTTTATAACTCCAAAAATGACCAAAATTGGCCAAAAAATCAAGCACACCAAAATACACAAAATCTAATTTTTTGGTAATTTTTAAAGGGGTTTTTATATTTTTTATAAACTTTAAATCTAAACAGAGACAAAATTGAGGGTTTTTGAATTTTTAAAAATAATAACCGGGCTCAAACATTTTCCCAAAAATTAGTGAAAATCCTACACAGTGGCAGGAGCCAAGTGTCAAATTTTCACTTAATTTGGATGAGATTTGATATTTTATTTAAAACAAACAAAAGCCCACTGTGCACAGGGACCCGTCTGTAATAAAAATATCTTCTGGGGGCCTAAAAGTAACAAGAATAGAAACTTTGGGGGTCCTGGTGCAAAAGTTCCAAGTTTGCACGTGCAAGGCACGTGTACTGGGCACATACGGACCCAAATGCAAATAACTTAAGTCCTCGGACTTATTAGCAACAGGTGCTAAAAGTCCAGGGGCTAAGTTGTAAAAAGCCCAATAAATTCAACACATGTTGAAATAAATCATTCACAGGGGCATAAGTGCAAATATCAAAACATGTATTTCAATCAGTAACACATAAGAACTACATGCCCATATATTGCAAAATCACCAAAGATTCACGTGATGAAGCACGTGTCCAACATGTACAGGGGTAGAAATGCAAATATCAAAAAGTGCCAGGTCCTCTATGCATTTTTTACAAAAATAAAAGAACTAGGTTCTATATTTACTGGACTACACAGTAAAGACAAAACAAGAGGGGGCCTAAGTAATATTTACCCCTTATTATCTGAGGGCGGAGGATGCACCACGTGGATGATCGTGCGGTAGAGGTGCGCTGCAGCTGAACAAAGGACCCTCGAATCTGATCGAACGGTGGAGGGATCGCCACTTGGATGATCAGACATCTCTGGAAGGGGCTCGCCTCTCCTCTGCGACAGACGGTGAAGATGGCACCACGTGGCGATTGGACGGTGCTGGTATCGGGGCGCCTCTTCGTATAAATGAATGGTCCAGATCAAATCTGGGCCTCCGAGGGGTGAACGGACGACAGGGGAGACTCCTGGAAGAACTCCTTGCCAGCGAGCTTCGCCGGAGGAATGTGAGTGCGCTGGACCTCCTCGGGGGCTGCTGATGGGTGGAAAAGGATCGCCAAAGCCTCCCGCGTATGAAGGACCCCTCTGATGACGCCAAGGAGCTCCGAGGAGCCCGAGGGACAGCGGCGAAGCTGGGCTCCTGTGCCTAGAAGTTGAGGCCCTCAGATGGACCTCCTCGAACCTGAAAAATAGCACAGAAAGACTCCTGGGTCGAGGGCAAAGTGCCTCGACCCGGTTAGCGGCAGAATGGGTGAACGGTGCGACTAGGCGGAGGATCTCCGGCAATGTGACAGCGAGGGAGATCGACTCCCAGTTCCTTGGCGAACTGGGTTGAATGGAGGGGCAAAAAACGTGCAGGGGAGAAGGGCGGAGGTGTTGGTCAGGTCGGTCGATGAGATGGGTGGACGATATGGCCGGAATCGATGGTCGACGGCGAGAGATGAAATTGAGCGTAAACGGAAATTAGAGTAAACTAAGAAGAACTAGGCTTACCGGATGGTCGAGGTCGACTGGGAATGAGCTCCTGAAGCTCCTGGTCCTTGCCTCGAGGGCCGTCGATGCCCGAGGCTTGAGCGCTACTCCTGGGCGATGCACGGCGGCGCTAGGCTGCCGGATCAATGGCTAGGGCACCTCCTCCTCACTGCAACACCACCCGCAACAAGCTGTCACTCAGGCGAAGGTAGTGGAGGTCCTGGGATGGGAAGGCGGAGCCAAAGATGACGAAAATTATGCGGCGGAGCTGGGATTAAATATGACTAGGGGTCCGGCTAGAAGAGGTTCGGGCGAGGAATTCGGAGCACGGACCCCGAGAACCCACCCCGGGCGTGGAATCTAAGATGATCAAGGAACAAATGGAGCCCGGGGTTTCAAGATTTGGCGGTCGGATCGAGTGGCTAAAAATCGGAGAAGTTGGGTCGGGCGACAAGATCCGCGGGCTGGTGGTCCAAGGGGGGGAGTTGACCGGGGGTCAACATTCCCCCGTGGACTAATAGGATGCGGCCACGTCAGAAATAATTGGAAATTCAATATAAAATAGTAAATGGCCAGTTTTGGAAAAAGTTAAAAAATAAAAAATGTTTATTTATTTATAAACTATTTTTTTGTGATTTTTATTTATTTTTTTGAAATAAAAATTAGGTATTTACAATATAGTATATTATATGTAGGTATATACACTATACGTTTTTAATTTTTGATTTTTAATTATTTGTACATTTTATTCCAATTTTATATTTTATTTATTTATAGAATAAAATTTGGAATAAAAAGGTATTTTTATTTTATTTTTATTGTTTATTTATAAGGGTTAAATAATTAGATATATACAAGTATGTACATGATATATATACAAGGTTGGTTTTGATTTTTATTTTTATTCCTTTTATTTTTCTCATTTTTATTTTAATTTTATATTTACAAATATATACATATAAATACAAACCCATTTTTATTTTTATTTATGGGACAATATTTTTATTTACACATATGAGCTTCCTTATCTCTCTCTACTTGGATTTTTATGCGGTCAGGCCCATGCTGAGCCCTCCCTTAGGATTAGGTCGCTCAATATTTATTCTAAATATCTCCCTCTTTTTCTTTTATTTCTTTATTCTTTTATTTATGCACAAAACATGCTAATTATTTATTTTTACGCAATGCATGCAGAATGCTAATTATTATTATTTACATATATCTACATGTGTTTGGCAAAGGTTTTGTAGCTAAAATAAAAGAATAAAGAGTGATGAATGGGTATTCATCACCCCCTATACTTAACTTTGCTAGTCCCTTAGCAAACTCTTATTTGAAAAAGAAGTGAAAAAGAAAAGAAAAAGAAAAAGAGGAGAAAATGCATGGATTAATGCTGATAATTAAACTTGCCTTCATTAAATTGAATTATGGAGCTCGATCAGATCTTTGGATTATTAATGTGTCGGAACCTTATTTGGACTTAGGTTTAAAACTCAACAGCCTCTAAGATCCACTAATCTATAGTCAAGACTCCTCAATAATCCAGATCAGAACAAGTCTACATAGAAAACCCTAAGACTATGAATCTTTCCTTGTACTGTGTAAGTGATATAAGCTCTCCACCTCAGAAGCAGTAACTTGACATCCCTCCCCAACAAGGTAACTCTATGACCCTAGTCTGGCCACTCTTTCCTCGAGGAGCGGGGTATTCCCTTCTAAGTTCAAGTTCAACCGACTCTAGAAGAGGGGGAAGAAGAGAATGGACCATGACCAGTGTAGCCATGTATCCTTGGGAGCTCAACCAGTGTAGCTAAGTCTCCCTGCTGCAAGCTACATAAGGTGGGACATGAATCTCAAGCTTTGCTTATTTGCACTATATACAAACTCCGATGGGATTATCATTTTCTATCAGACCCACCACTTTTTTGGAGTTATTTTCTTTTTGCATTATTTTATTTTATTTTTTTTCAAGTGCATCTGTACAACATATCTACAATGTGCAACATATATACATAAGGAGTTTTTCCTCTTGAGCCAGTAGACTATCCCTCTTTTGAAGCATTATTGCAACCCACAACTCCTGTTGTTAGACCTCATGGCAACCAGGCCAAGTTGAGACGCACTTCCTTCACTAAAAGAAGAAGAGAGGTTCCGCCTACAAGTACTACCCTCATATGCTACCCCAAGTCAAGGAAGACTGCCTCCTCACCACCTCATCCGTAGAGAGCTTGGTGTAAAGTGCGGGTCCAAGTCAAGCCATTGTCTATATGAGTCATGTGTGTGTTGTTAAGTGCTCTACTTAGGCTCATTGAGATGACATGTGATCATAGCCTAGTGGACTCAAAGAATTAAGTCACCATGGACCTGAAAAGCCTTAACCCTAAGCCCTATAAGGTTCCTCTTATAATTAGGTGGATTAAGATCTTAATCAAGCTCCATTTCCCAATTTAATTCCAGGCTAGTTTAAATGTCAACTATAATCCGGGAAAAACTATACAAATATATACAAGGATGCTATTTACACAATATTTACACATGTGCAAAATTTTTGAAAAATGTTTTGAAATCATGGATGTGTGCATGAAAGCAAGTTTTGCAAAATATTTACACAAGTTTACACAAGGTTTTTGCAAACTTTTGATTTTCAAAACATTTTGGAAAAATTTTATACTATATACATAGTTTTGATATGCACATATTTACACAATATTTACACAAAAAGTTTTTGAAAGCATTTTTACAAAAATAATTTGTACAATAGCTATGTATGCACAAATAAAAGAATGTTTATTTACAGGGAAAATTTTAATTTTTTTATGGATTTTGGGTTTTTAGCCATTTTATTTATTTACACACTCACACAAAGTACGAGTTATGGCTAAAGTATATATGAAATATATACACACCCCCCTATACTTAGCTCGAACGATGTTCTCAGAGTCAAGAGCGATGAAGAAGACATAACTCGTGCTTTGTATAGGGAAGTGAAAAGGAAGGCTATATACAAAGACGATTGAAAGAATAGAAATCAAAAGAGTCTCAGCTTTTCCCCCTATACTTAGGATCAAATAATCCTAAGTATAGCAGACTGTACACAAAGGGAAAACCAAGTGGAGAATGTACATGGTCTACCCCCCTATACTTAGGGTAAAATATCCCTAAGTACAGGCAGCAAAAACAGGGGTAAAAATGAATCAAAAGAAATACCCGAGAGTCCTACATCCTTCCTATACTTAGGGTAAAGTACACCCTAAGTATAGCATAATCAAAGGATGAGAAAAGGGATGTGGGACTAAAGAATGGAATGATATGGACAACTAGATCTATACAAGTCGGGAGAACAGTGATAATCAGGCGTGAGATGCAATAGATGTGAGTCAAGAGACCACATCTCACGCAAAGTGAATAGGGGCAACATCAACGACCCGTGGCTCATGATCTAGAAATGGCTTGAGCCGCTGGCCGTTTACTCGAAAGGTACTCTCAGAAGACAACTCAGATATATCGATACTTCCATTTTTGTGTACCTTTCTCACTAGATACGGTCCCTTCCATTTGCTCTTTAGCTTCCCTGGAAATAGACGAAGCCTAGCATCAAACAGCCATACTCTCTGTCCAAGCTCAAAATTCTTGTGGCTGATATGAGAATCATGCCACTCCTTCACTCTCTCCTTTTATTGTAGGCTGTTTAAGAATGCGGTATCACAAAGCTCCTCCAAGGCGGCTAACTCTGCCCTCCTCTGATCTCCTACACTGTCTGGATCCAAAAGTATATCTGTGACTGCCCAAAGTGACCTGTGTCTCAACTCAATAGGTAAATGGCATGGATTGCCATAAACGAGGCGAAAGGGAGATGTGCCCAAAGGTGTCTTGAAAGAAGTCCTATATGCCCACAAGATCGAGTCCAAAAGCTGTGACCAATCCTTTCGGTCAGGGCGGACGACTTTCTGCAATATAGTCTTGATCTCCCTATTCGACACTTCGGCTAGACCATTCGTCTGAGGATGGTATGGAGTGGCAACTCGATGGTCTATGCCGAACTCGCTATCAAGGGCCTTCACCTGGTCGTTGATGAAATGAGACCCCTCGTCAGATATCAACACTCGAGGTACCCCGAACCGTGTAATGATATGCCTCCTCAAAAATCTGCAAACAGTCCTAACATATGCGATTCAGGCGGGGATGGCCTCAACCCAACGACTCACATAATCAACGGCCAACAGAATGTACTCAAATCCCTAACTCTTAGGGAATGGACCCATGGAATCGATGCCCCATGCGTCAAAAACCTCACAGAAGTGAATGGGGTGCATCGCCATCATATCACGTTGTCCACAAGTGACCATCCTCTGACAGTCAGTACACCTCTTGACAAACTCATCAGAGTCCTTGAAGAGGGTAGGCCACCATAGGCTGGATTGGAGCACTTTCTGTGTCGTTCTCCTCCCAGAGTGATGTCCTCCTGCCTCAAGCTTGTGGCAGTAAGTGAGGACGCTATGGTGCTCCTCCTGAGGAATGCACCTACGCCAGACGCTATCCCCTCCTTTGTGGTAAAGGATGGGATCCTCCCAGTGGTAGGACTTGGCCTTCGCGAGGAAGGTCTCAAGCCTCTGCCTGGGCCAATCTTGTGGAACTTTCTTAGCAACATGAAAGTTCACAATATCGGCATACCATGGGAGAGAGGCGATAGCAAGGATCGCCTCATCTAGGAAGGTCTCACATATAGGATCAGTCTACTCAGAATCCTCAAGATGCTCTAATCGGGAGAGATGATCCGCCACCACATTCTTGACTCCAGGCTTATCCTTAATCTCTATGTCGAACTCCTGGAGTAGAAGGATCCATCTAGTCAATCTGGCCTTAGCATCCTTCTTTGCCATGAGGTACCTGATGGTGGTATGATCAGTATACAAGGTCACTCTAGATCCAATAATGTACGATATGAACTTATCTAGGGCAAACACTACGGCTAGCATCTCTTTCTCAGTGACTGTGTAGTTCCGCTGCACGGAATCCAATGTGCAGCTAGCGTAGTGAATAGCAAATGGAACTCCATCGCTCCTCTGTCCCGGAACGACCCCCACGGTAAAATCGGAGGCATCCGTCATGATCTCGAATGAGAGAGACCAATCAGGCAGCTGGAGAACAGGAGCCTCAACAACACATCGCTTGAGAGTCTCAAACGACGAAAGACACTTGTCATCGACAAGGAACTCGGTGTCTTTCGTCAGCAGGTCAGTCAACGGTCGGGCAATCCTACTGAAATCCTGAATGAAGCACCGGTAGAAACCGATGTGCCCCAGAAAAGACCGTAACTGCCGCAAATTGGACGACGGTGCGATTTTTCTAATGACATCTACCTTGGCCGGATCAACCTCCATGCCCCTGTTGGAGATGATATGGCCAAGCACCGTCCCTTGAGTCACCATGAAGTGACTCTTCTTCCAAGATAGCACAAGGTGAACCTCTATACATCGTTGAAGGACTCGGTCTAGGCAGTCATGACAGGAGTCGAATCCGTCGCTGTAAACTGAGAAATCATTCATGAAGACCTCCAAGAACTCCCCCACCATGTCTGAAAAGATCGACAGCATGCATCTCTGAAAAGTCACAGGGGCATTGCATAGCCCAAATGGCATGCGTCGGAAGGCGTATGTGTCGAAGGGACAGGTGAAGGTGATCTTGTCCTGGTCCTCGGGAGCGATGGCCACCTGGTTGTAGCCGGAGTACCCATCCAGAAAACAATAGTGGCTCTTCCCTGCCAATCTCTCAATGATCTGATCTATAAAGGGCAGGGGGAAATGATCCTTCTTGGTGGCCTGGTTGAGTCGTCTGTAATCCACACAGACCCGCCAAGAAGTGGGTACCCAAGTAGCAATCTCCTCTCCGGACTCGCGGACTACTGTAGTGATGCCCGTCTTCTTGGGCACCACATGCAAAGGGCTGACCCACTTGGAGTCGGAGATGGGGTAGATAAAATCGGCGCTCCACCATTTCGAAATCTCCTTCATGACAACCTCTCTCAGATTTGGGTTCAGCCGTCGATGAAACTCACGCGACGGCTTTGCCTCATCCTCGAGATAAATATGGTGGGAGCACAGGGCCGGACTTATCCCCTGGAGATTGGCTACGCTCCATCCAATTGCCTTACGGTTCTTTTCAAGAACCCCCATCAGACGGGATTCCTGATCTCCAGTCAAATCGGCGAAGATAATGACTGGGTACATCTCATGCTCACCCGCGAGGAACCTATACTTCAGCGACGCAGGAAGTGGCTTCAGCTCTGGAAAACTGGGTGCTGGTGGATCTGGCCTCTGAAAACTCTGCGTGAAGGCTTCCAAATCCGTATGGGAGAACTAAAACTCTCGCTCACACTCTGAAACTGGAGAAGGATGCTCTGCTGGACTGTCTCTGCTTTGTTCAGCATCTACCTCCTCCCTAGCTGTGGGCTCAGTGGAAGTCAGATATGGTATAAAATCCTCAAACTCTGCCCAGTCAAAATCTGACTCTGAGGGATCTGTATCATCTATGGTGGCCTTAGTACTACCGTCATCACAACACAAATATGTCTCGCGGTCTTGAACCGGCCCTGCCGACTGAACGGTATCCTGGACCAGGAATGCGCTCTCCAAGCTCTCCTCTAATGGCGTCTCTGCATCAGTGGACTCTGAAGATGAGGGGATGGCTTGTGCATCTGGATCTGCCCAAACTGCCTCGTCATATGTGATCATAAAGTCGCAGTCCTAGTGGATGTCTGGCCCTACATCTGTCATCTGCTCTGTATTGGAAGTAGTCTCTGAGCATGATGTGTCTCTGGCTCTGATGTCCTCGACCATCTCTATTTGTACACTTTCACCTTGACACGAAAGTATACCTTCCCGCTATCATGGTCGGTCACTGCCTTGGCTGTGGCCAAGAACGGGCGACCTAAAATGATGTGGGTATCGGTCACTGACTCAGGGATCTCCATATCCAACACTACGAAGTCCACGGGGAATTGCATGCCCTGAATCGTGACGACAACGTCCCTAAGCAACCCCTTCGGCCTCTTGACAGATCGATCAGCAAACTGAAGGACTGTCCTGCTCTGTCGAAGAGTGCCCAACTCGAAGCGGTCGAGAAGGGCTGCCGGAAGTAGGTTGATCGATGAACCGCTGTCTAATAGAGTACGGTCGAACCTCTGCTCTCTGATATGGCATCTGACATATGGGGCTCCTGAGTCTGGCCTCTTGGCCGGCAGACGGTTCTGGATCGCGAAACAAGTAGCTCTGGTCAGCACATGGATCTCTGACTGATGGTTCCTCCTCTTCCTCTTAATTGTGGTCCTATCTCTGAGTGAACGCTGGAGTAGAGGAATGTGCTGCAAAGCCTCCTGAAGAGTCAGCTGAATGTGGAAACGGTCTATCATCTGATGGCTGAACACTTCCTGCTGCTTTTTTTGGATTTTCTATTTTCTTCTCCTTCCCTATGTGAAGAGCTCTAGGGAAGGGGATCGCAGGGTCCTTCTCAGATGAAGGACTAGGAGAGGGTCTAGACTGCTTGACGGCAGGATCCACACATACATCAAGCACCACAGGTGGACCAGAATAAAACAAACCCTTTCCTTTATTGCTAGAAATGTTCTGAGATACATCAGTAGAAGGAAAAACTACAGGACTCTCAGAAAAACTGGTGGCATCAGCACCACCCTCGGCTGGTAGACGTGCGGCCTCAGTACCGCTCTCTGGCTCGGCAACATGGGTGGCCACAGTACCACCTCCTCCAATTGGTGAAACGGCGGCCTCAGTACCGCCAGTGGGATCAACATCCGTAGTGGCATCAGTACCACCGTCATCATCTCTACCAGCATCAGCACCACTCTCCTCCTCGCCTGGCGCTCTGGAAGTATCCTCGTGGTGTCGCTCAGACGAGGCGCCGCCTACTGGCATCCTACCTCTCCTAAGTGTGACAAAATCAGTATCAAAAAGATATGCAGACATATCACCAAAAGCATCACTCAGAGTGGCATACTCAGTACAAACTACCTGCTCAGACTTCCTCTTGAGGTTGTTCGGATTGGGATCTATCTGGGCAGGGATGGCGACCTTCCCTCTCACAATGTCCCACATCTCCTGGCGGAACTAATCCATCTCTCGTCGGAAAGTAGCCTGCTGATCAGTAAGGAGACGGGCTATGTCATCCAAGGCGCGGGGTTCTCATAGGATGGCCCATGAGAACCTGACGGGTAGCCTCTCTGGTAGTGAGGCTGCTGCTGCTGCTGTGGGTGAGAGGGGTATGTCTGTGGATGATGTTGCGGCTGGTGAGGCTGATCACGAATCCAAGAATGTCCCTGCTGATAGGGACGAGGACCATACTGCTGTGACTGCTGCTGCTGCTGGGTGTACACTGGGGGCTGCTACTGCTGGTGATCCCTCTGATGGTTGTACTGTCCACCCTGTCCTGACGGTTGATGCTGGGAGCTGGAACCTCCGATCGACCAATGGAATCCGGGATGGTCTTGTCGGATACTGGGATGGGGTCGGTCGTACCAAATCCTGTTGATATCCATCAACGGCTCTGACTCATACGGGGGTGGCGGAAGCACTGCCAGAGGCTGATCCGGCTGGTATACCACCATCTGCATGTTCGGAGATGGTGGTGACTGGTAAGAAGGCTGCGGTTGCTGGTACGGCTCCGCCTGTACAAGGTGATCCTGTCTAGGTTGCTGGTGGCTGGAGCGCTGGGACGAGCTACTGCTGCTACTCGGATCGCCTCGTGCCTGAAGACGGGGCTGGGAAGCCGTCTGTGCCTCCTGGAGACACATGAACTGTGTCTTCAGGTCACTCAGAGTCTGTGCCATCTGCTCCATCTGCGTGATGCCTTGGCACTGCTTCTTCTCAATGATCTCCATCCGGTCCAGCTTCTCGCTGATGATGCCTATGTCAGCTGCTGTGGACTCGGCCTGTGCTGCTGCCGCTCACGAAGTGGATGGACCGGTGTCAACCCGTGCTATCCTCTGGTACTACACGGTCTGTGGCTGGGGTCGTCCCTGTGTGTAGAGTCGGGTCTGGGACATCACCATGTAGTTCTCAGCCATCTCCTCGTAGATGGCCCAGACCTGATCGTGATCCTTGACGAAGTAGGATCCGCCACAAGAAGCATTCACCAAGCCCTGAAGCTCTGGTGTCATTCCGCTGAAGAAGCTCTGAACTAGGTTCGGCTTCGAGATGTCATGGTGCGGGCATCTGTCAGTCAACTCACGGAACCTCTCCCATGCCTCGTGGAACTGCTCGTTGGGGAACATGTAGAAGTTACTGATCAGGGCTCTAGCTGTATTCGTCCGCCCGAGTGGGTAGTACTTGTGCAAGTACTTAGTGCGGAGCTGCTCCCAGGTGTAGACAAACTTCCCCAGATGTTTCAGCCAGGTGGCTGCTCTGTCTGCTCAGGAGAAGGGGAAGGCAAACATGCGGATGGTATCCTGGTCCACCTGTCTATCGTGGACTGTGTTGCAGATCATCAAGAACTCCTGAAGGTGGAGATGGGGCTCCTCTGTGGCTAGCCCATGGAACCTGGGAAGAAGCTACAAAGTGTTCGGGGGGAACTTGAAGTCCCCCACGATGGCTGGAAGAACGACCCAATGATGCATCAAAGTCGATCCGGGGTTGTGTAACTCCCGCATCGGTCTCGATGGATCTGTTGCTGCTGCTGCGGCTGCTGCGACGGCTGGCGCATCGTCGGGCATCCTCGGCCTGTCTCCGGGCTCGCGCTGGTCGCGAGCGGCTCTCAACTGCTCCATCTCACGCCTCATCTCTATCATGAATGCTCCCTGATCCCTCAACTGCTGCTGAACTGTCTCGAGGGAGGCGATCAGGGTGGAGTTGATCGCACCCTGGTCCATAACGAATGTCTGCTGGGGCTGGGGACCTCGGGTGTGATCGTCACTGCTGCCGGCCATGGTCTCTGCAAAAGCAAACGACCCAAACTCAAGTGCCGATAAATCATCTAATAGTCTCTCATCTGGTACTGGCATCTCAGAACTGAAAGAAGGGGGGCCGAGGGGGAACAGGGTGGAGTCGAACTCGGGTTCGGAGAGCAGGTCTCAGCTCTCACGAACCAACCTAGATGAGCGGGCAGAAGTGCTGGGATGCGGTGCAGCCAGAGGCTGCCTAAGAGACCTTCTGCCCATCATCTTGATCTGGCGAGTTGGGCGGATGAGATCTGGTAACAATAATGATCACAAGCAAACCCCCAAATTCACCTACTCAACACGAGTTGAAGACCGTAAAGGCTCGGTCAATTATCTTGTCAATTTTATTAGGTGATAAGTCAGGATAGCAGAGCGATTAACATGACCTGTTGGGAATACGATATTTTTCTCAACCGACTGTCCCGTACAGAAAAGCCAGTAATCAGTCGAGAAAAAAATCGGATATTGCTCTATCTAGGGTGCGGGTCACTCTCTCACGCAAGAAAACCAGAAAAGGAGGGGGTTGCTCTCCCCAAGACAAATTTTTCGGTGAGTGTCTTTTAGAGTCAATAGAGTTAACCAGTCCCAATTTTATGGTTCAAATTTTTAGGTATTTTTCAATAAAAAGCAAACGCCTAATAATTGTTTCGGTTTTCCTGGTTATTAAGTCCAAAATCAGGGGGGAGAAGTCGAAAAAGCCGATGCGCGAGAAAATCAATGATGCATGCAGAGTAAGAGATGCGTACCTGACTCCAGCAGTCTACATGCAAAATGATCCGTGCAGAATTTAAAGACTGAAATAAACTACCTAAATGGTGTAGACGGAAAACCGAGCCCTAAGCAGCAATTCTACTCGAAAGAACGTCTAGTCGACCACCAGCATCCAATCCAAGAGTCCGGTCTCGGTCCACCCCTCCTTCTCTCGACAAATCGAGTTCAGGAGCAGCGCTTGGCAGGGTGGGTTGTGGCGCGTAGGCTCGAAGGTAGTGGATCGACTATTTTATTAATCTTTTTATTGTTGGTCCAATTACCGATATATAGGTACATGCAGATTTATTAGGGTGTTTGGATCCTATTTATTACGTCACAGTCAAGCAAAAATCTTAAGGCTAGGGGCTCAAAACCGCGAGAAATCGAATAGGCAGAAAAGAAATCAAAACCGCGAAGAAAGCCGCGTAAAAACCGAGGGGTCCCCCGAGCATACCGGTGCTTGGTGAAACAGACCCCGAGAGTCTAAGTCAGAGAGAGAGAGTCCTACTGTCCCTGTATTATTACAATAATTCAAATGATGCTGAAAATAAAATCTAAACTAATCTAGCTAAAAGCCGCACTCGACTGCCTCCTCGCGCTCTCCTGCGGCTCCATGCAGAAGGGAGCCGCCTCCAATAGCCGCGGTTGCACCAGCTCCTCGAAAGTTGCCGCCTCGGTTCTCGGGCCCTCGCAAGAAAACAGAAGAGTGTCAAACCAGATAAAAATAAAATAAATAAAGCAAATAAAAGCAAACAGGGTATATATATGCAAAAATGGAAATAAAATATAAACAATCAAAACAAACAAAATCAAAAATAAAAGAAAAGAAATAAAAATAAAAGAAAATGAAAATAAAAGAAAAATAAAAAGCCGCGAAAAGCCGCAGACGAAGAAAAAGCTGCGGAAAGCCGTAAAAAAGAAAACAAAATAAAATGAAAAAGAAACAGACTACTAAGTCGTGCTCCCCGGCAACGGCGCCATTCTAATTGGGCTAAAATTCAATCAATTCGGATCAGGTAAAAATAAATCACTCTCGAGGTCTTGCGACCAGGATCGATAGAGATCTCAACTCAACAAGAAAAATGAAAGACAGACCACCAACTGGAGATAAAATCAGAGAAAAATAAATAGTGGCCCTAGCTATGAGATTAGCCTGGTGTAGCACCCACGGTCGAACTCGAGGAGCACGAGATGGCCTTGCGGCCTACGAAGTAGTCTAAAATAAAGAAAAATAAAAACAAATTATTTTTGGTGGATTTTTAATATTTTTTTATTTTTTTTGGATTTTTAAATGCGAAGAAAAAATAAGAAAACAATAAAACAAGCAACTTTCACCAATTATTTAATTACTCTAAAATGGTCCAGAAATTCAAACAAAAATATTTTTAGGTTTTATAGTTTTTTTACTATTTTTGGTGAGTTTTTGAGAATTTTCTGATTTTTAGGGAATTTTCTAAAAATGAAAAAAGGAAGAAAAAGTATGCTACTGTCCAGCCATGCTTCAAAGACCAATTAAAAATACTAAATGGTCTTTTCGAAGCTGAAGGAATTTTTCTTTGATAGAAACAAAAAGGAAAAATTAGAAAGAGGTTT
This sequence comes from Ottelia alismoides, assembly GCA_037367405.1. Classification (NCBI taxonomy): domain Eukaryota; kingdom Viridiplantae; phylum Streptophyta; class Magnoliopsida; order Alismatales; family Hydrocharitaceae; genus Ottelia; species Ottelia alismoides. The sequence continues at coordinate 880,468 of JAZKJV010004101.1, forward strand.
ATTAATTTTTGAGTTTTCTGTGATTTATTAGAATTTTTATGAGTTTTTAAGTGTTTTTCAATTTTTATAGTTTTTATAACTCCAAAAGTGACCAAAATTGACCAGAAAATCAAGCACACCAAAGTACACAAAATCTATTTTTGTAATTTTTAAAGGGGTTTTTATATTTTTTTATGAATTTTAAATCTGAACAGAGATAAAATTGAGGGTTTTTGAATTTTTAAAAATAATAAACGGGCTCAAAAATTTTCCCAAAAATTAGTGAAAATTCTACACAGTGGCAGGAGCCACTGTCAAATTTTCACTTAATTTGGATGAGATTTGATATTTTATTTAGCACAAACAATAGCCCACAGTTCACAGGGATCCGTTTGTAATAAAAATATCTTCTGAGGGCCTAAAACTAACAAGAATAGAAACTTGGGAGGTCCTGGTTCAAAAGTTCCAAGTTTGCACGCGCAAGGCACGTGTACTGGGCACACAGGGACCCAAATGCAAATAACTTAAGTCCCCGGACTTATTAGCAACATGTACTAAAAGTCCAGGGGCTAAGTTATAAAAAGCCCAACAAATTCAACACATGTTGAAATAAATCATTCACAGGGCATAAATGCAAATATCAAAACATGTATATCAATCAGTAACACATAAGAACTACATGCCCATATATTGCAAAATCACCAAAGATTCACGTGACGAAGCACGTGTCCAACATGTACAGGGGTAGAAATGCAAATATCAAAAAGTGTCAGGTCCTCTATGTAATTTTTACAAAAATAAAAGAACTATGTTCTATATTTACAGGACTACACAGTAAAGACAAAACAAGAGGGGGCCTAAGTAATATTTACCCCTTATTATCCGAGGGCGGAGGATGCGCCACGTGGATGATCGTGCGGTAGAGGTGCGCTGCAGCTGAACAAAGGACCCTCGAATCTGATCGATGGTGGAGGGCTCGCCACTTGGATGATCGGACGTCTCTGGAAGGGGCTCGCCTCTCCTCTACGACAGACGATGAAGATGGCACCACGTGGCGATCGGACGGTACTGGTATCGGGGCGCCTCTTCGTATAAATGAATGGTCCAGATCAAATCTGGGCCTCCGGGGGGTGAACGGACGGCAGGGGAGACTCCTGGAAGAACTCCTTGCCGGCGAGCTTCGTCGGAGGAATGCGAGTGCGCTGGACCTCCTCGGGGGCTGCTGATGGTTGGAAAAGGATCGCCAAAGCCTCCCGCGTATGAAGGACCCCTCCGATGACGCCAAGGAGCTCCGAGGAGCCCGGGCGACAGCGGCGGAGCTGGGCTCCTGTGCCTGGAAGTTGAGGCCCTCAAATGGACCTCCTCGAACCAGAAAAATAGCACAGAAAGACTCCTGGGTCGAGGGCAAAGTGCCTCGACTCGGTTAGCGGCGGAATGGGTGAACGGTGCGGCGAGGCGGAGGATATCCGACGATGCGACGGTGAGGTAGATCGACTCCCAGTTCCTTGGCGAACTGGGTTGAATGGAGGGGCGAAGAACATGCAGGGGAGAAGGACGGAGGTGATTGATGACCGTCAAAGTGACTAAGGTAAAGGTACAGAAATGGTCGTTGAGACCTCAATCACTCAGACTTGGGTCAACAAGAAAAATGAACCACTCGATATAAATAAAATCAATCAAAGCAAGGAAGCGGTCCTGCTATGTGTTTAACCTGGTATAGCACCCAGGGTCGAACTCAAGGAGCATGGTTTGGCCGAAGGCCTACGAAGTAGTAAAAATGAATAAAATAAAAGACAACATATTTTTAGTGGTTTTTAATAATTTTTATATTTTTTTGGATTTTTAATATGTAAAGAAAATAAGAAAACAAAGGAAAGGCACACTTTAACAAATTATTTCAAGCACCAAAAATCAACCCAAAATCAGAACAAAAATATTTTTATGTGTTTTATAATTTTTTATGTATTTGGTTAATTTTTGGGATTTTTTTGATATTTATTTTAATTTCTAAAAATCAAACAGTGGCAAAAACAAGAGGTATTGTCCAGCTGAGCTAAAAGTCCCTAGATAAAATATCTAAGGACCTCCAAATGGCCAGAAGGTAATTTTCCTGTAAAATAGAAGAAACAAGGAAAATTTGGGTACCAAGTTTATTATTTTGGGGTTTTTAATTAATTTATTAGAATTTTTATGGGTTTTCGGGTGTTTTTAAGTTTTTAAAATTTTTAAGCAATGAAAAATAGCCAAAATTGGCTAGAAAATAAAGGTACACAAACTAAAAAGTAACTAATTTTTATAGAATTTTTAGAGGAGTTTTTATTTTTTTTGTGATTTTTCAATCTAGATAGTAACAAAAATTAAGGTTTTTGAATTTTTTAAAAATAGCAAACACAATCAAAAATGTCCTCAAAAATTCACAAAAATCTTACAACATGGCAGGAGCCATGTATCAAATTTTCATCGAATTTGGAGGTGATTTGATATTTTATTCAAAAATAGCAAAAGGGTACTGTGCACAGGGACTGAAATGCAAATACCCAAAGTTCTGGGGGGGTCCGGGTGCAATTAACCCAGCAAATCACGCGCCAAGCGCGTGCCTGGGGCACTCAGGGACCTATATGTAAGGAAAATAAGTCCCGAGGACCTATTGGTAACTCGTACCAAAAGTTCAGGGGGCTCAGTTGCAAATAACCCGAAATAAAACGCACATGTGTAAAACAACCACGCACAGGGGTATAAATGCAATTAACTAAAAAGTTTCATTCATTTAACAACAACCAGAACTACAAGGGCATGGACTGCAAATAACCCAAAACAACACGTGACGAAGCACGTGGCTCACAACAGGCAGGGGTATATATGCAATTACACTAAAGCTCAGGGTCCTCTATGCAATTAAACCTAAAACTAAACAACGTATTTAAATATTTACAGGACTAAAGCTAAATAAAAATAGAAGCGGGGCCTAAGGGTAATTTACCCTTTATTAAGCGGGGTCGTTGGATGCGCTCCACATGGCTGATCTGACGGGAGCGACTGGTGGGCGCTCTAGATGGCGTCTCCTCGGATCGAACGCTCAAGACAGCTCCGGAGATGGACGGCTCAGATCAGAACTGGAGCGAGGAGGCACGATCAACGGTTCTGGAGGATGCTGGAAGAACTGATGGCCGGCGAACTTCGCCGGCCTCGTGAAGGCGCCTCCGGCCTCCTCTGCTGCGCCTGAGTATCGGAGGAGCTCCGGCGTGAAGGTGCGCAGTTGCTGATGTCCTCCGATGCCCCAGCTGAGCTCGGGGGAGCTCCGACGAGGGTGGCGGAGGTGAAGCTCCTAGACTGAATATCGAGAGGCCTCAGATGGCCTCTGCTGGACCTGCAAAACCCCTCAGGAGATTCGCGGGTCGAGGGCAAAGTGCCTCGACCCAGTTAGGCGACGTGAAGGTGACTGGTGCGTCGGGGCGGCGGGCTCCGGCGAAGGTGGAAGACGGTGGAGCCCGGTTCCCAGCTCCTGTGCGAACTGGGTTGTGTGAGTGGGTGCAGAAGGTGCGGCGGATAGAGGCGAATGTGATGGTCGGGTCCGATGGTCGAACGGTGGTCGGAACCGGGGTGAATCGACGGAATACGACGGCGGCGAAGATTGGGGGTAAACGGAAATTAGATGAAATAGCTAAGCTAAGGGGCTACCTGAATGATCGATGAGACTGGGGAAGAGCAGGGGGTGCTCCTGGTCTTGGCCTCAAGGGTCGTCTCGGCCCGAGGCTTGAAGCTCGCCCAGGTGGCGGAGCTGCGGCGGGTGTATCGCCGGATCGATGGTTTTCACCTCCTTTCCTCGCTGCAACAGGTCGAGGCGCGAGCTGTCACCTCTCTCTCTCTGGAGCTCACTGGAGAACGAAGCAAATGGCCAAAGATCCATAAAATGGGTGGCGGAGCTCGCTTATGTAGGCTGGAGGGATCTGATAAGAAAGGCTCGGGTAGGGTCATGGTGGCGCGCGGATCCCGAGGTTGATGCCCGGCGAGGGTGTCGTATGCGAGAGGTGCAAAACGGAGCCGGGGTTTGGGTGATAGGCAATCGGGTTGAGTGGGGAAAAATCCGAGAAGTTGGGTCCGCCCTCAAACCCGTGGGAAGTGGTCCTGGGGGGGCCAGTTGACCGGGCGGTCAACATCCCCAGGAGCCAATGCGGTTCGGCCACGTGGCTGAATCTTGAGATGACAAATACACATAGCTAGGGGCCGAATCTGCAAAAACTCAAAATATGAAATATTTTTATTTTATTTTTTTCTATTTTTTGGTGATTTTTAATTAATTTTTGGAAATAAAAATAAGGTATTTACATTATATAGCTATATATAGGTATATATACAATATATAGGGTTTTGATTTTTGATTTTTAATAATTATTTTTATACAATTTTATCCTCATTTTATATTTTATTTATTTATAGAATAAAATAAGGAATAAAAAGGTATTTTTATTTTATTTTTATTATTTATATACATAGGTAAAATAAATAGTTATGTACATCTATATATATGGTATATGTACAATGTATTTTTGTATTTTTGATTTTTCTATTTTTATTTGATTTTTGATTTGATTCTTTTTATTTCATTTATTTTCAATATATATCATAGAATTTTTACAAAAAGTTTGGAAAATAACTTTATTTATTTACAAGGTTAAATAAATATATATAGGTATGGTTTATGTACATGGTGAAAGGGTATTTTTAATCTTTTTGATTTTTTTAATTTTTCTTTTGTTTTTATATTTTATAGATATATACAAGTATATTTACACATATTTTTGGTGAGGAAAAATGTTTTTATTTATTTACACCAATATTTACACATGAGCCCCTATCTCCCTCTACTTTGGCTTTTATGCGGTCAGGCCCATGCTGAGCCCTCCCTTGGGTTAGGTTGCTCAATATTTATTCTAAATATTTCCCTCTTTTTCTTTTTAATCTTTATTCTTTTATTTTTGCACAAAAACATGCTAATTATAGGTTTTTGCATGCTTTTGGTAATTATTCCTATTTACACATATCTACATGCATTTGCAAAGGTTTTTGTAGCTAAAATATAAGAATAAAGAGTGATGAATGGGTATTCATCACCCCCCTATACTTAACTTTGCTAGTCCCTTAGCAAACACTTATTTGAAAAAGAAGTGAAAAAGAAAGAAAGAAAAAGAAAAAGAGGATGTACATGGATCAAGGTTGATTATTAAACTTGCCTTCATTAAATTGGGGTATGGAGCTCGATCAGATCTTTGGATTATTAATGTGTCGGAACCTTATTTAGACTTAGGATTAAAACCTAATAGCCTCTAAGTTCCACTAATCTATAACCAAGACTCCTCAATGCTCCAGATCAGAACAAGTCATCAATCACAAACCCTGAAGACCATGAATCTTTTCTTGTCCTGTGAATGTGAAGTCTAAGCTCTCCACCTCAGAAATGGCAACTTGACAACCCTCCCCAACAAGGTAACTCTATGACCTCAATCTGGCCACTCTTTCCTCGAGGAGCGGGGTATTCCCTTCTAAGTTCAAGTTCAACCGGCTCAAGAAGTGGGGAAAGAAGAGAATGGGTCAAGGCCAGTGTAGCCAAGTACCCTTGGGAGCTTGACCAGTGTAGCCAAGTCTCCCTGCTGCAAGCTACAACAGGTGGATCATGAAACCAAGCTTTGCTTATTGCACTCTATATACATACTCCGGTGGGATTATCATTTTCTCTCAGACCCACCACTTTTTTGGAGTTCTTTTTCTTTTTGCACATTTTTTTCAAGTGCATCTGTACAACATATACATGTGCAGCATATATACAAGGAGTTTTTCCTCTTGAGCCAGTAGACTATCCCTCTTTTGAAGCTTTATTGCAACCCACAACTCCCGTCGTTAGACCTCATGGCAACCAGACCAAGTTGAGACACACTTCCTTCACTATAAGAAGAAGAGAGGTTCCGCCTAGAAGTACTACCCTCATATGCTGCCCCAAGTCAAGGAAGACTGCCTCCTCACCACCTCATCCGTAGAGAGCTCGGTGCATAGTGCTGGTGTCCAAGTAAAGCCATAATCTATATGAGTCATGTGTTGTTGTTAAGTGCTCTACTTAGGCTCATTGAGATGACATGTGATCATAGCCTAGTGGACTCAAAGAATTAAGTCACCATGGACCTGAAAAGCCTTAAACCTAAGTCCTATAAGGTTCCTCTTAGAAATTAGGTGGATTAAGATCTTAATCAAGCTCCATTTCTCAATTTTATTCCAGGCTAGTTTAAATGTCAACTATCATCCAAAAAACTATATACATATGTACAAAAAGATGCTTATTTACACAAATTTTACAATCATGCAAAAATTTTTGAAAAATGTTTTGAAATCATGAAATGATGATGCATGAAGTGCAAGTTTTGCAAAAAGATATTTACACACGTTTACACAAGATTTTTGCAAACTTTTGATTTTCAAAATATTTTGGAAAAATTTTGTACTATATACATAATTTTGATACAAAAATATTTACACAAGCTTTACACAAAAGATTTTTGAAATCATTTTTACAAAAATAATTTGTACACTAGCTATGTATGTGCAAATAAAAGAAGATTATGTATATGAAAAATTTTTAATTTTTGTGGTTTTTAGCCATTTTTATTTATTAACACACTCACACAAAGTACGAGTTATGGCTAAAGTATATATGAAATATATACACACCCCCCTATACTTAGCTCGAACGATGTCCTCAGAGTCAAGAGCGATGGAGAAGACATAACTCGTGCTAGGTATAGGAAAGTGAAACGAAAGGCTATATACAAAAAGAAATGAAAAGTCAAGATGGACTCAGGTCTTCCCCCTATACTTTAGGATCAAGTAATCCTAAGTATAGCAGGCTGTATACTAAGGGAAAACCTGAGTGCAGAATGTACAGGGTCTTCCCCCCCTATACTTAGGGTGAAATATCCCTAAGTATAGGCAACAAAAACAGGGGTAAACAGAAACAAAAGAAATACCCAAAAGGTCTCACATCCCCCCTATACTTAGGGTAGAGTGCACCCTAAGTATAGCATAATCACAAGATGAAGGAAGGGATGTGGGACTAAAGAATGTAGTGATATGGACATCTGGATCTATATACAGCGGAAGATCAGTGAAACTCAGGCGTGAGATGCATTAGATGTGAGTCAAAGACCACATCTCACGCAAAATGAATAGGGGCAAGATCAACGACCCGCGGCTCATGATCTAGAAATGGCTTGAGCCGCTGGCCGTTCACTCGAAAGGTACTCTCAGAAGACAACTCGGATATATCTATGCTACCGTTGTCGTGTACCTTTCTAACCAGATAAGGTCCCTTCCATTTTCTCTGCAGCTTCCCTGGAAATAATCGTAGCCTCGCATCAAACAGCCATACTCTCTGTCCAATCTCAAAATGCTTGTGGCTGATATGAGAATCATGCCACTCCTTGACTTTCTCCTTATAATGTAGGCTGCTTGAGAAAGCTGCATCTCTAAGCTCCTCCAGGGCAGCTAGCTCTGCCCTCCTCTGGTCTCCCATACCATCTGGATCCATCAAAATATCTGTAACTGCCCAAAGTGACTTGTGCCTCAGCTCAACAGGTAAATGGCATGGCTTGCCATACACGAGGCGAAAGGGAGATGTGCCCAAAGGTGTCTTGAAAGACGTCCTATATGCCCACAAGACCGAGTCCAAAAGCTGTGACCAATCCTTTCGGTCAGGGCGGACGACTTTCTGCAGAATAGTCTTGATCTCCCTATTCGACACCTCGGCTAGACCATTCGTCTGTGGATGGTAAGGTGTAGCAACACGATGGTCTATGCCGAACTCGCTAGTAAGTGCCTTCACCTGGTCATTGATGAAGTGAGATCCCCCATCATAAATCAGAACTCGTGGAACCCCGAACCGCGTGATGATATGCTTCCTCAAAAATCTGCAAACTGTCCTCGCATCAGCGGCTCGGGCAGGTATAGCCTCCACCCAACGACTCACATAATCTATGGCCAACAGAATGTACTCAAATCCCTGACTCTTAGGGAATGGACCCATAAAATCGATGCCCCATGCGTCAAAAACCTCACAGAAGTGAATGGGCTGCATCGGCATCATATCACGCTGTCCACAAGTGCCCATCCTCTGACAGTCAGTACACCTCTTCACGAACTCATCTGAGTCCTTGAAGAGGGTAGGCCACCACAAGCTGGATTGGAGCACTTTCTGTGTCGTTCTCCTCCCAGAATGATGTCCTCCTGCCTCAAGCTTGTGGCAGTAAGTGAGGACGCTATGGTGTTCCTCCTGAGGAATACACCGACGCCAGACGCAGTCCCCTCCTTCGTGGTAAAGGATGGGATCCTCCCAATGGTAGGACTTGGCCTTCGCAAGGAAGGTCTCAAGCCTATGCCTGGGCCAATCTTGTGGGACTTTCCCAGCAACGAGAAAGTTCACAATATCGACATACCATGGGAGTGAGGCGATAGCAAGGATCGCCTCATCTGGGAAGGTATCTCTAATAGGGTAAATCTGCTCAGAATCCTCAGGCTGCTCTAGTCGGGAGAGATGATCTGCCACCACATTCTTGACTCCAGGCTTATCCTTGATCTCAATGTCGAACTCCTGGAGTAGAAGGATCCATCTAGTCAGTCTGGCCTTGGCATCCTTCTTTGCCATGAGGTACCTGATGGCGGTGTGATCTGTAAACAAAGTCACTCTAGATCCAATGATATACGATCTGAAGTTATCCAGGGCAAACACTACGGCTAGCATCTCCTTCTCTGTAACCGTGTAGTTCCGCTGGGCGGAATCCAATGTGCGGCTAGCGTAGTGTATGGCAAATGGAACTCCATCCCTCCTCTGTCCCAGCACTGCCCCTACGGCAAAATCGGAGGCATCCGTCATGATCTCGAATGGGAGAGACCAATCAGGCGGCTGGAGGACATGAGCCTCTATAACACACTGCTGGAGAGTCGCGAAGGACGAAAGACACTTGTCATCGACAAGGAACTCGGTGTCTTTCGTCAAGAGGTCAGTCAACGGTCGGGCAATCCTGCTGAAATCCTGAATAAATCTCCTATAAAATCCAACATGCCCCAGGAATGACCGTAGCTGCCTCAGATTGGACGGCGGTGCGAGTTTCCTAATGACATCAGCCTTGGCCGGATCCACCTCCATGCCCCTGTTGGAGATGATGTGGCCAAGCACCGTCCCTTGAGTCACCATGAAGTGACTCTTCTCCCAAGATAAAACCAAATGAAACTCAATACATCGCTGGAGTACCCGGTCTAGGCAGTCAAGACAGGAGTCGAATCCATCACCGTAGACCGAGAAATCGTCCATGAAGACCTCCAAACACTCCCCTACCATGTCCGAAAAGATCGACAGCATGCACCTCTGAAAAGTCGCAGGCGCAATGCATAGCCCAAATGGCATGCGTCGAAAAGCATATGTGCCGAAGGGACAGGTATAGGTGGTCTTCTCCTGATCCTCAGGAGCGATGACCACTTGGTTGTAGCCCGAGTACCCATCCAGGAAGCAGTAATGGCTCTTCCCTGCCAGTCTCTCAATGATCTGGTCAATAAAAGGCAGGGGAAAATGGTCCTTCTTGGTGGCCTGGTTGAGTCTCCTGTAGTCAACACAGACCCTCCAAGAGGTGGGTACTCGTGTAGCAATCTCCTCTCCCAACTCACTGATCACAGTCGTGATGCCTGTCTTCTTGGGCACCACATGCAAGGGGCTGACCCACTTGGAGTCGGAAATGGGATAAATAAAATCTGCACTCCACCATTTTGATATTTCCTTCATCACGACCTCTCTCAGGTTGGGGTTTAGACGCCGCTGGAACTCACGCGACGGCTTCGCCCCCTCCTGGAGATAGATATGGTGGGAGCACACTGATGGACTAATCCCATGGAGATCTGCTACGCTCCATCCGATCGCCTTGCGGTTCTTTTCAAGAACCCCCATCAAACGGGATTCTTGCTCTCCAGTCAACTCGGCGGAGATGATGACTGGGTACATCTCTGGCTCGCCCGCAAGGAATCGATACTTCAACGAAGTAGGGAGCGGCTTCAGCTCTGGAATGCTGGGTGCTGGCAAATCTGGCTGCGGAAGAAAGTGAGTGAATGCTGCTAAGTCTGCCAAATCTGCCTGGGAGAAAGAAAGCGCACTCTCGCAAACTGGATCGGGGGAAGGCTGCTCAACTGCACTGTCTGTGGTCTGCTCTGCATCTGCCTCCTCCTCCTCTGTAGGCTCAGGTGGAATCAGGTCTGGCATCTGATCATCACAATCGGCCCAATCAGACTCTGAATCCGAGGGATCTGTATCAACCGCGATGGCATCAGTACCACTGTAAAGCAAGGTGGCCTCAGCACCACCATCACTGAAATCCGTGTAGCGATCAAGGACCGGCTCTGCTGCCTCTGTGGTATCCTGAACTAGGGCTGTGCTCTCCAGGCTCTCCTCTGCTATCATTTCGGCATCAGCTGTATCTGAATATGAGAGGATGGTCTGTGCTGCAGGATCTGCCCAAGCTGCCTCATCGTCTGTGATCACAAAATCACAGTCCTGGTGGATGTCTGGCTCTGCGTCTGTCAGCGGCTCTGAATCTGTACTCGCATCTGAGCGGGCTCTCTCTCTAGCTCTGTAGTCCTCGACCGTCTCTATTTGTATACTCTCGCCCTCGACGCGAAAGTACACCTTCCCACTATCATGATCAGTCACCGCCCTGGCTGTGGCCAAGAACGGACGTCCAAGGATGATGGGGGTATCGATCACTGATTCAGGGATCTCCATGTCCAACACTACGAAGTCCACGGGGAATTTCAGGCCCTGAATCGTGACGATAACGTCTCGTAATAACCCCTTCGGCCTCTTGACAGATCGATCAGCGAACTGAAGGACTGTCCTGCTCTGTCGAAGAGTGCCCAACTCGAAGCGGTCGAGAAGGGCTGCCGGAAGAAGGTTGATCGACGATCCGCTATCTAGAAGAGTACGGTCGAACCTCTGCTCACTGATCTGGCATCCGACATACGGGGCCCCTGAATCTGGCCTCTTGGCTGGCAGTCGGTTCTGGATCGCAAAACACGTGGCTTTCGTCAGCACATGGATCTCTGAAGTGTGGTTCCTCCTTCTCCTCCTGACTGTAGTCCTGTCTCTCAAAGAACGCTGGAGAAGAGGGATGTGCTGCAAAGCCTCCTGGAGGGTCAGCTGGATGTGGAATCGGTCTATCATGCTCTGGCTGAACTCCTCAAGCTCTCTCTTTTTTGGATTTTCTTTTTTCTTCCCCTTCCCCATCTGAAGGGCTCTAGGGAAGGGGATCACAGGGTCCTTCGCAGATGAAGGACTAGGAAAAGGCCTAGACGGTTCGATGACCGGATCCACACATACATCATGCACCACAGTGGGACCAGAAGAAACTAAACCTTTTCCTTTATTCAAACCAAAGTTCTGAGATACATCAAGGCGAGGAAAGACAACATCTCTCTCAATACAAACATCGGTGGCCTCAGTACCACCACGGGCTGGCTTTGCTGCTGCTGCTGGTAGACGTCTCGCGGCATCAGTACCGCGGGCTGGCTCGGCTCTACTGGTGACATCAGTACCACCTCCTCGATCTGGTGAAGCGGCGACCTCAGTACCGCAGGTGGGATCAGCATCCTTGGTGGCCTCAGTGCCACCGTCATCATCTGGAGCGGCCTCAGTACCGCTCTCCTCCTCCTCATGTGGCGCCTCTAAAGTGTCCTCGTGGTGAAGCTCAGATGAGGCGCCGCCGCCTGCTGGGGTCCTACCGCTCCTAAGTGTGACAAAATTAGCATCAAATAGATCCGAAGATGTATAAACAAATGGGTCACTGGGAGTGGCAAACTCAGTGTGTACTACCTGCTCAGATTTCCTCTTGAGGTTATTCGGATTCGGCTCGATCTGGGCTGGAATGGCGGCCTTCCCTCTCACCAAGTCCCGCATCTCCTGGCGGAACTCATCCATCTCCCGTCTGAATGTGGCCTGCTGGTCCGTGAGGAGGCGGGCGATGTCATCCAAAGCAGGGCTCTCGTGGGAGCCCGACGGGTAGCCTCTCTGGGGATGAGGCTACTGGAACTGCTGCTGGTGGTAAGAGGGGTATGAGGACGGGTGCTGCTGCTGAACTGGGTGAGCCTGCTGCTCACGCCTCCACGACTGTCCCTGCTGGTGATAGGGACGAGGAATGAAGGATGATGGCTGGTGCTGCTGGTATGCTGGGGGCTGCTGCTGCGGCTGCTGGTGATCTCTCTGCTGGGAGTACTGCCCTCCCTGTCCTGACGGCTGCTGCTGGGGCTGGGCACCACCACTCCCCCACCTGAATCCGGGATGGTCTCGTCGGATCCCAGGCTGGGGGCGGTCATACCAAATCCCGTTGACATCCATCAACGGCTCGGCATCATAGGGGGCTGGCGGGAGTACTGCCAGAGGCTGGTCCGGTTGGTAGACCACCATCTGCATCTCTGGAGATGGTGGGGACTGGTAGGTGGGCTGCGGCTGCTGGTACGGCTCTGCCTGTACAAGGTGAACCTGTCTAGGCTGCACAGGGGTGCTGGAGCGCTGGGACAAGCTGCTGCTGCTGCTGGAGTCGCCTCGCGACTGAAGACAGGGCTGAGGAGCCGTCTGTGCCTCCTGGAGACACATGAGCCGTGTCTTCATGTCGCTCAGAACCTGTGCCATCTGTTCCATCTGCGTGATGCTCTGGCACTGCTTCTTCTCAATCAGCTCCATGCGGTCCAACTTCTCACTGATAATGCCCATGTCCGCAGCTGTCGACTCTGTATGTGCTGCTGTGGCTGCGGACGAACTGGATGGACCTGCATCTACCCGTGCTATCCGCTGGTACTGCACGGGTCCTGGCTGTTGTGGCTGGGTCTTCTGAGTATACAACCTGGTCTGGGACATCACCATGTAGTTTTCGGCCATCTCCTCGTAGATGGCCCAGACCTGGTCATGGTCCTTGGCAAAGTAGGACCCGCCGTAAGAAGCGTTCACCAGACCCTGAAGCTCTGGCATCAACCCGCTGAAAAAGCTCTGAACTAAGTTCGGCTTGGAGATGTCGTGGTGCGGGCATCGGTCTAGTAGGTCTCGGAACCTCTCCCATGCCTCGTGAAACTGCTCGTTGGGGAACATGGAGAAGTTGCTGATCAGGGCCCTCGCTGCATTCGTCCGCCCGAGTGGATAGTACTTGTTCAAGTACTCGGTACGGAGCTGCTCCCAGGTGTAGACAAACCTCCCAAGATGCTTCAGCCAGGTGGCTGCTCTATCTGCCAGTGAAAACGGGAAGGCTATCATCCGGATCGTGTCCTGGTCCACATGCCGGTCGTGGACAGTGCTGTAAATCATCAGAAACTCCTGTAGGTGGAGGTGAGGCTCCTCAGTGGCAAGTCCGTGAAAACGAGGAAGCATCTGCAGGGTGTTCGGGGGGAACTTGAAGTCCCCCACGATAGCAGGTACCACCACCCAATGGTGCATCAGTGTAGATCCGGGGTTGTGCAACTCCCACATCGGTCTCGGTGGTCCTCCTCCTGCGGCGCCTCCCGCTGCGGAGGCGGCGGCTGCTGCTGCTGCGGCTGCTGCGGATGCTGCCTCTGCATCTGGTCCGTCCTCAGGCTCGCTCTGCTGGTCTCGCTCTGCTCTGAGCCTCTCAAACTCTCGCCTCATCTCTATCATGAATGCCCCCTGATCGCGTAGCTGCTGCTGGACTGTCTCAAGTGATGCGATCAGGGTGGAGTTGATCGCTCCCTGGTCAAGTACAAAATGCTCGGGCTGTCGGGAGTGATCATCTGAACTGCCTGCTCCAGCCATGACGTCTGCAAAATCAAACGAGCCCAACTCAGGTGCTGTCAAATCAATCAGTCTCTCCTCGGGCTCGTGTCTCTCAGGTGGAACAGAAAGGGGGTCGAGAGGGAACAGGGCGGAATCGTACTCGGGCTCGGAGAGCGGGTCTGAGCTCTCGCGAGCCAACCTAGATGATGAGGTAGACGTGCCCGAAAGCGGTGCAGCCAGAGGCTGCCTAAGAGAGCGTCTACCCATCATCTTGATCTGGCGAGTAAGGCGGATGAGATCTGGAAAAATTATGATCAGAAAACAAACCCCCGGTTCATCAACACAACGCGAGCTGAAGACCGTGAAAGTTCGGTCAAATTATCTTGTCAATTTTATTTGGTGAACACACAAAATATCAGAGCGCTTACGTGACCTGTTAGGATATCCGATGCTAACCCAACCGACTGGCCCGCACGGAAAAGTCGGTAATCCGTCGGGACTAGCACCGGGGGGCTCTACGTAGGGTGCGGGTCACTCTCTCGCGCATCCAAACCATACAATGAGGGGGTTGCTCTCCCCAAGACAAAGTTTTTAGGGTGAGCGGATTTTAAGATCAATAATATTAGCCAGTCCCAATTTTATGGTTTCTCTTTTTAGTATTTTTCAAAGCAAACAAATGGCCTAACGAATTTTTCGGTTCTCCTGGTTATTAAGTCCAAAACAGGGGGGAGAAGACGAAAAAGCTGATGCGCGATAAATCAATGATGCATGCTGAGTAAGAAATGCGTACCTGTCTCCAGCACTCTACATGCAATATGATCCGCGCAGAATTTAAAGACTGAAAAGAAACTAATCTAAATGATGCAACGGGAAAGCCGAGTCCTAGATGAGCAATTCTAGCGAAGAACCGTCTAACCGGTCACCGACCCCCAAGCCAAAGAGTCCGGTCTTGGCCCGTCCCTCCTCTGTCCGACAAATCGGGGGTAGGAGAAAGCGCTTTACAGGACGGGCTGCGACACGTAGGCTACGAAGGCAAATGAATCGGTTATTTTTATTAATTATTTTTAGTAGGTCCAATTAATGATCTATAGGAACAGATAAGCAGTTAGGTGTGTGGATCCTACTAATTATAGCACAATCACCAGAAATTCCTAAGTCTAGGGGCTCGAGCAAAAATCGCGTAAACACCGGAAAATGCAGAAATAAAGGAAAAAGAAAGCCGCGTAAACACCGCGAAAAATCGCGCAAGTCCTAAGGGTCCCCCGAGCACACCGGTGCTCGGCGAAACAGACCCGCTACAAAGAGTCCAAGAGTGTCCTGTATTATTACAATAGTAATGAAATGAAATAAAATTCTACCCTAATCCTCACCCACTCAACTCTCTCTCACTCTCTCCTGCGGCTCCACGAAGAAAGAAACCGCCTCCGAATCCCGCGGTTGCGCCGGCTTCTCGAGAGTAGCCGCCTCGGTCCTCGGGCCCCTCGCAAGAGAAAATAGAGTGGTCAGAACCAATAACCAAATAATAATAAAGGAAAAAGAAATGAAAATAAAACTAACAGGGTATATGTGCAAAAATGTAAAATAAAATAAACACACAAAATAAACAAAAACAAAAATAAAAGAAAAAGGAAATAAAAATAAGAATAAAACAAAAAGAAAAATATAAACAAAAGCCGCGAAGAGCCGCGAGCTCTGAAAGAGCCGCGAAAAGCCGCGAAAATCAAAATGAAAAGAAAAGAAAAACTACTAAGCCGTGCTCTCCGGCAACGGCGCCATTCTGATGACCGTCAAAGTGACTAAGGTAAAGGTACAGAAATGGTCGTTGAGACCTCAATCACTCAGACTCGGGTCAACAAGAAAAATGAACCACTCGATATAAATAAAATCAATCAAAGCAAGGAAGCGGTCCTGCTATGTGTTTAACCTGGTATAGCACCCAGGGTCGAACTCAAGGAGCACGGTTTGGCCGAAGGCCTACGAAGTAGTAAAAATGAATGAAATAAAAGACAACATATTTTTAGTGGTTTTTAATCATTTTTATATTTTTTTGGATTTTTAATATGTAAAGAAAATAAGAAAACAAAGGAAAGGCACACTTTGACAAATTATTTCAAGCACCAAAAATCAACCAAAAATCAAAACAAAAATATTTTTATGTGTTTTATAATTTTTTATGTTTTTGGTTAATTTTTGGGATTTTTTTGATATTTATTTTAATTTTTAAAAATCAAACAGTGGCAAAAACAAGTGGTACTGTCCATCTGAGCCAAAAGTCCCTAGATAAAATATCTAAGGACCTCCAAATGGCCAGAAGGTAATTTTCCTGTAAAATAGAAGAAACAAGGAAAATTTGGGTACCAAGTTTATTATTTTTGGGTTTTTAATTAATTTATTAGAATTTTTATGGGTTTTCGGGTGTTTTTAAATTTTTTAGGTTTTTAAGCAATGAAAAATAGCCAAAATTGGCTAGAAAATAAAGGTACACAAACTAAACAGTAACTAATTTTTATAGAATTTTTAGAGGAGTTTTTATATTTTTTTGTGATTTTTCAATCTAGACAGTAACAAAAATTAAGGTTTTTGAATTTTTTAAAAATAGCAAACACAATAAAAAATGTCCTCAAAAATTCACAAAAATCCTACAACATGGCAGGAGCCATGTATCAAATTTTCATCGAATTTGGAGGTGATTTGATATTTTATTCAAAAATAGCAAAAGGGTATTGTGCACAGGGACTGAAATGCAAATACCCAAAGTTCTGGGGGGTCCAGGTGCAATTAACCCAGCAAATCACACGCCAAGCGCGTGCCTGGGGCACTCAAGGACCTATATGTAAGGAAAATAAGTCCCGAGGACCTATTGGTAACTCGTACCAAAAGTCCAGGGGGCTCAGTTGCAAATAACCCGAAATAAAACGCACATGTGTAAAACAACCACGCACAGGGGTATAAATGCAATTAACTAAAAAGTTTCATTCATTTAACAACAACCAGAACTACAAGGGCATGGACTGCAAATAACCCAAAACAACACGTGATGAAGCACGTGGCTCACAACAGGCAGGGGTATATATGCAATTACACTAAAGCTCAGGGTCCTCTATGCAATTAAACCTAAAACTAAACAACGTATTTAAATATTTACAGGACTAAAGCTAAATAAAAACAGAAGCGGGGCCTAAGGGTAATTTACCCTTTATTAAGCGGGGTCGTTGGATGCGCTCCACGTGGCTGATCTGACGGGTGCGACTGGTGGGCGCTCCAGATGGCGTCTCCTCGGATCGAACGCTCAAGACAGCTCCGGAGATGGACGGCTCAGATCAGAACTGGAGCGAGGAGGCACGATCAACGGTTCTGGAGGATGCTGGAAGAACTGATGGCCGGCGAACTTCGCCGGCCTCGTGAAGGCGCCTCCGGCCTCCTCTGCTGCGCCTGAGTATCGGAGGAGCTCCGGCGTGAAGGTGCGCAGCTGCTGATGTCCTCCGATGCCCCAGCTGAGCTCGGGGGAGCTCCGACGAGGGTGGCGGAGGTGAAGCTCCTAGGCTGAATATCGAGAGGCCTCAGATGGCCTCTGCTGGACCTGCAAAACCCCTCAGGAGATTCGCGGGTCGAGGGCAAAGTGCCTCGACCCAGTTAGGCGACGTGAAGGTGACTGGTGCGTCGGGGCGGCAGGCTCCGGCGAAGGTGGAAGACGGTGGAGCCCGGTTCCCAGCTCCTGTGCGAACTGGGTTGTGTGAGTGGGTGCAGAAGGTGCGGCGGATAGAGGCGAATTTGATGGTCGGGTCCGATGGTCGAACGGTGGTCGGAACCGGGGTGAATCGACGGAATACGACGGCGGCGAAGATTGGGGGTAAACGGAAATTAGATGAAATAGCTAAGCTAAGGGGCTACCTGAATGATTGATGAGACTGGGGAAGAGCAGGGGGTGCTCCTGGTCTTGGCGTCAAGGGTCGTCTCGGCCTGAGGCTTGAAGCTCGCCCAGGTGGCGGAGCTGCGGCGGGTGTATCGCCGGATCGATGGTTTTCACCTCCTCTCCTCGCTGCAACAGGTCGAGGCGCGAGCTGTCACCTTTCTCTCTCTGGAGCTCACTGGAGAACGAAGCAAATGGCCAAAGATCCATAAAATGGGTGGCGAAGCTCGCTTATGTAGGCTGGAGGGATCCGAGAAGAAAGGCTCGGGTAGGGTCATGGTGGCGCGCGGATCCCGAGGTTGATGCCCGACGAGGGTGTCGGATGCGAGAGGTGCAAAACGGAGCCGGGGTTTGGGTGATAGGCAATCGGGTTGAGCGGGGAAAAATCCGAGAAGTTGGGTCCGCCATTCAAACCCGTGGGAAGTGGTCCTGGGGGGGCCAGTTGACCGGGCGGTCAACATCCCCAGGAGCCAATGCGGTTCGGCCACGTGGCTGAATCTTTAGATGACAAATACACATAGCTAGGGGCCGGATCTGCAAAAACTCAAAATATGAAATGTTTTTATTTTATTTTTTTCTATTTTTTGGTGATTTTTAATTAATTTTTGGAAATAAAAATAAGGTATTTACATTATATAGCTATATATAGGTATATATACAATATATAGGGTTTTGATTTTTGATTTTTAATAATTATTTTTATACAATTTTATCCTCATTTTATATTTTATTTATTTATAGAATAAAATAAGGAATAAAAAGGTATTTTTATTTTATTTTTATTATTTATATACATAGGTAAAATAAATAGTTATGTACATCTATATATATGGTATATGTACAATGTATTTTTGTATTTTTGATTTTTCTATTTTTATTTGATTTTTGATTTGATTCTTTTTATTTCATTTATTTTCAATATATATCATAGAATTTTTTTGGAAAATAACTTTATTTATTTACAAGGTTAAATAAATATATATAGGTATGGTTTATGTACATGGTGAAAGGGTATTTTTAATCTTTTTGATTTTTTTAATTTTTCTTTTGTTTTTATATTTTATAGATATGTACAAGTATATTTACACATATTTTTGGTGAGGAAAAATATTTTTATTTATTTACACCAATATTTACACATGAGCCCCTATCTCCCTCTACTTTGGCTTTTATGCGGTCAGGCCCATGCCGAGCCCTTCCTTGGGTTAGGTTGCTCAATATTTATTCTAAATATTTCTCTCTTTTTCTTTTTAATCTTTATTCTTTTATTTTTGCACAAAAACATGCTAATTATAGGTTTTTGCATGCTTTTGGTAATTATTCCTATTTACACATATCTACATGCATTTGCAAAGGTTTTTGTAGCTAAAATATAAGAATAAAGAGTGATGAATGTGTATTCATCAGTGATGGTCAGGTCGGTCGATGAGATGGGTGGACGATATGGCCGGAATCGATGGTCGACGGCGAGAGACGAAATTGGGCGTAAACGGAAATTAGAGTAAACTAAGAAGAACTAGGCTTACCGGATGGTCGAGGTCGACTGGGAATGAGCTCCTGAAGCTCCCGGTCCTTGCCTCGAGGGCTGTCGATGCTCGAGGCTCGAGCGCTACTCCTGGGCGATGCACGGCGGCGCTAGGCTGCCGGATCAATGGCAAGGGCACCTCCTCCTCACTGCAACACCACCCGCAGCAAGCTGTCACTCAGGCAAAGGTAGTGGAGGTCCTGGGATGGGAAGGCAGAGCCAAAGATGACAAAAATCATGCGGCGGAGCTGGGATTAAATATGACTATAGGTCCGGCTAGAAGAGGTTCGGACGAGGAATTCGGAGCACGGACCCCGAGAACCCACGCCGAGCGTGGATCTAAGATGATCAAGGAACAAATGGAGCCCGGGGTTTCGAGATTTGGCGGTCGGATCGAGTGGCTAAAAGTCGGAGAAGTCGGGTCGGGCGACAAGATCCGCGGGCTGGTGGTCCAAGGGGGGGAGTTGACCGGCGGTCAACATTCCCCCGTGGACCAATGGGATGCGACCACGTCAGAAATAATTGGAAATTCAATATAAAATAGTAAATGGCCGATTTTGGAAAAACTTAAAAAATGAAAAATGTTTATTTATTTATAAACTATTTTTTTGTGATTTTTATTTATTTTTTTGAAATAAAAATTAGGTATTTACAATATAGTATATTATATATAGGTATATACACTATACATTTTTAATTTTTGATTTTTAATTATTTATTTTTGTACATTTTATTCCAATTTTATATTTTTTATTTATAGAATAAAATTTGGAATAAAAAGGTATTTTTATTTTATTTTTATTATTTATTTATAAGGGTTAAATAATTAGATATATAGAAGTATGTACATGGTATATATACAAGGTTGGTTTTGATTTTTATTTTTATTCCTTTTATTTTTCTCATTTTTATTTTAATTTTATATTTACAAATATATACATATAAATACAAACCCATTCTTTTATTTAGAGGACAATATTTTTATTTACACACATTAGCTTCCTTATCTCTCTCTACTTGGATTTTTATGCGGTCAGGCCCATGCTGAGCCCTCCCTTGGGATTAGGTCGCTCAATATTTATTCTAAATATCTCCCTCTTTTTCTTTTGTTTCTTTATTCTTTTATTTATGCACAAAAACATGCTAAGTATTTATTTTTACACAATGCATGCTGAATGCTAATTATTATTATTTACATATATCTACATGTGTTTGGCAAAGGTTTTGTAGCTAAAATAAAAGAATAAAGAGTGACGAATGGGCATTCATCAAGGACTCGTCCCAATAAAACATTACCCACCACTCTTTCCCCCACCCACCTCCAAACTATGAATATAATTCCCCCTCCTTCTTCTGCGGGAGGCCACCAAATGGAAAAATGTAGTGTTCGCGTCACCATCGCGCAACAACTTCTGTCTGGATCTCTGCCCCCACGCCACTTCTTCCTTCCTGTCCTCCAATAGTATCTCATCTAGCAGCCTTGCCCGCTCCAGCACCTCATCCTGTTCCAGACCCCTCTGATCATCTAGCTCATCTAAACGGATGACTCCATCCTAAGCCTCCTGCCTCTGCTCCCCCCTTCGCGTCCTCACTCTATAGCTGAAATCAATTGGAAAGCTCCTTAACAGCACCAATTTGGACGCTAGCCGTCTGACAGCCGACCCCTCCACCTCCAACTGCTCCACTTCGTAACCACCTCATCCTTGAACCCCTCCTCCATCAACCAAGATCTCTCAAATCGGAAGAAGTATCTGGGTCGCATCTGTTCTTCCGAAGATCACAAGATTGGCGTGTGGTCGGAGTGTGTCCGGGGTAGTGACCACGTCCGAGAGAGGGGGAAAAATTCCACTCCTTCGGATGAGAGAAGAAATCTATCCAGCCCCGATCTCGATCTTGCATTCCGCCATGTGTAAGCGCATCCCGCCGCATCAGTAACTGTGAGTCCCAAATCAAGAACCTGATTCCTGAAATCCTCCGAGCCAGCGTCTTGACCGCCACCCCTCAAAGGTCTATCATCGGCCATCAAGGTCACATTTAGATCACCTCCAATGAGCCAAATGTCCCTCTCCATGTGTGCTCCCACCTCTGAGAGATTTGCAGCCAAGGAACCTGCCGCCGGACAAATAGGTCCATACACATTGGTCATGGTAAAAATGACATTATCCACCTTTCTTCTAAGAAACACAGATAACGAGAACAAGGATCTTGTCTCTACCAGCTTCTAAAAGTCAGGCCTCCTCCAACCGGTCAGGAGCCCTCCCGCCGCTCCGTGAGCTTCAACCTCAGCAAATTCAAAAGAAGAGCCACCACCCAGATCCCTCCATGCCTCTCCCCCTGTCCTGGAGACCTTCCTCTCTTGCAAGAGCACAATATCCCCATGAGCATCGCCTATTAAATTCATGATCCCTAGTCGTTTCTCGGGGCGACCCAACCCCCTCACATTCCAAGAGATCACCTTCATTTAGGAACTACTTTGGCCTTCCCTCGTGGCGGTACCACTCCCAAGCTTTCAGCAAAGCGAGTGTCAAGCAAGCTGAAGAATCTTGGTCTTCCAACATGCGATGACTGTCCTTCGTTCCTAGCAGAAGTGCACACCCCTTTAGGACCTCCCGAACTTAGCTTCGGCCCCATCAACAATCTCCTCTTCTCCCTCTTCCTCCACCCATGAGGCTTTCACTCAAAGCACCACCCAGATCGCTCCCCCCACCACCCTGCGGAACCTCCCTAGCCTCCTGCAACAATTACACTGACCCCTTCCCACACCCGCCCTCCCCTTCCAAACCGTTTTTCATTCCTTCCGAAACCTCCCTAACCTGCTCTTACCGACACACCCCCTTTCCCCCCTCCGCCTGCATGCCCCCCTCTCCTCGCGACAACTTCCACCCCCCTCATCGGAGACATCACCTCCCTTTCCAGGGCATCAGGTCCAAGACCACCAGTCCGACGACCTTCTTCTCGATCTTCCCTGCACCATCGGCCAACACCACAGCCAATCCCGCTGATCGCGCGGCGCTGCCCTCGAGCCTCCTTGACAAACATGATGGCTTAGGTGTCGGAACCAGAACATCCTCCATTCCAGCAGCTAGCCGGAGGTCCACCACCAACTCAGAACACTCAACTTCTATTTCATCTCTTCCTAGCTCTCGGCCCCCCTCGCCAGTAGCACCTGCGCCCGGTGATATGGAACCCGGACCACTCTGGATGGTTCCCCTCCCGCTATAAGCCTCGGCATCCGCAGGAGGAGGGCCCGGATCCCCTTGCTGGGTTTCATCTTTGCGCGTGGGTTGGCCCCATGTCCGCCCCGACTCCACATTTCCGGAAAGCTCTCGACCCGAACCCGCACCCCAAATGCCGCCTCGAAGTTATTCTGCCCTTTCGCACTGAACGACGCGTTGAACATTACGGGAATCTCCAGCCTGGACCCCTGATGCAATGGGTCGAGGTTTAATGACACCAAAAGAAATGCCAGCGTGGCAATTCTCAATTGAAACTGTCGTAGGGGAAAGATGCCCACCGCCACATTCAAAATTAAAATCCACGGATTTTGCCGCATCGCATGAATTTGAAATTGGAATTCCAATCGGTGCGGATGTTACGTTGCAAAGAGAAACTGCCGCCGTGATTGGAGGAAGATCATCCGTCGCGCCTGCCGAGAGAGGCACCCCGCCATGCCGCTTCCGACGCACCTCCGCTGCCACCCTCGGCTCCGCGGACGAAATTTCCAACTGCAGTCGTCGTCCCTCCACACTCTTCGTCCACCAGCCGAGCATCCGAGGATGTATACGATGCACCCAGACCAACGGGTCCCCATACTACACCGGCAAGAGCCCAGTCACAGCCAAACCTTTCACATCAGCAATGCCTCTCAACAACAGCCCCGATGTATGTTTCACCATAAGAGCGGGATCTCCTTAACTCTTATCAGGTCCATGTTCCTCTGCGTCAAGCTGCCATTGTCAGCCCACACTTTTCTCCATTGGAGCAATGACCTCCTCGATTGTGACAGAGACAGCAGCGCTTCTTCCTCACCTTCTTTCAGTCCCCTTGACAGGACCCTTCAAGGTGACAATGCTGTCAAATCACCCTTTGAAGCCTCCCCTCGAGGGGAAACAAAACCCACATCTGAAGACCCCTTGAATAGGGCCCCTCCGTCTCTCCTTCCCCCACCAGGTATCGCGGCACTCCAACAAGAGCCCCTTCCTTCCGCTCTGAACGACCTCCCCCTTTGCAATTTCTGCCTCGATGCGCGAAGCCCAAACATCTGAAATAGCGGATAGCATCTCTGCACTGCCTTGCCCAATGACCAAGCGAGCCACAACGATAACATCCATGATCGAAAGGTTGCTTAATCCCAGAGATGGGGAGATCTTCACGACGAGATCCACGCTAAAGATCTTTCCTTGGCCGAGCTCACCTACGAATCTCAGTCGATCCTTCCTCTCCCTCTCCCTCTCCCCTCGCCATCCTCTTCAAACTAATTTTTTAAATTTCTAATTATACTTCCACGGAACTGATCGAAGTGATGAGATCGACGGTAATATCCAATCCAACCAGTCTAATGAACCAATCATGTCTGATTTTTTAAATCATGAATGACTGGGTGAGAGATATTCTACAATGAGAGAGAGAAGAAGAAGATATGCATGAAAAGAGATTTCACCAGATGAGACGTAGGAGAGAATTGTCGAGAGAGATGATAAAGCAAATCCAAATTAGAGGAGCGAGTTACAATTTCTTAAGTTTATAAATACATTTAGTATAGGAAAAGCAAAATAACATTATAACCATAATATTATATCAATAATATAAAGGTGACATCTTAAAATCTGGGGGGGCATGCCCCCCTCTAGATCTGTCCATATATATAGGTCTGTTCGGTTACTATGATTGGAGAGTGTTGGAATGAGGAATGCGATGCAATATTCATTTGTGATGGAATTTCAACCTAGAAATACGGTAACCAAACAAACCCTAAATTTTGTGTGATGGTTAAACCATCAAGTATCGTATTTTTTGTTGCCACAATTACAAAACTCAATCTTGCATATTGTTGCTATAGTATATTTTTTTAAGAAATTTGTAGAATTCATATTTTTATCTTTGTATGATCACTTTCATAATATCATCTTAGATGAGGTTATTTATATATTTCATATTATGTAACTCCTTTCTGCATTCAACTTACTCAAAAAAATCATTACCACAATATTCATGTTTCTTGTGACGACGGAAATTCCATGGCAACGTGCTATAAATTTTGTCACTTTAATATTTTGTTATATGTTATACGTATTATACTAATGAGTGCAATATCATTATGAATTTTAAAGTACAAAAAATAACTATTTATACAAAAAATTTGGCATATGCGAATGAAAATACTGATAAATATTTTATAGTTAATTGTATAACAACGAATAGTTTCTGTTGTAGAATATCTTTGATTCTTTAAATTAATAACGACTATCGTATTTTTTCTATATTTCTAGAATTGAATAGGATAATAACGATTCTATATTGACACTAAAAAATTAACATATTGCAACAAGAAACAAGCACTTGTTGCCCTACCATCCGTAGTTAAACATATAAATGATGATTTTTAAACATAGCAAAATTATATTTGATTATTTAGATATACAATGAATACTGTGTTCGTTGTTATAATGAATAATATTTAACTTTATAAATTTAAAATTTGAAAATATGCTAATTAGTTATTATGTGTATCGATTTATTAATGTAGTGCAACTGCGAACGTTAAACATGACAGTATTTAACATCATAGGATACAACGACGGTGCATAGAATAATTGTAGATATATAATTTTTCATACTAAATAGCAAGGAAATATCACGAGTTTAAAGTGCATATAATCTTTATGGTAGTGAATTAAACCGGGGAAAAAAACATTTCACCTTTTGCCATCGTCTTACAATTAATTACATACAATAATTCCAATATTACAGAATTGCCCACAATTATTTGAACAAAAACTAATATACAATATTTATTTCAGAACCGAGAGTCCTCCATCCAAAAGTATATACGTCAATACCAACGTGTACGGCTGTTTCTCTGATGCAATCAAATATGATATTATTCCATGTGGTAACGATAATATACACACTGGACCTAATTATGAATTTATTATTTGATATGATTTTGTCAAATAAGAAGGTTTTATTCCTCCTACCTATCTCCTCAATCATAGCATAGCTCATGGAGAATGGTCCAAGAGCTCGATGGAACATCACAATATAAATCCAATATTGGCCCCTAGGTAGCATATAGATATTGTGTGCTATAGAAATCGTTGTCTAACATGAAACGCTTGGCCATTCTCACGACACGTAGATCTGTTCATATAATAGTTACAAGTTCCATTTACATCGATCTAAAAGTTATTTTGTCCTTGCACGTCCAGATTTATTAGAAAAGGAGATCACCTACCACACAATCTTAGTATTGAAATCAAGTGCACAGTAGTTTAGAAATCAAGCAAAGGCTTTGTACATACATAACGAACCGCAGAGTAGCAGGTGACTAATGTCAGAAACAGGTCGGGTTCAACCAGGTTCAGTGCACCAATTAGTTAACTCGAACGACGACTTGACATGGCTAAGGATAAGGTAACGGGGATATCATAAAATCGAGTTGTTCCTCTAAGACCAAGTCTTAATTGGATTAGATTGGATCTGATCAACTCATGATCCTTAGCAACAAAGAGTAATCTAATCTTGGTTGGTGGACCTACTTTTTGCAGCTAATTCTCTCCGGAGAGATCGTTAATTAGCCAACCCACAACTTCAATTAACAGATATTGCACATTCAAATGTAAACGGGATATTTATTTATATTGCCGAAGAGATGTTAATGTTTTTCCACTTGTATCATCCAGATCATATACTCATGCCTTCTGCAAATAAAATTGGTGCTGACAACATGTTTCGTTTGGATTCATCCCTTTTTTTTTAATTTTCATTTTGGAAGTGTCTTTGTGTTGGAGATGGATTCCTCGTAGAGAATGAATCGCACGAATACACTGAAGTCAATAAGAGGTCTTTTTTTAGGGAAAAGAGGATGATATCTTGAGTTGGGATTCACCGTACAAAGTCTTTATATTAAAAAGGAGAAAGAGATACAGTACCTTGTGGACTAGAATCGATAAAGGGAAAGACAAATAAGCGATTACATTTTCTAAATAGAACCTCTAATTTTAAAAAATTAGATCATTTCTTCCTCCTCAGATGGCCCAAAGAGCTGCAAACGGCAGAGCACAGTCATGTGTCGAGTTTCTTACTGACCTCCAGAAATCGACCGATCAAACCTACTCCGATAAAGGACATGTAAAAAACAAATGCTCTGCATCCTCCGTCTGTGCGCCACATCTATCACACTGAGTGTCCAGAATGCCAAACAGCCTGCCCCTTCTTGCTTTGTCACATAATCTACTCCTTCTGAGGTATCACAGGAAGACCTTCACTCTGCATGGGATTTTGCTTGCCCAAATTACGTTCATATCTTGCTTCTAGTCTGAGTCCATATCATATGTGCTCCTTCTGAATACTATGTATGACATCTTCACCGAAAATCTACCCCTCCCAAACAAAATGATTCCGTCCCTGAGAAATACAACTAGGAGAGGGCAGCTCAGACTGCAATCTAAACAAGTCCTCCATTTTCGATTCAAAAGATCAGTCAAAAACTGAGGGACCCACGAACCAGAACCACTAGCATCAGCCACGAAACACCCCTTGTTTGCCGCCAGAGCAAATAATATCGGGAACCTATCGCAGAGCACCCCTTCTCCCGTCCAGTTATCCTGCCAAAACCGAAAGACCTCCCGAGGCCCCACCTTCGACGTCATTCTCGGCCTTAGCATGGGTAAAATATAACGAACACCATGTTTAAGAGAATCTTGTGGAGGTCTAGAAATCTCACAAGGCGAGAAATCCAGTCATCGAGCTGACCTCGCACGAAATCCGATCTTCAGACAACAATTAACCCACAATTTAGAATCAAGCAATGAAAGTAATATACGGAGTTAAAATTTTTTATAAGTCTACACCAAGGATGTATATAGATGCAAGTATGTGTAGAGTGTCTAATATATGGAACAAGCAGGATAGATCGGGCAATAAATGCCCAAAAAGTGAGAATGTGATGTATTTGTCTATAAATGCCTTTTTGTGGGTTTTTAATTTTTTTATTTTATTCTTGATTTTATATTTTTATATTTTGATTTTTAATTTATATTTTTGTATTTTCGTTTATATTTATATTTTTTGTTCCTTTTCTTTTAAAATATATAATAAACGTTATATAAGATATATATACAATGTAAGCTAGTTGATGAATCTCCATTTCATCATCTTTATTCCATCATTTTGGCCGTAAAAACCCTAGTAAATGCATGTAAATAGGCTTAATTTAGGCATTTTAGCATTCATGCATTTGTGTTAAATAGTGTATAAAGTACAATTTTTAAAGCCAAAATTATAGAATAAAGAAAAGAAAATAAAAATAATAAAATATTGTAAATATTTTATGACCCGAAATCCTGAGACCTAGGCATCTTGATGAATAGGTCGACAAGGAATAAAGTAGGGGGAGATAAGGGCCAAAATCAAATAAAAATCATTATCTATTTTATTCATTTCCCTTCATTTTTGGGACCTATTTTTAGTTCCATTTTTTATACTTCAAATAAATAAACTTTGTACATGAAAGTTGTAGATAATTAAATATAGAAAAATACAAAATTAATTTCATACAAAAATAATATACAGATAAAAAGTTATGGTCTAAATAAATTTCCAAAATCCCAACTTCCCAGACCTGTATCTCTCAAATAAAAATTTGAAATGTATAAAAATCATCTTTAACTATATATACTTTTAATAAGCTATTTAATGAAGGTGGTTTCATATTTTTTGGAGTTGCAGTTTGAAAGTTGAATTTTGGAATCCTATTGTATACTTATACTGATTAAAATATTCATTTTATTTATTATTCATTATTTTTATAATTTCAAATATTTATAATTTTGTAAATATTATTTATAACATATGCATATATTAAAATTAGCATAAAACACTAAAGAAAACATAAAAAAATACTTAAAGAAAACACTTAGGTAAAATACCTATAAGTATACCTATATAATTAATACAAGTATTTATTTAATTGTATATAACACGTCAGAAAAATAAATATTTAAGTGTATAAAAATAAGTTATAAATATATAAAATTATAAACCTAATTAATAAAATTAAAAATACAAAATAAAAATAAAATACTAAAATACATAGATCAATATACTTATATATAGCCCTTAAAAGGTAACTTAGAATTATAAAGCACTAAAAAATAAATAAAAATCACAATAAAATAATTTAGAAAATAATAAATTTTTTCTTTGAATAACCAAAAAATAATGAAATCATTTACTATTTTAAATCGAATTTATAAATAATTTTTGCCAGGAATTTTCTGGTTGGTCCGTCCACGTGGACCAACCAGACGGGTTCTTTGGATGACCTCGGTCAATCTGACCAAGGTCTGCAGCCTTTCAGAGTTGCGTTTTTCACTGTTTTATCGATTTTTTGGGGACCGCATCATGCATCATTTGGCATCGATTCCTTCTCGACTTTTTATCCTCGTGGATTGGTCTTGCACGCCAGCCTCTTTCCTTGAGGATTTCATCGCGAGTTCCACCGATCTCTTTTGATCTTTATGCCGCCTTGACAATCTTGTACAAAACCCCCTCCATTCTTCCATCTCAATTTGAACCCCTTTTGTCCCCTGACTTTGCTCCTTTTCGCGTGCTCCGGTGGGAGGAGGGTGACAGCCTCCTTCTCCAACCCCTAGGGAGCAAGTTTGGCCAGTTCTAGGGTGGATCCACCCATCTCCGGTGGTCTACGCCATCGTGAGGTTTTATCTCGTGGACTTTGGCCGCTCGAGGTCGTTTTCTATTCGTTTTTCTTGCTTTTTAGTTAGCCTTAGTTTTAGCTTTAATTTCATGCATATCAATCTCGATCTCAAACACCTTTGCCGGAGCCCTTGAGCTTCGGCCATCATTTCCTGCTTCACCACCCGCACGTTTTCACCAATAAGTCCCTAGGACTCTCTTTTGTCGTTGTATGTGCGTAACTGCAGGGTCTAGAGGCCAAAGGGATGCCATTCGACGTCGATTTTGCAGAAGCCAAAGCCTGTTGGAGCCTTCCTCCTTCTCCGATCACCGCGGCAGTGCTCTGGCTATCTACTCACCATTTTTAAGCCGTCGTTTACTCGAGGAAGCTTCCAGGAAGCTTCGGGGACCATCAGAGGAGCTTCTGGTCATCGGAGGAGCGCGAATCGTCCAATCGAATCTCGCCCGGGGCCAGTTCTTCATGTGATCATCCAAGCTTCTCCATCGTCGTTGGATCTCCCTCAGTTCATCCCACGCAACAGCTACCGTCAAATCTTCGCACTCCTCAGTCGTCGGATCTCCCCCATGGATGTGATCGTGGCCGTTGCTCACGAATCGTCATCGTCACAGCATGGCTCGACACATGACGTAAGTGGCATGATCTGAACCGTCACCGCAACGCTTGGGTTTTTTGCAAGTTAACCCCTGCACATTTTTGTATTTCTTTAATAGTATATAAACTTTCATCTTGCTGTAATTTATTTTGGGAAATTTGCATTTGTCCCCTCGCATTTCCCGTATTTGCATTTTAGACCTTGTCAGCGAGGCTCACGTGTTTAGGCACGTGAGCTTGGCTATTTTGTGGTGAGGCCCTTGCTTTTATTCATATTTCTGTTAAGTCCAGAAACTATTTATTGCAGTTATACTTTTTTTGTACATTTTGCAATCTTGCCTCTAGGTTTTTGATAATTGCAAAGAGGTCCCTACCGGGCTCGTGCCTATCATGTGAGATTTTGGATATCTTGCAGGGATACCCTTGGGATTTTGGTTATTTCTTATTGGTCCAGAAATATTTTTATTCGATTATAAATTTCTGGGAAAATTTACACTTAGGCCCCTAGACTTTTGTCTATTTACAAAAATACCCCTACTAGGAGTGTATTTTCTTTATGTTGTCTCTATTTATTTTATACATCTATAAAATTCGAAAAAATCCCCAAAAATAGATTTAAGTTCCTGTTGCATAGCACTTTCATGCCTATATTTTTACTTTGCATTTTGAGTCATTTAATATTTATACAAAATAAAAAATATGCATTTTTCTTCCTTATTTGAACTAGAAAATCCATAAAAATTATAAAAACTCTTTGAAAAATTCCCAAAAAAATATTTTATGTGTCTTTTTGTATGTTTAACTTCCATACCAAAAATCACTAAAAAATATAAACAAAAATGCATAAAAATTAAAAAGCCCCTAAAATCTCTATAAAAATATATAAAATCCAAAAAAATTCCAGAAGTTCTATTTCCTTTTTCTCAATTTTCTTTGTTTTATTATCTTTATTTTAAAATTAATTTGGAGAATTTTGGTTACTGTTTGATATTTTTTATCTCTAATTTAATTTTGGATTTATATTTTATTCCCTATTTTGAGTATTGGTGACTTTAAAAATACAAAACAATAACAAAACTATAGAAAAACCACAAAAACATTAGAAAAATATAAAAAGCAAAAAATGATTTGATTTCCTATATTTTGATTATTTTTACCTATTTTATACATATATTACCTCTCTCCTACCAATATTGTATATAAATATTCTATATAGTTTTATATCCTTATTAAAAGAAAAAGAAAATATAAAAATATATAAAATACAAAATCAGAAAATTTAAAAATCAATATATAAAAATAAAAAAAAATCAAAAATCAAATAAAAAATATAAAATAAAAAACCCATAAAAATAGCACAAACGTAGATAAATATATCACATTCATTTTTGAGCCTTAATTTACCCTGCTCTACCTGCTTGTTCCCTGTGTTCGATACTCTACACATACTTGCACCTATACATATTTCTGTTGTAAAGTTATAATAAATTTTAACTCGGCATCGCTTTTCATTGTTTGATCATTGTTGTGGGTTAATTATTGTTTGAATTAGGGTTTCGTGTGAGGTCAATTCAATGACTGGATTTCTCGCCTTGTGAGATCTCTAGACCTCTACAAACCCTGTTCAACAAATGGCGTCATTGCCGGGGAGCAGCAACGCTTAGATTGGGATTTTTTGTGCTTGTAATTATTTGTCTATTTTTGCGACTTTATTTATTTAATTCTTTATTTGATATAATTGCTTGACTTGTCTAATCACCCTCTCTTGTTGATTTGGTGCGAGGAATCGCAGATCGAGGGAGGTGCTTCTCCCAAGGCGCTTGCGCACCCACATGAAGGCAATGTGAGCTTCTGACCTAGCATCAAAAGATGCTTGGAGGACTTGAGAAGACAGTCACCTTTTTAGCATATTTTTATATTTATTTATGTTTGTAATTTGAAGTGAGTGAGTGACGAAACGCAAATTCAACCCTTTAATAATGTGGAACTAAGATTCAATGGTCATTGCAGTCAGGTTGAACTAGGTTCATCAAAAACCATCTAAGTTGGATATGGAAAGGAAATCAGATGGTCATATTTTTATTTTACTTGGCAAGAAACCAAGGTCGAACTCAGGGACACGAGCCTCTCTCATGATTATTCAGATTTTTATCTATTTATTAAGTGTTGAGTTAAAGAACATATGTCAAACAATGCTAAAGGACGAAGACAAGATAGTGCATCAAGCAAATATAAAACATGCATTTTTTTAATTTTATTTTAATCATGCAAATATGTGCGAGAAATGCAATGCAAACATGCACTGGGTAAAAATCCTGAGCAATGTGAAACCTTAGTTAATTTCAGACTCAATTTAGAAGACAGATTTGATGGACAAATTAAACAAGGCATCAGTTCAAGCTTTAAAAGACACAAGGCTACTAAAATAATGCATCAAAATCGTTGTGTCCAAAAAAAGAAATGAGCATGCCATTAGAAAGAACATCAAACAAGCTTCGAAATGAAACTGAAATCAACTCAATCAGAGTTACGAAGCTCAAGATATGCATGAAAGAAAACAAGGGCATAACTTAAAGAAAAAATGAATTATAATTACAAACAGGTCCATAGGAGGGACTAAAATGCAAATAAAAGAAAGTTGGGACCTTCCCTGTAAAATACCCACACGCATAGGGGCATTTTTGTAATTATGAAAACCCGCGAGGTTATCAATGCAAAATACCCACTGCGTACGTGGTCTGCACGTGATATCAGGACCTGTTTGCAAAATTGAAGAAGTCAGTGGGCCTCTGTGCAAATTACCCAGATGGCACGTGCTATGCACGCGCCATCCAGGCTCGGAAGAATGCTCAGGATTGGTAGAGGCTCGGAGGAGGCTTGGCCAGCCTCGAGGCTCGGCTCAGGCTCGGAGTAGATCGAAGCTCTAGTGAGGCTCGGCATAGGTTCGGAACCCCCAAGCCTCGAGCTCTAGCGCCGCGGCTCGGATGTTCTCTGAAGTTGACGCGTGGACGCCTGTGCACCATTGGATCGTTAGGATCCAACGGTGGCTGGAGGATCCGCTAAGCTGGTGACGTGGCTGTTCCTCCACTGTTGGATGTGATCCGAAGAGGCGCATCCAACGGTGCATGTGCCTTCATCCCTGGCTGCAACTAGCGGCGAGATCCGAGCTCCGGCAAAGGAGCTCCTACCCTGCCACTCCATCTCGGACACAGTGGACCTCCCCAGAGCTCCATGGACGATCGTTGAGGTAGCAGGGAGCTCGGGGAAGGTGTCGGACCTTCTGGATCGGTTTATCGGAGCTCGTATGTCGAAGGCGATGCTGACGAAGTCGGCTCCGATGGAGCTCCGGCCATTGATAGTTTTGATGACCTGCATAGTTAAGCACATATCCGAAGCAAAGGATGTGTGTGCGTGATTGGGATGGGAGCTCTATGAGCGAAGAAGGCGTGAACTCGGAGCTCCTTCGCCGTGAGGGCGGAGGAGTTGGGTCGGAGGCGTGATGGGGTGTGGAAGAAGAAGAGGGTGAACGGAAAGCGGCGTGCGTGAATGGAGGATGCGAGGCGAATCTAAAGAGGTGGTCAATGGAGCATGGAGAGAGGTGTTGCGACCTAAATAATTAAGCAAAAATGAATAAAAATACAAAGGATGTCAAAGAAGCTTACCTGGTCGTTGGGCGGAGCGATGTCGGCTTGGGCTGAGTGCCAAAGGCACTCCGGTCGTCGCTGGACGACCCCAGCCACGGGAGCAGCTTGGCGGGGCTTCAACCTTCGCGGACCTGGCCTACCATGGCCAGGGGTCAACACCGGAGGAGACAGTCGTCTTTGCGCTCCTCGTCGCCCCCTCGCTGTCACCGGGGGGCGGAGGCTTGCTGGGCTATCCCTCGCATAAAGGTGGACGGTGAGAATCGATGGAGGGAGCGGGGTATTTGAAGCTCAAAGCTCGGCGGCTGCCTTGTGATAGCTTGACTTTCGAGGGAGATGTGGCGTGAGTGGAAGAGGATCGTGGATGGCGTGAGCGTCCGCGAGGATGAGGGGAGATGAGTAAAGGTCATGGGCTACTGAGCTTATTTTATTCTATATATAATTAAAGGTGAGTTTGCTGCATTTGGAGTTTTCATATGTGAGATACGGGTCTGGAAAGTTAAGATTCTGGATTTTTATTCAGACCATAACTTTTTATCTGTACATTATTTTTCAGTGAAATCAATTTTGTATTTTTCTTTATTTAATTATCTACAACAAAGTTTCTTTATTTGAGGTATAAAAAGTGGAACAAAAAATAGGTCCCAAAATGAATAAAGAATGAATAAAATAAAAGGGATTTGTATTGTATTTTGGCCCTTATCTCCCTCTACTTTATTCCTTGTCGACCTAGTCATCGAGATGCCTAGGTCTCGGGGTTTCGGGTCATAAAATATTTACAATATTTTATTCCTTTTCTTTTCTTTTCTTTAATCTATAATTTTGGCATTAAAAACAGTATTTTATGCACAATTTATACACAAATGCATAGTTAATAAAATGCATGAATTAACATTATTTACACACATTTACTAGGGTTTTTTAAGGCCAAAATGTTAGAATAAAGATGATGAAACGTAGATTCATCATCCCCCTATACTTGCCTTTGCTAGTGCCTAGCAAACACTTATGCAATAAGTGCAGAAAAGAAAATCAAAGAAAAGAAAAAGAAGAAAGATGGATGATGTTTAATTATCAAACTTGTCTTCACAAAATCAAAGTTTGCAGTGTAAGTTGGACCTTTGGAATTTTAGTGCGAGCGGAACCTTAATGGGATCCGAATTTGAAATCCAACAGTCCCTGAGAATCCCAAAACTCTGCTCAAGTCTCCTCAATAGCCGGGTCAGAAATATCTCAATTCATACGCAAACTCTTACGACTATGAATCCGACTCGTACAATATAAGTGATGGTGGCTCTCCCGAACGAGAATGACAAAGAAACTGACTTCTCCAGTATGACAACCCAATGATTCCCCAATCCAACAACTCCTTCCTCGAGGAGCGGGGTATTCCCTTCTAAGTTCAAGTGGCAACCAACTCAAGAGGAGGGGGTGAAGAGAAGAGAGTACGGTAGCCAGTGTAGCTACCTATCCTAGGATGCAAGACCAGTGTAGTCAAGTCATCCAGCTGCAGGCTCACATGATATGACTTTGAAACTCAAGCTTGCTTATTTTCTATACAACATATTTACATACTTTGCATGCATTTTATTTTTGTACAAGCCTGTCTCTCTTTTTTTCTCTTTTTTTTGAAATACTATTCACAACAGCATTCATACATGGAGTTTTTCCTCTTGAGCCAGTAGACTATCCCTCTTTTGAAGCTTTATTGCAACCCACACTCTCCTGTCTTTAGAACTCCTCATCACTGGGCGGGTTGGGGTGCACTTCCCTCCCTAGAGGAGGACAAGTGTTTCCACTTGTGTGCGTCTCATATCGGCAAATCCAATCCCCTCACCACTCCAACTGAGTTGAGCCATGTGAAAGGTGCAGGTGTCCAAGTTAGGTCATTATCAACAAGAGTCGTGCGTGTGCTCCAAAATACTCTACTTAGGTAGTCAAGAATCCATTGAACCAAGTCTCGTGATCCTCAAAGAATTAAGTCAACTAGACCTGAAGTACCTCAAACCCAGTTCCTATAAGGTTCCTGTTATTAGGTATAATCAAGCTCCAATCTTTGGATTTTATTCAGACTCGTTCACCTATCAAACTCAATCCGCAAAATGCTCATGCTATGCAAATGCAGAAAATCTTTTTGTGATGCAATTTTCAAGGATTTTGAACTTTTTATGGATTTTTGAAAAGATGACGATGATGCATATGCAGATGCATTTTTTTGTATTTTCCAAAAATATTTTTCAAATGTTTTTGGATTTTAGTTTTGCAAATGTTTTTGGGATTTTTGAAAACAAAAAGTTTTTTTGGCTGAAAACTAGGTGAAAAATATTTACACGGGAGCGCTTCTTATATATACAAGAAATGGATTTTAAGAATTTTACAGGGTAAGTGATCAATTTTATACTTATAATAGATTTTAGTGATGTATGTATTCCTCAAACTTATTTGACATAGGTCTTTCAAAGAATTTTTGAAAACTCTAGTCCAAAATAATTTTTACAAACATTTTACAAACATGTACACACTTTTGAAAATCATTTTGCAAAGGTTTTCCAAACAGTATAGATAGATTTTTCGAAATATTTTTGCAACCATTTTTCAAATCATTTGCAAATCGTTTTTCAAACATTTTATTTTACACAAAGAAAATAAGCTTTTACAAACCATACATTTTTATACATGTTGAAAACATGTAACAAAATATTTTCAAAATAGTTTTCCATAGATGTTCACGAAGATTTTCAAACTATTTTTCAAACATTTTGCAAAAAATATTTTCACCTGATTTATTAATAAGTATATACAAAAGAATTTGAGGAACAAAACTCCTTTTGTTAAGGTTTTTAATGAATTTTTAAGAATGATTAACCATATTATTAGGAAAATACGAAAGTACGAGTTATGGCTAAAGTATATACATCGTATATACGACCCCCCTATACTTAGCTTGAGCTATGTCCTCATAGATCAAAGAGAAAAGAGAAGACATAACTCGTATTGAGTATAGGAAAATCTAAAGAATGAAGAAATGAACGAATGAACAAAAGAATGAGAAGTTGATCGTCCCCCCTATACTTAGGATCAAATAATCCTAAGAATAGCAGACTGTACACAAAGCAGGGAGGGTCAAGGGTGGGAATGAACAGATCGTACTCAGATTGTCTCCCCCTATACTTAGGTAAGATATCCCTAAGTATAGACAAGAAGAGGAGACAATGGCGAGGATCAAAGAATGGAGAAACTCGGGGTGCACACCCCCTATACTTAGGACAAAGTACATCCTAAGTATAGAAGACTGTCTACAAGGGGCTACACCTTTTTTGATAGAAAAAGAGAAGAGAAAAGGAAAAGAAGAAAAGAAGAAAAGAAGAAAAGAGATCAAACGATGGAAGAAGAGATCGTGAGAATTTACACACCACTCCCCCTATACTTAGGGTAAAAGAATCCCTTAGTATAGGCGACAACAGGAGTAATGAAACGGAACGAAGAAAGAGCACTCGGCTCGTCCACCCCCCTATACTTAGGACAAAGTACGTCCTAAGTAAGGCAAACACGAGAATGGGTGGACGGGCAATACGGTAGAGAGAACCGAAGTACACACAAGAGAATATACAACAGAGATGAATGTACACATGATCAAGAAGGTAGAAAGCGAACCTTCTTGCGGGACCGCTGAGGAATAGATCTGGTATGGTGCAGGTCGACATCGGGGTCCATAGTGGACGGAAACCAATCAGGGTCAACGGGGTGATGGTCCTCAGTGGCCCTATGGTGTGAAGGCATAGACGGATCAGTGAAAGAAGTGTGATTAGGTCCGGCCTTGGGAGTCTTGCTAGTGTCAAAGTGAAATGGGACGAACTCTTCATCATCGGAAGTAGTATAATCAGAGTCGTCCTGCGAGGTGTCGTCCAGGTCAAAACCAAAAGGCACGAACTCATCGGTGGAAGTAGTCGAACTCCGTTCATCCTCTATAATCTCAACCGGATCATCTTTCTCATCAAAAGGCCCGAATTCCCGAATAAAAGCAATCAAATCAAATTTGGCCTTGGTCTCTTCTGAATCCAAATGAACAGGAGCGGACTTATTGGTGAAAGTAGTCAAGTCATGTCCATCTCGTCTTGTCTCTAAATCTGCCCTCTTCTCAATGGTATCAATCGTGTAAATCCCGCGGATGTCATCAACACAACGCCAAGCCCCAAAGGAAGGAACACTGAGGTCCATGCTTTCCAAGTCTTCCGCCATGGGGAGGAATTCTTGGGTCTCAGTGGAATCCAGTAAGCAGCAAAACTCTCTGATGGTATCATCTAGGTCATGGTCCTCAGGATCAGCCAAGATAGGTATGGTCACATCAGGTGTAGGTCTCTGGTCGGCAGTACGTGCAGTGATCAACACTTCACTCTCATCAGCAGGACGGAAACGAATCTCTCCTGATCCGTAATCAATGACCCTCACAGAGGTGAGGAATGGTCGTCCAAGGATGATTGGAGAGTGCCCCCAGTGGAGGTCTCCATGGGTAAAACGACAAAATCAACTGTGTGGCTCGTGCCCTGAATCGAAATGACAGCATTTTCAGGGATACCCTTCAGCCTCTTTATTGAACCATCAACAAACTGAACGATCATCCTGGTTTTCTTGAGATGTCCTAAGTGAAGGGACTGTACCAGCGAGAAGGGTAGTATGCTAATAGATGCACCACCGTCTAGGAGAGTGTGATCACATGTATGGTCAGAGATGGTGCAGCTAATGAAAGGTGTGGCAGTGTTCCTCTTCCGAGGAATGGGACGGTGTGTGATGGCATGGGCAGTGGCCATGGTCAAGATATGATGCTCAGATCTGCTCCTCCGCTTTCTCTTCTTGGGAAGAGGAGCAGATAAATCGGTCATGGCCTGCTGAAGTGGGGTACGGATGATCTCATGTATGGCGGCCACCACTTCGGGTTCAGATAACATTTTTTTTTGAATTTTTGGACTTCCTCCATACAAGGGAGGAAGTCAGAATCAGCATATACACGAGGCATACCAAGAGCAGTCTGTACAGCGGCATCCTCGGGATCAAAGGTGGGACATGGTGTGAAAGGCTGTGTGGTCAAGTGATCTGGCAAGTGGGCGCTCTCCTCATAGTCTGACTCGATCAAAGGTCTCCCAATCTCTTTTTGTGTTTTTAAAATTTTCTCATTTTTTTGTATTTTGGGCGATTGCAAGCTCTCATGGAAATCCTCGAATGAACCCATGCCGTCAAATGATGGAGAATCATGATCGCTCTTATTGGTACTAGTGAGGTGGTCAATCCTCTGTCTCATATGATCCATCATCTGGGTCAAGTGCTCAAGGGTGGACTCCATGAAAGGTGACTCCAACAGCTCAGTCTCGGGTGGATGTGAAGGTGGAGGCGGATAATATACATGTGGAGGTAGAGGTGGGTGTGGGTAGAAATCCGAGTCCTGATACTGTGGCTGAGGCGGGTATGTACAAAAGTCAGGAGCAAGGTCCTCCTGGAAAAAAGGAGGTGGACCAGCTGGAGTGAACGAGGGATCCGCCAAGTCCGGATAAAATACGCTCCAGGGGTCCATCTCGAAAACAAAAGGAAATGATCAGGAGAACACGATGGTCAAGTCAAGAGAGTGGAGAAGAAGGCGCAAATACGCAGGGACGATCTAGAATGCACACAAAACAATCACAAACAAAAATGAAAACAAGACAAACACTCAATTCACCTACTCAACTCGGTAGAGATCGTAAATGCGGTCTTTTTATCTTGTTTGTTTTAGAGTTAGGTGAGAAGTCAAATATTGCACAAACACTTAGAGGCTGAATAGGATTTGGGCACTAACCTTAGTGTGTGCGCGAGCAATGTAAAACGAAGACAATGAGGGGATTACTCGCCCCAATACAAGATTTTTCTTTTTGATGCATTTTAGGGTCGAGTAATGTTAATAGTCCCAATTTTATTGGTTATCACTTTTTTGGATTTTTAATGAGAAATGCACTAGCCTAACGAGGAGTCAATTTTACTTAGCACCTAGGTTGGCAAAATCAGAGGGAGAGTCGGAAAAGCAATGCAAGCGGCAATCAATGATGAATGCTAAAGAGAAATGCTCACCTTGACTCCAGCACTCTACATGCAAAGATGCTCATCAGAATTGAAACCTATCTATATGCAAATGCAAAGCCGATGAAATCGCCCTAAGTTTCAGAAATTGCTATTATCGTGAAGAACCACAAGTTGACCACCAATCCTCAACCCTAGAGTCCGGTCTAGGCTCACCCCTCCTCCTCTCGACAAATCGAGTTCAAGAGAGGCGCTTGGCGGGGAGAGCTCGCGACGCGGTGGATTAAAGACAGTGAATCAACTGTTAATGATTTGACTAAGTCCAAACGATACTATAGGCACATGCAGAGATATTAGGTGTTTGGCCTTAATCTATCGCAAGCAATCCTAAAACTACGGGCTCAATCACACAAAAGAAATAAAATCGAAAAATCGGAAAACAAAGTAAAAAAATGCGAAGAAAAAGCCGTGAAAACCGCGGCGAGCCCCCAGGTGTACAAACACCTGGAAATTAGGCTCGAATGTCCAAGTGTTCGGGAGTACCTGTATTATTACAATAATATGGGTCTCTCACTCACTTAAATAACAAAATAAATGCAGAAAATAAATTCTACAACTAAAGGTGGAGCTCGGTCTTCAAAAATCTCTCCTCGTCTCCTCGGTGCTAAGCTGACAGAAGCCAGCTTCACGTGGGTGCGTAGACGCCTAGGGTGGAGCGCCTCCCTCGATCCGTGGTACCTCACACAAAGTCAAACAGGAGAGGGGGTTAGACAGCTCAACAGATATATTAAAAATAAAGAAAATAAAATAGCAAAAATGAAACCCGCGAAATAGACAATCAATCACAATCACAAACAAGACCCGAACTAAGCGTTGTTGCTCCTCGGCAACGGCGCCATTTGTTGAAGACGATTTTTCACGGGTCTAAAGTAATCCACACAAGGCGGGATCACAGTGTCGCTGAGGCGACCCGTAAGAAACCGATCTTCGAACAACAATTAACCCACAACAAGTAAATCAAGAAATGAAAAATGGTGCGGAGTTAAAATTTATTATAACTCTACAACAAAGATGTGTATAGGTGCAAGTATGTGCAGAGGTCGAACACAGGGAGCAGAAAGGATAGATCGGGGCAAAATTGCTCAAAATGTATGTGAATGTGATCAAGTGTCTATTATGCTATTTTTTGTGGGTTTTTAATTTTGTTTTTTTTATTTTTAATTTTGTATTTTTTTGTATTTTGATTTTTAATTTTCTGATTTTATATTTTCTTTTTTATTTTATATTTTTTTATTTTCTTTTTTTAATATTGGAATATGTATACAATATAAGAAAAGAGGGAAATAGGTATTTATAAAAATAAATAAAAATGCTTAAAATTCAGAAATAAAATATTTTTGGTATTTTTATATTTTTTTACTGTTTTTGTGATTTTTGGGGGTTTTTCTAAATATTTTTGGTTATATTTAAAAAGCAAAATAAAGAAAACCATGAATAAAATATAAGGCTGAAACTAAAATGGAGAAATAAAATAGAAAACAGTAACAAAAATTCTCCAAATTAATTTTCAAATAAAGATAATAAAATAAAGAAAATTTAGAAATAAAGTTTGTATTTTTTTGGGATTTTGTATAAATTTTTAATATTTTTATATAGGTTTTTGGAGTTTTGTGATTTTTTGGAGTTTTCTTTTGTACTTTTTATTGATTTTTGGTCTGAAATTAAAAGTCACTAAAATATGCCAAATATATTTTTTTGGGAATTTTCTGGAATTGTTTTATATTTTTTTATGGATTTTCTAATGCAAATAGTGCTGAAAATGGCTATTTTTGATTTTTAATAAATATTAAAATGCAATAAATATGAAAAAAATATAGAGAGGAAGTGCAATGCGACAGGAATGTAAAGTGATTTTTGGGGATTTTTTGGGGTTTTATAGATGCATGCAAAAAATACAAGAAGCAAAAAGAAAATACTTGCAGGCTAAAGGCATATTAGTGATTAGCTAAACATCCAGGGGTTGAACTGCAAATTTTCCAAAAATATACAACTATATAAAAAAGTTTCTGGACGAATAAAAAATACCTAAACTTGCAAGGGCCTGCATGCAAAAACGCCAAGTCACGTGCGTCGAAGCACGTGACTTGACGGGGACCAAAATGTAATATTACAAACTATGAGGGGCAAGGTGCAAAATACACAAATTGTACAACAGCCGATGAAAGTTTACTGGTTAATATTTAAATAACAAAAACGACTGGGTGGACATGCAAATTACCCAGGGCTCCTTGCGATCCGACGGCGCACGACCCTTTACTTATGCCACGTGTCACGTCCACAACGCGCGATGCCTGTTCGCTGTCGACGGTCCAGATCAGAAGATCTCTAGCGGATGGACGGTCCTGGGCTGCTCAATCCAACGGCATCTGCTTTGCTGGAGGAACGGGAGAGGATCGACGGCTCAAGAACATGGATGAGGAACGACCGAAGAACACGACCGTGGCGAGGTTGAGGCATCAAAATCTCGACGTCCCGAGCGGAAGAATCCCGTCCAATGGCTTTCCAAGCTTCTTGGGAGCTTCCTTGATTGGGTGGCTGCTTCAAAAAGGCGGGCGGACCACCGGTGCGCCACCACGGCGGTGAAGAGGAGGACGAGCTCCAGGAGGTCCGGCGCGCGTCAAAAATGACCCCGGATGGGGGTCTTCGAGTCCTGAGACTGCAATGAAACACAAAAACCAACAGTGGAAGGATCCCAGGTCCCTTGAGATGCGGGCTAATAGGGAGGTGGTGGGGGCCGGAGCTCGAGTGCTCCGACAAGGTGTTTGATGAGGGAAACTACCCTAATAATCACGGAAAATGTATACGTAATAAAGCTAGCACTAATACTTAACTAATCAGCAAGGAAACAAAAGGGAAAACACAACCTCGATTGGCTGTGGAGCCAAGAGATGGACCTCGACGGTCGGAGCCGGAGGTGGGGGTGGAGACGCCCAAATCACACGTCAACCGCCGCCTTGGATGGCTGGAGGTGGTACTGTCACCACCACCAGTCTGGAGCACAAGCAAGGGTCCTGAAAACGGGTCAAAATGGGTTTCAAAAGAGGACGGGAAGAGATGGGGGGTTATTTGAAAAGTGGCCGAGTGGGGTCCTAGATCGAGGAATATCGGGTGAACAAAAAAGGATCTTGGGAGATCTGGCGTGGATCATGGAGATACCAGGTACAATTTTCATGAAGGGTCGACCTTCCCTCGAGCCACGCAACGACAATGAAAAATTCGAGAAAAGGGAGTCACGGGAGCTCTGACATGCAGCAGGGAGAAGACAGGAGAGTTGACCAGCGGGTCAACTTTCCAAGTCACCTGGTTGGTCCACGTGGACCAACTAGGAAAATCCCAAGAAAAAAATGCTTATAAATTAGTTTTAAAATAATAAATGAATTATTTAGATTTAGATTATTTAATAAAAAATATTTTTTTTATAAATTATTTTATGGTAATTTTTATTTATTTTTATGAGGTCATTAATTACAAGTTTACTTTTATACCCTTTATAGGTATAATATCTATATATTTTATTCTTTTATTTTTATTTTG
Source organism: Ottelia alismoides (assembly GCA_037367405.1). Classification (NCBI taxonomy): domain Eukaryota; kingdom Viridiplantae; phylum Streptophyta; class Magnoliopsida; order Alismatales; family Hydrocharitaceae; genus Ottelia; species Ottelia alismoides. Next base: position 923,488 of record JAZKJV010004101.1, read on the forward strand.
TATTTTTAATTTATGTAATTGTGTTTATTATTTTATAAAATTATAAAATACTTTTATACACTTAAATATATTTTTATTTTATTTTTCTGATATGTTTTCTACACTTAAAAAAATAAAAGTATAGAATGTATAGGTATATTTATAGGTATAATACCTATGTATATGATATATCCAAGAATTTTATTTGAGTTTTATTTATGTTTTTATTCTGATTTTAATGTAAAAAATTATTATAAGTAATATTTATAAAAATATAAAAATATAAAAATATAAAAAAATGAATAAATAATAAAATGAATATTTTAATCTGTACAAGCATACTAAAAGGGTCCAAAACTCAACTTTCAAACCGTAGCTCCGCCAAATATGAAACCACCACCATTAAATAGCTTATTTTATTCTATATACAATTAAAGGTGAGTTTACTTCATTTGGAGTTTTCATCTGTGAGATACGGGTATGGGAAGTTGGGATTCTGGATTTTTATTCAGACCATAACTTTTTATTTGTACATTATTTTTCAGTGAAATCAATTTTGTATTTTTCTTTATTTAATTATCTTCCATATTCATGTTCAAAGTTTCTTTATTTGATGTATAAAAGGTGGAACCAAAAATAGGTCCCAAAATGAATAAAGAATGAATAAAATAAAAGGGATTTGTATTGTATTTTGGCCCTTATCTCCCCCTACTTTATTCCTTGTCGACCTAGTCATCGAGATGCCTAGGTCTCAAGGTTTCGGGTCATAAAATATTTACAATATTTTATTCTTTTTCTTTTCTTTTATTTATTCTATAATTTTGGCATTAAAAACAATATTTTATGCACAATTTATACACAAATGCATAGATGATAAAATGCATGAATTAACGCTATTTAGACGTATTTAGTAGGGTTTTTTAAGGCCAAAATGATAGAATAAAGATGATGAAACGTAGATTCATTAGGTAAATAGTGTATAAAATACAGTTTTTAATGCCAAAATTATAGAATAAAAAAAGAAAGTGATTTTTACACCCATAACCCTGAGTAATTTGGCAATAAAATTCATAATCCAGCATAATCACAAATTACATGAAAATCCCTTGATAGTCACTCTGTCTCACACTCATAACCCTCCGATAGTTTAATATATTAAAACAACCATATGAGTGAGTTAATCTAACCCATCTTCGATCTTACGGCTAGGATTAACTGAAATTTAAAAAATGAAAGAAAAAAAGAAATAGTCAGGCTTGTAGGGAGGATCTCGACGGCCGGGCAGCTTCATGTTGCATATCACTCGGCATCGGAGGGGGAGCGGATGAGCTTGGTGCAGGGGAAAGCTCGTGTGGGGTGTGTGGGGATGGGGAAGGATTGGGTAGCAGGTGGGTGCTTGGCTCGCGGGTGCGGAGGATAAGCCTGCCGTAGGGGGAAGTTTGCATGGAGATCGACACGCACATATTGGGGGGGGGGGGGTTGCAGGTCGGAGGTCAGCACGCGGGAGCATGGGGGAAGTTCATGCGGAGTGTAGGCAGGCTGGAGGGGAAGGTCGATGCGGGGGGCGGGGTGGGGGGGGGGGGGAGGGGGAGCTCGGTGCGGGTGGGCTATGGTACAGGGGAAGGTCCACGCGCGAAGGGGGGGGGGGGGTGGAAGCTCGGCGCGGGTGAGCTTCTGGACAGGGGAAGGTTCGCGCGAGCTGGGGGGATCTCGACGTGGGTGGGTTCCTTCCGGCATGCGAGGGGGGGGGGGGACTTGACGCGGGTGGGTTCCTTCTGGTGCGGGGGGGGGAGGGAAGCTCAGCGCGGTTGAGCTTCTGGACAAGGGAACGTCCGCGCGGGGGGGGGGGGGGGGGGGGGGGGGGGCTCGACGCAGGTGGGTTCCTTCCGGCGCGCGGGGCAGAAACTCAACGCGGGTGGGTTTCTTCCCGCATGGGGGGGGGGGGATGCTCGGCGCGGATGGGCTTCAGGACAGGGGAAGGTCGGCGCAAGGGGGGGGAGGGAGGGAGGGGAAAGCTCGGTCCGGGTGGGCTCCGGGATAGGGGAACGTCCGCGCAGAGTTGGGGAGGGCAGGGGAAAGCTCGGTGCGGGTGGGCTCCGGGATAGGGGAAGGTCGCCGTAGAGGGGGGGGGGGTTGGGATGGGTTTCTGGATAGTGGAAGCAAGGCCTGCAAGGGATCCGGGAAAGGGGAAGCAAAGGTTGGGACTGGAGATGGTGGGTTTCGAGGCTGGACATGGAGAAGACGGTGATATCAATTGTGGAGGTGCTCAGTTATGGGGAGAGACTGGGTCTCGCAGAGGAGGGGGATGCTTTGATGCATGGGGAGAGGAGGAGGAGGAGGTGGTGTTGGTCGGTAGGGGGAGAGGAAAAGGATGGCATGTTTTGTAAATAAGAATGGATATTAAGGGTAGTTTTATATTTTTTTAACGGAAACCGTCAAACATAATGGGCATCCCAAACATGACATGACATAGGGTTATGTCATGTAAGAGTTAAGCATTACTCAGGGGTTCTCATGTAATTCGCGATTATGCAGGGTTATGAATGTTATTGCGAAATTACTCAGGGTCATGAGTGTAAAAATCCCAAAAAGAAAAGAAAAAAATAAATATTGTAAATATTTTATGACCCGAAACCCCGAGACCTAGGCATCTTGATGAATAGGTCGACAAGGAATAAAGTAGGTAGAGATAAGGGCCAAAATCCAATAAAAATCTCTATTTATTTTATTGATTTTCCTTAATTTTTGGGACCTATTTTTAGTTCCACTTTTTATACTTAAAATAAATAAACTTTGTACATGAAATTTTTAGATAATTAAATATAGAAAAATATAAAATTTATTTCATACAAAAATAATGTACAAATAAAAAGTTATGATCTAAATAAGTTTCCAAAATCCCAACTTCTCAGACCTGTATCTCTCAAACAAACTTGAAACGTATCAAAATCACCTTTAATTGCATATAACTTTTAATAATCTATTTATTGAAGGTGGTTTCATATTTTTTGGAGTTACAGATTGGAAGTTGAGTGTCAGACCCCTATTATATACTTATACTGATTAAAATATTCATTTTATTTATTATTCATTATTTTTATAATTTCACATATTTATAATTTTGTAAATATTATTTATAACATATCTACGTATTAAAACTAGAATAAAACACTAAAGAAAACATAGAAATAAAATACTTAAAGAAAATACATAGGTAAAATACTTATAAGTGTACCTATATAATTAATACAACTATTTATTTAATTATATATAATACATCAGAAAAATAAAATAAAAATATATTTAAGTGTACAAAAATAATTTATAAATATATAAAATAATAAACATAATTAATAAAATTAAAAATACAAAATAAAAATAAAATACTAAAATACATAGATCAATATACCTATATATAGCCCTTAAAAGGCAACTTGTAATTATAAAGCCCTAAAAAATAAATAAAAATCACAATAAAATAATTTAGAAAATATTAAATATTTTTCTTTTAATAAACTAAAATTAATAAAATCGTTTATTTTTTTAAATCGAATTTATAAATCATTTTTTCTAGGAATTTTCTGGTTGGTCCACATGGACCAACCAGATGGGTTCTTTGGTTGACTTTGTTCAACTCTCTGACCGAGGTCGTCAGCCTGTCAGAGCTACATTTTTCACCGTTTATCGATTTTTTGGGGACCGCATCATGCATCCTTTGGCATCGATTCCTTCTCAACTTTTTGTCCTCGTGGATTGGTCTTGTGCGTGAGTCTCTTTCTTTGGGCATTTCATCAGGGATTCCACCGATCTCCTTCGATCTTTGCGCCGCCTTGACAATCTTGTAAAAAACCTCCTCCATTCTTCTATCTCAGTTTAAACCCCTTTTGACCCCTAACTTTGCTCCTCTTCACGTGCTCCGGTGGGAGGAGGGTGACAGCCTCCTTCTCCAGCCCCTAGGGGGTGAGTTCAGCCGGTTCTTGGGCGGCTTCCACCCATCGGCAGAGCTCTGCTCCGTATGGCTCTATCGCCTCAACCTTGGCCGAGTCGAGGTCGTTTTCTATTCGTTTATGTTTCTTTTTAGTTAGCCTTAGTTTCAGCTTTAATTTCGTGCATTTATTTTGTTGTCTAATCAAAGATTAGCGTCAATCTCGATCTCAAACACCTTTGCCGGAGCCCTTGAGCTCCTGCCACCATTTCTCGCTTCACCACCCCACCCTAGGACTCTCTCCTGTCATTGTATGTACGTAACTGCAGGGTCTGGAGGCCAAAGGGATGCCACTCGACGTCGATTTTGTAGAAGCCAAATCCTCCTGCAGCCTTCCTCCTTCTCCGATAACCTCGGCGGTGCTCCGACTGTCTACTCACAATTTTTAAGCCGTCGTTTCCTCGAGGAAGCTTCCAGGAAGCTTCGTGGAACATTGGAGGAGCTTTTGGTCGTCGGAGGAGCGCGAATTGCCCAATCAAAACTCGCCCGGGGCCAGTTCTTCTTGTGATCATCCAAGCCTCTGCATCACCATCAAATCTCCCTCAGTTCATCCCGCACAACAGCTACCGTCAGATCTTCGCACTCCTCAATCGTCAGACCTCCCCTGCGGATCTGATCCTGGCCGTTGCTCACGAATCGTCATCGTCACAATAGGGCTCGACACATGGCGTAAGTGGCATGATTTGAACCGTCGACTCCCGCAACGCTTGGGTATTTTGCAAGTTAACCCCTGTACATTTTTGTATTTCTTTAATAGTATATAAACCTTCATCTTCCATGTAATTAGTTTTGGGAAATTTGCATTTAACCCCTCGTATTTCCTACATTTGCATTTTAGACCTTGCCAGCGAGGCTCACGTGTTTAGGAACTTGAGCTTGGCTATTTTGCAACGAGGCCATTGCTTTTATTTATATTTCTATTAAGTCTAGTAACTTCTTATTGCATTTATACTTTTTTTGGACATTTTGCAATCTATCTACCAAGTTTTTGATAAATGCAAATAGGTCCTTGCTAGGCACATGCCTGTCACGTGAGATTTTGTATATCTTGCAGGGATACCCTTGGGATTTTCGTTATTTCTTATTGGTCTAGAAATATTTTTTTCGGTTATAAATTTTTGGGAAAATTTACACTTAGGCCCCTGGACTTTTATCTATTTACAAAAATACCTCTGCTAGGAGTGTATTTTCTTTATGTTGTCTCTATTTATTTCATACATCTATAAAATTCGAAAAAATCCCCAAAAATAGATTTGAGTTCCTGTTACATAGCACTCTCACACCTATATTTTTATTTTGCATTTTGAGTCATTTTAATATTTATAAAAAATAAAAATTATGCATTTTCGTCCTTGTTTGATCTAGAAAATACATTAAAATTATAAAAACTCTTTGAAAAATTCCCCAAAAACTATATTTTGTGTCTTCTTGCATGTTTAAGTTCCAGACAGAAAATCACTAAAACAATATAAAAGAAAACACATAAAAATTGAAATACCCTAAAATCTCTATAAAAATATATAAAATCCTAAAAATCCAAAAATTCTATTTTCTGTTTCTTAATTTTCTCTATTTTATTGTCTTTATTATAAAATTAATTTGGAGAATTTTGGTTAATTTAGGATTTATATTTTATTCCCTATTTTGAGTATTGGTGACTTTAAAAATACTAAAAAATTAGCAAAAATATTGAAAAAATCACAAAAACATTAGAAAAATATAAAAAGCACAAAAAGATTTGATTTCTTGTGTTTTGATTATTTTAACCTATTTATATACATATATTATCTCTCTCTTACTTATATTGTATATAAATATTCTATATAGTCTTATATCCTTATTAGAAGAGAAAGAAAATATAAAAAATATAAAATATAAAAAAATACAAGTCAGAAAATTTAAAAATCAAAATATAAAAATAAAAAATCAAATAAAAAATATAAAATTAAAGTCCCACAAAAATAGCACAAACATAAACAAATACATCACATTCATTTTTGAGCATTAATTTGCCCCGATCTACCTACTTGTTCCCTTTGTTCGACACTCTATACATACTTGGACCTATACACATTTTTGTTTTAGAGCTATAATAAATTTTAACTCCGCATCACTTTTCATTGTTTGATCATTGTTGTGGGTTAATTGTTGTTTGAATTAGGGTTTCGTGCGAGGTCAACTCAATGATTGGATTTCTCGCCTTGTGAGATCTCTAGACCTCCGCAAAATCCTGTTCAACACTGGGGTTGCAATAAAAAGTAACAAAAATAATCAAAAATAAGAAAATAAAATATTTTTTGTTTTTGAATAATTTTTTACTATTTTTGTCAATTTCTTTTACAAGTTTTGCTAATTTTTATATATTCTTTAAGTCAAAAATACCCAAAGTTAGGGTTTAAATAAATACACGAAATTAAAATGAAGATTAAAGATATAAAACAGAGTAAAAAATTCTCCAAATTAATTTAAAATAAAGATAATAAAATAAAGAAAATTTAGAAATGAAAAATAATATTTTTGATTTTTTTATAGATTCTATAATATTTTATAGATATTTTTAGAGTTTTTCTATTTTTTTTATATTTTCTTTTATATTTTATAGTTGTTTATGATCCGAAGGTCGAAAATAAAAATATATGAAATATATATTTTTGGTAATTTGTCAAAAGGTTTTTATAATTTTTATGTATTTTCTTCTGTAAAGAGGGACAAAAGGCACGTTTTTTATTTTTTTTATAAATATCAAAATGCTTCAAAATGGCGAATTAAAAATATGGCGTAAAAGATCAATGCAACAGGAGCTTAAGTCTATTTTTGGGATTTTTTTGAATTATATAGATGTATGAAATAAATACTAGAAATAAAGTGAAAATTCAACACTAGCAGGGGTATTTTTTTAAATATCAAAATGATAAGGGGCATGCATGCAAGTTTCACAAAAAAATAACTAAATTAAAATATCTGTAGTCTAATTAGAAATAACCAAAGATCTGGGCCTTTTCCTGCAAAATTGCCAAAGCTCACGTCTAGCATATGAGCCTAGCAGGGACCAATACGTAATTTTCACAAACTCTAGAGGACTTGTCTGTAATTTTCCCACAAAACTATAACTTAATTAACAAGTCTATAGACTAAACAGAAATAAGCAAAGCCATGAGTTCCCAGTTGCAAAATGTCATGCACCTCACGTGCACATGCACGTGAGATGTTGTAGGCAGGACCTGGATATAATATGTTAAAATCCGGGGGCTTCGTTGAAAAATTACAAAATAACTTTAAATGTCAGATGAATGTTTACGTATTAATAACTAATTACAAAAATTGCTTGGGAGAAAACCGTAAAATACCCAAGCTAAGTCGGCTGATCGACGACTGATAACCGCCCACTTGGCACGTGACCACCCCACAACGCACGGTACCCCTTCGCGGATGCTCGGCTGGGATTAGATCCCCTAGAGGTTTCAGACAGTTGCGGTGCGATAAGATCCGACGGCAGTTGGAAGACCTGGGCTACCGCACTTGATCGAACGGTGCGCGAGACGGTTGGGAGAGCATCGGACGAACTCGTCCCCGACGAGTTCTGATTAGGCACAGCTCACGCCTCTAGCCTTCTCTCATCTCTCTGACCTAACGTGCAAGTTTCTACAGCCTTGTTGAAGCTCCCTGGTGGCTCCAAATGATCCACGGGAGGTTAACTAACCCCCTGGAGCTCGGGCTTCGTCCGGCCACTTGGAGCGGGTCTTCTTGATTCTAGATGGGGCGCAGAAGCCCCCTTTAGTTCCTTCAAGCAAGATAGGAACACAACAGCAATAGAGGAGCAAGAAACATGGCTTTTATTGGCAAGTGAGTGGCTTGCATTAAATAGATGATGGTGGCCGGAGCTCAAAAGCTCTAGCAAGGTGTTCGAGGTCTAAATCTACACTAATTACTTAATTTAACAACAAAATAAAAACAGAAAACTAAGGATCATGCTCACATCTAACGAAAGGGTAAAAAATCAAATGGAAAACGTTACTCGGCTGGCCTAAACTAGGAGGAACCTCACGGCAGCATGATCACCGGAGATGGAGGGTGGAGCTGGCCCTCACGGCCTTGCCGGACCTCGCTCGAGAATGCTGTATACTCCCCTATCACGGGAGTCGATCCAAAGCACAAGAGGCAATCCAAACTAGGTCAAGAATGGGTTCAAAAGTTGGGAGAAAAATCAGGGGGTCGGTTATGTACAAGATCGTGGCGGCGAGAAGAACGAGGGAGATCATGGATAATCGATGACCCATTCCTTGATACAATCCTTGGGCGTGAATCCTTGAGTAACGGAGCGGAAAAGTCATGAAGGGAGTTTCATCAAATGGTGAAAGGATTCTCCGTAAAAAATCGAGAAAATGGGTCGGAATGCAGTTCTGACAATGCCAGGAGGTGGGTCAGAGAGTTGACCCGCCGTCAACTCTCAGACCGTCTTGGTTGGTCCATGTAACCAACCAGGAAAAATCCTGGAAAAAGATTTCGAAATTCAATTAGAAATAATAATTTATTTTATTTATTTTAGGTTATAGAATGAAAAATATTTGTTATTTTATTAATTATTTTATTATGATTTTTATTTATTTTTTAAGGTAATTAATTATAAGTTACCTTTTAAGGGCTATATATTGGTATATTCATCGATAAATTTTAATCTTTTATTTTTATTTTTTATTTTTAATTTTATTAGGTTTATTATTTTATATATTTATATCTTATTTTTATAAACTTAAATATATTTTTATTTTATTTTTCTGAAGTAGTTTATATACTTAAATAAATAAATGTATTATCTATATAGGTATAGATATAGGTATTTTATCTATATGTTTCCTTCATAAATTTTAGTTTTTTTCATTTTCTTTATGTTTTTATTCCTGTTTTAATATGTAAATATATTATAAATAATGTTTATAAAATTATAAAATTATAAAAGTAATGAATAATAAAGAAAATGAATATTTTAATCAGTATAACTATACAATAGGGGTCCAAAACCTAACTTCCACACCCTAACTCCAAAAAACATCAAACTACCTTCATTAAATAGCTTATTAAAAGTTATATACAACTAAAGGTGATTTTGATATATTTTGAGTTTTTATTTGAGAGATATGGGTCTGGGAAGTTGGCATTTTGGACTTTTATTCAGACCTTAACTTTTTATATGTATATTATTTTTGTATAAAATAAATTTTGTATTTTTTTATATTTAATTATCTACAAATTTCATGTTCAAAGTTTATTTATTTGAAGAATATAAAGTGGAACTAAAAATAGGTCCCAAAAATAAATGAAAATGAATTAAAATGAAAGGGATTTTTATTGGTTTAGGGCCCTTATCTCCCCCTAATTTATTCGTTGTCAATCTAGTCATCGAAATGCCTAGGTCTCGGGGTTTCAGGTCATAAAATATTTATAATATTTTATTATTCTTCTTTTCTTTTCTTTATTTTATAAATTTGGCTTTAAAAACATATTTTGTACGATTTTACACACAAATGCATGAATGATTAAATGCAAGAATTGTAGCTATTTACACGCATTTACTAGGATTTTTAAGGCCAAAATGATAGAAAAAATTATGAAATGGAGATTCATCACCCCCTATACTTGCCTTTGGTAGTCCCTAGCAAACACTTATGCAATAAGTGCAAAAAATAAAAACAAAGAAAAGAAAAAGAAAGAAGATGTGTTAAGTTTAATTATCAAACTTGTCTTCACAAAACTAAAGTTTGGGGCTTAAGTCGGGCCTTTGGAATTTAAGTGCGGGTGCAACCTTACTGAGAATCATATTTGAAATCCAACAACCTTCGAGAATCCCAAAACTCTGCTCAAGTCCCCTCAATAGCCAGGTCATAATACTTCAATTCATACGTAAACCCTTATAACTATGAATCTGACTCGTACAATGTAAGTGATGGTGGCTCTCCCCAACTGAAATGACAAAGAGACTGACTTCTCCAATATGACAAACCAATGATTCCCCAATCGAATAACTCCTCCCTCGAGGAGCGGGGTATTCCCTTCTAAGTTCAAGTGACAACCAACTCAAGAGGAGGGGGTGAAGAGAAGAATGGATGGTAACCAGTGTAGCTACCTATCCTAGGATGCAAGACCAGTGTAGTCAAGTCATACAGCTACAGGCTCACATGATTTGACTTTGAGGCTCAAGCTTGCTTATTGACTATACAAATATATACATTCCATATGCATTTTATTTTTGTTCAGGCATGTGCACTTTTTTGGAGTTTTTTTGAAATACTATTTACAACAGCATTTACATAAGGAGTTTTTCCTCTTGAGCCAGTAGACTATCCCTCTTTTGAAGCTTTATTACAACCCACACTCTCCTGTCTTCAAAATTCATCATCACCGGACGGGTTGGGGTGCACTTCCCTCCCTAGAGGAGGACAATTATTTCCACTTGTGTGCGTCTCATACCGGTAAATCCAATCCCCTCACCACTCCAATCGAGTTGAGCCATGTGAAAGGTGCAGGTGTCCAAGTTAGGTCTTTATTAACAAGAGTCATCTGTGTGCTCTAAAATACTCTACTTAGGCGTTCAAGAATCCATTGAACCAAGTCTCGTGATCCTCAAAGAATTAAGTCAACTAGACCTGAAGTACCTCACTTCCAGCTCCTATAGGGTTCATGTTATTAGGTAGATTTAAGGTCCAACCAAGCTCCAATCTCCGGATTTTACTTAGACTTGTTCAACTACGAAACTCAATCTGAGAAAATGCGAATGCCATAAAAATGCTATGCAGAATGCAGAAAATATTTTTGTGATGCAATTTTCAAAGATTTTGGACTTTTTATGGATTTTCGAAAATGATGACGCATATGCATTTTTTTGTTTTTTTCAAAAGGGGTTTTCCAATATTTTTGGTATTTTTAATTTTGCAAATATTTTTGTTATTTTTGAACACAAAAGATTTTGGATAAAAACCAGGTCAAAATATTTACACAGGGATGCATCTTATTTTTACAAGAGTTTGGTTTTAAGAATTTACGAGGGTAAGGGATCAATTTTATAAGTATATATATATATAATTTTAGTGTGATGTATATATTTCTCAAACTTATTTGAAAGAGATTTTTCGAATAATTTTTGAAAACTTTAGTCCAAAATAATTTTTTAAAAATACTTTTTACGAATATGTACACATATTTGAAAATCATTTTGCAAAGGTTTTTCAAACAGTATATACAGATTTTTCAAAATAGTTTTGCAACCATTTTCAAACCATTTTCAAGTTGTTTTTCAAACATTTTATTTTACACAAAGAATATTAATTTTTTCAAACAAAATATTTTACAAAGGTTGAAAATATGTAACAAAATGTTTTCCAAATAGATTATAAAAGATTTTTCAAAAAGATTTTCAAATTATTTTTCAAACATTTTACAAAAAACATTTTCACCTGATTTATTAATCTTTAAATACAAAAAGAAGTTGAGAAATAATCAATATCTTTTCTTTAAGTGTTTTTAATGAATTTTAAAGATTTTTTAGCCATAATTATTAAGAAAAATACGAAAGTATGAGTTATGGTTAAAGTATATACTTAGTATATACGACCCCCTATACTTAGCTTGAGCTATGTCCTCATAGATCAGAGAGAGAAAAAAGACATAACTCGTAGTGACTATAGAAAAGTCTAAAGAATAAATAAACGAAGAAGTGATCGAATGAGAAGTTGACCGTCCCCCCTATTCTTAGGATCAAATAATCCTAAGTATAGCAGACTGTACACAAAGCATGAAGGGTTAATGGTGGGAATGAATAGATCGTACTCTGACTGTCTCCCCCTATACTTATGGTAAGATATCCCTAAGTATAGACAAGAAGAGGAGATCGTGGAGAGGATCAAAGAATAAAAGGAACTCGGGGTGCGCACCCCCTATACTTAGGACAAAGTACGTCCTAAGTATAGAAGACTGACAATAAGGGGCGACACCTTTTCGGTAGAAAAAGAAAATAGAAAAGGAAAAGCAGAAAAGAAGAAGAGAGATTTGAAGATGGAAGAAGATAGAAGAGGATGTACACATCACTCCCCCTATACTTAGGGTAAAAGAAACCCAAAGTATAGGCAACAACAAGAGTGATGAAACAGAATGACGAACACTCGGCTCATCCAGCACCCCCATACTTAGGACAAAGTACATCCTAGACAAGGCACACACGAGAATGGATGGATGAGCAATACGGGAGATGGAAAAGAGCGAATATACAAAATAGTTGATATACAAAGAATCAAGAAGGTCGAAAGAGAACCTTCTTGCAAGACCCTTGAGGAATAGATCTGATATGGTGCAGGTCGACACCGGGGTCCTTAGATGACACAAACCGATCAGGGTCGACAAGGTGAAGGTACTATGTGGTCCTAGGGTGTGAAGGCACAGACGGGTCAGTGGAAGTAGTATGGCTAGGTCCGGCCTTGGGTGTCTTGCTGATGTCAAAGTGAAAAGGGACGGACTCATCAATGGAAGAAGTAGAGTCAGTGTCGTCCTGCGAGGTCTCATCTAGGTCAAAACCAAAAGGAACGAACTCATCAATGGAAGTAGTCGAACTATGTTCGTCCTCCACAGTTTCAACCAGATCATCATTCTCATCAAAAGGCCCGAATTCCTGGATAAAAGAAACAAGATCAAATTCGACCTTGGTCTGATCTGAATCTAAGTGAACATGAACGAGCTCATCAATGAAAGTAGTCAAGTCATGTTCGTCCTGTCTAGTCTCTGAATCTTCCCTTTACTCTAGGGTATGAATCGTGTAAATCCCACAGATGTCATCAACACATTACCAAACACTAGAAGAATGATCTCTGAGGTCCATGATTTCCACGTCTTCCTCCACAGGGAGGAATTCTTGGGTCTCAGTGGAATCCAACATGCAACAAAAGTCTCTGATAGTCTCGTCAAGGTCATGGTCCTCGGGGTCAGCTAAGATCGGTGAAGTCACATCAGGTGTAGGTCTTTGATTGGCAATGGGTGCAGTGATGACCACCTCGATCTCGTCAACACGACAAAAGCGAATCTCTCGATCCATAGTCAATAACGACCCTTGTAGAGGTATGGAATGGTCGTCCCAGGATGATTGGAGAGTGCTCCACAGTGGAGGTCTCCATGGGCAATAAAACAAAATCGACATTGTAACTCATGCCCTGAATCGAAATGATGGCATTTTCTAAGATACCCTTCGGCCTCTTGATTGATCCATCAACAAACTGAACGATCATCCTGATTTTCTTGAGAGGCCCTAAGTGAAGAGACTGTACCAGTGATGAATCCTCATTCATCACTCTTTCTTCTTTTATTTTAGCAAATTATGTTGGCAAAGCATCATGTAAATAGATGTAAATACAATAACTTAGCAATAAGCATACATGTGTTAATATATAATAATTAGCATGTATTTGTTCAAAAATAAAAGAGTAAAGAATAAAATAAAAAGAAGGAAGTATTTAGAATAAATACTGAGTGACTCGAACCCAAGAGAGGGCTAAGTATTGACCAGATCGCCAAATAAAATATGTAGAGAGAGATAGGGACACTTCACATTGTATATATGTACCATATGTGTTATAATTTATTTTTACAAAAATAAATATAAAAAGGTGTTTTAACTTCCTTGTATATATTTCTAAAAATAAAATAAAATAAAGAAAAATTAAATAAAAAAGTATAAAATTATCTCTCTCACTTGTACATAATACATGTATAATTGTTTCTTTCCCTATTTATTTCATACTTGTAAATAAATATAAAAATAAAACAAAAATCTTTTATACTCCAAATATTATATTATAAATAAATAAAATATAAAATTGGGGTATATTTGTAAAAATAATAAAATAAAAATAATTGTACAAAATACATAGGTATTGTATACCTGTATTTACTGTATATACCATAATTTATTTTTCATAAAAATAAAAAAAATCATAGAAAAATCCCTAGAAAAAATAAACATTTTTCATTTTAATTATTTTTAATTTAAAATCATTTACTATTTTTTATCTATTTATTTTTGAAATTCCATGTTATTATGTCATTTAGACTGTTCTGTCGTTTTCCTCCGCCGTACCTGATTGGTCCAGGGCGGATTGTTGACTCCGATTAACTACCCCCAGGACCCTCCCTTGGTCGGAGCCAGTTTTTGCTCACTTTTCGCCAAATTTTCCAGACCTGATCTGACCACCATTTTCTTCACGTCGAGGCTCCGATTATTGAGGGGAGATCCGCGATCCTCACCCGTCAATATCCTTAGGGATCCGACCCTTGTTTCACGCACTTCGATCTGATTCTTCCAGCCATCTGGGACTCTTATAAAAGCTGTTATCTATCTCCCCAGGTCGCCAGTTCGCATCGTGCCCCTTCTTGATACCCTAGACTCCTTCCTCGTAGTGACAGCCGTCGGAGGATGCCTTCGGTGGTCTGAATGGTGTCGTGTAGCCGCAGCTCACTCGCTGTGGCTGGAGAATCGCCGCGAGAAGCCTCCTTCTCCTAACGCAGTGTAGTCGAGGCCACAACCCCGCCGTCCACCTCTCCTGGAGCTCAGGATCGCACTTGGACCCTCAAGTACCTTTTTGATCTTTCCTAGCTCCGTGAGTTATCAATCCTTCCATTTATCACCGCCGTAGCTCCGCCAGCTCCGACCAGTCGGTCGGAGCTTCGTCACACTCATCTATCCGTTCAGATCGACCCACACATTTGCCATACACCTTCCCACGCAGCCTGATCACCCTAATCTTGGCTTGCATCACCAAGATTAGGTCCCCGATCTCCTTCTGTCACGACTGCCGGAGATCAAGACCATTCAACATTGCTTCTTTGGTTTATTTTCCTAATAACCTGGATCGGAGTGTGCCTCCGAGTCTTAGCTTCGCATTGCAGGTCCCCTGGAGCCGTGAGGAGCTTTATCGACTTCCCAGCTGCTTGACGGAGCTACCCCAGACCCCAGCTCCACCGTTCTATCCATCTGACCGTTCGCCGGTGATCGGAGCCCACGACTCGACATGGAGTGCCTCCCCGGAGGTGCTCGACCCATTGGTAGTCTAATCGACCGGGCGGATTCTCCCAAATCATCGTTCGAAGTTCACCAGAGCCCTGTTTGTCCACTATCTTCCATTACCATTTGATGCAGAGCAGCGTTCCAGATTTCATCTGAGCCGTCCAGCGTTGCAGCCTTTCAACCGTTGATCTGACGCCATTTGACAGATCTGCGCCACACGTAGGGAAGATTCCTTGAACGTCAGATCTACCACTGCAGAGGAGTAGAGCCTCCCGATCACGCCCTGCCAGCATCTGACACCTGTCCCCCACGTGCCTCTCATGAGCTCCATGGGTATATTGCGTTTTTCACCCTGCATTTATTTTAGTTTCTATTCTAGTGTGTAAAATAAAAGTCACAGTTGAACCATTTTGCATTTCAGTCCTTGTAGTTTCTCATATTTACAGTTTAGTCCTGCTTGTGTGGAACCACGTGCCTCGTCACGTGAATAGTCAGGTTATTTGCACTATTTGTCTCGAACTTTCCTTCTATTACTGATAGAATAGTTAGTTTTCAAAGTTACAAATATACCCCTGTGACATTGATTTATGACATGTGCGATTTTTAGTAGAGAAATTACAGATTGAACCCTAGATTTTTATTGCTTGTTATTGTTTGGTCTCAGAACTTAAATAATTTGCATTTTGGTCCCTGTGATCTGTGTCTTAATTAAATTAATAGCAAATTTGCTCCAAAAATGCTGAGATTTTGACAAGTAGCCCCTGTTACTGTGTAGGAATTTTGGTAATTTTTGTGGCTTGTTTTGATTTTGTTTGATATTTTCTAAAATTTATAAACCCCAAAAAGTGTTTCTGGTTGTTTTGAAAAATCAACTAAAAATATTAAAATACCTTCAAAAATTCTAAAAAAATCATGATTGCTTCTTTGTGTTGTTTTAGTTTCTGTGTAATTTTTATCTTATTCCATTTATAAATCCCCTAAAAATTGAAAAAGACTAAAAAGCTTATAAAATTTATTAAAAATTCATAAAAAAATCCCCAAAAATTGTGTTTTCAATTTATGTAGGTAGATTTTAGTTGGTAGTTTCAAATAAAATTGTTGTCCAGATTTTATAGGCATTTTGACTATTTTTCAAGTGCCTTTCAATCTTGGCTGTACACTATTTTTAGCTTTCTTCCTTCTTTTATTATTAGAAAATTAACTAAAAATCAGAAAAAAAAAGCTCATAAAATTTACAAAAACACTTGAATATTTTAAAAACCTAAAAATATTTTTGTTTTGATTTTTTGAGTTGTTTTGGTCCTTGGAATAATTGCTTGAGTTGTACGTTGGGCCATTTTCTTTATTCTTTTTCTTATTAGAAAATCATAAAAAAATTAAATAATTAAAAACCACCAAATTTCTTTATTTCCTTGATTACCTGACTACTTCGTAGACTTGTCATTCCATGCTCCTTGTGTTCGACCCTGGTGGATATACCAGGTTAAATAACTAGCAAGACTGCTTGCCTTGTGTTTGATTGTTTGATTGATTTCTCTGGTGGTCTGATTTTTCTTTTTGATTGTGCCTTGCGATTCGAGTCGCAATGACCCTAGATATTCCTTAACCTGAGTATCATTCACACGTCATCAGAATGGCACTGTTGCTGGGGAGCACGTCTTAGTAATCAGTTTTCCTTTTTCACTTTTGTTCCTATTTTCTTCTTCTTTTCATTTTCTTTATTTTCTTTTTGTTTTTGTTATTGTTTTCATTTCTTTTTCTTTATTTTTATTTTTATTCTCATTTATTTTATTTTATTTTATTTTATTTTTATAACTGTGGCCTGACCAGTTTCTGTTTCTCTTTCTTGCAAGGGCCCGACGAGCGAGGGCGGATATCTTAGGAGCGCCGATGCACCTGAGCAAAGCGTAGGCAACTCATTTCTACATCGAGCTGCAGGAGAGCGTAGGAGAGGAGGAGCAGGACCTTGGAAGAGTTCTATCTTATTTTCATTTTTTATTTCCATTATTATTGTAATAATACAAGACTCAAACTTGGACTTGGCAGACTATCGGGGTATGTTTCGTCGAGCACCGGTGTGCTCGATGGACCTCACCGCAGATTTCACGCTGGTTTTGAGTTTTTCGCATTTTCTTTTATTTTTGATTCTCGAATATTTTGTCCAATAAACTTAGGATTTCTTATTGACTGTGACGTAATTAATTAAGGCCCCAGCCCTAATTGCTTGCATGTACCTATAGATCGCTAATTGGACCTAATTAATTAACTCATAAAAAGAAAAAGCTAATTTGGTCACATGAGGGGTCATGTGCCGCTAGAGGCCAAAAACAACGCTGGAAGGATCCGTTGTGGCGGACACCGATCAGCATCAGAGACCGGACCTCGACCCTTCTTGTTGACCTATTAGCTACTGTGCTTCTCGAGTAGAAATTTTCTGTCTAAGGCCGATTTCTTCTTGCATCAAATAGGTAATTTTATTCCTGTCTTTATTTAATGCGCGGATCATCTTGCATGTAGAGTCTTGGCATCAGGTACACATTTCTGACTTTGCATGCATCATAGTGTTTGACCGCGCATCGACTTTTTCGACTTCTCCCCCTATTTTTTGGACTTAAAATAATCAAGAGAATTGGAAAATTCATTAGGCGTTGTTTTCTTGAAAAATATCTAAGAAAAAGAAAAACTATTAAATTGGGACTTCTAAACACACTTTACCCTAAAAGATACCACATTGAAAAATTTGTCTTGGGAGAGCAATGCCCTCATTGTCTGGTTTGGATGAGCGAGAGAGTGACCAGCATACTAGGCTAGAGCCATATTCGACCTCTCTTCAGACTACTGGTTTCGGGTTAGTCATTCTCCAGTGAGGATCACTCCGGTTTCTGGTAAAGCGGGCCGCAATATCCTTAACAGAGCGAGTTGATAGGGTAGCTGGTAAACGGTCCGCAACTTGTATTGGCTGGGAAAGATCTAGCCTTGGGATCGGGACAGTCTCCTAAGAGTGTTGGATTCCCAAAAGCTTGCTTAATCTCTCTGATAGACTGATTTATCACCTGATAAAATCAACAAGATAAAAGACCAAACCTTTATGGTCATTAGCTCTGCGTGAGTAGGTGAATTGGGGGTTTGTTTGCCCGATCTTGTGCGTTTTACTTATCTCATCCGCCTTCACTCTCCACATCACGATGATGGGTCGGAGGTGAAGGATATGGTAAAATCCTCAAGCGCATCACGGAAGCGTGAGCGTCGTATTGAATACGACGAAGAACGACTAGTCGAACTAGTTGTTCTATGCAACAGAATTAAAAAAATTTTCATGCGATGAAACCACATGATCCAAGAACGATTCTCAGATCGTTTCATCTGGAACCACAACAAGTATAAAGGAATACCTCTTGAAGCGTGGTTGACCGAGTCTCTACGAAAAGAGACCTCCTGTCTCAAGTCCGATCGTTGGAGAAGACGCTTGTGAGCGTGGGGATGAGTCACGTGATCCTCGCAATCCAATGAGTTGATCCAAGCACAGTGAACTCCTGATCTCGTCGTACGAGATCGAACGCCTTCTTTGAGAGTGTAGCACTCCAAAGAAGATGGAGAACCGAAGAACATCGAGGCGGTGCCGCGGTGGCGAAAGTGACGACGTAGTCCTCCTCTAGGGTTTGGTGGATGACCACCAAGGAGAGAGAGGAGAGAGGTTGATGTGTAGAATAAGAGAGAGAGAGATGTGCTTCAAAAGCATAGCCTAGAGAGCATGGTATGCCTCTCTATTTATAGGGTTTTGGGATCCATGGATCTCAATCCATGGGCCACATAAAATCAATGGATGAGATTGATTTATGAATATTCCAATGGTCAAGATTATTTTTGGTAAAAACCAACAACTAATAATCTAATTTAGATAAAATATATTTTATGAATCAATACAATTCAATCCTAAATTAAATCAAATAATTAAGGAGATAATCATCATGGAGATAATCATCTCCCATGAAACATGGTGGACGACCACCAATTCCAAATAGGACTTGGTAGCCATCCACATATTTCCATGTGGAGGCAATCTCATAAGATTGCATATCTCCATGAAAATCTCC
The DNA here is from genome assembly GCA_037367405.1 of Ottelia alismoides. Lineage (NCBI taxonomy): Eukaryota > Viridiplantae > Streptophyta > Magnoliopsida > Alismatales > Hydrocharitaceae > Ottelia > Ottelia alismoides. The sequence goes on from JAZKJV010004101.1 coordinate 942,587, forward strand.
ATTAATTTTCCAACAACTTTTGTTGGGATTTATTCTTCAAAAATAATTCATAATTAATTTTGAGAATATTGCAATCTTACCATTGGAAATTTGTAAATCACATTCACAACGCAAAAAAAAATATAATTTACATTTTCAATTAGTTACATAATGTGTATCCAATAAACATCAATAATTAATTAATTAATATAAATTATAATTAGCTCTCTCTAATACATTATAAATCACATTTATAATATATTATGAATAACTGGATACTGCTATCCATATTATTCTTATCCACAATAATTAAATCACATTTAATTATATCAGATAATTTCTACATGCATCAGGATAATCAAATCACATTTAATTATCATTCTCTTAATGCTCAAATATAATTCAACTATAGAATTATTCTTGAACCCTTTCAAGAATAATGTGATTTCTCCGCAGAAACTTGGAGATAAGGACATGGCTATTGTATTGTTCCACGTATAGTGACTTGGATATTGAGATCAAATCTCAAATCCAGATCTCAGGGACCTCCCATAGATGCTTGATTAAATCAAGGCCGTAAGCCTAACCTTCTCATTGCATCTGAATCTCATTCAGATCAATGTCCAATACTTGGACTAAGATTAGGTCACTTCTCTACTGAGAGGAGGCACTAAAATCCAAACATGTTTCATCACTCCTTCGGAATGGAAGCGTCATGGTCATACAATCGTTTATGATCACATCACCCTCAGGTTTTCCCAACACCTGTACATCCTGCATAGTGGAAGACCTATGATCATCCTGAAGATATAGATCACTTTTACACTGTCATCTTCAGGGTTTGATCACTATGTTTCTCAATCTTAGTCTTTGGGATTTGGTATATATCATATGCTTTCACAAAGCATATATCTTACCTTCAAATTCATGTCATGCTTCCAAAGCATGACGACCATGCATGGAATTTGATCAATCCCAATACCTCATGAGTGAGCTCATGTCTCCCGGTTCACAAGTGAACCTGTATGATCCCTTTGAGAGATCGTATTACTCATATGTCCTTACATGCACACCAGCTCGCCGGTGTATAGACCTTGGTTGGGTCATCAATTTATTGGTCTGCTAAATGTACACACTCAGACATATAGTAACACATCTGTCTCTGGTCAGAGGATGTGTGCCTATGTTGTGACAGTATTCAATCATAGGTCTTTGGTTATCTTGATCTCGTTAAGTCAACCCTTTGACTCAACTAATCTGATACCTCTGAATCTCTATTCCCATGCAGAGGACCTGCATCAAGAGGTCGGTCACATATCAGCCTAAATGAGAAAGGATTCTCATCTCCTACTCAAGCTGGAGATAATCTCTCAACAATCATTTGACGGTGCTTGATGGGTCCTCAATCTAACTCTTTAGATATTCTTCCAAGCACCAGCCTCTATGATTCAATAACTGAATTAACAGTTGTATGATCATCAAGATGGCCATGGTACATAACCCTAATTTTACTAAGGGACCTATTATGCAAATGGGTTATTCTTCATTTAAGATCTGGGAATGATATTCGCAATAACATTTATTGCATAATGGCTCGCCGTGGGCTCGCATGTCCTGCAATCTCCCACTAGCCCAAAGAGCCATTAATGGGCTAATCATTTAAACCCGCACTCATGTGATAATCATAGGCTATTTAGAAAATAGCTAGGTAAGCTGATCAGTCACTATGTTCCCAAGAGACTACACCAAGTCATTTTACGACACTTGCATATCCCAAGGTAACAATGCTCACATCCAATGTGAATATTGCATCTTATGCAACCAATATTCAATCTTGTCGGTTGTAGTGTCCTTGACACTATAGCTTAACAATTATTATAACCAGTAGTTCCATAATCCTTATCAGAATACCCTTATTCATGGAGATCTCTATCTCCTAAGGTATCCATAATTAAGACCTTTTAGATCACTATCTATAAAGTCTTAAGTTCTTTGAAGATAAGACTTTGAGATCACTATCTCAGAAATCTTTTCATCTTTGAAGATATTTTTATTACTGCAATCAAGTGTTTTATCTCCTTAGTAGGATTAGTAACACTTGCTACTCCCACTACATGGAAGATATTTAACTTTTGTATACATCTAGCATTTACTCGGCTTCTTGTAACTAATGCACAAGGGCAAGTAGTTCTAGCATTCACTTCCTCAACTCTTTGAGGTGCTATCCTGTTAGATAGGTTAGTACCATATCTTAAGGAAAGGAAGCCTTCCTTTCAGTATTCCAAGAATGGAACATGCCCCAGGTGTACTATAAATGTGACAGTCCCACTATCCTCTTCTCTTTGCTTCTGAACAGCTTCAGAACTAAGATCTAAGAGGTATCCTTGAGATCATATCTCAAGATATGGAATAGCCAGTCTACAAAACACTTATTATCATCCTTATATCATTCTAAATGATTAGGATATTATCTACATATAGCACGATGAGCACAATGGCACTCCCACTAAGCTTCACATGGTACATCAAGATTCTATCTAAAATCACAACATTTATAATTTCATAAAATCTTATGTTCCAACTACAAGAAGCTTATTCGAGTCCATAGATGGAGTTTCTTTAGCTTGCACACCTTGCTTTCCTCATCCATGAAGCCATGGGGCTACTTCACGTGAATATCCTCAAAGAGGTATTCATAGAGGAATATAATCTTGACTCACAACTTTAAAATGCTATAGTCAAGTTGTGTAGCTAGGGTTAGCTATATTCTGATGGATTTAAGCATGGTCATTGAAGAGCAAGTCTCATCGCAAGCGATGTCTTCTCTTCGGTGTGTAGCTCATGGCTACGAACTATGCTTTGAAGGTCTCTAACTTCTCACCAGGTTCCCTCTTTCTCCTGAAGATCCATTTACACCTTAATGGGCCTTACCCATATAGGTGGATCCTTGAGGGTCCATATACAACACTTGTATATGAAGTCTACATTAGACTTTTATTGCTAAAATCCATCTTTCCCTGTCATGATCCTCAGGAGCTTCATCACATGCAGACTTAATTGACACATAGAATACATCCTCAAACTTAATTGAAGAAGTATTATTGTTTCATCTTCAATTTTTCTTATAGTTTCCGATTTCAGGAGCCTCATTATCTTTTCAAGATTAAATGAGTTCCTTTACTTTATTTTCATCTTGATTCTCAAGACAGTCATCCTCTAATAATCACATTCTCAGAGATGATATCTTTTAAGAATCTCAAGGTCATAATGTAGGTATCCAATACCATCCTTTATTTTCCTAATAAAGTAGCACTCTCCAGTGCCAGATTCTAGATTACTTGCATGGAACCTTATTAAGGATATATATTGTAGTCTCTACTACATATATTCCTTGGAAACTAATAGATTATAATGCTAATATTCATCATTGATCATACCATGTCACACATGATCCAATTGTATCTCCCTATAACTCTTATTGAGTTTAGGTTTATTAGGAGGAGTGAGATAGAAATGATATTCATATCTCTATAAGGTATTCTATGAATTCATCTAATAGGTACTGACTACCTAGATTAGATCAAATTCATTTAATCTTCCTTTAAACTTTGGTTCTAAACCAAAATCGTGAAATCAATGAACATTTAAAAGGTTTCTTAGTGAAGAGAAGAAATCTCATATCACAAATAATCATCAATAGATATCACATATCCACAATGTTTATTCTGATTTATATGATTCACATACACCAATATGTATGAGATCTTGAATACCTTGACATCTTACACCATTCCAAGGAAGGGTGTATTGGACATTTTTACTTTTGAATACAATATTCACAAGTATGTAAGATTTGAACCTTTAGACAATCTAAAGTTTCATCTCTTATTAGTCTATTGATCACATTAATAGACAAATGTCCAAGGCTTGATGCCAGATCATTGTCAAATGTTCTTCATTCTCCTATTGATCTTTTAATGTTTAATTTCAGTATTAGAAATATTAATGAACCATTCATTAATTTTCTAATTTAGTAGAGTCCACTAGATTTTAGATTACTATCTGAAATATCTCCATCATAACTCTTTATGATAGATCTATTATAGAATTCATGTTTATTTCCAACATTTAGAAATAAACAATGATTGTATTCTGATATCTAGGTCATAGAGACATTCTCTAAGACTAAGGGCTCTCCCATTGAAAATAATAAGTCCATCTATCCAATAGAGATTGTTGCAGCAATTGCACCAATGTCCATGTGGATGACTATTAAACCTTAAAATCAAATTTTATAGTCTTCTAATACATATGCAACTAATTGCAAGTGTCATTAGAATAATGAGATACAATTATTAGACTTTTATCTTATCCAATAAGAAAGTCAATTTCAATGATTAAATGTAGATTATTCCGTGCACTATCCGAGTCCTTCTCTAAGGATCTAGATGGACTTGATAGTCGTACTATCTATACATCAGCTTATTGCAGTATCGTCATTCATCCAACTATTTGGGTGTAATATGGAAGTAACAGAATTACGATCAACTCTTTGACTTTCCTTTTTACTTGGGTCCAACCCATGCTTCCACTGCGCTCCCTTTATCTATAAACAACCATTGCTTTAGACGAAGGATTTCTTATGCTGAATTCAAAATATTTCAATATAAGAGCATTTTAACATTTGTACATGCTTCATTTAATTCATCCAATATGAACATTATGAAGCTTCTTGAATGGCTAGAGTATAGACAGTAGGATGATGACACTCATCATATCTACAAACATCTTAACTCTTAAAGACTTAGGTTCAGGTAGGTATTCAAACATTTTGAATACATCATCTCTTATAGAGCCACCATTCTGCATAATGCAGTGAACCATTTCATTCATGATTAAATGTTAAGAGCACATATGTATGCCAGCACATCTTCTTAGAATTTTATAAGGATTATTTGACAATTTCGATCATCATCATTGACATGTCACTTCCAAAGTACATTCGATGAGAGATCAAGACTATAGAGACATACAAACCCTAGGATTGTAGTCCTATTATTTATTTAATTATCACTCCACATTATTATGAGGAAACTTGCATATCGCAACCACATATAATATGAGTCCAATTGCAAGTACAATATCTTAACCATGGATCTAATCCATGATATTTTACTGGTTATTATTGAGTATAATATTGAGTTGGTTTAATGAAGAATTATCTGAAATAAGAAATTTGCATAAGTGTATATATATATACATATGTTACATCGATTTAGGAATTTTATATCAAAGTTGTCTTACCTTGTCAACAATGAAGGTTCATTCCCTTAATCACTTTCAATGTAAGAGATATACTTACTAATATATCTCAAGCAATATCTGGGATCTCCTTCCTTATCTTTGTCACATCCCAATAATATGAGAACCTGTGACTCGGATAAAAATAAGAGAGAACACATTCCGCCTTGCAAGTCCAACTTGCAGCTCCCAATTCAGTCTTTAATACCCAAGCCCACCACCCCTAAGGTGATGTTGACCCGTCATTAATTGAACCAACCATTAACAGGAATACAACTCGCTATGCGCAATCCAATATCGCGCCAATAATATGAGGACCTGATATTGGGGTCACTACGCATACATCCATACTCTTTCTAGAAGCGAAGAGCCCGATCCAAATGGATCGTATGCAGGAGCTGTCACTTTGGACATGCGTCTCCTACATAGAATATCTGGTGACGGAACCCTTTGCCTTGACGGGAGACCATGGATGTCACTTATGTGATCCTCCACCTCATATTCAAATTTTAATTAATTATTATGAATCATATTCATTTAATTAATTCTTCCAAGGAAAATATACATCTATTCATAATATAGTGTTTTTAATTGGATATAATTAACTTAATCACATTAAATTAATTTTCAATCCAATTCAATCAAAAAATTGGATTGTTTTTACTTGAATACATATATGGTATTATCTCAAAGTACGTATTAATTTGAATTTTAATAATTAGAAAAATACATCTTGATTTCTCCGACATTATCGAGTCCCTACCCGCTGTCTGGCCAATACCGACAAAAGTGGGATGGTCCGCAATCGGTGCGACTCGCTACCCCAATGCTTCCCGACTAGACACCATATCCACCTCAGGAAAGAATAATGCCAAATAGACCAATTTGTACTTGAGATGATCATCGATTCTTCAACTGAAATTATACCATATAGTAATAATCAAAATATTTTTTATTATAAGGAAATTTGCTAGACAAATTCCCAATCCTATTCAAGTAAGGAGTTTGATGATTGTGTTTCCAATTATGATCTAGACCAAATCTAATCTATTTATTCTTTGAGTCCATGTCAATTAAGGAAATAATCATCATTAAATATTTCTCAAATATTTTCCATAATTATTTCATGGAATTAACAATTAATTTTACTAATTGACAATCACATGATTCTTGATTAGGAATGTAATTTCAACATTGACCCCTACTTACTAAAATTAACACATCTCCATCAATATAAATCCAAATTAGACAAAATCAATTTTCAAAGATTGCTAATTTGATTAAGGATAGAACTTAAGTGATATTTCATGATTTCGAGGCAGATCAAAATAGTAATTAACTCATTAATCATGTTAAGATTCGCAGTTCCCGCAACAGTGAATACATGTTAATTAAAACAACCATATCTCGAGCAAACATAATCCAAATTACGTAAACTCAGATCCTATGGTTTCCTTATTTAATGGGGAACAAAATTCAAGTGATTAATTCGTGTTTAAAAATTTTAAACAGGGCCGAATTTATTCACTAAACAGATGTGCGAAAATCAAATGCGACAAAAAACTTTCGCGACCTTAACGAACCCAAGTCATCCTAGGTTTGCGGATCGTATCCAAAACCTTCGACCTAAGGCTCTGATACGACTTGAAGGATATGGGAGAATCCGTAAGAGCATCATGGAAGCGTGAGCGTCGTATCGAATACGACGAAGAACGACTAGTCGAATTAGTTGTTCTATGCAGCGGAATTACAAAAATTTTAATGCGATGAAACCACATGATCCAAGAACGATTCTCGGATCGTTTCATCTGGAACCACAACAAGTATAAAGGAATACCTCTTGAATCATGGTTAATCGAGTCTCTACAAAAATAGACCTCCTGTCTCAAGTCCGATCGTCGGAGAAGAAGCTTGCGAGCGCGGGGATGAGTCGCGTGATCTCGCAATCCAACGAGTTGATCCAAGCATGGTGAACTCCTGATCTCGTCGTGCGAGATCGAACGCCTTCTTCACGAGCATAGCACTCCAAAGAAGACGGAGAACCGAAGAATGTCGAGGCAGCAACACGGTGGCGAAGGCGACGACGTAGTCCTTCTCTAGGGTTTGGTGGACGACCACCACGGAGAGAGAGGACAGAGGTTGACGTGCAGAATAAGAGAGAGAGAGATGTGCTTCAAAAGCATAACCTAGAGAGCATGGTATGCCTCTCTATTTATAGGGTTTTGGGATCCATGGATCTCAATCCATGGGACATATAAAATCAATGGATGATGATTTATGATTAATCGAATGGTCAAGATTGCTAATGGTAAAATCCAACAACTAATAATCTAATTTAGATCAAATATATTTGATAAATCGAATATAATTCAATCCTAAATTAAATCAAATAATTAAGGAGATAATCATCTCCCATGAAACATGGTGGACGGACACCAATTCCATATAGAACTTGGTAGCCGTCCACTTATTTCCATGTGGAGGCAATATCATGAAATCTCATGAGATTGCATATCTCCATGAAAATCTCCATTAATTTTCCAACAACTTTTGTTGGGATTTATTCTTCAAAAATAATTCATAATTAATTTTGAGAATATGGTAATCTTACCATTGGAAATTTGTGAATCACATTCACAACCCAAAACAAAATATAATTTATATTTTCAATTAATTACACAATGTGTATCCAATACACATCAATAATTAATTAACAAATATAAATTATAATTAGCCCTCTCTAATACATTATAAATCACATTTATAATATATTATGAATAATTGGATACTACTATCCACATTATTCTTATCCACAATAATTAAATCACATTTAATTATATCGGATAATTTCTACATGCATCAGGATAATTAAATCATATTTAATTATCATTCTCTTAATGCTCAGATATAATTCAACTATGGAATTATTCTTGAACCCTTTCAAGAATAATGCGATTTCTCTGCAGATACCTAGAGATAAGGATAGGGCGATTGTATTGTTCCATGTATAGTGACTTGGATATTGAGATCAAATCTCAAATCTAGATCTCAGGGATCTCCCATAGATGCTTGATTAAATCAAGGCCGTAAACCTAATCTTCTCATTGCATATGAATCTCATTCAGATCATGTCTAATACTTGGACTAAGATTAGGTCACTTCTCTACTGAGAGGAGTCACTAAAATTCAAACCTATTTTATTACTCCCTCGGAATGGAAGCGCTATGGTTATACAATCGTTTATGATCACATCACCCTCAGGTATTCCCAACACTTGTACATCCTGCATACTGGAAGACCTATGATCATCGTGGATATATAGATCACTTTTACACTATCATCTTCAGGGTTTGATCACTAAGTTTCTTAATCTTGGTCTTTTATAGATATATGCTTTCACAAAGCATATATCTTACCTTCAAATTCATGTCATGCTTCCAAAGCATGACGACCATGCATGGAATTTGATCAATCCTAATAACTCATGAGTGAGCTCATGTCTCCCAGTTCACAAGTGAACTTGTATGATCCCTTTGAGAGATCATATTACTCATATGTCCTTACATGCACACCAGCCCGCCGGTGTATAGACCTTGGTTGGGTCATCAACCTATTGGTCTGCCAAATGTACACACTCAGACATATAGTAAAACATCTCTCTCTGGTCAGAGGATGTGTGCCTATGTTGTGACAGTATTCAATCACAGGTCTTTGGTTATCTCGATTTCGTTAAGTCAACCCTTCGACTCAACTAATCTGACACATCTGAATCTCTATTCCCATCTAGAGGACCTGCATCAAGAGGTCGGTCAGATATCAACCTAAATGAGAAAGGATTGCCATCTCTACTCAGGCTGGAGATCATCTCTCAACAATCATTTGACGGTGCTTGATGAGTCCTCAATCTAACTCTTTAGATATTCATCCAAGCACCAGCCTCTAGGATTCAATAACTTAATCAACAGCTGTATGATCGTCAAGATGGCCATGGTACATAACCCTAATTGTACTAAGGGACCTATTATGCAAATTGGTTATTCTTCATAATTGATCTAGGAATGATATTCGTAATAACATTTATTGCATAATGGCTCGCCGTGGGCTCGCATGTCCAACAGGAGGTCCCTTAGACAACCTTTGGTTGTACCTCTTTCGGGCACTCCGATCTACTCATCTAAATTGGTTCGCGAGATCCAGACCCGCTCTCTGAACCTGAGTTTGACTCCGTCCTGTTCCCCCACGACCACCCTTCTACTAGTCCTGAGGTCCCGACCAGAGACAGCAGCAGATGTTTGATCATTTGACAACACCTGAGTTTGGGTCTTTTGCCTTTGCAGAGACCATGGCCAACAGCGAGGAGCACACTGATGGACCCGGCGAGACCCACACCTACGTACTTGATCAGGGTTCCATCAACAACACCCTGTTAGCCTCCTTGGAGACCATGCAGCGTCAGATTAGAGACCAAGGGGCTTTCATGGTGGATATGTGCAGAGAAATGATGCAGATGCGAGCGGATCGAGAGGAGAAGAAGAAAGCCAGTGGAGGAGGAGACATTCCTGAGGGAGATGAGCCAGTGCAGCCAGAAGCACCCGCACGCCCGATGAGAGAGTTCCACAACCATGGTGCAACTCTAACACATAGATGGATTCAGCTGCCAGCCATTCTGGGAGATTTCAAGCTCCCACCTCAGACCATTCAGCTACTTCCCAGATTCCATGGGCTTGCCACCGAGGAGCCGCATCTCCATCTCCAGGAGTTCGAGATGATCTGCAGTACGGTCTACGATCGCCTCGTAGACGAGGATACCATTATGATGATGGCTTTTTCATTTTCCCTCGTCAATAGAGCAACCTATTGGCGGAAGCACCTAGGGAAATACGTCACATCATGGGAACAACTCCGAAACGAGTACTTGAATAAGTACTACCTGCTCAGCCGGACGAATGCAACGCAAGCCCTCATAAACAACTTCTCCATGCTTCCCAACGAGCAATTACATGAGGCATGGGACCGATTCAGAGAGCTCATTGACTGGTGTGCTCATCACGACATATCCAAGCCTAACCTTGTTCAGAGTTTCTTCTACGGGATTACACCAGAGTTGCAGGGGCATCCTGTGGGGGTTTTTATTTCGCCAAGGATGAGGATCAAGTCTGGGCCATCTACAAGGAGATGGAAGAGAACTATACAATCATGTCCCAGACCCGCCTATACACACAAGGGAAGCCCACACTACATGCTGTGTCCTATCAGAGGATTGCACGGGTCGATGCAGGACCTTTTACATTTTCAGCAATCGCAGCACAGACAAAGTCGTCGGCCACTGATATGGGTATCATCAGTGAGAAGCTGGACCGAATCGAGATCATAAAGAAGAAGCAGTGCCAGGGCATGTCTCAGATAGAACAGATGGCACAGACGCTGAGTGACCTGAAAACCCAGATCATGTGTCTCTAGGAAGCACAGACGACTTCTTAGCCCTGTCTCAGGTCATGGGCTGACCCCAACAATAGCAGCTCGACCCAGCCCTCTGCCCACTACCGATAGGTGCATCACATTCAGGCGGAGATGTTCTAGCGGCATCCGCAGTATGTCCAGCTACCATCATCTCCGGACACTCAGATGGTGGTCTACCAGTCAGATCAGCCCCTAGCAGTTCTTCCCCTACCCACTTACGAGCAGGAGCCATTGATGGAAGTCAACGGGATTTGGTATGACCGACCTCAACCAGGGATCCGAAGAGACCATCCCGGATTCCGATGGTCGACTGGAGGTGCCTCATCCCAGCATCAGCCTCCAGTTCAGGGTGGCCAGTACAGCCAACAGTAGCAGCATCCCTAGTTTCCATAACCACAACCACACTACCAGCAGGGTCCTCGTCCCTATCAGCAGGGATAGCCGTGGAGGCAGCAACCTCAGTAGTTCTCTCACCAGTATCCCCTCATCCTTCCCAGCAGCAGCAGCCTCACTTCCAGAGAGGCTACTGATGAATCTACATTTCATCATCTTTAGTCTATCATTTTGGCCTCAAAAACCCTAATAAATGTGTGTAAATACCCTTAATTCGTGCATTTTAACATCCATGCATGTGTGTAAAAAGTGTAGAAAATACAATTTTTAAAGAAAAAATAAAAGAATAAAGAAAAGAAAAAGAATAAAATATGTAAATATTTTATGACTCGAAACCCCGAGACCTAGGCATCTCGATGAATAGGTCGACAAGGAATAAAATATGGGGAGATAAGGGTCAGATTACAATAAAAATACCTTTTATTTCATTCATTCTTTATTCATTTTAGGACCTATTTTTGGTTCCACTTTTTATACCTCAAATAAAGAAACTTTGTACATGAAAGTTGTAGATAATTTAATAAAGAAAAATCCAAAATAATTTCACTCTAAAATAATAAACAGATAAAAAGGTATGATCTGAATAAAATTAAAGAATCCCAACTTTCCAGACCTGTATCTCTCAAATAAAAGCTCGAAATGTGTCAAAATCACTTTAATTGTATATAATTTTTAATGAGCTATTTAATGAAGGTGGTTTCATGTTTTGCGGAGCTACGGTTTGAAAGTTGAGTTTTGGACCCCCATTGTATACTTGTACAGATTAAAATATTCATTTTATTATTTATTCATTATTTTTATAATTTTATGTTTTTATAATTTTGTAGATATTATTTATAATATATATGTATATTAAAATCAGAATAAAAACTTCAAAGAAAACTCAAAAAATAAATACATATATATAAACATAGGTATAATACCTGTACATACACCTACATAACTAATACTTCTATTTTATTAAGTGTACAAAACACTTCATAAAAATAAAATAAGAACATATTTAAGTGTAAAAAAATGTTTTATAAACATATAAAATATTAAAAAAATTAATAAAATCAAATACACAAAAAAAAATAAAATATTAAAATACATAGATATATATACACCTATATAGGCCTAAAGAGGCAACTCGTATTTTTAAACCTCATAAAAATAATTAAAAATCATATTAAAATACTTCAGAAAATAATACATATTTTTTATTTTATAACCTAAAAATAATAATTCATTTACTAATTTTAAATGATTTTTTTAATTATTTTTCGCGGGGGTTTTCCTGGTTGGTCCACGTGGACCAACCAGGTGACAGTCAACATTGACCCCCCGGTCAACTGGCTGTCCTCCCCATCTGCCCCCTTGTCAGACCTCATTTTTCAACAGTTTTTGTCGATTTTTCCAGCTCGATTCTTGCACTATTTCGCATAATACCCTTCTTGACTTTTGCTCCTCGATCATCCCTCTTTCACGCCCTAGGCTTTCCTAGGGCCGAGGTGCGTTGATTCGAGTGATCTCCATCGATCTTTGGAGTGCCAGAACCACTTTGTCAACTCCTAAAATACAACCCCCGACCTTCAACTCGAATTATGAATCCCATTCTGCCAATTTCTTCTCTATCTCTCGCGCTCCCTTACAAGGAGGAGGTGATAGCTTCTCTGGGTTGCCGTCAGAAGGATTGAGGAGGGCCCAGGGCGTTCCACCACCTCCGGAGAAGTCCCTTGCCGTAGAGGTTCCCCCTCAGGTATACCACCTTCGAGGGATCTATTTTTCTTCATTTTCTTTCGCTTGTTTTATTCCCAGTAGCCCTAGCTTTCGATCCATCCCGTTAGTTTAGAGTTTCACCCATCAAATCGACCATATCGTGCCCTCGCCGGAGCTTGCTCCGACCACCCGCACCACGCGACCACTTCATGCCTCATTTCCACCATCTCGGGGTCCAGGATTTTTTCCCTGGACCCTCTCACACCTTTTTGTAGGTCTAAGTGCGCTAAAGAGAGCCTGGGGCTCATTATGAGCCTCTTCGGAGGTCCAGGAGCCCGCCAGCTCCGCCGCCTCCCCCAGTGAGTTCCGGCCACCGCTGGAGCATTTTGGAGCACCCAGGAGATAGAGGGAGACCCCAGGGAGCCGCCGACCACTTTTGAGCCTCGAAGACTGCTGAAGGACAGAGATTGAGGGCAGGGAAGTTTGCCTCGCCAACGCTTCTTCCATGTTCTTCCCGAGCCCACCAGCGCCGTTGGATCATGCCGCCGCTCCACATCGCATCTAGCTGTTGGATCCTTGCGCACCACCACCGTCCGATCATCCTTGAGGATCTGATCTGGGTCGTGCATCATCGAACCGTCATCGCGCGTTGTGTGCGCGCCACGTGTATAAGTGGACGCCTCCCAGCCGTCCGATCGCGCACGAGTATTTTAGCCGTGGGTATTTTGCACCTAGCCCCTGTCTATTTATGTATTAATTTATTAGTAGAAAAATTTCATTTCCAGTTTAAAAGTTTTGTAATATTTGCACTTAGGCCCCCATACTTTCTTTATTTACATTTAGGTCCTGTTCACATCACCTCATGTGACTCGTGCACGTGGGGTTGGGGACATTTTGCAGAGGACCCCAAGTGGGTTTCTTTATTTCCATTTAGTCCAAGAAATATTTTATTCAGTGTAATACTTTTGGATATTTTACAACTTACCCCGTAAGGTTTTTGTATTTGTGTTCCAGTCCTCGCCAGGCACGTCCGAGTCACGTGCGAGCTTGGTGAATTTGCATGCATACCCTTACGTGTCCGGCTATTTGTATTTGATCCAAAAATTTTGTAAATTAGTTATATATTTTGTGGAGAATTGCACTTTGGCCCCTGAGATTCTGGATAATTACATTTATGCTCTAGCTAATAGTGTATTTTCTATTTGTTGTCACTATTTATTTCATGCATCTATAAAATCCTAAAAATCACCAAAAAATTATCTTAAGCTCTTGTTTAGTTGCTCTTTCACGTTATATTTTTAGTTTGCATTTTTATTACATTTTCATATTTATAAAAATTCAAAAACATGAATTTTTGCTACTGTTTGCATTATAAAATACCAAAAAATATTAAAACCCCTTTAAAAATTATAAGAAAATTACTTTTGGTGTGTTTCTATCTGTTTAACTTCTATCCAAAAATCACTAGAATTTCAAAAGAAAACCCTAAAAATTAGAAAACACCTAAAAACTTCATAAAAATCTAAAAATTCCAGAAAAAATCGTAAAAATATAATTTTTGTCTCTGGAATTTTCTTTTATTTATTCTCTTTAAATTACAATTAATTTGTAGAATTTTTGTCCTTTATTTCTATTTTATTTCTCCATTTTAGTTTCAGCCTTTTATTTTATCTACTATTTTCAGTGTTTTCGACTTTAAAAATTCCATAAAGAAAAAGCACAAAAACATTAGAAAAATATGAAAAGCTTAAAAAGATTTTATTTCCTAAATTTTCCTTATTTTTACCTATTTTTATAAATACTTATTCCTCTCCTCTCTTATATTGTGTATATATATATATTCTATTTTAAAAAAAATATAAAATATAAAAAGAAAATATAAAATCAGAAAAATTAAAATCAAAATATAAAAATATAAAATCAAAAATTAAATAAAAAAAATAAAAATTAAAAACCCATAAAAATATCATTTATAGGCAAATACATCACAATCACATTTTAGAGCATTATTGCCCCGTTGTACATGTCTGCTCCCTGTGTTCGACCTCTACACATACTTGCACCTATACACATCTTTGTTGTAGAGTTATAATAAATTTTAACTCCGCGCCACTTTTCATTGTTTGATTTCTGTTGTGGGTTAATTGTTGTTTGAATTTGATTTCTTGCTGGTCGCCACAGCAACTACGTCTCCGCCTTATGAGAGATGTATTTAGACCCGTGAAAAATCTTGTTTAACAGCCACCCGTCCGATTCTCATGGGCCAGCCTATGAGAACCCAACGCTAGATGATTTAGCCTGCCTTATCTTTGAGCAGCAAGCCACTTTTAGGCGGGAGATGAGTTCCGTTAGGATATGAGGGAGATCGTGAAGGGCAAGGTCGCCATACCCGCTCAGATCAAGCTGAATCCGAACAACGTGAAGAGGAAGTCTGAGCAGGTAGAGTTTATAGAGGTTACCACTCCTAGTGATTCATTGGGTGATATTACTGCATATACCTTTGATGCTGACTTTGTTACACTTAGGAGCGGTAGGATGCCAGTCGACGGTGCATCGCCTGAGTGACGATACCATGATGACTCAAGAGTGCCAGACGAGGAGAAGAACGGTGCTGATGCCGCTCATAATAATGTTGATGACGGTGGTGCTAACGCCACCAAGGATGTAGATCCAACTGATGGTATTGAGGCCGTCACTTCACCAGATGCAGGAGGTGGTGTTGATGTCACCGGACATGATGATGCTGAGCCAGAGTGTGGTGCTGATGCTGCAAGTCCAGATGCCACAGGTGGTACTAAGGCCACCCATTCTATTCCTGTTGTATTTCCATTTGCTTATGTATCTCAAGACTATTTTGGAAAATCTAAAAATATTAATAAAGGAAAGGGTTCTTTATTTGTGAGTCCATCTGCGATGCTTGGAGATATGTGTATGGATTCTGTTTTGCCACAACAGCAGGGACCCGATCCTAGCCCTTCGTCTAAGGAGGGCCCAACCATCCCCTTCCCTCAAGCACTTCGCTTGGCGAATGGGGAATAAAAAAGAAAATCCAAAAAAATCCCACCAATTAGTTCGCAGGAAGAAGAGGAACCATCATGCAAAGATCCATGTTCTCACTCGTACCACCTGCTTTACCATTCAGAACCGTCTGCCAGCCAAGAGGACAAATTGAGGAGCTCCCTACGTCAGATGCCACATACATGAGCAGAGGTTCGATCGGACTCTATTAGACAATGACTCTTCCATCAACCTACTTCCGGCAGCCTTACTCGACGGATTCGAGTTTGGCCCTCTTCGACGGAGCAGGACAATCCTTTAGTTTGCTGATAGATCTGTCAAGAGGCCGAAGGGGTTGTTGAAGGACGTGGTCGTCACAATTCAGGACCTGAAATTCCCCGTGGACATCATTGTGTTGGACATGGAGATCCTTGAGTCTGTGACTGATACCCCTATCATTCTAGAACGCCCGTTCTTGCCCACAGACAAGGCGGTATTCAATCATGATAGTGGGAAGGTGTACTTTCACGTTGAGGGCGAAAGTATACAAATAGAGACGATCGATGAGACTAGAGCGCGAGATTCAGCCTGCTCAGAGCAGCTCAGTGATTCAGAGCAGATGGCAGAGGCAGAGCGAGACGTCCATCAGGAGTGTGATTTTGTGATTACAAATGATAATGCCGCTTGATCAGACCCCATTTCACGAGTCATCCTCTCACACTCAGATCCCACTGATTCCCAGATTCCAGCAGAGGAGAGCTTGGAGAGCATACTCTTGGCAGAGGACATATTCGAGGCTATAGACCCCGTTCAGGAGAGAGAGGCAGTTGATATTTCTTTTGATTTAGATTCAGATCCCTTGGAGTCAGATATTGATTGGGCAGAGTTTGATGAGTTGATTCCATGCCTGATTCCTACAGAGCCAACAGCTAGGGTGAAGACTAATCTGATACAGAGTACAGATACACCAGTAGAGCAGTTTTCATTGGATTTTCATGATCAGTGAGAGTTCTCCCATACAAATTTGGTTGCTTTCACTCAGACTTTTCAGAGGCCAGATTTGCTAACTCCCAGTTGCCCAGAGCTGAAGCCCTTGCCACAGTCGCTGAAGTATAGATTCTTTGCGGGCGAGCATGAGATACATCCAGTCATTATCTCAACAGATTTGACTGAAGAGCAAGAATCTCGTTTGATGGAGGTTCTTGAAAAATAACCGCAAGGCGTTAGGATGGAGTGTAGCTGATCTCCAGAAGATAAGTTCGGCCTTGTGCTCCCACCATATCTATCTCGAAGAGGATGCCAAGCCGTCACGTGAGTTCCAATGGCGGCTGAACCTGAACCATCGAGAGGTTGTCATGAAGGAAATCTCGAAATGGGGGAGCGCCGATTTTATCTACCCCATCTCCGACTCCAAGTGGGTTAGTCCATTACATGTGGTTACCAAGAAGATGGGCATCACTACAGTTGTGAACGAGTCTGGAGAGGAGATAGCTACCTGGGTACCCACTTCTTGGACGGTCTGTGTGGACTACAGACGATTGAACCATGCCACCAAAAAGGATCATTTCCTGCTGCGTTTTATTGATCAGATTATAGAGAGGCTAGATGAAAAGAGTCTTTACTATTTCCTTGATGGGTACTCCGATTACAACCAGGTGGCCATTGCGCCCGAAGACTAGGACAATACTACATTCACTTGTCCCTTTGGGACATATGCTTTCAGACGGATGCCCTTTGGTCTATGTAATGCTCCAGCGACATTCCAAAGGTGCATGTTGTCCATTTTCTCGGATATGGTGGGTTAGTGCTTGGAGGTCTTCATGGATGACTTTTTGTTCTATGGTGATGGGTTTGATGCTTGTCTTGACTGCCTAGACCGCGTCCTTCAGCGATGCATCGAGGTCCATCTTATATTATCCTGGGAGATGAGTCACTTCATGGTGACTCAAAGAAAGGTGCTTGGGCATATCATCTCCAACAGGGGCATGGAGGTTGATCCGACCAAGGTGGATATCATCAGGAAACTCAATCCACCGTCCAACTTGTGACAGTTACGGTCTTTTCTGGGGCATGTCGGTTTCTACTGACGATTCATTCATGATTTCATCAGGGTTGCCCGACCGTTGACTGATTGGCTGACCAAAGACACCGAGTTCATTGTAGATGATATGTGTCTTGCATCATTTGAGACTCTCAAGAGTCTAGTTGTCGAGGATCCTGTCCTTCAGCCTCCTGATTGGTCTCTCCCATTTGAGATCATGACGGATGCCTCCGATTTTGCCGTAGGGGCCGTGCTGGGATAGAGGAGGGATGGAGTGCCATTTTCCATTCACTACGCTAGCCATACTTTGGATTCCGCACAACAGAACCAGACCATCACTGAGAAGGAGATGCTAGCCTTAGTCTTTGACCTAGATATGTTCAGATCTTACATCATTGGATCAAAGGTGACTATCTTCACAGATCATACTGCCATAAGGTACCTCATGGCAAAGAAGGATGCTAAAGCAAGACTGACTAGATGGATCCTTCTACTCCAGGAGTTTGATATTGCGATTAAGGATAAGCCTGGAGTCAAGAATGTGGTGGTGGATCATCTCTCCCGATTAGAGCATCTTGAGGAATCTGAGCAGGCTATCCTATTTCTGAGACCTTCCCAGATGAGGCGATCCTTGCTATCGCTTTGCTCCTGTGGTACACCGACATTGTGAACTATCTTGTTGCCAAGAAAGTTCCACAAGGTTGGCCCAGGCAGCGACTCGAGACCTTCCTCGTGAAGGCCAAGTTCTACCATTGGGAGGATCCCATCCTTTATCATGAAGGAGGGGATAGCGTCTGGCGTCGGTGCATTCCTCAGGAGGAGCACCATAGCGTCCTCACTTACTGCCACAAGCTTGAGGCAGGTGGACATCACTCTGGGAGGAGAACGGCACAGAAAGTGCTCCAATCGGCCTATGGTGGCCTACTCTCTTCAAGGATTTGTATGAATTCGTGAAGAGATGTACTGAGCATCAGAGGAGGGGCACTTGTGGACAACGTGCTATGATGCCGATGCAGCCCTCATTCACTTCTGTTAGGTTTTTGACGCATGGGGCATCGATTTCATGGGTCCATTCCCTAAGAGTCAGGGATTTGAGTACATTCTGTTGGTCGTTGCATTCCCCATGTGCATCTTATGATTATGCTATACTTAGGGTGTACTTTACCCTAAGTATAGGGGGGGTGTTCGACTTTTTATTTCTCTTTTGATTCTTTTTACCTCTGTTTTGTAGCCTATACTTAGGGATATTTTACCCTAAGTATAGGGGAGGTAGACCCTGTACATTCACTCACTCGGATGTCCCTTTATGTACAGTATGCTATACTTAGGATTACTTGATCCTAAGTATAGGGGGAAACACCGAGATCCTTTCATTCTATTCTTTGATTCGTCATTGTAGTCTATCTTTCCTTTTCACTTCCCTATACTAAGCACGAGTTATGTCTTCTTCATCGCTCTTGATCCACCCTGAGGACATCGTTTGAGCTGAGTATAGGGGGTGTCGTATATATTTCATATATACTTTAGCCATAACTCGTAGTTTGTGTGAGTGCGTTAATAAATAAAATGGAGAAAATTCTCTATCTAAAAACCCATAAAAATTTAAATAAATTTGTTTGTACATAAAATTCTTTCTTGCACATACATAGCTATTTATAAAAATTATTTTTGCACAAATGTTTGTAGAAATGTTTTGTATGTAAAACGTTTGTAAATATGTTGGTACTAAAATTATGTATATAGTACAAAATTTTTGTAAAATATTTGAAAAATAAAAGTTTGCAAAAATATGTGTGTAAATGTGTGTACATAGTTTGCAAAACTTCTACATTCATGCATTCATTCATTCAAACATTTTTAAAAATTTTGCACATTTTCAAAAATTTGCATAAAAAGATATTTGTATATATTTGTACAGTTTTTCTGAATCATATATGACATTTAAACTAGCCTGGAACTAAATTGGAAAATGGAGCTTGGTTAAGACCTTAATCCACCTAATTCTAAGAGGAACTTTATCGGGCTTGGGGTTAAAACTTTTCAGGTCCATTTGGGACTTAATTCTTTGAGTCCACTAGGCTATGATCATATATCATCTTGATGAGCCTAAGTAGAACACTTAATGATGCACATATGACTCTTACTGACAATGTCTTTACTTGCACCAACACCTTACACATAGCTCTATACGGATAAGGTGGTGAGGAGGCAGTCTTCTTTGGCTTGGGGTTGCATACGAGGGTAGTACTTCTAGGCGGAACCTCTCGTCTTCTTTTAGTGAAGGAAGTCCGTCTCAACTTGGTCTGGCGGCATTGACGTCTAACGACAGGAGTTGTGGGTTGCAATAATGCTTCAAAAGAGGGATAGTCTACTGGCTCAAGAGGGAAAACTCCTTATGTATATATGCTGCACCATGTAGATATGTTGTACATATGCACATCAAAAAAATGTGCAAAAGAAAGAAAAACTCCAAAAAAGTGCTGGGTCTGATGGAAATTTAAATACCCACCTGAGTGTGTATAGCCAAATAGAGCAAAGCTTATGTTACCCATTCTCATCTCATGAAGCTTGCAGCAGGGAGACTTAGCTACACTGGTTGGGCTCCCTAGGATACATGGCTAAACTGGTCATGGTCCATTCTGTTCTTCCTCCTCTTCTTGAACCGGTTGAACTTGAACTTAGAAGGTAATAACATGCTCCTTGAGGAAAGAGCTGCCAGACTAGGGCATTAGAGTTACCTTTGTTGAGGGGGGCTATTACTTTGCCATTTCTGAGGTGGGGAGCTACATATCACTTGCACAATACAAGAAAAGATTCATTGTCATTAGAGTTTGTGTATGTAGACTTGCTCTGATTTGGATTGTTGAGGAGTCTTGACCATGGATTGGTGGAACTTAGATTCTGTAAACTTTTCAACATAAGTCCAAATAAGGTTTCGACAAACTAATAATCCAAAGGTCTGACTGAGCTCCATACTTCAATTTAATGAAGACAAGTTTAATAGTCAACCTTGATTCTCCTTCTTTTTCCTTTTCTTTTCTTTTCACTTATTTTTCAAATAAGTGTTTGCTAAGGGACTAGTAAAGGTAAAGTATAGGGGGGGTGATGAATCCTCATTCATCACTCTTTATTCTTTTATTTTAGCTAATTATCTTGGCAAAGCATCATGTAAATAGGTGTAAATACAATAACTTAGCAATAAGCATGCATGTGTTAATATATCATAATTAGCATGTATTTGTGCAAAAATAAAAGAACAAAGAATAAAAGAAAAACAAGGAAGTATTTAGAATAAATACTGAGTGATCCTAACGGAAGAGAGGGCCAAGTCTTGGCCTGATCGCCAAATAAAATAGGTAGAGAGAGATATGGCCACTTCACATTGTATATATGTACCATATGTGTATATAATTTATTTTTACAAAAATAAATATAAAAATGTGTTTTAACTTCCTTGTATATATTTATAAAAATAAAATAAAAACCAGAAAAATTAAATAAAAATATAATAAAATTATCTCTCTCACTTGTACATAATACATGTATAATTGTTTCTTTCCCTATTTATTTTATACTTGTAAATAAATAATAAAAATAAAAAAATTATTTTATACTCCAAATATTATGTTGTAAATAAATAAAATATAAAATTTCGTTATTTTTGTAAAAATAATAAAATAGAAATAATTGTACAAAATACATATGCATTTTATACTTGTATTATACTGTATATACCATAATTTATTTTTCATAAAAATAAATAAAAATCATAGAAAAATCCCTTGAAAAATAATAAACATTTTTCATTTTAATTATTTTTAATTCAAAATCATTTATTATTTTTTATCTATTTATTTTTGAATTTTCCTACTATTTTGCTGTTTGCCAATTCTGTCATTTTCCTCCGCCGCACCTGATTGGTCCAGGGCGGAATGTTGGCTCCGATCAACTACCCCTTGGACCCTCCTTTGGTCGGATCCGGCTTCTGGTCACTTTTTGCTAAATTTTATACACCTGATCCGACCACCATTTTCTTCACGTTGAGGCTCCGATTACTAAGGGGAGATCCATGATCCTCGCTCGTCGATATCCTTATGGATCAGACCCTCGGTTCGCGTGCTTCGATCAGATTCTTCCAGCCACCTAGGACTCCTATAAAAGCTCTTATCCGTCTCCCCAGGTTGCCATCTCGCGCTGTGCCCCTTCTTGATACCCTAGACTCCTTCCTCGTAGTGACAACCGTCGGAGGACACCTTCGATGGTCGGATTTGTGTCGTGTAGCCGCATCTCACTCGTCAGGGCCGGAGAACTACATCGAGAAGCCTCCTTCGCCTGACGTAGTGTGGTCGAGGCCACAACCCCGTCGTCTACCTCTCCTGGAGCTCAGGATCGTACTCAGACCCTTAAGTACCCCTTTGATCTTTCCTAGCTCCGTCAGTTATCAATCCTTCCATTTAGCATCGTCGTAGCTCCGCCAGCTCCGACCAGCTGGTCGGAGCTTCGTCACCCTCATATATCCGTTCAGATCGACCCACACGCTCGCCCTACACCTTCCCATGCAGCCTGATCACCCTTATCTTGGCTTGCATCGCCAAGATTATGTCCCCGATCTCCTTCTGTCACGACCGCCGGAGATCAAGACCATTCACCGTCGCTTCTTTGGTTTCTTTTCCTAATAACCTGGATCGGAGTGTACCTCAGAGTCTTAGATTTGCATTGCAGGTCCCCTGGAGTCGTGAGGAGCTTTATCGACTTCCAGCTGCTCGGCAGAGCTACCCTAGACCCCAGCTCCACCGTTCTGTCCATCCAACCATTCGCCGAGCAATCGGAGCCCACGACTCCATGCGGAGTGCCTCCCGGGAGGTGCTCGACCCATTGGTAGTCTGATCGACCGAGCGGATTCGCCCAAATCATCATTCGAAGTTCACTAGTGCCCTGTTCGTCCACCATCTTCCATTACCGTTGGATGCGGAGTAGCATTCCAGATTTCATCTGAGCCGTCCAGCATTGCAGCCTTTTGACCGTTGATCTTACGCCATCTGACAGATCTGTGCCACACGTAGGAAACATTCCCTGATCATCAGATCGACTGTTGCAGAGGAACAGAGCTGCCCGATCACGCCCTGCCAACAGTTGACATCTGTCCCCCATACGCCTCTCACGAGCTCCATGGGTATATTGCGTTTTCACCCTGCATTTATTTTAGTTTCTATTTTAGTCTGAAATAAAAGTCACAGTTGAATAATTTTGCATTTCAATCCTTGTAATTTCTCATTTTTGCAGTTTAGGCCTGCTTGTGTGGTACCACGTGCCTAGTCACGTGAATAGTTGGGTTATTTGCACTATTTGTCTCGAACTTGCCTTATGTTACTGATTGAGTATTTAGTTTTTAAATTTGCAAATATTCCCCTATGAATGTTGATTTATGATATGTGCGATTTTTAGTGGAGAAATTGTAGATTCGACCCTGGATTTTTATTGCTTGTTATTGTTTGGTCCCAGAACTTAAATATTTGCATTTTGGTCTCTATGATCTTTGTGTCTTGTTTTTAATTAAATAAATAGCAAATTTTCTCCAAAAATGCTGAGATTTTGACAAGTATCCCCTGATATTGTGTAGGAATTTTGATAATTTTTGTGGCTTGTTTGATTTCGTTTAATATTTTCTAAAATTTAAAAAGTGTCTCTGGTTGTTTTGAAAAATCAACTAAAAATATTAAAATACCTTAAAAAATTCTAAACAAAATCATGATTGCTTATTTTTGTTGTTTTAGTTTCTGTGTAATCTTTTGTCTTATTCCATTTATAAAACCACAAAAAATTGAAAAAGACTAAAAACTTATAAAAATCATTAAAAATTCTTAAAAAAATCAATAAAATATGTTTTTAGTTTCTGTAGGTAGATTCTATTTGGTAGTTTCAAATAAAATTGTTGTCCAGATTTTATAGGCCTTTTAACTATTTTTGAAATGCCTTTCATTCTTGGCTGCACACTATTTTTAGCTTTCTTACTTATTTTATTTTAAGAAAATTAATTAAAAGTCAGAAAAAACCCATAAAATTCACAAATATTTTAAAAACCTAAAAATATTTCTGTTTTGATTTTTTGAGTTATTTTGGTCCTTAAAATAATTGCTTGAGTTTTACGTTTGACCATTTTCTTTATTCTTTTTCTTATTAGAAAATTATAAAAATTAAAAAAATTAAAAACCACCAAATTTCTTTATTTTCTTGATTACCTGAATACTTCGTAGACTTGTCATTTTGTGCTCCTTGTGTTCGACCCTAGTGGCTATATCAAGTTAAATAACTAGCAAGATCGCTTGCCTTGTATTTGATTGTTTGATTGATTTCTCTGGTGGTCTAATGTTTCTTGTTGATTGCACCTTGCGATTCGGGTCGCAACGACCCTAGATATTTCTTAACCCGAGTTGCATCCGTGCGTCATCAACCAACGAGAAGGGTATAATGCTAATTGAAGCACCGCCGTCCAAGAGAGTGTGATCACATGTGAAGTTAGAGATGGTGCAGCTGATGAAAGGTGTAGCCGTGTTCTTTTTCCTAGGAATGGGACGGTGTGCGATGGCGTAGGCAGTGGCCATGGTCAATATATGACGCTCAGATCTGCTCCTCCACTTTATCTTCTTATGATGATGAGCAGATAACTGGGTCATGGCCTGGTGAAGCGGGGCATCAATGATCTCATGAATAACAGCCACCACTTCAGGATCAATCAACATTTTTTGAATTTTTGGATCTCCTCCATACAAGTGAGGATATTGGAATCATCATATACATGAGGAGTGCCAAGAGCAGTCTGTATAGTGGCATCCTCGGGGTCAAATATGGGATAGGGTGTGAAAGGGTGTGTGGGTAAAGAGTTCGGCAAGTGGTCCCTCTCCTCACAGTCTGAATAGACCAAAGGTCTCCCGATTTTTTGTGTTTTTAATTTTTTCTCATTTTTATATTTTTGGTGATTTCAAGCTCTCATGGAAATCCTCGAATGACCCCTTTTCATCAAATGCTAGAATATCATGCTCGCTCTTATTTATACTAGTGAGGTTGTAAATCCTCTGTCTCATATTATCCATCATTTGGGTCATGTGCTCAAGGTTGGACTCCATGAATATGACTCCATCAGCTCAGTCTCGGGTGGATGCGAAGGCGGAAAATACGGAGGTGGAGATGGGTGTGAATAGAAGTTCGAGGTCTGATACTGTGGCTGAGAAGGATATGTACAAAAGTCAGGACCAAAGTCCTCCTGGAAAAAGGGAGGTGGATTGGCTGGAGTGAACGATGGATCTGCAAAACCCAGACAAAAAATGCTCCAGTCAGCCATCTCAAAATAAGAGAAAATGATCGGGAGAGCACAATGGTCAAGTCAAGAGAAGTGTGAAGAATGGTGCAAGTGCGCATAAGCGATCTAGGATACATGCAAGCAATCACAAACAAACTCACACAAAACAAACTCTCAATTCACCTACTCAACTCGGTGAAGATCCCAAAAATGTGATCTTTTTATATTGTTTTTTTAGAGTTAGGTGAGAAGTCCAAATGTTGCAAAAACACTTAAGAGGCGGAATGGGATTTGGGCACTAGTCCTTAGGGTATGCGCGAGTAAGTAAAAATGAAGACAATGAGGGGATTACTCACCCCAAGATAAGATTTTTCTTTTTGATGTATTTTAGGGTCAAGTAATTTAAACAGTCCCAATTTTATTTTTATAATTTTTTTTATTTTTAATAAGAATGCACGAGCCTATCAAGGAGTCAATTCTGTTAAGCACCTATGTTGGAAAAATCAGAGGAAGAGGCAGAAAAGAAATGCAAGCGGCAAAAACAATGATGAATGCTAAAGCGTAAATGCTCACCTTGCCTCCAACACTCTAAATGCTAAGATGCTCAGCAAAATTGAAACCTATCTATATGCAAATGCAAGCCGAGGAAATCACCCTAGTTCAGAAATTGCTATTATCGTGAAGAACCAATGCTAATGACTTAGAATGGAATCGAAGTGTCCGTTCTTAGAGTCTCCTCGGTGCCCACAACAATGGGTCCTACAAGAACTTTACGAAGGACTCTCGTGGCACAGGGGTTTCGAGACTAAGTGAGAAGAAGTTTAGATTTGACTAGATCTAAACGTCACTATAGGCACAGGAAAATATATTAAGTGTTTGGACCTAAAGCTATCGATAAGCAACTCCTAAAGCTAAGGGCTCAGTCACACAAAATAAAGAAAATAAAATTGGGAAACAAAATAAAAAGGCGATGAAAATCGTCAAAATTGCGGTGATCACCCATGTGAACGATCACTTCGAAATTGGGCCCGAAAGTCCAAAGTCCAAGAGAGTGTCCTGAATTATTACAAGATCAAATGGTCTCTATCTCTCTCTCTTCAAATTACATAAATAAATACAAGAATATAAACATGAGCTCTGTCTTAAAAAATCCCTCTATATCTCCTTCGGTGCTAGGCAAGCTGAAGCCGGCTTCACGTGGGTGCTCAGGCGCCTGGAATAGAGCACCTCCCTCGATCCATGGTACCTCGCACACAGTCAACAAGAGAGGAGATTAGATAGCTCAACAAGATATATCAAATAAAAGGAAAATAATAAAAGCACAAAAATAGGCAAATAATCACAATCAATCAAGCAATGCCAATCTATGCGTTGTTGCTCCCCAGCAACAGTGCCATTTGTTTAAGAGGATATTACGGAGGTCTAGAAATCACACAAGGCGAGAAATCCAGTCGTTGAGTTGACCTCGCACGAAATCCGGTCTTCAGACAACAATTAACCCACAATTCAGAATCAAGCAATGAAAGTAAATATGCAGAGTTAAAATTTATTATAACTCTACAACAAGGATGTCTATAGGTGCAAGTATGTGTAGAGTGTCGAACACATGGAACAAGTAGGATAGTTCATGCAATAAATGCTCAAAAAGTGAGAATGTTATGTATTTGTCTATGAATTCCTTTTTGTGGGTTTTTAATTTAATTTAATTTAATTTTGATTTTATATTTTTATATTTTGTTTTTTTTCTATTTTTTCTATTTTCTTTTTATATTTTATATTCTTTTAATTCTTTTTCTTTGAAAATATATAATAAGCTATATATAAGATATACATATACAATGTAAGCTAGGAATGCAATAAAACTTAACAAAAATAATCAAAATTAAGAAAATAAATTATTTTTGGTTTTTAATTTTTTTTACTATTTTTGTGATTTTTTAGAACTTTTTCTAGTTTTTATATATTTTTAAATAAAAAATACCCAAAATCAGGGTTTAAATAAACACACAAAATTAAAATGGAGATTAAATATATAAAATAGAGTAAAAAATTCTCCAAATTAATTTCAAAACAAAGATAATAAAATAAAGAAAATTCAGAAACAGAAAATGTGATTTTTGGTTTTTTTGGATTTTATAATATTTTATAGAGATTTTTAGTTTTCTATTTTTTGAATTTTCTTTTATATTTTTTTGTGGTTTTTGGTGTGAAGGTCAAAAATAAAAAAATTCATGAAATATTTTTTTTTAATTTTTCAAAATATTTTATAATTTTTATTTATTTTCTTCTGCAAACAGGGATGAAAATGCACGTTTTTTATTTTTTATAAATATTAAAATGCTTCAAAATCGTGAATTAAAAATATGGCATTAAAGATCAATGCAGAGGGATCTTAAGTCTATTTTGTAGGATTTTTTCAAATTATATAGATGTATGAAATAAATACTAGATACAAAGAGAAAATTCAACCCTAACAGGGGTATTTTTGTAAATATTAAAAGATCTGGGGCCTACATGCAAGTTTCACAAAAATTTATAACTAAATTAAAATATCTCTAGGCTAATCATAATTAACCAAAGCTCTGGGCCTTTGCTTGCAAAATTGCCATAGCTCACGTGCCAAGCACGTGAGTCTAGCAGGGACCAATATGTAATGTTCACAAATTCTAGGGATTTGTTTGCAATTTCCCACAAAATTATAACTTAATTAACAAGTCTACGGACTAAATAGAAATACGCAAAGCCATGAGGGCCCAGGCGCAAAATGTCACGTACTTCACGTGCACAAGCACATGAGATGATGTGGCCAGGACCTAAGTATAATATATCAAAATCTGGGGGCTTCGTTGCAAAATTACAAAATAACTTTAAACGACAGATGAATTTTTATGTATTAATAACTAATTACAAAAATTTCTTGGGAGAAAACTGCAAAATACCCAAGCTAAGTCGGCTGATCGACAGTTGATAACCGCCCACTTGACACGTAGCCATCCTACAATGCAAGAAACCCCTTCATGGATGCTCGGCTGGCATTAGTCCCCTGGAGGGATCGGACGGTTACGGCGCGATGAGATCCGACGACAGTCGGAAGACATGGGCTGCTGTAGTTGGTCGAACGGTGCGCAAGACGGCTGGAAGAGCGTCGGACAAACTCGTCCCCGACGAGTTCTAATTAGGCACAGCTCACGCCTCCGGCCTTCTCTTGTCTCTCCGACCTGACATGCAAGCTTCTGCAACCTCGTTGAAGCTCCCAGGTGGCTCCAAATGCTCTAGGGGAGGTGAACTAACCCCCTGGAGCTCGTGCTTCGTCCAACCACTTGGAGCGGGTCTTCTTTATTCTAGATGGGGCGCAGAAACCTCCTTCAGGTCCTACAAGCAAGATAGGAACATGACATCAACAGAGGAGTAAGAAACCTGGCTTTAATTGGCGAGTGAGTGGCTTGCGTGAAGTAGATGATGGTGGCCGGAGCTCAAAAGCTCCGGCGAGGTGTTCGAGGTATAAATCTACAATAATTAATTAATTAAACGACAAAATAAAAACATGAAACTAACGATCGGTCTCACAGCTCACGAAAAGGCAGAAAATCAAATGGAAAACATGACTCAACTTGCCTAAACCATGAGGAACCACACGGTGGCATGACCGCCGGAGATGGGGGGTGGAGCCGGGCCTCACGGCCTCGTCGGACCTTACTCGAGAATGTTGGAGACTCCCCTATCATGGGAGTCGATCCAGAGCACAAGAGGCGATCCGAACTTGGTCAAGAAGGGGTTCAAAAGTAGGGGGAAAATCTGGGGGTCGGTTATGTACAAGACCGGGGCGGCGAGAAGAACGAGGGAGATCTTGGAAAATCGACGACCCATTCCTCCATACAATCACTAGGCATGAATCCTCGAGTAACAGAGAGGAAAAGTCATGGAGTTTCACCAAATGGTGAAAGGATTCTCCGTTAAAAAATCGAGAAAACGAGTCGGAATGCAGTTCTGGCAATGCTAGGAGGCAGGTCAGAGAGTTGACCCGTGGTCAACTCTCGGCCCTCCTAGTTAGTCCACGTGGACCAACCAGGAAAATCCTGGAGATTTCGAAATTAAATTAAAATAATAATTGATTTTATTAATTTTAGGTTATAAAATGAAATAATATTTATTATTTTTGATTTTTTATGATGATTTTTATTTATTTTTTTGAGGTAATTAATTACAAGTTACCTTTTAAGGGCTATATATAAGTATATTCATCGATATATTTTAATCTTTTATTTTTATTTTGTATTTTTAATTTTATAATTTGGTTTATTAATTTATATATTTATAACTTATTTTTATAAACTTAAATATATATTTATTTTATTTTTCTTAAGTATTTTGTATACTTAAATAAATAAATGTATTATCTATATAGGTATAGATATAGGTATTTCATCTATAAGTTTTCTTTACATATTTTATTTTTTTCATTTTCTTTATATTTTTAATCTATTTTAATATGGACATATATTATAATTAATATTTATAAAATTGTAAAATTATAAAAATAATGAATAATAAATAAAAGGAATATTTTAATCAGTATAGCTATACAATAGGGGTCCAAAACCTAACTTCCACACTGTAACTCCAAAAAATATGAAACTACCTTCAAAAAATAGCTTATTAAATGTTTTATACAATTAACGGTGATTTTGATATATTTTGACTTTTTATTTGAGAGATATGGGTCTTGGAATTTGGGATTTTGGACTTTTATTCAGACCATATCTTTTTATCTGTACATTATTTTTGTATGAAATAAATTTTGTATTTTCTATATTTAATTATCTACAAATTTCCTGTTAAAGTTTTTTTATTTGAAGAATAAAAATAGGAACTAAAAATATGTCACAAAAATAAATGAAAATGAATTAAAATAAAAGCGATTTTTATTAGTTTATGGCCCTAATCTCCCCCTACTTTATTGCTTATCGATCTAGTAATCAAGATGCCTAGGTCTCAAGGTTTTGGGTCATAAAATATTTACAATATTTTATTCTTTTTCTTTTCTTTTCTTTATTCTATAATTTTGCCTTTAAAAACCGTATCTTATACAATTTTTACACACAAATGCATGAATGATAAAATGCGAGAATTAAGGCTATTTACAGGCATTTACTAGGGTTTTTAAGGCCAAAATGATTGAATAAAGGTGATGAAATGGAGATTCATCACACCACTCCAAAGGGAAGATTTGAACCGTGTTCTTCCAGTCTCAAGGGAGCCTTTTATGCAAAGGCCATAAATGGTGTGTAAGAGCTTGATAGCCAATCTATCTGTGTTACCCTAGATCTGCACCACCCACTTATCCAAAAGCATTTTATTCATATAGTTCACATCCCGAATTTCCAAGCCTCCTTCGCTTCTCTACCTCGTGAGCTCCTCCCATCCTACCAGATGTATAACTGGTCTTGTTGGACATGCGAGCCCATGGCGAGCTATTATGCAATAAATGTTGTTAGGAATATCATTCCCTGTTCTGAAATGAAGAATAACTAATTTGCATAATAGGTCCCTTAGTACAATTAGGGTTATGTACCATGGCCATCATAATGATCATACAGCTGTTGATTCAATTATTGAATCATAGAGGCTGGTGCTTGGATGAATATCTAAAGAGTTAGATTGAGGACTCACCAAGTACCGTCAAATGATTATTAAGAGAGGATCTCTAGCCTGAGTAGGAGATGGAAATCCTTTCTCACTTGGCTGATATCTGACTGACCTCTTGTTGCAGGTCCTCTGCATAGGAATAGGGATTCGGAGGTGGCAGATTAGTTATGTCAAGGAATTGACTTAACAAGATCGAGATAACCAAAGTCCTGTGTCCTATGCTGTCACAATATAGGCACGCATCCTCTGACCAGAGACAGATGCATTACTATATGTCTGAGTATATACATTTGGCAGACCAATAGGTTGATGACCTAATCAAAGTCTATACACCGACGCGCTGGTGTGCATGTAAGGACATATGAGTAATACGATCTCTCAAAGGGATCATACAGGTTCATTGCTGAACCGGATGACTGATAGTTCTCGATTTTATCCTTTTTGATGTTGTCAAATTGATGATTTCATTGCAGTCGGATAAATCTGGATCGATAAAAAATAACTGCACGGATCGATGAATCGTCGATTGAAATTATGTGCGGTTTTAAGTTTATTTAACCTGGGCAAGCCCCAGGGTCGACTCAAGGAGGCAAAGGAACAACTCGGGATCAAGTTAGAGGGATTAGATCATGGTTTTCCAAGTGGGATTTTTTTGATATTTTTTAATGCAATAAAAATGCAGATGCATTGATGCGAATGGACTAGGTTATTAAGAAAATCAACAACTTAGCCAAATTTAATTTTAATCTGAAATTAATCCAAATTGATCAAATTATATTTTTCCTGTAAACCTAATTCAATGATTAATGCAAAATGTATTATTTTTGGAAATTTTGGATTTAAAATGCACAAATGAAAAATGCAAATTTTTTAGGTTTTTTATGCAATTTTTCATGCAAATGATATGAAAAAATTATAAAAATTATACTGGAAGTTAACTAAGACGGAGTGAAGTTACCCTAATATTGTTGGATTTTTCTGACACATTATGATTTTCTTATAAATTTTTTACTGAAAACCGAGCGACTGCGGGTATTTAATTCCTAATAAATCCACGAAGTCAAATTATCCAGAGAATAATTATCTCAGATAGATATTTCAATAAGGAATCCAGAAGAGTTGAAATTTCTAAAAAATCATATTCGTGGATTTAATTAAAAATCAATTACATAAATCACCCTAAAATTTATTTTATGCAAATGAGAACTCCAATTTCGATGAAACTTGGACAATAATTAAAACACAGAGAGAGGCATTATCAATAATTTTTGCACAATTTTTAGAGAAATAAATATGGCTGTGCGAATTTCAAAGCGTAAATGGGCAAAATATCACTGATTTTCTATCTCTAATTTTTTTAATAAATAATCTGATGATCACAAAAATTCAAATAAATAGCCGCAATGTAAAAATTTAGTTGCTCTACACCATGCTATTTTTCATTAAAATAAATGATTCAAGATAGCTGTCCAAATCAATGCATAAAGGTAGGGGTGTCTTTGCAATTATGCGATTAAAGTAAAACATGTCTAAGGACACTTTTGCAATTTGATAAACATGCAAAAAACAAGATACAATTTTCATAGTTATAATAAAATAACAAAGAAAAACTTTGTTGCTTCCAATGCCCAAGTTAGGGCATAGGTGGAGAAGCGACGGGCAGGAGGGCGAGGGCGGCCACCACTGCGCGAGGGCCACGCGTGCGGGGGCACATGGCGCTGGCGCGTGCTGCGACCTGGCGGCAGAGGGCGTGCGTGGCCGCGTGGCACTGGTGGCCTGGCGGCACGCCTGGAGCGAGGGGCGGAGGGCGCGCGTGAACGGCTAGAGGGCTGGAGGACGTGGCAGCGGAGGCCGGGCCGCTGGGCGGGCGAGAGGCCGGCGCCCGCACGCGGGAGCTGCTGGGGTGCCGCACACAGCGGACGGTGGTGATGGGCATACGTAACACCGGGAGGAGGCGCGGTGGGGTGGAACTAGCCGCAGGCGTGTAGGTGGAAGGCGCAGCGGCCCGCTGCTGGGGCACGGAGGAGGAGCATGGTCGTGGGTGCCTCCGCGGTGAAGATGTGCTGCTCGTGAGTAGGTGTGGGCGCACGGCGCAGGTGCTCGGGTTGCGGGGCAGCGGATGACGATCGTAGGGGTAGCTGGGCCCAACCGTGAAGGGAGGAGGCACCGGCGGCGCGGCCTAACGCGCAGAGGACGCATGCAGTACTGACCTGCAACTTTTTTTTATTTTTTTGTGTTTTTTTTGCAAATTTTTTGATGTAATTTCTTTTAAACAGGAATTAAAAATATATAGCAATGAAGAGGTGGTATTGTGGTGGAGATGTTTATGTACTAAAAAAAATTAAAAATGATGGTCATGGGTTGGTGTGCGTGTCATTGTGATTGTGATTGTGGTGGTGTTTGTGAAATGTTTTGGTGATGAACAATAAGGAAAAAATTGTTAGATAAAAAAAATGAAATGAGAAGATATGATAGAAAATATACCTGTGTAATCGCATGGAGAGTGGGGAGCTACGCTAGACCCGAGTTGTCGCCTCGAAAGGTCGGGCGAATGTAGACCTTGAAGCTTGGCATCGAGTTTGCAGAAGCTGTTGATACGTGGGCGGTGCTCCACGGATCTCACCTAAGCCTTGTCGTCGCTCGACCTGCTTGGCCAAAGCTGTCACCGATGACACATCAAAGGGGCTTGGGGTTCTCTCTCTCAAGAACGGTGGATGATGGGAATGGTGGAGGAGATGTGAATATAAAGAGGAGGAGGAAGTTGGAGAAGAGATGGAGAGAGTGGAGAGAATGGTGGAGGAAGTGGGCAAAATGGTGGCTTGGAGTAGAAGGCAAATATAGGAGAAAAGGTAAAAGGGGAAAAAATAAAATAATATAGTAGGCTACTATAAATAATTAAAATAGTAATAATAAAATAATAATAATAAATCCAAAAATAATAAAATAAATCTGAAAATAATAAAAAAATGGGTGACATGTGGCGGCTCTAGGAGGTGCCACATGTCGCTCCTAGAAAATTCAGAAATTAAATGTAAAGAATAATCAAAAAGAAATAATAAAAGAGAATAAATCAAAAAGTGGTCAACACAAAAGTTACTTGTCTCGACGAGTCTACAACTTTCGTCAAGGGTCAAAAATCAATTGAAATCATCTGTAAAAAATGTATTTTTGGGTCGTACCTTATAGATATAAAATACCACATTTTATCTTTTGTATTTTTTTGTCATTTTTTAAAGAGAGAAAAATCAAAATAAAGTTAGAAAAATATGAAAGGAATATTTACAACTTAATCTATTTTTTGGATTTTTAATAATTAAGAAAATAAAAGGATAAAATGAAGGGCAAAACAGTCAATATGTACAATATACAAAAGGGGTCCAAAAACCCAAAGTTTTTGCATACGAGTTCCGATTTTAATGAAATTGGTCTTGTTTCGAAGGTCTTTGAATGTATATTACTTTAAAGTGAGTATACCTAAATCAGACACTGTATGAGAGTGATATGTGCATTTTAAGGCTCCTAGTCTCAAACTTGGATTGGGGTTTTATTGGTCAATTTTACAAGTTAGTATTTTTTTTGATATTTTTCCTTTATTAGTGTTAGTAATATATACACTATAGAGTTAGTTTTATTGGATTTGGAGTTAGTATAAAATATATACAAATACGTGAAATATGGTGAATATACAGGTGAATATTTACAAGTGAATTGGGCTTCTTATTTAATGCAAATATGAATGCTAAAATGCAGATATTATTTATGCATGCATGAATGCTAATTATGCAATATAAGTGAAAATATGCTCCTAATTACTCAGGAACAAAGCTCTATTTCACCTTTTAGAGTGATGAATCACAGATTCATCAACCCCCTATACTTAAACCTTGCTCGTCCCCGAGCAACTAAAATGAAATGCAAGAGTGAAATGATTTTGGGTTCCATACCAAGGTCATGAACAAAAGTTGAAAATGGAGCTTGACTCGACCTTTGGATTAATTTTGTGGCGGAACCTTATTGGGATCTGAACTTAAGACCTAACAGACTTCAAGTTCCACAAGTCTTCTATTCAAGACGCCTCAAAAGTCAGGTCAGAACAAATCCTCATACGCAAATTTGTGATAACTATGATTCTTACTTTCACTGTGTAAGTGTAAAATATCTCTCCACATCAGAAATGGCTCAGAACCAGCCTCCTCTAACAAGGTAACTCTAATTCCCCGGTCTGGTAACTCTTTTCTCGAGGAGCGGGGTATTCCCTTCTAAGTTCAAGTGTGACCAGCTTAAGAGGAGGGGGTAGAGAGAAGAATGGACGGTAGCTAGTGTAGCTACCTATCTCGGGATGCCTGACCAGTGTAGCCAAGTCATCCAGCTGCGGACTTCTTGATAATATACATATTCCGACAAGTATTTTATTTTCTATATGGCCTGTCTATTTTTTGGAGTTCTTGCATTTTTTACTTTTTTTCTCTCTTTTTTTGAACTATATACAAGGTGCAGCGTGTACATCAGGAGTTTTTCCTCTTGAGCCAGTAGACTATCCCTCTTTTGAAGCATTATTGCAACCCGCAGCATCCAGTCCTTAGATGTCAACACCACCAGACTAGGTTGAGATGCACTACCCTCCCTAGAGGAGGACAGATGTTTCCACCCGTGTGCTACTCCAAGCTAAAGGATTCTACCTCCTTGCCACCTCATCAATGAAGAGCTACGTGCATTGTGCTTGTCCAAGTTAGGTCATTATCTAAAAGAATCATGCACGTGCACGAGATATTCTACTTAGACTGATTAAGATGACGTGCAAACGTAGACTTGCGGACTCAAAGAATTAAGTCATTTGAACTGAGAAATCTTAACTCCAGTTCCTATAAGGTTCCTCTGAAATTAGGTGGATTAAGGTTAAATCAAGTCCCTCCTCATCATCTACTCATAACTTGGTTCAGAACCCACTAGCTTTTCACCTTGCATATGCAAGATATGCAGATGAGATGTAGATGACATGCTATGTAGATGAATGAAATGCGAGACTTTTTTTTACTTTCTTTTTGTATGCAGAGATGACGTGCAAGAGTAAATAAGAAGTCTATTTTTTTGTTTTTTTATTTTTGTTTTTTCAAAAATTTGTTAAACCTCCTATGTTACAAGAGTTTTATAAGTGTTATACAAATTATACAAGTGTTATACAAAATATAAGTATACATGTATTTTAATTAAATTTTTTTAAATTTTTACTCACCTGTAATTTTAACAAAAATACGCGAAAGTACGAGCTATGGGTAAAGTATATATGTACTATATACACGCCCTCTATACTTAGTGTGTGCTATGTCCTCAGAGCACGAAAAGTGAGGAAAAAGACATAGCTCATGCTAAGCGTAGGAGAACTAAAATAACAAAAAGTATAGAAGCCGCTCCGCACCCATATACTTTGGCTCTAGCAGCCTAAGTGTAGAAGAAGATCAAAAATGGGGCGGTGATGAATCTACGTTTCATCATCTTCATTCTATTATTTTGGACTTAAAAACCCTAGTAAATGCGTGTAAATAGACTTAATTTAGGCATTTTAGCATTCATGCATCATTGTGTAAATATTGTATAAAATGAGATTTTTAAAGCCAAAATTATAGAATAAAGAAAAGAAAATAAAAAGAATAAAATATTGTAAATATTTTATGACCCGAAACCCTGAGATCTAGGCATCTTGATGACTAGGTCGACAAGGAATAAAGTAGGGGGAGATAAGGGCCAAAAAACCAATAAAAATCCCCTTTATTTAATTCATTCTTTATTCATTTTGGGACCTATTTTTGATTCCACTTTTTATACTTCAAATAAAGAAACTTTGTACATGAAAGTTGTAGATAATTAAATAAATAAAAATACAAAATTGATTTCACTCAAAAATAATGTACAGATAAAAAGTTATGATCTGAATAAAATTCCAGAATCCCAACTTCCCAGACTTGTATCTCCCTAATAAAAGCTCGAAATGCACAAAACTCACCTTTAATTGTATATAATTTAAAATAATCTATTTAATGGTAGTGGTTTTGCATTTGGCAGATCTACGGTTTGAAAGTTGAGTTTTGGACCCCTATTGTATACTTGTACAGATTAAAATATTCATTTTATTTATTATTCTTTATTTTCATAATTTTATATTTTTATAATTTTGTAAATATTATTTATAATATTTGTATACACCAAAACAGGAATAAAAACCTAAAGAAAATACAAAATAAAATATTTGTATATAAAGACCTAGGTATAATACCTATAAACAAACCTGTATAATTACTACTTATATTTATTAAGTGTGTAAAATACATCAGAAAATAAAATAAAAATATAATTAAGTGTATAAAAATACTTTATAAATTTATAAAATAATAAACAAAAATAAATAAATTAAATGTACAAAATAAAAATAAAATAATAAAGTACATAGATAGAGATACCTATAAAGGGTATAAATGGTAACTTGTAAATTATTACCTTTAAAAAATAAATAAAAATTACCATAAAATAATTTATAAATTAATAAATATTTTTTTATTTAATAAAAAAAATAATAAAATCGTTTACTAATTTAAATTGACTTTACAATCCTTTTTTAAGGAATTTTCTGGTTGGTCTACGTGGACCAACCTGAAAGCTCTGTTAGTTGACCTCGGTCAACTCTCTGACCGAGGTCTGGATCTTGTCAGAAATGGTTTTTGTCGCCTTTGTGGATTTTTTGAGGCCAGCTCTTTCATCAAATCACCGAGTTATCTTCTTGACTTTTCTTCCTCTACAATCGATGATGCACGCCCAATGCTAATATCGGGGATTGGACCGCTGACTCCTCTGATTTCACTCCATCTTTGGGACATGTCACGCCATTGTACAAAACTCCCCCTTTCTCCTTTTTTTTGATTTTGAACCCTCTTCTACCCTCGTTTAGCCTCGCCTTGGAGCTCTGGATCGACTCCCGTGACAGGGGAGCCTCTAGCTCCGTTGCGCGAGGCTAGGCAAGGGCCGGAGCGGCCGTTCCACCATCTCCGGTGGCCGCGCCACCGTGAGGTCCATCTCGGGCGTTACCAGCCTTCGAGGTCACGTTTCTTCACATTTTTCACATTTTTTAGCCACCTGTGGTCCTATGTTTCTCCCTGACCTTTTCCGTTCGCCTGTTACCCATTTAATCACCTACGCCACCCCTTGCCGGAGCTCGCTCCGGTGAGGATCCATCCTGCTACTGTCTGCTTCCATTACCTCGCTGCGGGGTCGGGCATTTTGCCCCTGACTCCCTAACTCTTTTCTGCAGGTTCACGCGTATTGAGAGGTGCTGGAGGTTCATTTTGCAGGGCGGCAGAGTTACCTGGGGCCGTGTTGCTCCGCCACCTCCACCGTGTTGCTTCGAGAGCCGTCTACCTCTTTTGGAGCCACCAGCGGCTAGGGAAGGACTGCAGGAGCTTGTTGGGTCATTTTGAACCAAATAGGACTGCCG
Source organism: Ottelia alismoides (assembly GCA_037367405.1). NCBI lineage: Eukaryota > Viridiplantae > Streptophyta > Magnoliopsida > Alismatales > Hydrocharitaceae > Ottelia > Ottelia alismoides. The sequence continues at coordinate 980,885 of JAZKJV010004101.1, forward strand.
GAGAAGGAGTAGCTCGCCGGAGGAACCACGCAGCGGCGGGGTTCTTCCCTGTTCGTCCATTAGCCTTCTCCGCCGTCAGATTTTCATGGCCCCCCAGATCGCACGACGTCCGCTGGATCATGCATACCCAGCCACCGTTGGTCCCCATTCACGTGATCTAATCGCAGCCGTTCGTACGAAGCGTCATCGGGGCCTGTCGTCGTGACACGTGTCAAGTGAAGCATCTTCAGCCATCCGATCGCCCCTGCTTTGGGTATTTTGCGCTATTAACACGAAGCGTTTTTGTATTTAATTATTAGCATTAAATCATTCATCTGCCTTTTTTAAACTTTAGTAAATTTGCATATTGCCCCCTGACTTTTGCCATATTTTATTTGGGTCCCTGCAAGGTCACGTGCGTTGCGCACGTGACTTGGCGATTTTGCAAAGGGACCCCATGGTCTTTTCTTATTTATCTTTAGTGTAAAAACTTTCAATTGCAGTGATAACTTTCGGGTATTTTTGCATAAAAGCCCCTAGATATGTATTATTAGCATATTCGTCCCTGTCAGGTCACGTGTCCAGTGCACGTGACCTGGGCAATTTTGTTGGGAAGGGCTTGCGGTTCTTGGCATTTATTATTGGTCCTGAAAAGTTTTTGTTTAGTTATAAGTTTTGTGTGGAAATTGTATTCGTGCCCTGGATGTTTTGCTTAATTATATTTATACCCCTTACCTGTGTGTAGTTTCCATTTGTTGTATCTATTTGTTGCATGCATCTACAATTACCTAAAAAATCCAGAAAAATCACTATAAATTCTTGCATGCATCTACAATTACCTAAAAAATCCAGAAAAATCACTATAAATTCTTGTTGCATAGTAGTTCTACGACATATTTTTATTTTGCATATTTATTGCATTTTAATATTTATAAAAATTCAAAAACACTCATTTGCAGCACTGTTTGTATTATAAAATCCATAAAAATTATAAAATCACCTTAGAAAATTCCCAAAAAAATATATTTTGTCTATTTTAGTGTTTTTTAACTTCAGTCCAAAAATCATAAAAATATAAAAGAAAACTCCTTAAAATTATAAAACTCTAAAAACCTTCATAAAAATTTATAAAATTCATAAAAAAACTAAAAATTGTCTTTTCTTTTCTTGAATTTTCTTTATTTTGTTATCTTTATTTTAAAATTAATTTGGAGAATTTTTATTACTGTTTTCTATTTTATATCTCCATTTTAATTTCAGCCAGCCCTTTTATTCAATGTTTTTAGTATTTTTGACTTTAAAAATATCAAAAAATTCAGAAAAATCTAGAAAAATCACAACAATATTAGAAAAATATAAAAAGCCCAAAAATATTTTATTTCCTGAATTTTACTTATTTTTACCTATTTTTATTAATCCATTATCTATCTCTTTCTTACTTTGTATATATCTTCTATTTAAAGAAAAAAATATAAAAAAATATAAAATATAAAAAGAAAATATAAAAATTAGAAAATTAAATATAAAAATATAAATTTAAAAATTAAATAAAATTATAAAAAATTAAAAACCCACAAAAATATCATAGATAGACATTTGATCACAATCACAGTTTCGTGCATTCATTTACCCTGTTCTACCTGTCTGCTCCTTGTGTTCGACCTCAATACATACTTGCACCTATACACATCTTTGTTGTAGAGTTATAATAAATTTTAACTTCGCACCACTTTTCATTGCTTGATTTCTATTGTGGGTTAGTTGTTGTTTGAATTCCAGGATTCTTGCGGTCGCCACAGCGACTTTGTCTCCGCCTTGTGTGAGACATATTTAGATCGCCGATTTTTGGCTTCAACAAATGGCACCGTTGCCAGGGAGCAACAACGCATAGTTCGATTTTTTGTTTGTGCTTGTGATTATTTGTCTGTTTTCACAGCTTTTATTTGTGCTCATTTTATTTTCCTTATTTTTGATATATTGCTTGAGCTGTCTAACCCCTCTCTTTGTTGACTTCGTGCGAGTAACCGCGGATCAAGGGAGGCGCTCCACCCTAGGCGCCTGTGCACCCACGTGAAGCCGGCGACAGTCTGCCAGCCTAACACCACAGAGACTTAGAGAATTTTGAAGACCGGGCTCCGTCTTTAGTTGTAGCATTTGTTTTCTGTATTTATTTGTGTAATTTGTGTGAGAGAGAGACTCTATAATTATAATAATACAGGTACACAGAACACTTGGACACTCGGGCCTAATTTCCTAGTGATTGTGCACTTGGGGGCTCACCATTGTTTTCTCATGTTTTCTTCGCATATTTTTTTCATTTGTTTTCCAGTTTTCTTTTTATTTCTTTTATGTGATTGAGACCTTAGTTGTAGGATCTGTTTGATAATAGTATTAGGTCCAAACACACTAATCACCCTTGCATGCTCCTATAGTCTACGTTTTGGACTTAGTTAAATTGTGAAAATTGTGCTTTACGTTAATAGCAGCTTCTCACACTTAGGGCGATTTCATCGACTTTGCATTTGCATATAGATAGGTTTCAATTCTGCTGATCCTTGCATGTAGAGTGCTGGAGGCAAGGTGAGCATTACGCTTTAGTATTCATCATCGATTTGCCACTTGCATTGCCTTTTCGCTCCTCTCCCTCTGATTTTGATCACCTAGGTGCTTACAAGAATTGAATCCCTGATAGGATCGTGCATTCTCATCAAAAATCCAAAAAAAGTGATAACAAATAAAATTGGGACTGCTAACATCACTCGACCCTAAAACCGATCAAAAAGAAAAACATTGTCTTGGGGCAAGTAATCCCCTCATTGTCTTCGTTTTACATTGCTCGCGCACAGACTAAGGATTAGTGCCCGAATACCATTCAGCCTCTAAGTGTTTGCGCAACTTCTTGACTTCTCACCCAACTCTAAAACAGACAAGATAAAGAGACCGACTTTTCGGTCTCTACCGAGTTGAGTAGGTGAATTGAGGGTTTGTCTTGTGTGAGTCTGTTTGTGATTGCTTGGGTGCATTCTAGATCGTCCCTGCGCATTTGCGCCTTCTTCTTCACTCTCTTGGCTTGACCGTCGTACTCTCCCGATCATTTTCTTTTGTTTCGAGATGGCCGACTCGAGCGTTTTCTATCTGGATTTTGCGGATCCCTCGTTCACTCCAGTCGGTCCACCTCCCTTTTATCAGGAGGACCCTCCTCCTATTTTTTCTGATTTTTGTACATACCCGCCTCAGCCACAGCATCAGACCTCGGACTTCTACCCATATCCACCTCCACCTTCACATGTATATTATCCACCTCCATCTTCACATCCACCCGAGTCTGACCTGTTGGAGTCACCTCTCACGATATCCACACTTGAGACCTTGACCCAGTTCATGGAGCAAATGAATTCGAGGATTGATAACCTCACCTGCATGAATAAGAGCCGCATTGATTCTTCACGACTGATGATTCGGAATCATTTGAGGATTTCCATGAGAGCTTGCAATCACCAAAAATACAAAAAAATGAGAAAAATTTAAAAACACAAAAAGAGTTCGGGAGACACTTGGTTGATTCAGACTGTGAGGAGAGCGCTCACTTGCCAGATCCTTTGACCACACATTCATTCACACCCGGTCCCACCTTTGACCCCGAGGATGCCGCTGTACAGACTGCTCTTAGCATTCCTCGTGTATATGCTGATTCTGACTTCCTCCCTTGTATGGAGGAGGTCCCAAAATTCAAAAAAATGTTGACTGAATCCGAAGTGGTGGCCACCATTCATGAGATCATCCGTGCCCCACTTCAGCATGACATGACTGATTTATCTGCTCCTCTTCCCAAGAAAAGAAAGCGGAGGAGCAGATCTGAGCATCATATCTTGACCATGGCCACTGCCCACGCCATCACACACCATCCCATTCATCGGAAGAGGAACATTGCCACACCTTTCATTAGCTGCACCATCTCTGACTTCACATGTGATCACACTCTCCTCGATGGCGGTGCTTCGATTAGAATCATACCCTTCTCGCTGGTATAGTCTCTTCACCTAGGGCCTCTCAAGAAAACCAGGATGATCATACTGTTTGCTGATGGATCAATAAAGAGACCGAAGGGTATCCTTGAAAACGTCGTCATTTCGATTCAGGGCACAAGCTACAATGTTGATTTTGTCGTATTGCCCATGGAGACCTCCACAGGGGAGCACTCTCCAATCATCCTGGGACGACCATTCCTCGCCTCCGTGAGAGTTGTTATTGATTATGGATCAGGAGAGATTCGCATCTGTCCTTTTGACGAGAGCGAAGCGTTGATCACTGCACCCACCGTTGACCAGAGACCTGCACCTGAGGTGACCTCACCTGTTTTGGCTGACCCTGAGGCCTATGATCTATATGAGGATATCATAGAGACTTTCTTTATGACCGATGATGAGACCCGAGAATTCCTCTCCAAGGAGGAAAGCTCGGAAAGCATAGACCTTGGAGTTTCTGCTTCCTGTGATTGGTGTTGTGTTGATGACATCCGCGAGATTTACACGATTGATACCATTGAGGAGAGGGCAGATTTAGAGACTAGACAAGACAGACATGATTTGACTATTTCCACCTATGAGTCCGCTCATATTCATTTAGATTCGAATGAGACAAAGGCCGAATTTGATCTGATTGCTTTTATTCGAGAATTCGGGCCTTTTGATGGGAAAGATGATCCGGTTGAGATTATAGAGGTCGAACAGAGTTCGACTACTTCCACTAATGAGTTCGTTCCTTTTGGTTTTGACATGGACGACACCTCGCAGGACGACACTGATTACATTACTTCCGATGACGATGAGTTCGTCCCATTCCACTTTGATATCAGCGAGACCCCCAAGGCCAGACCTGACCACACTTCTTCCACTCACCAGTCTGTGCCTTCACACCCTAGGGCCCCTAAGGATCTTCACTCTGTCGACCCTGATCGGCTTCCGTCCACTGTGGACCCCGATGTCGACCTACACCATACCAGATCCATTCCTCAGCGGCCCCGCAAGAAGGTTCTCTTTTAGCCTTCTTGATCATGTGTATATCCATCTTTGTTGTACATCCACTTTTGTTCATCTTCATCCCTCCACCGTATTGCTCATCCACCCATTCTCGTATTTGCCTTGTTTAGGACGTACTTTGTCCTAAGTATAGGGGGTGGAAAAGTCGAGTGTTCATTCTTCGTTCCATTTCATACTCCCGTTGTCGCCTATACTTACGGCTTATTTTACCCTATGTATAGGGGGAGTGATGCGTACATCCGTTTTTATCTTCTTTCATCTTCTGATCTCTTTTCTTCTTTTCTTCTTTTCTTCTTTTTCTCTTTTATCTTCTTTATCTATCAAAAAGGTGTCGCCCCTTGTAGATAGTTTTCTGTACTTAGGACGTACTTTGTCCTAAGTATAGGGGGGCGTGCACCCCGAGTCTTCTTTTCTTTGATCCTCTCCATTGTCTCATCTTCTTGTCTATACTTAGGGATATCTTACCCTAAGTATAGGGGGAGACAGTCCGAGTACGATCTGTTCATTCCCACCCTTGACCCTCCATACATTATGTACAATCTGCTATACTTAGGATTATTTGATCCTAACTATAGGGGGGACGGTCAACTTCTCATTGCTTCATTCATTTCTTCGATTAGGTTTATTCTTTAGATTTTCCTATACTCAGTACGAGTTATGTCTTCTCTTTTCTCTCAGATCTATGAGGACATAGCTCAAGCTAAATATAGGGGGGTCATATATACTACGTATATACTTTAGCCATAACTCATACTTTCGTATTTTCTTAATAATATGGCTAATAATTCTTTAAAATTCATTAAAAACCCTAATAAAAAGATGTTATCATTCCTCAAATTCTTTTTGTATTTATTGATTAATAAATTAGGTGAAAAAGTTTTTTAAAAAATGTTTGAAAAATAGTTTGAAATTCCTTGTGAAAAATGTTTTGAAAACTATTTTGAAAACGTTTTGTTACATGTTTTCAACCTTTGTAAAATACTTTGTTTTGAAACTTATTTTCTTTGTGTGAAATAAAAATGTTTGAAAAATGATTTGCAAATGGTTTGAAAAATGATTGCAAAAATATTTTGAAAAATCTATCTATACCGCTTGAAAACCATTGCAAAATGATTTTCAAATGTGTGTACATTTTTGTAAAATGTTTGTAAAAATTATTTTGGACTATAGTTTTTCAAATTGTTTGTAAAACCTTTTTCAAATAAGTTTGAGGAATATATACATCGCACCAAAACCCATTATATTTATATGTATAAAATTGATCACTTACCCTTGTAAATTCTTAAAAGCCACTTCTTGTAAGTATAAGAAGCACTCCCATGTACATATTTTTAACCTAGCTTTTAGCCAAAATCTTTTTGTTTTGAAAAATCCCAAAAACATTTGCAAAATTAAAATATCAAAACATTTGAAAAATCTTTTTGAAAAATACAAAAAATTCATATGCATCATCATCTTTTCAAAAATCCATAAAAAGTTCAAAATCTTTGAAAACTGCATCACAGAAATATTTTCTGCATTCTGCATATCATTTGCATAGAATGGGCATTTTTCGGATTGAGTTTGATAGTTGAACAAGTCTAAATAAAATCCGGAGATTGGAGCTTGATTGGAACTTAAAATCTACCTACTAACAGGAACCTTATAGGAACTGGGTTTGAGGTACTGCAGGTCTAGTTGACTTAATTCTTTGAGGATCACGAGACTTGGTTCAATGGATTCTTGACTGCCTAAGTAGAGTATTTCGGAGCACACGCACGACTCTTGCTGATAATGACCTAACTTGGACACCTGCACCTTTCACATGGCTCAGCTCAGTTGGAGTGCTGAGGAGGTTGAATTTGCCGGTATGAGACGCACACAAGTGGAAACACTTGTCCTCCTCTAGGGAGGGAAGTGCACCCCAACCCCTCCAGTGATGAGGAATTCTAAAGACAGGAGAGTGTGGGTTGCAATAAAGCTTCAAAAGAGGGATAGTCTACTGACTCAAGAGGAGAAACTCCTTATGTAAATGCTGCTGTAAATAGTATTTCAAAAAAAAGACAGGCCTGTACAAAAATAAAATACCTGCAAAAGTATGTGAATATGTGTATAGAAAATAAGCAAGCTTGAGCATCAAAGTAAAATCATGTGAGCCTACAACTGGATGACTTGACTACACTAGTCTTGCATCCTACGATAGGTAGCTACACTGGCTACCATCCATTCTCCTCTCCACCCCCTCCTCTTGAGCTGGTTGCCACTTGAACTTAGAAGGGAATACCCCGCTCCTCGAGGAAGGAGTTATTGGATTGGGGAATCATTGGGTTGTCATACTTGAGAAGTCAGTCTCTTTGTCATTCTAGTTGGGGAGAGCCACAATCACTTACATTGTAGGAGTCAGCTTCATAGTCGTAAGGGTTTGCGTATGAGTTGAAATATTTCTGACCTGGCTATTGAGGAGACTTGAACAGAGTATTGGCATTCTCAGGGACTGTTTGATTTCAAATTCGATTCTCCTTAAGGTTCCGCCCGCACTAAACTTCCAAAGGTCCGACTTAAGCTCCAAACTTTGATTTTATGAAGACAAGTTTGATCATTAAAGTTAATCCACATTTCTTCTTTTTCTTTTCTTTGTTTTTCTTTTCTACACTTATTGCATAAGTGTTTGCTAGGGACTAGCAAAGGCAAGTATAGGGGGATGATGAATCTATGTTTCATCATCTTTATTCTATCATTTTGGCTTTAAAAACCCTAGTAAATGCGTGTAAATAGACCTAATTTAGGCATTTTAGCATTCATGCATCATTATATAAATATTGTATAAAATACAGTTTTTAAAGCCAAAATTATAGAATAAAGAAAAGAAAAGAAAAAGAATAAAATATTGTAAATATTTTATGACCCGAAACCCCGAGATCTAGGCATCTCGATGACTAGGTCGACAAGGAATAAAGTAGGGGGAGATAAGGGCCAAAAAACCAATAAAAATCCCCTTTATTTAATTCATTCTTTTTTCATTTTGAGACCTATTTTTGGTTCCACTTTTTATACTTCAAATAAAGAAACTTTGTACATGAAAGTTGTAGATAATTAAATAAATAAAAATACAAAATTGATTTCACTCAAAAATAATGTACAGATAAAAAGTTATGATCGAATAAAATTCCAGAATCCCAACTTCCCAGACCTGTATCTCCCTAATAAAAGCTCGAAATGCACCAAACTCACTTTAATTGCATATAATTTAAAATAAGCTATTTCATGGCGGTGGTTTCGCATTTGGAGGAGCTACGGTTTGAAAGTTGAGTTTTGGACCCCTATTGTATACTTGTACAGATTAAAATATTCATTTTATTTATTATTCTTTATTTTCATAATTTTTATTTTTTTAATTTTGTAAATATTATTTATAATATTTGTATACATCAAAACAGGAATAAAAAACTAAAGAAAATACAAAATAAAATACTTGTATATAAAGACCTAGGTACAATACCTATAAACATACTTGTATAATTACTACTTATATTTTATTAAGTGTATAAAATATATCAGAAAAATAAAATAAAATATAATTAAGTGTATAAAAATACTTTAGAAATTTATAAAATAATAAACAAAAATAAATAAATTAAATGTACAAAATAAAAATAAAATAATAAAGTACATAGATAAAGATACCTATAATGGGTATAAATGGTAACTTGTAAATTAATACCTCTAAAAAATAAATAAAAATTACCATAAAATAATTTATAAAATAATAAATATTTATTTATTTAATAACCAAAAATAATAAAATCGTTTACTAATTTAAATTGATTTTACAATCCTTTTTTCCAAGGAATTTTCTGGTTGGTCCACGTGGACCAACCAGAAAGCTCCGTTGGTTGACCTCAGTCAACTCTCTGACCGAGGTCTGGACCTTTTCAGAAATGGTTTTTGTCTGCCTTTGCGGATTTTTCGAGGCTAGCTCTTTCATCAAATCACCGAGTTGTCTTCTTGATTTTTCTTCCTCTACAATCGATGATGCTCACCCAATGCTAATATCAGGGATTGGACCGCTAGCTCCTCTGATTCACTCGATCTTTGGGCCATGTCACGCCATTGTACAAAACACCCCCTTTCTCCTTTTTTTTGATTTTGAACCCGCTTCTACCCTCGTTTAGCCTCGCCTTGGAGCTCTGGATCGACTCCCGTGACAGGGGAGCCTCCAGCTACGTCGCGCGAGGCTAGGCAAGGGCCGAAGCGGCCGTTCCACCATCTTCGGCGGCCACGCCGCTGTGAGGTCCATCTCGAGCATTACCAGCCTTCGAGGTCACGTTTCTTCACATTTTTTTCTCATTTTTTAGCCACTCATGGTCCTAAGTTTCTCCCTGACCTTTTCCGTTCGCCTGTTACCCATTTAATCACCTACGCCACCCCTTGCCGAAGCTCACTCCGATGAGGATCCATCCCGCTACTGACGGCTTCCATTACCGCGCTGCGAGGTTAGGGAATTTTGCCCCCGACTCCCTAACTCTATTCTGCAGGTTCAGGCGCACTGAGAGGTGCTGGAGGTTCATTTTGCAGGGCGGCGGAGGTACCTGGGGCCGTGTTGCTCCGCCACCTCCACCGTGTTGCTCCGGCAGCCATCTACCCCTTTTGGAGCCACCAACAACTAGGGAAGGGCTGCAGTAGCTTGTTGGGCCATTTTGAAGCAAATAGGACCGCCGGAGAAGGAGTAACTCACCGGAGGAACCTCGCAGCGGCGGGGTTCATCCCTGTTCGTCCATCGGCCTTCTCCGCCATCGGATTTTCAAGGCCCCCTAGATCGCTCTGTGTCCATTGGATCATGCGTACCCAGCCACCATTGATCCCCATCCATGTGATCTAATTGCAGCGTTCGTGTGAAGCGTCATCGGGGCTTGTCGTCGTGACACGTGTCAAATGAGGCATCTTCGACCATCCGATCGCCCCTGCTTTGGGTATTTTGCGCTATTAACCCGAAGCATTTTTGTATTTAATTATTAGCATTAAATCATTCATCTGCCTTTTTTAAACTTTAGTAAATTTGCATATTGCCCCCTGACTTTTGCCATATTTTATTTGGGTCCCTGCCAAGTCACGTGCGTTGCGCACGGGACATGCCGATTTTGCAAAAGGACCCCGGGGTCTTTTCTTATTTATCTTTAGTGTAAAAACTTTCAACTGTAGTGATAACTTTCAGTCATTTTTGCATAAAAGCCCCTAAATGTGTATTATTAGCATATTCGTCCCTGCCAGGTCACGTGTCCAGTGCACGTGACCCGGGCAATTTTGCGGGGAAGGGCTTGCGGTTCTTGGCATTTATTATTGGTCCTGAATGGTTTTTGTTTAGTTATAAAATTTGTATGGAAATTGCATTCGTGCCCTAGATGTTTTGCTTAATTACATTTATACCCCTTGCTTGTGTGTAGTTTCCATTTGTTGTTTCTATTTATTGCATGCATCTACAAATACCTAAACAATCAACAAAAATCACTATAAGTTCTTGTTACCTAGTAGTTCCAGGAATATTTTTATTTTGCATATTTATTGCATTTTAATTCTTATAAAAATTCAAAAACACTCATTTTCAGCATTGTTTGCATTATAAAATCCATGAAAATTATAAACCACCTCAGAAAATTCCCAAAAAAATATATTTTGTCTATTTTAGTGTGTTTTAACCTCAATCCAAAAATCATAAAAAATATTAAAGAAAACTCCTAAAAATTATAAAACTCTAAAAACCTTCATAAAAATTTATAAAATTCATAAAAAAATATAAAAATTGTGTTTTCTTTTCCTGAATTTTCTTTATTTTGTTATGTTTAATTTAAAATTAATTTGGAGAAATTGTATTACTATTTTCAATTTTATATCTCCATTTTAATTTCGGCCAGCCATTTTATTCACTGTTTTTAGTATTTTTGACTTTAAAAATACAAAAAAATTCAGAAAAATTTAGAAAAATCACAAAAACATTAGAAAAATATAAAAAGCCCCAAAATATTTTATTTCCTGAGTTTTACTTATTTTTACCTATTTTTATTAATCCATTATTTATCTCTTTCTTTATTTGTATATATCTTCTATTTAAAGAAAAAGAAGAAATACAAAAATATAAAATATAAAAAGAAAATATAAAAATCGAAAATTAAATATAAAAATACAAAAATAAAAAATAAAAAATAAAATGAAAAAATATATAAAATTAAAAACCCGCAAAAAATAGCTAAGATAGACATTTGATCACAGTCACAGTTTTGTGCATTCATTTGCCCCATTCTACCTGTCTGCTCCCTGTGTTCGACATGTACACATACTTGCACCTATACACATCTTTGTTGTAGAGTTATAATAAATTTTAACTATGCACCACTTTTCATTGCTTGATTTCTGTTGTGGGTTAATTGTTGTTTGAATTCCAGGATTCGTGTGGTCGCCACAACGACTTTGTCTCCGCCTTGTGTGAGACATATTTAGATCGCCGATTTTTGGCTTCAACAGGCGGGCGAGGTTAAGAGGGGAAATGGTGGAGTATATACACGGTGGGCATCGGTCCCCCAGCCTAAGTATGGGACAAGAGTGAGTATAAGAACCGAGGAGATCTGGAGAATGTACATAGAATGATGAAGAGACTCAGGTCACTCTCCCCCTATACTTAGGATCTGATCATCCTAAGTATAGGCATAAAATGAAATGATATGAAGCCGGGGCGAGTGATTCGAATCACTGGGGAGGGAGGGAAAATATATACAAGAAGGATTGAGAATATACATGGGTCAAGAAGGTTTGTGACGAACCTTCTTGCGGGAGCGAGGAGGTGGGTAATATACAAGTGTGTCACTATCAGAATAGTCCTCAGATGAATAGTAGTGAGGTGAAGGGATCGTCCAACGTGGGTCGACACACGACTGCTTGCTTAGATAAGGCTTGAGAACAACCGAACTGAGCTCACTCATATAAATCACCTTATCCGGATCTGATGAGGATTCCTCAGAAAGTTCCTTCTCCGGTATATTGAAGGAAACTTTCTAAGTCGGTTTTCTAGAACCTGAATCATTGAGAGAGAGATGAGAGCGACGCGCCTTGAGAGGTTCAGGGGAACACCTCGAGGAATCAATTTTCGACTTCCTCTCACTAGAAAGTCGACTAGAAGAGGGAGCAACTATGTTTTTATGTGGAGTCAATTTAGTCTTGGTTGTTTCCTTTGAAGGTCCGGGATGTGGTACGGTGCTGACCATGGGTTCCTCATCAGACATGTCACCATATAGATTGGAATATTTCTGAAGGTTTAGAACTCATCTCGAGAAAGTGCTAGTGATCTCAGTTAGCTTGGCATCATTGGGCTCTTATGTCAGATAATCGAAATGATCAAGGCAAATCTACAAAGCTCGTGTCCGACTCAATGGTAGCTTCTGGTCATGAGTCCTCCTTAGAAACTATCATGGTGGTGGTGCAAGCAGTTGATGAAGTAACGGTATGGGGAGTCTCTGAACCAACAGTCGTCCAGATAGATGGTCTCTCAGGTGTAGCAGTGAGGTGGGACTCATATACCTCTCGATTGTCATGACTGTCAGCGGATGTGCAGGTCACCTTAGAGTAAAGTGTATCAAAGAGAGGGTGAGGTCGAAGTGCTCCCAATGCTGAAAATTGATCTCCCGAGTCTCACAATCTATAGTTGCCTTAACCAAGGCTAAGAACTGCTTCCCGAGAACAATCGGAGACTAGGTAAACTCTCCTCGATGGTCGATGTCAACGATCGTGAAGTCGACCTAGAGTAGAGCACCTTGGAAAGTAACGATGACTAAAATGTTTCCTCTCGACTGTTTTATAGATCGATCAACCAGCTGAACGATCTCTCTCGACTTTCTAATAGGCCTGAGTTTGAGCTTGTCAAATACAGAGGTCGGGAGGATATTTATCGGTGAGTCATCATCGATTCTCACATGGGTAAAGATGGTGTCTTTGATTTCACATTCAACTCGGGGAAACTGCTTCACTCTGCGGCTCTTGGTCTTTCTCCCCATCACGAAGGAGGTGGCCATAGACACTATGTGTCTTTCAATCCTTGTCCTCTTATTGCCTGACCTCTTGGGCATCAATTTACTCTTTACAAATCTCTTGAGGTCGGGGAAGTGATCTATGACCTTAATTAAGGGAAGTATGAAAATCAATTCTTCATCGAGTGCTTCCCTTAGGGCAGGATCCAAATTTCTTTAGGTCTTTTTCATTTTCAATTTTTATGTGATTTTTTGGTTTTTCAATTTTTTTGGTGTTCTGGATGGATGAATGATCAGACTCACGATTGGAAGGAAATGGGTTAATAGAAGAGGGACATAGATTGGACTCTAGCTGTATAGAAGATGTGGGTCCCCTAATGCTCGCTCGGTTTTCAACAGCAGATCTACTTATGTCTTTTTCCACTTTCTTTCCCAAGCTGGCATCTCTTAGCTTATTATCGAATGTTTCATTTTTCTCAATATGTCTGGAGATGTCATCCTCCAAAATGTTCTCATGACAAATCATGGGAGAGTTTTGCTTAATTGGAGGAGACTTCTGAGATTTTGGGGTCTCATACTCAACATACCTAGACTCCGACATGTAATGCTGGGTCGAGTATGGACCATCCAAATGGTAAATATTGGTCGAAGCCTCATATGATGAAACAAGGACTGATAAGTCTAGCTCATGAGTCCAATCTTGTGAATGTATTGGCTCTCCGAATGAAGGCTGGTTAATGGAAGCTTGATCACTGGAGTCAATCAAGTCTGGGAAATCATGATGTGCATGCCTCTTTGTTCGGATTGTTCGATCGACCATGTGATGCCCTAAGGTCAAGTAGGGATGTGTATATGTAAATTGTTGTCTGGTCCCTACTTGAGGTGAGAATAAGTATATGGGGGCATATAATTTTGCCAATCATCTGTCTCAATAGTAGCTTGCTCTTCGTTCGATTCTTTGATTCCTGCAAGCCCTCGAGAATAAGGACAGTCAGCCCAAGATAGAAGTGGATTCAGAGTGTTGGAATATGGAGTAGGTGAGAAATGTGAAGAAGTGGAGAAGTCAGTCGAAGTTCTGACTTCATATTCGGGTTGAGGTGGAGCCGACCACGGGTAAGGGTCTCCCGTCGTTGTAGTATAGCGGTGAGTATTCCCACCTGTCACGCGGGTGACCCAGGTTCGTTCCCCGGCAACGGCTCCATTTGATAGTTCCCGATTTTATCCTTTCTGATGTTGTCAGATTGACGATTTCGTTACAGTCGGATGAATCCGGATCGATAAAAAATAACTGCATAGATCGATGAATCGTCGATTGAAATTACGTGCGGTTTTATGTTTGTTTAACCTGGGCAAGCCCCAGGGTCGACTCAAGGAGGCAAAGGAACAACTCCGGATCAAGTTAGAGGGATTAGATCGTGGTTTTCCAAGTGGGATTTTTTTTGATATTTTTTAATGCAATAAAAATGCACATGCATTGATGCGAATGGACTAGGTTATTAAGAAAATAAACAACTTAGCCAAATTTAATTTTAATATGAAATTAATCCAAATTGACCAAATTATATTATTCTTGTAAACCTAATTGAATGATTAATGCAAAATGTATTTTTTTGGAATTTTTGGATTTAAAATGTATAAATAAAAAATGTAATTTTTTGGGGGTTTTCATGCAATTTTTCATGCAAATGATATGCAAAAATTATAAAAATTATAGTGGAAGTTAACCAGGATGAAATGAAGTTACCCTAATATTTTTCGAATTTTCAAACACTGCGGATATTTAATTCCTAATAAATCCACGAAGTCAAATTATCCAGAGAATGAATTATCTCAGTTAGATATTTCAATAAGGAATCCAGGAGAGTTGAAATTTCTTAAAAATAATATTCGTGGATTTAATTAAAAATTCAATTACAAAAATCACCCTAAAATTTATTTTATACAAACGACAATTCCAATTTCGTTGAAACTTGGAAAATAATTAAAGCATAAGGAGAGGCATCATCTACAATTTTTTCACAATTTTTAGAGCAATAAATATGGATGTGCGAATTTTAAAGTGTAAATGGGCAAAATATCACTGATTTTCAATCTCTGATTTTCAATAAATAATCTGATGATCACAAAAATTCAAATAAATAGCCACAAGGTAAAGATTTAGTTGCTCTACAATATATTATTTTCATTAAAATAAATGATGCAAAATAGCTGTCCAAATCAATGCATAAAGGTAGGGGTATCTTTGCATAAAAGCGATTAAAGTAAAATATGTCTAAGGACACTTTTGCAATTTGATAAACATGCATAAAACAAGATGCAATTTTCACAGTTATAATAAAATAACAAAGAAGACCTTTGTTGCTTCCAATGCCCAAGTTAGGGCACATGTGGGGAAGCGGCAGGCGCGAGGGCGAGGGCCGCGCACGCGGGGGCACGTAGCGCTGGCGTGTGCTACGGCCTGGGGGCGAAGCGCGCGGGGCGGAGGGCGCAGATGGCCGCAGGGCGTTGGTGGCCTGGCGGCACGCCTGGAGCGAGGGGCAGAGGGCGCGCGTGAACGGCTGGAGGGCTGGAGGACGTGGCAGCGGAGGCCAGGCCGCTGGGCAGGCGAGAGGGCAGCGCCCGCGTGCAAGAGCTGCTGGGGTGCTGTGTGCGACGGTCGGTGGTGGTGGGCGTGCACGACACCGGGCGGAGGCGCGGCGGGGCAGAACTAGCCGCAGGCGTGTAGCTGGAAGGAGCAGCGGCCCGCTGCTTGGGCAAGGAGGAGGAGCACGGCCGTGGGTGCCTACGCGCGGAGATGCGCTGCTCGCGAGCAGGTGTGGGAAGACAGCACTAGCGCTCGGGCTACGGGGCGGCAGAGGACGACCGTAGGGGTAGCTGGGCACGACCGTGAAGGGAGGAGGCGCCGACGGTGCGACCTGACGCGCAGAGGACGCGTGCAGTACTGACCTGCAACTTTTTTTATTTTTTGTGTTTTTTTGCAAATTTTTCGATGTAATTTTTTTAAATAGGAATTAAAAATATGTAGCAATGAAGAGGTGGTATTGTGGTGGAGATGTTGATGTAATAAAAAAATTAAAAATGATGGTTATGGGTTGGTGTGCGTATCATTGTGATTGTGATTGTGGTGGTGTTTTTGAAATGTTTTGGTGATGAACAATAAGGAAAAAATTATTAGATAAAAAAATGAAATGAGAAGATAGGATAGAAAATATACCTGTGTAATCACCTGGAGAGTGGGGAGCTACGCTCAACCCGAGTTGTCACCTCGAAAGGTCGGGCGAATGTCGACCTTGAAGCTTGGCAGTGAGTTTGGAGAAGCTGCTGCTACGTGGGCGGTTCTCCACGGATCTCACCTAAGCCTTGTCGTCGCTCGACCTACTGCGCCAAAGCTGTCATCGATGACACATCAAATGGGCTTGGGGCTCTCTCTCTATCAAGAACGGTGGATGATGAGAAATGGTGGTGGAGATGTGAATATAAAGAGGAGGAAGTTGGAGAAGAGATGGAGAGAGTGGAGAGAGTGGTGGAGGAAGTGGGGAAAATGGTGGCTTGGAGTAGAAGGCAAGTAGAGGAGAAGAGGTAAAAGGGGAAAAAATAACATAGTAGGCTACTAAAAATAATTAAAATAGTAATAATAAAATAATAATAATAAATCCGATAATAATTTAATAAATCCGAAAATAATAATAAAAAAAATGGGGTGACATGTGGCAGCTCCAGGAGCCACCACATGTCGTTCCTAGAAAATTCAAAAATTAAACTTAAAGAAAAATAAAAAAGAAATAACAAAAGGGATTAAATCAAAAAGTGGTCAACACAAAAGTTGCTCGTCTCAACGAGATATACAACTTTCGTGAAGGGTCGAAAATCAAATGAAATCATCTGTAAAAATGTAATTTTGGGTGGTACCTTACAGATATAAAATACCACATTTTATCTTTCGTAATTTTTTGTCATTTTTAAAAGAGAAAAATCAAAATAAAATTAGAAAAATATGAAATGAATATTTACAACTTAATCTGATTTTTTGTATTTTTAATAATAAAGAAAATAAAAGGATAAAATGAAGGGCAAAACGGTCAATACGTATAATATACAAAAGTGGCCCAAAAACCCAAGTTTTGCATACGAGCTCCGATTGTAATGAAATTGGTCTTGTTTCGAAGGTATTTGAATGTATATTTCATTAAAAGTGAGTAGACCTAAATCAGATACTGTATGAGAGAGATATGTGTATTTTAAGGCTCCTAGTCTCAAACTTAGATTAGGGTTTTATTGGTCAATTTTACAAATTAGTATTTTTTTGATATTTTTCCTTTATTAGTGTTACTAATATATAAACTATAGAGTTCATTTTATTGATTTGGAGTTAGAATAAAATATATACAAATATGTGAAATATGGTGAATATACAGGTGGATATTTACAAGTGAATTGGGCTTCTTATTTAATGCAAATATGAATGCTAAAATGCAGATATTATTTATGCATACATGAATGCTAATTATGAAATATAAGTGGAAATAAGCTCCTAATTACTCGGGAACAAAGCTCTATTTTCAACTTTTAGAGGGATGAATCACAGATTCATCAATGACATGAGCTCACTCATGAGATATTGGGAAGAATCAATTTCCGTGCACGGTCATCTCACTTTGGAAGCTTGACTGAATTTGTAGGTTTGATATATACTATTGGAAAGTATATGATCAACACCTGGGTATGATGTATGCTTTTGGAAAGTATATGATCGATACCAACTTCCAATAGTCAAACGAGAAAGTTAATGATAAAACCCTGAAGTAGACAGTGTAAAATTGATCTTATACTTCGGGTTTATTGTGGGCCATCCAGTATGCAGGATGTACAGGTACTAGTAATGCATGAGGGTGATGTGATCATAAACGATTGTATAACCATGATGCTTCCAATCCGAGGGAGTGATGAAACATGTCTAGATTTTAGTGACTCCTCTCATAGAGAAGTAATCTGATCTTAGTCCAAATGATGGACATTAATCTGAATATGATTCAGATGTAATGAGAAGATTAAATTTGTGGTCTTGATATAATCAAGCATCTATGGGAGGTCGGCAAGACTGGATTTGATATGGGATCTCAATATCCAAATTACTATACATGCACCAATACAATCGCCCTATCCTTATCTCCAAGTATCCACGAAGAAAGCGCATTATCCTTGAAAGAGTTCATGGATAATTTAATTGTTGATATATGTATCCGAGCATTAAGAAAAATGGATAATTAAATGTAATTTAATTATCATGAATAATATGAATTTGATTCATATTATTAGTAGAGTTATCTAAGATAATTAAATGTGATTTAGTTATCAAAGATATGAATAATGTAAATGTGATTCATGTTATTTGGGCACATGAAAAAAGAGATCCAAGATGATTAAATGTGATTTAATTATCATGGATAAGAATAATGTGGATAGCACTATCCATATTATTCATGTATATTATAAATAAGATTGGTAATATACTAAAGAGAGCATATTATGATTTATATTTGTTAATTAATTATTGATGTGTTTGGATTCACATTGGATGATTAATTGAAAATATAGTTTACATTTTGTTTTGGGATGTGAATGAGATTCACATAATTTCAATGGCTTGATTGAATTTTTTCACAAGATAATTGTGAATTATTTTTGTGAAAAATATTTACAGCAAGATTTGTTGTAAATCTTGGAGATATCATGAGATAATGAGATCTCATGAGAGAATGAGATCTCATGAGATGATAGGTAACAGTCCCCCCTTTTTAGGGGCTATGGTTAGTCTTCTCATTATCTCTAAGACCAGTCAAAAGTGATTTAAATTGGTATTAATTATGTTGATTTTTCAATATAAATTAATTCAAATTAAATCAATTGTTGTTGTGTTTTTACAACAACATCTTAGCCATTGAAAGAAACACAAATCAATCTCAACCATTGATTGTGTGTTGTCCATGGATTGAGATCCATGGACTCCCAAAACCCTATATAAGAAGAGGCACCCCTTCCTCTTCGAGGGACACGTTTATGAAATCAATGAAGCTTCCTCTCTCTCTACACGTCATGGTCCTCTCTTCCTCTCTCTCTTATTACCGTCCACCATGGAGCCATTGAGAGAGTCATCATCGCCGTAGCATCGTCGTTATGTTGCCGGAGTACTTGCTCGTGGAACTCCATCTCCTTCGATGCACCTCGCTCGTGAAGAAGACGTCGGATCTCGTGTGACGAGATCAGGAGATTCATCACTTGGATCATCAACTTAGATTGCGAGAAGGACACATCTCATCAACGCACTCGCAAGCGTCTCCTCCATCGGATCGGACTTGAGACAGGAGGTCTCTTAGTTTAGACCTGATCGCAACTACACTTCAATAGGTAAACTTTATACCTATTGTGGTTTAGATGAAACGATCCGAGAAAGGTTCTTGGATCATGTGGTCTCATCACATTTAAACATTTTAAATTCTGCTGCATCAAGCAACTAGTGCGAGTAGTCGCTCCCGATCGCATTCAATGCGATCCACACGCTTCCGTGATGTGCTTGAGCATCTTCTCATATCCTTAAAGTGGTATCATAGCCAGGTTGGAGGTTTTGGATGCGATCCATAAACCTAGGAAGACTTGAGTTCATAAGGATTGTGAAAATTTTATCGCATTTCAATTTTCGCAGTCCTGTTTTGTGATTAAATTTCGGTCCTCTTATATGGTTTAAACACAAAACATTCACTTGGATAATGTTCCCCATTAATTATGTAAATCGTAGGATTTGAGTTTGCATGATTTGGAATCCAATAACTCAAGATATATCATTTTAATGAACCTATATCCACTGTTTCAGGGATGGCGAGTAATGACGTAAGGAGTTAATTAATATTTTAAAATACCTGAAAATGCGTGCAAATTATATAGGTTCTGATTTAAATCAAATTAACAAACTTTATAAACTGATTTTACTTTATTTGGATTTAAAATGAATGATGATATGCTAATTTTAGTAAGTGAGGGTCACTGCTGAAAATTGAAATCCTAATCATGAACCTTGTGATAGTCATTTAAGAAACTTGTGAAATTAATGGTCAATTTCCTTGAATAATTATGGACAGTATTTGAGAAATATTTGAATGATAATTGTTCCCTTAAATGACATTGCCTCATCCAATAAATGATTAGATTTGATCTAAATCACCAATTGGTTACTTGATACACTTTCAACAAACATGTTATTTGAATAGGTTTGGGAATTTTTCTTGCAAATTTCGTTATAATCAAAATGGTTTTAATTATTACTATATGGTATAATTTTAGTTGAAAAACCTATGAACATCTCAAATATACAACGATCGATTTTGCATCATCCTTTCGTGAGGTGGATATGGTATCTAGTCGGGGAGCGTTGGGGTAGCAGGTTGCACCGTGTGCATTCTGTCCCACTACAGTCGGTGCTGGCCATGACAGCGGGTAGGGACTCGATAATGCTGGAGAAATCATAGTGTATTTTCTAATTATTAAAATTCTAATTAATACATTTCTTTGAGATAATACCATATTTTTCAAGTAACAATCAAGTTTGTTGATTGAATTTGAATGATAATTGATTTAATATATTAAATTAATTATTTCCAATAAAAACACTCTATTATGAATAGATGTGTATTTCCCATGGAAGAATTAAATATGTGAATATGATTCATGATAATTAATTGAAATTTGAATAAGAGGTGGAGGATCACATAAATGATATCCATGGTCTCCCGTCAAGGCGAAGGGTTCCGTCGCTAGATATTGTATGTAGGAAACACATATCTGTTGAGCATAAAAATCGAGAGGTCGTGTCGGTTCAGAAGGCGAACCAACAATCGCTTATTTGACCTCCAGCGAAATCCGCAATTCAAACAACAATTAACCCACAACAGATAAATCAAGCAATGAAAGTAAATGCGCGGAGTTAAAATTTATTATAACTCTACAACAAGATATGTATAGGTGCAAGTATGTATAGAGGTCGAACACAGGGAGCAGACAGGTAGAACGAGGCAAAATGCTAAAAAATGCGTGAATGTGAAAACTTGTCTATTTATGCTATTTTTTGTGGGTTTTTAATTTTATATTTGTTTATTTTATTTTTAATTTTATATTTTTATATTTTGGTTTTTAATTTCTGATTTAATATTTTCTTTTTTAATTTTTATATAATTTTTTTATATTTTCTTTTCAAAAAATAGAATATATGTATAAAGTAAGTAAAGAGGGGAATTAAGTATTTATAAAAATAAGCAAAAATACACAAAAATCAGGAAATAAAATGTTTTTGTCTTTTTATATTTTTATATGTTTTTGTGATTTTTGGGGATTTTTCTTGATTTTTTGGTATTTTTAAAGTCAAAAATACAAGAAAACAGTGAACAAACTTGCTGGCTGGACTTAAAACAGGAATGAAAAATAGTAAACAGTAACAAAATTTCCCAAAAATAATTTTAAATGAAAGATAACAAAACAAAGAAAATTTGGAATCAGAAATGGTATTTTTAAGTTTTTTCTATGATTTTTAATATTTTTTGGATGATTTTTGGGGTTTTATAATTTTTAGGAGTTTCCTTTTATATTTTTTTAGTGATTTTTGTAGTTAGAACACAGTAAGATAAGCAAAATATATTTTTTTGGGATTTTTTGATGTGTCTTTATTTTTTTATAGATTTTCTATGCAAACAGTAGGAAAAATACATGTTCTTGATTTTTAATAAATACTAAAATGCAACAAACATGAAATACAAAAATATGGCGTGAATCTACAACTAAACAGGAGCTTACACTATTTTTTTGGTATTTTTTCGAGTCTTAGAAGTGCACGAAATAAATAGGGGAAACACACAAAAATATAAGGCCTGGCAGGGGCATATATGCAAATAAAAGAACATCAAAGGGCCTGATTGCAATTTTCACAAAACACACACGCGTGTTCTGCTGTTCACAGGGGTATATTTGCAAATAATAGAAACCGGCAGGACAGGAGTGCAATTAACCCAAAAGTATATTTAAATTACTACGCACAGGGTATAAATGCAAATACATAAAAGTTCAGGATCAAAGTGCAAAATACCCAAAAACCACGTGGCCCAGTCACGTGAGGTGACGTGGCCGAGGACTGATGTGCAAATATGAAAAGTTAAGGGGTCTAATTGCAATTATTACAAAACTTTTGAACTACAGATGAAAGTTTTAATTCTAAATATTAAATACAAAAAGGGCCAAGGTTAATAGTGCAAAATACCCAGGCCTTGCGCGGGAGCGGACGGCGGAGATGGATTCACTTGACACGTGGCGCTCCTTGGTGGCGCGATGATGGTTCGTCTCCAACGGCCATGTTTAGATTCTCGATGACGATCCAATGGCCACTGCTCTCGATCATCCAACTGCTGAGGGTGAATCTGGTGCGTGCTCGTGATCGGACGGTCCTCGAGGATGGTGGAAGAACTTGGCATGGGGGTTGCTTCGATCGATGATGGTGGCCAATTCTGGTGTCCTTCGGCCCTAGGATCGAGGGCAAAACGATCCTGGGGCCCTTCCGCGTCGAATGGGGGTCTCGGGCGAGCCTGAGATGGCGTGGAACGTCAGGACGGTGGAGATGAACTGGGCGGCTACTCCTTGGAACGTTGAGGCTCGATAGAGCCTCCTCCTTGGCTCTGACCTGCAGGGTTAGTCGGACAAAAACCAGGCGAAGCTACGGGTGTCCTCAGATGGTGCAATGGAGGCGATTAGTGGCTTGGGCGTGGAGCTCCGACGTACGATGGAGATGGGAGCTCGGGTCGCTCGATCTGGGCAAGATCGAGGGTGATGGAGGGGTGGAGCGGAGCGACGGAGTGAAGGGAATGAAGATGGGGGTGATCGCGGAGGCTTTCAGTGATTGGTGAAGGCAGAAGGTGGAGGCGGAGCTCAGCTCCGCCGTGGTCTTTGACTAATGATTCACGATGATTAACCCAAGGAAACCCTAAACTGCTACTAGGCTAAGTTACACTAAGCTAAAGCTACAAGAAAAGGGAAAAAGAAAGGAGGGAGACTCACCGGCATGGGCTGCAGCAAGCTGCAGGCGGCGCTCCGGCGAGGGGCTTGGACCACCTCGATTCGACTCCAACGAGCTCAATCTCGGGCTCGACATCTTCCTGCTGTCACCAGGAATGCAAAGGGCGAGGAGTTTAGGGAAATCGATGGAGGAAGAGGGATCAAGAGAGAAAGGAAGTCGGGGGCTTCACTTTGTAGTGTTGACGAAGTGGCATCAAAGAACGATGAAGATAGGCCGAATCTCGGGTCCAATCCCCGATGTTTCATCTGGGCGTGAATCATGGAGTCTTGGGAAACAGAATTGTGGAAGACATCGATCTGGTTTGATGAAAGGTCAACCTTCAAAAAAATCGACAAAAAGCGAGAAACGATGTTCTGACAAGTCTATGGGGGAGGTCAGACAGTTGACCGAGGTCAACTATCAGACTAACTAGGAAAAATCCCTAGAAAATAATTAAAAAATCATTTAAAAATAGTATTTGATGTTATTATATTTAGTTTATTTATTAAAAAATGTTTATTATTTTATAAGGTATTTTATTATGATTTTTAATTATTTTTATGAGGTATAAAAATACAAGTTGCTATTTTAGGCTATATATAGGTATATACATCTATATATTTTAGTAATTTATTTTTATTTTGTGAGTTTAATTTATTTATTTATTTATTTTTATTTTAGAAATTTGTAAAATACTTTTATACACTTAATTATTATTTTATTTAATTTTTCTGATATATTCTATACACTTAATAAAATTAAAGTATAAAATGTATAGGTATGTATATAGGTAATATACCAAGGTATGTGATACACAAGTATTTTATTTTTGTATTTATTTAGGTTTTTATTGTGATTTTAATGTACAAATATATTATAATTAATATTTACAAAATAATAAAAATATAAAGTTATAAAAATAGTGAGTAAATAATAAAATGAATATTTTAATCTGTACAAGTATACATTGAGGGTCCAAAACTCAACTTTTAAACCGTAGCTCCGCCAAATGCGAAACCACTGCCATTAAATAGCTTATTTTAAACTATATACAATTAAAGCGAGTTTGCTATATTTGGAGTTTTCATTTGGGAGATACAAGTCTGGGAAGTTGGGACTCTGGATTTCTATTCAGACCATAACTTTTTATATGTACATTATTTTTGAGTGAAATCAATTTTGTATTTTCCTTTACTTAATTATCTACAACTTCCATGTACAAAGTTTCTTTATTTGGGGGATAAAAAGTGGAATTAAAAATAGGTCCCAAAATGAATAAAGAATGAATTAAGAAGAACACGTATTTGGCCCTTATCTCCCACTACTTTATTCCTTGTCGACCTATTCATCAAGATGCCTAGGTCTTGGGGTTTCGGGTCATAAAATATTTACAATATTTTATTCTTTTTCTTTTCTTTTCTTTATTCTATAATTTGGCTCTAAAAACCACATTTTATACAATATTTACACAATGATGCATGAATGCTAAAATACCTAGTTTAACAGTATTTATACGCATTTACTAGGGTTTTTAAGGCCAAAATGATAGAATAAAGATGATGAAACATAGATTCATCAATGTCCGAAGTGACATCTCCTGCATACAATCCATTTGGATCAGGCTCTTCGCTTCTCGAAAGAGTAAGGACATATGCGTAGTGACCCTAAAATTGGGTCTTCATATTATTGGGGCGATATTGGATTGCGCATAACGAGTTGTATTCATGTTGATGGTTGGTTCAATTAATGACAGGTCAACATCACCTTAGGGGTGGTGGGCCCGGGTGTTAAAGACTTGATTGGGAGATGCAAGTTGGACTTGCAAGGCAGAATGTGTTCCCGCTTCTTTTTATCCAAGTTACAGGTTCTCATATTATTGGGATATGACAAAGATAAGAAATGAGATCCCATATCTTGCTTGAGATATAATGGTAAGTATATCTCTTACATTGAAAGTGATTAAGGAAATGAACTTTTAGTGTTGACAAGGCAAGACAACTTTGATATAAAAATTCCTAAATCAAAGTAAAATGTGTATATATGTATTTATATATTTATGCAAATTTCTTATTTCAGATCATCCTTCATTAAACCCACTAAATGTTATACTCAATAATAACCAGTAAAATATCATGGATTGGATCCGTGGTCATGATATTGTACTTGCAGTTGGACACATAATGTATGTGGTTGCAATGTGCAAGTTTCCTCATAATAATGAGGAATGCCAATTAAATAGATAATAGGACTACATCCCTAGGGTTTATATGTCTCTATAATCTTGATTTCCCATCGAATGTACTTTTGAAGTGACATGTCGATGATGATCGTAATTGTCAAATAATCCTTATAAAATCTAAGAAGATGTTTTGGCATACATATGTGCCCTCCGCATTTAATCATGAATGACATAGTTCACTGCATCATGCAAAATGGTTGCTCTATAAGAGATGATGTATTCAAAATGTTTGAGTACCTTCCTGAACCTAAGTCTTTAAGAGTTAAGATGTATGTAGATATGATGAGTGTCATCATCCTACTACTATCTATACTCTAGTCATTCATGAAGCTTCATAATATTCATATTGTACGAAATAAATGAAGCATATATAAATATCGAAATACTCTTATATTGAAATATTTTGAATTCAACATAAGAGATCCTTTGTCCTAAGCAATGGTTGTTTAGAGACGAAAGGACCGCAGTGGAAGCATGGGTCGGACCTAGGTTAAAAGAACAGTCAAAGAGTTGACTGTACTTCTATGGTTTCCATACACATATAACATCCAAAGGGTTGGATGAATGCCAATACTGCAATGAGCTGATGTGTTGATAGTATAACTATCAAGTCTATCTAGAATCCTTAGAGAAGGACTCGGATAGTGCATCAGAATAATCTACATATAATCATTGATATTGACTTGCTTATTGGATAAGATCAAAGTCTAATAATTGTATCACATTCTTCTAATAAAACTTGCAATTGGTTGCATATGTTTTATAAGACTAGAAAATTTAATCTTAAGGTTTAATTGTCATCCACATGGGTATTGATGCAATTGTTGCAACGATCTCTGTTGGATAGATAGACTTCATATTTTTAGTGGGAGATCTCTTAGTCTTAGAGAATGTCTCTACTACCCAGATATTAGAAAACCCTCATAGTTTATTTCTAAATGTTGGAAATAGAAATGACTTCTGGAATAGATCTATCATAAAGAGTTATGATGGATATATTTCAGATAATATTCTGATATTTGGAGGACTCTACTAAATTAGAAATTTAATGAATCATTCATTGACATTTCTAATATTGAAAATTAAACCTTATTAGATCAAAAGGAGGATGAAGATCAATTGACAATGATCTGGAATCAAACCTCGGACATATGTATGTTGATGAATCAATAGACTAGTAAGAGATGAACTTTAGAATGTGAAATCTCAAATCTTACATGCTTTTTGAATATTGTATTCAAAGTAAGATGTCCAATGCACCTTTCTTTGGGAATGGTGTGAGATGCAAAGGTATTAA
Source organism: Ottelia alismoides (assembly GCA_037367405.1). Taxonomy (NCBI): domain Eukaryota; kingdom Viridiplantae; phylum Streptophyta; class Magnoliopsida; order Alismatales; family Hydrocharitaceae; genus Ottelia; species Ottelia alismoides. Next base: position 1,007,517 of record JAZKJV010004101.1, read on the forward strand.
AGATGTCATACATACTGATGTTTGTGGATCATCTGTATCATAATGAACATTGATGATATGTGATATCATTTAATGATTATTTGTGATATAAGATTTCTTCTCCTTCACCAAAGAAAGCTTTGAAATGTTCAAAGATTTCATAATTTTAATTTAGAACCAAGGTTTGAAGGAAGATGAAATGAATTTGATCTAACCTAGGTAGCTAGTACCTATTACAAGAATTCAAAGGAATACCTTACGGAGATATGAATGTCATTCCTATTTCAATCATCCTAATGCACCTAAACTCAATAGAGTTATAGAGAGATACAATTGACCATGTGTGACATGATTTGATCAATGATTAATCTTAGCATAATTATCTCTTAGTTTCCAGGTATATATATATATATATATATGTGTGTGTGTGTGTGTGTGTGGTAGAGGCTACATTATATATCCTTATAAGGTTCCATGCTAGTAAGCTGAAATCTAGCACGAGATAGTGCCATTTCATTAGGAAAATAAAGGATGGTATTGGATACCTACTTTATGACCTTGAGATTCTTAAAAATCTCATCTCTAAGGATGTGATTCTTAGAGGATGACTCTCTTGAGAATCAAGATAAAAATGAAGTAAAAGGAACTCATTTAATCTTGAGAAAATAATAAGGCTCCTGAAATCAGAAACTTAAAGGACAATTAAAGATGAAACACTAATACCTCTTCAAATGAGTTTGAAGATGTATTCCATGTTTCAGAGAAATCTGACAATGATCGAACATTATGTGATGAAGCATCTATAGATCATGTCATGGAAAGATGGATGTTAGCAATAAAGTCTAATTTAGAATTCATATACAAGTGTTGTTATGGACCCTCGAGGATCCACCTATATGGGTAAGACCCGTTAAGATGTAAATGGATCTTCAAGAGGAAGAGGGAACCTGGTGACAAGGTAGGGACCTTCAAAGCACAGCTCGTAGCCATGAGCTACACACTGAATAGAAGACATCGCTTGCGATGAAACTTGCTCTCCAGTTACCATGCTTAAACTCATCAGATTATTGCTAATTATAGCTTCATAACTTGACTTTGACATCTTCAAGATGGAAGTCAAAATTCCATTCCTCCACGAATATCTCTCTGAGGATATTCATATGAAGTAGACCCATGGCTTCATAGTTGAGGAAAGCGAGCTGTGCAAGCTAAAGAAACTCCATCTATGGACTCAAAATAAGCTTCTTGTAGTTGGAACATCAGATTTGATGAAATCATAAATGTTATGATTTCCGATAGAATCTTGATGTATCATGTGAAGCTTAGTGGTAGTGCCATTGTGTTCATCGTGTTTATGGATGATACCCTTATCATTTAGAATGATATAAGGATAATAAGTAGTGTTTTATAGACTGGCTATTCCATACCTTGAGATATGATCTCAAGGATACCTCTTAGATCTTAGTTCTGAAGATGTTCAGAAGCAAAGAAAAGAGGGTATTGGGACCATCACATTAGTAGTAAACCTTGGACATGTTCTATTTTCTCGAAAATTCCAAGAAAGAACCTTCCCTTAAGATATGGTACCGACCTATCTGAAGGGATAGCACCTCAAAGAGTTGAGGAAGTGAATGCTAGAACTACTTGCCCTTGTGCATTAGATACGAGAAGCAGAGTGTATGCTACATGTGTACAAAAGTTAGATATTTGCCATGCAGTGGGAGTAGTAATTGTTACTAATCCTACTAGGGAGATAAAACACTTGATTGCAGTAATAACAATATCTTCAAAGATGAAATGATTTTTGAGATCGTGATATCAAAAGTCTTATCTTCAAAAACTTAACACTTTATAGATAGTGATCTAAAAGGTCTTAACCGTGGATACCTTAGGAGATAGAGATCTCCAGGAATAAGGGTATTCTGATGAAGATTATGGACATACTGATTATAATAATTATTAAGCTATAGTGTCAAGGACACTATAACTAACAAGATTGAGTATTGGTTGCATAAGATGCAACATTTGCATTGGATGCAAGCACTGTTACTAGGGGATATACAATTGCTGTAAAAGGACTTGGCGTAGTCTATCGAGAGCAGGGTGACGGATCATCTTACCTAGATATTTTTCTAAATAGCCTATGATTGTCACATGAGTGTGGGTTTAAAGATTAGCCCATTAATGGCTCTTTGGGCTAGTGGGAGATTGTTTGACATGCGAGCCCACGACGAGCCATTATTCAATAAATGTTATTGCGAATATCATTCCCTGATCTGAAATGAAGAATAACTAATTTGCATAATAGGTCCCTTACTACAATTAGGGTTATGAACCATGGCCATCTTAATGATCATACAACTGTTGATTCAATTATTGAATCATAGAGGCTGGTGCTTGGATGAATATCTAAACAGCTAGATTGAGGACTCATCAAGTACCGTCAAATGATTATTAAGAGAGGATCTCCATCCTGAGTAGGAGATGGCAATCCTTTCTCACTTGGTTGATATCTGTCTGACCTCTTGATGCACGTCCTCTACATGGGAATAGGGATTCAGAGGTGTCATATTAGTTATATCAAAGAGTTGACTTAACAAGATTGAGATAACCAAAGTCCTACGTCGCATGTTGTCACGATATAGGCACACATCCTCTGATCGGAGACAGATGTGTTACTATATATCTGAGTATGTACATTTAGCAGACCAATAGGTTGAAGACCTAATCAAGCACCACAAGAATTTATAGCTTTCGGGATGACAACTAGCGACGGTTTACAGAATAACCGTCCCTAATGACACTTTTTAGGGACGGTCAACAGAAAACCGTCCCCAATAACCACATACTGGGAGACGATATGTGGGTTATCGTCCCCTTTTATAATAACTTAATAGGTACGGTCACTAATGACCGTCCCCTTTGCCCTGACCAAGTCACTGGACTATTTCCACCCGACTGGAGGGCCTTTGGGGACGGTTATGACCGTCCCCATTGCGCTTCTGTTGGCGTCGCCTCCGACCCATGGAACTAAGTGGTCGACCAGAGGGGACGGTCATTAGTCACCGTCCCCTCTGCCATGACCAAGCCACTGGACCATTTCCGCCGGACTGGAGGGCCTTTGGGGACGGTGCTGACCGTCCCTATTGCGCTTCTGTTGGCGTCGCCTCCGGCCAATGGACCTAAGTGGTTGGCCAGAGGGGATGGTCATTAGTGACCGTCCCCTCTGCCATGACCAAGACACTGGACCATTTCCGCCCAACTGGAGGGCCTTTGGGGACGGTTCTGACCATCAGGATAAAATTTATAAAATTATAAAAATATAAGATTATAAAATTAATAAAGAATAGATAATATGAATATTTTATCCTGGTATATTCTACAATAGGGGTCCAAAAACTAACTTTCACACCTTAACTCCAAAAAATATGAAACCACATTCATTAAATAGCTTATTAAGAGTTATAGACAATTAAAGGTGATTTTGATACATTTTAGTTTTTCTTTGGGAGATATGGGTCTGTGAAGTTGGGTTTTAGGTTTTTTATATGTATATCAAATGTACTATGTATTTTATTTTTGTCTGAAATAAATTTTGTATTTTTCAATATATTTTTCTCTACAATTATTGTGTACAAAGATTCTTTATTTGGAGTGTAAATAATAAAGAATGAAATAGGTCCTAAAAAGTAGTTATTAGCCTATTTTGTAGAGTGATCCGATTGTGGTTTTTGTACAATTAGCCACCCTATCTCCCCACTCTATTCCTTGTCGACTAAGTCATCATGATGAATGAGTCTTGAGGGCTAGGGTCACTTCAGTACCCTTGACACTTCTCTCTTTCTCTTTTCTTTCCTTTATTCTTTTATTTTGGTAATAAATACAATAAATGTACAGTATTTTATACAGTATTTTATATAATTACTGAATGTTTTTTGACAAATTAATGATAAATTCATGCATTTAGCTAGTGTTTAAAGGCCAAAATGAAAGATTAAAGGTGATGAAATGGGGAATCATCACTAGTTCATTAATTTTCTGGTTATTTTCTATTTGTTAAAATTAGCATCTGTGCTCCAAAAATTCTTAAAAAATAGAATTACATGTCTGCTTTCTTTTAGATTCATGATATTTTTTATTTTCATTTTAGGCATTTTAATTGTTTATTAAAAATCAATAGAGCACTTTTTTGGCCTTGTTTGAATTAAAAACTACTAAAAATATAAAAACATTTTAAAAAAATTCCAAAAAACTATATTTTGTTTATTATTGTATTTTCTAACTCCAGACCACAAATTCCAAAAAATAGAAAATGAAAAGATAAAAAAAGCTACAAAATCCAAAAAAAGGAAAAAAATCCTCAAAATATTTATTTTTATCTTTGAATTTTCTTTATATTATTTTTTCTAATAAAATTGATTTAAAGAATTTTGGGAATTTTTTGCTATTTTTATCATCAAATCAATTTTGCATATTGATTAGTACCCCTTTCAGATATTTTTATTTTAAAAATAAATAAAAATTAGCAAATTTATTTAAAAAATCACAAAAATAGTAAAAAAAATTAAAATACAGAAAATTTTATTTCTCAATTTTCTATTTTTTGTTGTATTTATAAATCTATTATCTATATTGTATATATAGCCTTATATATTCTTATATTATATATTTGAAAAGAAAAATAAATTAAAAATTACAAAATATAAAAAGAAAAATATAAAGATATAAATTAAAAAAAACTAAAAATTAATAAAAGAGTTAAAATACCAAAAAATATAAAATCAAAAACCCATACAAAAACACTTAGACAAGAGGAACACAAAATTTGGATTTCATTTTCCCGTTCTATCTAGTTTGCTCCCTGCTTTCGACATTCTACACATACTTGCACCTATACACACAATTGTAGAGTTATAATAAATTTTAACACCACAATAATTTATGCTTTTATTACTATATACATTTGTAGGTTAATTGTTAAATTATTAGGGTTTCGTGAGAGGTCGCTTCGATGACTGTTGATATGCCTTGTGGATTGACAAGACCTCCTCAAAACCCTAGTTTTCAAATGGTGTCATTGTTTGGGAGCAACATCATATAAATTGGATTTCTTTGTTTATGCCTTCTTGTCTCTTTTGTAAATATTTTCCTTTATTTCTCACCATTTTATTTGATATTATTTTGTGAATTGTCTAACCACCCTCTTTGTTTGAATTTGTTGCAAGGGACCACAGATCGAGGGAGGCTCTTGATGAATCTCCATTTCATCACCTTTATTCTATCATTTTGGCCTTAAAAAATCCTAGCTAATGCATGTAAATAGCCTTAATTTGCACAAATTAACATTCATTCTTTGTTGTATAAATACTGTATAAAATATTGTTTTTAATGTCAAAATTATAGAATAAAGAAAAGAAAAAGAATAAAATGCTAAAGGTATTTTATGACCCTAAACCCCGAGAACTAGGCATCTTGATGACTAGGTCGAAAAGGAATAAGTAGAGGTAGATAAGTGCCAGAAATACAATAAAAATCCCATTTATTTTTCATCTATTATTCATTTTCGGGACCTATTTTATTTTCTACCTCAAATAAAGAAACTTTATACATGAAAGTTGTATATGATAATATATAGAAGAATACAAAACTGAATTTATACACAAATAAAACATAGTGTAAAAGTTATACTCTAAATAAGATTCTAAAATCCCAATTTCTCATACCCTTATCTCCCAAATAAATCTCAAAATATATCAAAACAACTTTAATTTTTTTATAACTTTTAATAAGCGATTTAATGAAGGTGGTTTCATATTTTTTGGAGCTCGTATGTGAAAATTAGGTTTTGCATCCCTATTGTATAATATACCTAATTAAAAAATTCATTTTATTTATTCTTTATGATTTTTATAATTTTATATTTTTGAAAATAAAAAATTCAGTTTATTTATTCTTTATGATTTTTATGAATTTATATTTTTTAAATTTTCTAAATATTATTTATATCTTATGTGCATATTAAAACTAGAATAAAACCATTAATAACACATTAAAATAAAATACATAGATGAATACTTATACTTGTACCTACATTTTCAATATACCAATTTATTTAAGTGTATATATTATATAAGAAAAATATAATAAAAATATATTTAAGTATATAAAAATAAGTTATAACTATATAAGCCAAGATTATAAAATAATAAAATCAAAATGTACAAAATTACAATAAAATACTTAAAACATAAGTAAATATACCGATAAATAAACCCTAAAAAGTAACTTGTAATTAAATATCTCCAAAAATTAAATACAAAATCATCATAAAATACTATATAAAATAATAAACATTTTTATTTTATGTTTAATTTAATAAAATCATTTCCTATTTATTATTTATTTTCCAATTATTTTCAGGAGGATTTTTCATGGTAGGTCCACTTGGACCAACCAAGTTAGGGCGCGAGTTGACTTGGTTTAACTGTCTGCCCCTCATCCTGTAGCTGCCATATATTACTTTGACCCCTTCTTCATTGATTTTTCCGGCCCGATTCATGCATTATTTTGGGAAGATTCCTCTTCCATTTTCCCCTTGATGCGAGCTCTTTCATGGGGCTCGATGCCTCGAGGATTGATCCACTGTTGCGGCCCTATGACCTCGATCTTCACCCCCACTTGGTCACGCTGTACATATTCCCCCTCCGACCTTCTCTCCAATTTGAACCTCCTTTAACCTTTTTTTGGCCCTCCTTCGAAATCCGGATCGAGGTACGTGATAGGCCTCTCTCCAGCTCCTTGGGAGCGAGCTCAGGTGTGGTCTCAGGTGGCTTCCACCCATCTCCGGCAACTCCGCCGTCGTGAGGTCCACTTCATCGGCCCATCTGATTAGAGGTTATTTTTAATGCTTTTTAGTTTAGCTTTAGTCTCTAGATTCATTTCCTATATTTACTTTATGATTTGGTTGCATGTATTAGCCGTAAATATCCCCATCGTAGTTCTCCAGAGCCTAGCTCCGATGAACCCTTCCATTGTTCCCCGTCGTTCTCTAACCCGCTGACCACCTTCATTCGCCTCCCCTTTCATTTCTCTTTGCCCTACCACCTCTCACTCAACTAGATATACCATGGATATGGATCTCAGAGTTCTCCTTCCTATGCTCATCGGAGCTTCCGTCGCTTCTCTTCCCCCGCTTCCATTCCCCAATGATCGGGTCAACGTAGTTTGCCCTTGACCAGGGTTTGTTTCACGTGCAGGTTTGGACTTCAAATATCCAACTGAAGGGTATTTGGAGCCCGCCGAAGATACCTAGAGCCTCTTGGTTTCGCGCCCTCGTTGGTGAATCCTGGCGATCTTCGTTCCCTTTTGAGCCCTCCAACAGACAGACGAAGCCTCTAGGAGCATTTTTAGACCATTAGAGGCGAGGCAGGAGCTTTGGGCTTAGAGATTTTGTCGATTGAAGGCCACCTTGGCATGAGTTCTTCTTAGTTTTTCTGGTGGCCTCCATCATAGTTCGATCGTCTCCTGTTCGTTGCGTGCTTCAACCACCATCGGATCATGTTGGGCCTTCATCGTTGATCTCCATCTAGAGATCTAATCTGATCTATCAGTAGTAGAACCGATATCTTGCAACGTGAGGCCGACACGTGGCTTAATGGATTCCATCCAACCATCGACCCACATGCCTTCATTGGGAATTTTGCGCTTCTCACCCAATAAATTTTGTTTATATTAATTAGTATAGAATCTTTCATCTGTTGTCTTAAATATTTTGTAATATTTATAAAAAAGTCCCTCAAACTTTCTGTATTTACAATCTGGTCCACGCCAGCTAACTTCACGTGCCATCCCATGTGAGGTGGGAATTTTGTAGGCGGGTCCCTAGGAGTTCTTATATTTTGTTTTGGCCCAAGGACTTTTTTTCCGCTATATAATTTTGTGAAAATTGCAGCAAGGCCTCTGACTTTTATTTTATTTGCATTTCTGCCCCTACCAACAATTGATTTTTTTACGTGTTTGCTTTATTTATTTAAAATAAAAATCGTGCTCAGAAAAATCTAAAATAATATGTATAGGTTTCTAATTACTTGTATTTTCAAGCTCTAATTTTATTTTGCATTTTAGGATTTTTTAATATTTATAAAAATCATTTCAAGCGCATTTTTGTCCTTTCTACAATATAAAATACCTAAAAAAATATAAAATATTTTTTTAAAATTCAAAAAAATAATATTTAGTGTTTATTTCTAATTCCAGAAACCAAAATCCCTTAAAATATAAAAAGAAATATATAAAAATAAAAAATCTCCAAAATTGAATAAAAAAGATTAAAATTTCCTAAAATCCAAAATTATAATTTTTCTATGTTATAATTTTCTTTATATTATGATTTATTTTTTAAAATTTATTTAAAGAATTTTGGATCTATTTTGTTATTTTTAATCTTCATTTTAATTTCGGCTCTTTATTTTATCCCTTATTTTCGATATTGTTGACTTTAAATATATATATTATAAAAATTCCTTATAAAAATTAAAAAAAATTAAAAAATAGTTAAAACCCAAAAATATTTAATGATGTAATTTTTAGTGTTTTTTAGTTATATATATATCTGTATTATCTATTATTGTATATATAGTCTATATTTTATATTACTTTTTTTAAAGAAAAAGAAATTACAAAATATAAAAATATAAAAAGAAAATATGAAATATAAAAAAAACATAATCTAAATATATAAAACATATATATAATTAAAATCCCACATGAAAAAGATGAAGATCACACAATCACTTTTGTGCTTAATCGCACGATTTGTTCAGTTTGCTCGCTGTGTTCGACCTCTATATATACTTGCACCTATACACATACTTGTTGTAGAGTTTTAATAAATTTTAACTCCATAATTTATTTTGCATTACTTTATATTTATATGTGGGTTAATTGTTGACTAATCGAGGTTTCTTGTGGGTCGTCACAGCGAATGTGTCTCCACCCTATGCGAGACATATTTTGACCCGTGACAAATCCCTCTTCAACTCTCCTAGGAGCGCCTACGGACCCATGTGAAGCGGAGTTGATTTTCTGACCTACACGATAGGAGAGAGCAGCAAGTGAGGACTTGGAGGAATTTTGAAGAAAATAGCAATTTTTTTGTATTTTATTCATTTTGTAATTTAAAGTAAGAGAGATAAAGATATTATTGGAATAACTTGGACTCTCTAGGGATCTTCACACTTCTCGAGGTCTAGTGCCCGAGTGATTGTTCTCTTGGGGACCTCGTCAGATTTTGCAGCATTTTCTTTGCTTTTCTTTTTTTTCATGATTTTATTTTTATTTATTTTGTGTGATTGAGCCCTAGCTTAGGAGTTGTTTGTTGATAGATTGAGGTTCAAACCCTAATTATAATTGCATGTACCTATACTTTACCTTTTGGACTTAATCAAATTAAATTGTTGATTATTTTGAATTGAGACCGTGTGCTATGAGAAACCTCATACAACGCTTGCATGACCCATTGTGGTCGACAATGAGAGGTTTCCAAGACCGAACTCTTGGTTTCTTGTCTAGATATTCAACTATTGTTCTTCATGATAATAACAATTAGTACTCTAGGTAGTTTTATCATATTACATTTGCATATAAATAGGTTTCAATTCTACTCAACATCCGCCCGACAGGTCGAAAATGAATAATAGATGAAAAAAATAAATGGGATTTTTATTGTATTTCTGGCACTTATCTACCTCTACTTATTCCTTTTCGACCTAGTCATCAAGATGCCTAGTTCTCGGGGTTTAGGGTCATAAAATAACTTTAGCATTTTATTCTTTTTCTTTTCTTTATTCTATAATTTTGACATTAAAAACAATATTTTATACAGTATTTATACAACAAAGAATGAATGTTAATTTGTGCAAATTAAGGCTATTTACACGCATTAGCTAGGATTTTTTAAGGCCAAAATGATAGAATAAAGGTGATGAAATGGAGATTCATCAAGAGCCTCCCTCGATCTGTGGTCCCTTGGAACAAATTCAAACAAAGAGGGTGGTTAGACAATTCACAAAATAATATCAAATAAAATGGAAAGAAATAAAGGAAAATATTTACAAAAGAGACAAGAAGGCATAAACAAAGAATTCCAATTTATATGATGTTGCTCCCAAGCAATGACACCATTTGAAAACTAGGGTTTTGAGGAGGTCTTGTCAATCCACAAGGCATATCAACAGTCATCGAAGCGACCTCTCACAAAACCCTAATAATTTAACAATTAACCTACAAATGTATATAGTAATAAAAGCATAAATTATTGTGGTGTTAAAATTTATTATAACTCTACAATTGTGTGTATAGGTGCAAGTATGTGTAGAATGTCGAAAGCAGGGAGCAAACTAGATAGAACGGGAAAATGAAATCCAAATTTTGTGTTCCTCTTGTCTAAGTGTTTTTGTATGGGTTTTTGATTTTATATTTTTTGGTATTTTAACTCTTTTATTAATTTTTAGTTTTTTTTAATTTATATCTTTATATTTTTCTTTTTATATTTTGTAATTTTTAATTTACTTTTCTTTTCAAATATATAATATAAGAATATATAAGGCTATATATACAATATAGATAATAGATTTATAAATACAACAAAAAATAGAAAATTGAGAAATAAAATTTTGTGTATTTTAATTTTTTTTACTATTTTTGTGATTTTTTAAATAAATTTGCTAATTTTTATTTATTTTTAAAATAAAAATATCTGAAAGGGGTACTAATAAATATGCAAAATTGATTTGATGATAAAAATAGCAAACATTTCCCAAAATTCTTTAAATCAATTTTATTAGAAAAAATAATATAAAGAAAATTCAAAGATAAAAATAAATATTTTAAGGATTTTTTTCCTTTTTTTGGATTTTGTAGCTTTTTTTATCTTTTCATTTTCTATTTTTTGGAATTTGTGGTCTGGAGTTAGAAAATACAATAATAAACAAAATATACTTTTTTGGAATTTTTTTAAAATGTTTTTATATTTTTAGTAGTTTTTAATTCAAACAAGGCCAAAAAAGTGCTCTTTTGATTTTTAATAAACAATTAAAATGCCTAAAATGAAAATAAAAAATATCATGAATCTAAAAGAAAGCAGACATGAAATTTTTTTTTAAAGAATTTTTGGAGCACAGATGCTAATTTTAACAAATAGAAAATAACTAGAAAATTAATGAACTAGTGATGATTCCCCATTTCATCACCTTTAATCTTTCATTTTGGCCTTTAAACACTAGCTAAATGCATGAATTTATCATTAATTTGTTAAAAAACATTCAGTAATTATATAAAATACTGTATAAAATAGTGTACATTTATTGTATTTATTACCAAAATAAAAGAATAAAGGAAAGAAAAGAGAAAGAGAGAAGTGTCAAGGGTACTGAAGTGACCCTAGCCCTCAAGACTCATTCATCATGATGACTTAGTCGACAAGGAATAGAGTGGGGAGATAGGGTGGCTAATTATACAGAAACCACAATCGGATCACTCTACAAAATAGGCTAATAACTACTTTTTAGGACCTATTTCATTCTTTATTATTTACACTCCAAATAAAGAATCTTTGTACACAATAATTGTAGAGAAAAATATATTGAAAAATACAAAATTTATTTCAGACAAAAATAAAATACATAGTACATTTGATATACATATAAAAAACCTAAAACCCAACTTCACAGACCCATATCTCCCAAAGAAAAACTAAAATGTATCAAAATCACCTTTAATTGTCTATAACTCTTAATAAGCTATTTAATGAATGTGGTTTCATATTTTTTGGAGTTAAGGTGTGAAAGTTAGTTTTTGGACCCCTATTGTAGAATATACCAGGATAAAATATTCATATTATCTATTCTTTATTAATTTTATAATCTTATATTTTTATAATTTTGTAAAATTTATCCTGTCGGGCGGAACTGTAATAAAAGAAATAAAAAGAAAAATCACACTCGCAGGGGTATTTTTGGAATTAGCAAAACTTCCAGGGGTCTGCATGTAAATTCTCCAGAAAATATAAACTTGACTAAAAACTCCTAGACCAATTATAAAAAACTCAAAGTTCAATCCCTTCGCCGCAAAATCGCTAGAGACCACATGCTTGAGACACGAAAACTGACAGGGGCACAAATACAATTATCGAAAAGCCTAGGGGCAAGAATGTAAAATTTCCACAAAATGTACAATGCAACAAAAATATTTATAAACTGAAGTGAAATAAAGGAACCCTCAGGGGCTTCGCTACAAAAACGCCAAAGGACCACGTGACTAGCACGTGCGCCACTAGCATGGGCTATTCTGTAATATTCAAAATTTAGGGGGTGAATATGCAAAAATACCAGAAATATACTACAGCATCTAAAGGTTTTTGGGACTAAACGTAAATACAAAAATAACCCGGGCTTCCCCTGCAAAATTGCCAAGTCACGTGCGCCGATGGAGGTTCACAAAATTCATAGTCTAAATATTAAGTACACAAAATTACAAGGGTAGAATCGTAAAATACCCAGGCAGGCGATGATCGAACGGCCGATGGAGGTTCACTTAAGACGCGTGGCACGATTCCGTGCGCCGATGACGTTTCAGCTTCAAAGGCAGCGATTAGATCGCTACGAATGATCGGTTGGCTGCTGAGGGCTACGATCTAACGGCTGTTGTGACTTCTAGGCGGCCGAAAGAGATCCGACGGCAAAGAGGCTATCGGGAAGAACGGGGAAGAACACCGGCGAGCCGAGCTTCCCCGCCCCCGATCCTCCTCCTCCGTGGGTCCTAGAAGCTCTAAAATGGTCACTCACGTTCCTGCAGGTGTCCTCTAAGTGCTGGAAGCGCCAGGATGCCCGGAGGGTCACCGGAGCTCTCCCACGACGACGGGGAAGCTAGAGAGCTCCAGGTATCTCCGACCTTCCTCAAAATGGCTCCAGCAGGTCTCGATGCTCCTACTGCACAAAGACAATTTTAACTGCGAGGAAAAACTACCTCGTCGGTTGGTGGAACGAATGGAAGTGGGGACGGCGAAATGGAACCTCACCGGAGTGAGCTCCGACGAGGGGTGGCTTAGGTGATTAGGTAGCTAATAGGCGAGCAGAATGGGTTGGGTAGAAACCTAGGAGTACGGTGGAGATAAAAGTGCAGGAAAAACAAGATAAAACAAATCTCAATGGTGGTCAGACCAGAGATAGAACCTCACGGCCAAACATGGCCGGAGATGGTGGTGGAGCGCCTCACGACCGCCTAACCACGCCTCGATGTGGTGGAGGACCTCCTGTCACCAGGCCCAATCCAGAGCACATCCAAGAGATGGAAGAAGATGGTCAAAGAGGGTTCAAAGTTCAAAGGGAAAGGATGGGAGGTTTTTGAAGAGATGACCGACGGGCTTGGAAGATCGAGGTGTCATAAGCGCCACAGCGATGCAATCCCCAATGTGAGCCTAGGGCGTGTAAGCTCGATCATAGGGTCGAAAAAGTCAAGAAGGAAGAAGGCCAAATGGTGAAAGACACGCTCTCCAAAATTCTGAGAAAACGCCAAAAAACACAGTCTGACAACCTTCGGAACGTTGGGCAGAGAGTTGACCCAAGTCAATCTTTGCCGCAACCTGGTTGGTCCACGTGGACCAACCGGGAAAAAACATCCTGAAAAGTTTTCTAAAATCAAAAAGAATTATTAAGTGATTTTATTAAATTAAACTTATAAAATAAAAAATGTTTGTTATTTTATAAAGTATTTATTATGATTTTTATTTATTTTTTCGAGATTAATAATTACAAGTTACCTTTTATGGCTTATATAGGTATATATATCTATATATATTAATGTTTTATTTTGATTTTGTATATTTAATGTATTTATTTTGGTTTATTATTTTATATAATTATAAAGTATTTGTATACACTTAAATATATTTTTATTTTATTTTTCTGAAGTATTTTGTATACTTAATAAAGTAAAAGTATTAATTATACATGTATACCTATAAGTCTTATACCTATGTATTATATACAAGTATTTCTTTTTGTGTTTTTATTTTTATTTTATTCCTATTTTAATGTACACATATATTATAAATAATATTTACAAAATTATAAAAATAAAAAATTATAAAATAATGAATAAATAATAAATTGAATATTTTAATCAGTATATCTATACAACAGGGGTCAAAAACTCAACTTTCAAACCGTAGCTCCGCCAAATGCGGAACCACCATTAAATAGCTTATTTTCAATTATATACAATTAAAGGTAAGTTTGACGCATTTTGAGTTTTTATTAGGGAGACAGGTCTGGGAAGTTGGGATTCTGGGATTTTATTCAGATCATAACTTTTTATCTATGTATTATTTTTGGGTGAAATCATTTTTGTATATTTCTATATGAAATTATCTACAACTTTCATGTTCAAAGTTTCTTTATTTGAAGTATAAAAAGTGGAACCAAAAATAGGTCCCAAAATGAATAAAGAATGAATCAAATAACAGGTACTTTTATTGTATTTTTGGCCCTTATCCCCCCCTACTTTATTCCTTGTCGACCTAGTCATCAAGATGCCTAGGTCTTGGGGTTTCGGGTCATAAAATATTTACAATATTTTATTCTTTTTCTTTTCTTCTCTTTATTCTATAATTTTGGCTTTAAAAACCGAATTTTATACAATATTTACACAGTGATGCATGAATGCTAATATGCCTAAATTAAGCCTATGTACACGCATTTACTAGGGTTTTTTAGGCCAAAATGATAGAATAAAGATGATGAAACGTAGATTCATCATCCCCCTATACTTGCCTTTGCTAGTCCCCAGCAAACACTTATGCAATAAGTGCATAAAAGAAAAACAGAGAAAAGAAAAAGAAGAAAATTGGATTAAATTCAACAATCAATCTTGTCTTCACAAAATGAAAGTTTGGAGCTTAAGTCGGACCTTTGTAATTTAAGTGCGGGCGGAACCTTAATGAGAACCGGACTTGAAATCCAACAGCCTTCGAGAATCCCAAAACTCTACTCAAGTCTCCTCAATAGCCAGGTCAGAAATATTTCAACTCATACGCAAACCCTTATGACTATGAATATGACTCATACAGTGTAAGTGATGGTGGCTCTCCCCATCTGAAATGACAAAGAGACTGACTTCTCCAATATGACAACCCAATGATTCCCCAATCCAACAACTCATTCCTCAAGGAGCAGGGTATTCCCTTCTAAGTTCAAGTGGCAACCAGCTCAAGAGGAGGGGGTGAAGAGAAGAATGGACGATAGCTAGTGTAGCTACCTATCCTAGGATGCAAGACCAGTGTAGTCAAGTCATCCAGCTACAGGCTCACATGATTTGACTTTAAAGCTCAAGCTTGCTTATTTACTATACACATATGTACACTCCTGCATGCATTTTTATTTTTGTACAGGCCTGTCCACTTTTTTGGAGTTTTTGCTTTTGCAAAATATTTTTTGAAATACTATGTACAACAACATTTACATAGGGAGTTTTTTTTCTCTTGAGCCAGTAGACTATCCCTCTTTTGAAGCTTTATTGCAACCCACACTCTCCTGTCTTTAGAATTCCTCATCACTGGACGGGTTGGGGTGCACTTCCCTCCCTAGAGGAGGACAAGTGTTTCCTCTTGTGTGCGTCTCATACCGGCAAATCCAATCCCCTCACCACTCCAACTGAGTTGAGCCAAGTGAAAGTGTGCAGGTGTCCAAGTTAGGTCATTATCAACAAGAGTCGTGTGTGTGCTCCGAAATACTCTACTTAGGCAGTCAAGAATCCATTGAACCAAGTCTCGTAATCCTCAAAGAATAAAGTCAACCAGACCTGAAGTACCTCAAACCCAGTTCCTATAAGGTTCTTGTTATTAGGTAGATTTTAAGGTCCAATCAAGCTCCAATCTTCGAATTTTACTTAGACTCGTTCAACTATCAAACTCAATCCGAAAAATGCTCATGCCATGCAAATGCTATGCAGAAAATATTTTTGTGATGCAATTTTCAAAGATTTTGAACTTTCTATGGATTTTTGAAAAGATGATGATGATGATGCATATGCACTTTTTTTTAATTTTTCAAAGAGATTTTCCAAATCTTTTTGGATTTTAATTTTGCAAATGGTTTGGGATTTTTGAAAATCAAAAGATTTTGGCCAAAAACTAGGTACAAATATTTACATGGGAATGCATATTGTATTTACAAGAAGTGGATTTTAAGAATGCACAAGGGGTAAGTGGTCAATTTTATAGGTATATACATAGAGAATTTTAGGTAAAATGTATGTATTCCTCAAACTTATTTGACAAATGTTTTTCAAACAATTTTGAAAACTATAGTCCAAAATAGTTTTTACAAACAATTTTACACACATGTACACACATTTGAAAATCAGTTTGCAAATGTTTTTCAAACAGTATATATAGATTTTTCAAATATTTTTGCAACCATTTTTCAAACCGTTTGCAAATCGTTTTTCCAACCTTTTATTTCACACAAAGAAAATAAATTTTACAATCAAAAATTTTTACAAAGGTTGAAAACATGTAACAAAATGTTTTCCAAAAAGTTTTCAAAAGATTTTTCACAAGGATTTTCAAACTATTTTTCAAACATTTTGCAAAAAATATTTTCACCTGATTTATTGATCAGTAAATACAAAAAGTATTTGAGGAATAATCACATCTTTTTATTAAGGTTTTTAATGAATTTTAATAGTGTAATCAGCCATAGTTATTAGTAAAAATACGAAAGTACGAGTTATGGCTAAAGTATATACGTAGTATATACAACCCCCCTATACTTAGCTTGAGCTATGTCCTCACAGATCAGAGAGAAAAGAGAAGACATAACTCATGCTGAGTATAGGAAAATCTAAAGAATAAGGAATGAATAAATGAATGAACAAATGAGAAGTTGATTGTCCCCCCTATACTTAGGATCAAATAATCCTAAGTATAGCAGACTGTACACAAAGCAGGGAGGGTCAAGGGTGGGAATGAACAGATGTACTCAGACTGTCTCCCTCTATACTTAGGGTAAGATATCCTTAAGTATAGACAAGAAGAGGAGATAGTGGAGAGGATTAAGGAATAGAAGCACTCGAGGTGCACACCCCCCTATACATAGGACAAAGTACGTCCTAAGTATAGAAGTCTGAGAAAAAGGGGCAGCACCTTCTCGGTATATAAGGGAGATAGAAGAGGAAAAGAAGAAAAGATAGCAACAGATGGAAGAAGATAGAGGAGAATGTACGCACCACTCCCCCTATACTTAGGGTAAAAGAAGCCCTATGTATAGGCAACAACAGGAGTGATGAAGCGGAACAACGACTGATCCCTCGTCTCGTCCACCCCCCTATACTTAGGACAAAGTACGTCCTAAGCAAGGCAAACCTGAGAATGGGTGGATGAGCAATACGGGAGAGAGACAGAGGAGAACAACACGAATGTACAACATGATGGATGTATAGAGGGTCAAGAAGGTCGAAAGCAAACCTTCCTGCGGGACCGCTAAGGAATAGATCTAGTATGGTGTAGGTCGACATCGGGGTCTTCAGATGACACAAACCGATCAGGGTAGACAGGGTGATGGTCCTCAGTGGCCCTAAGGTGAGAAGGCACATACGGGGTAGTGGAAGAAGTATGACTAGGTCCGGCCTTGGGAGTCTCGCTAGTATCAAAGTGAAAAGCGACGAACTCATCCTCATCAGAAGAAGTGTACACAGTGTCGTCCTGCGATGTCTCGTCCAGGTCAAAACCACAAGGAACGAACTCATCAGTGGAAGTAGTCGAACTCTGTTCGTCCTCAATAATCTCAACCGGATCATCGTTCTCATTAAAAGGCCCGAATTTTTGAAGAAAAGCAACTAAATCAAATTCGGCCTTTGTCTCATCAGTGTCTACAGGAGCAGACTCAACAGTGAAAGTAGTAGAGTCGTGTCCGTCCTGTCTAGTCTCTAAATCTGCCCTCTGCTCAATGGTGTCAGTTGTGTAAACCTCGCGGATGTCATCAGCACAACGCCAACTCCCAGAAGAAGGAACTCCGAGGTCCATGATTTCCAAGTCTTCCTCTTTAGAGAGGAATTCTTGGGTCTCAGTGGAATCCAATAAGCAACGAAATTCTCTAATAGTCTCGTCAAGGTCATGGTCCTCAGGGTCAACCCATATTGGTAAAGTCGCATCAGGTGCAGGTCTCTGGTCGGCAGTGGGTGCGGTGATCAACACTTCGCTTTCGTTAGCAGGACGGAAGCGAATCTCTCCTGATCCATAGTCAATAATGACCCTTGCAGAGGCGAGCAATGGTCGTCCCAGGATGATTGGAGTGTACTCCCCAGTGGAGGCCTTCATGGGTAACACGACAAAGTCAACATGGTAGCTCGTGCCCTATATCGATATGACGACGTTTCCAAGGATACCCTTCGACCTCTTGATAGATCCATCAGCAAACTGAACGATCATCATGGTTTCCTTTAGAGGCACTAAGTGAAGAGACTGTACCAGCGAGAAGGGTAATATGTTAATCGAAGCAACGTCGTCGAGGAGAGTGTGATCACATGTGAAGTCAGAGATGGTGCAGCTAATGAAAGGTGTGGCAGTGTTCCTCTTCCAAGGAATGGGACGGTGTGTGATGGCGTGGGTAGTGGCCATGGTCAAAATGTGACGCTCAGATCTGCTCCTCCGCTTTCTCTTCTTGGGAAAAGGAGTAGATAAATCGGTCATGGCCTTCTGAAGTGGGGCACGGATGATCTCATGAATGGTGGATACCACTTCAGGTTCAATCAATATTTTTTTGAATTTTTGGACCTCCTCCATACAAGGGAGGAAGTCAGAATCAGCATATACACGAGGCATGCCAAGAGCAGTCTGTACAGCGGCATCCTCGGGGTCAAAGGTTGGACCGGGTGTGAAAGGTTGTGTGGTCAAAGGTTCTGGCAAGTTGGTACCTCTCCTCACAGTTTGACTCGATCATGTGTCTCCCGAACTCTTTTTGTATTTTTAAAATTTTCTCATTTTTTTGTATTTGGGTGATTGCAAGCTCTCATGATAATCCTCAAATGATTCCAAATCCTCAAAGAATGGAGCGTCATTCTGGTTCTTATTCAAACTAGTAAGATCATTGATCCTTGACTTCATATGTTCCATCATTTGATTCAAGGTCTCAAGTGTGGATACCATGAAAGGTGACTCCAAAATCTCACGATTGGGTGTGTCATATCGAATGTGGGCGGTGGGTGTGGACGAAAATCACATTCCGGATCAGGATACTCAAGGAAGAGCGGGTTGTCGAAATGTGTAGGAGATGGTGATGGAAATGATTGGTGAAGATTAAGGTCTGAATCCTGAAATAGTAGGTTGGTCGGATATGTACAAAAATCAGGAGCAAAGTCCTCCTGGAAAAAGTGAGGTGGACCGACTGGAGCAAACGAGGGGTCCGCAAAGTCCGAACAAAATATACTCCAATCGGCCATCTCGAGACAAAAAGAAAAAATGATCGGGAGAGCACGAGGGTCAAGTCAAGAGAAGTGTGAAGAAAGGTGCAAATGCGCAGAGACGATCGAGGGTACACACAAGCAATCACAAGCAAACTCACACAAGACAAACCCTCAAATCACCTACTCAACTCGGTAGAGACCGCAAAATGCGGTCTTTTTATCCTGACTGTTTTAGAGTTAGGTGAGAAGTCAAAAATTGCACACACACTTAGGGGGCTGAAATGGGATTTTGGCACTAGTCCTTAAGGTGTACGCGAGCAAGTAAAAGCGAAGACAATGAGGGGATTACTCACCCTAAGACAATGTTTTTTTTTTCTTTTTGATCTTTTTTAGGGTCAAGTAATATTAACCGTCCCTATTTTATTGGTTACCACTTTTTTTGGAATTTTAGTGAGAAATGCACGAGCCTAACGAGGAGTCAATTCTTTTAAGCACCTACGTGGTCAAAATCAGAGGGAGAGTCGGAAAAGCAATGCAAGCGGCAAAACGATGATGTATGCTAAAGAGTAAAAGCTCACCTTGCCTCCAGCACTCTACATGCAAGGATGCTCAACAGAATTGAAATCTATCTATATGCAAATGCAAACCGATGAAATCTCCCTAAGGTGAGAAGCTGCTATTAACGTGAATCACCACAAGTCGGTCACTGATCTTCAATCTAGGAGTCTAGTTTAGGCTCACCCCTCCTCCTCTCGACACATCGAGTTCAAGAGCAGCGCTTGGCAGGGTGGGCTCACGGCACGAAGGCTCGAAGATGATGAGGTGACTGTTTAAAGTTTTAAACTAAGTCCAAAGCGCACTATAGGCACAAGCAAGATATTAAGGTGTTTGGACCTAATTTACTTGATCAAGCAAGCCTGAAAACTAAGTTCTTAATCATACAAAAATAAGGAAAATAAAATCGTAAAACAAAGGAAAAAGAATGCGAAGAAAACACGAGAAAGCCGCGGTGAGCCCCCAAGTGTACAAGCACTTGGAAATTAGGCCCAAATGTACAGAGTCTGAGTACCAGTATTATTACAACTTAGAGTCTCTCTCTCACTTAAATTAAAAATAAATGCAATAAAATAAAAGCTCAGGAATTGTCTTCAAAATTCCCTCCAAGTCCGCCTTGGTGCGAAGCCAAAGCCGCCTCACGTGGTTGCACGAGCACTCCTAGAAAGGAGTGTCTCCCTTGATCCGCGTACCTCACACAAAATTAAATAAGAGGGTGGTTAGACAATTCAACAGATATATCAAAAATAAAGAAAATCAAATACGCAAAAATAAAAGCCGCGAAATAGATAAATAAATACAAAAATAAAGCAAAAACCGAACTACACGTTGTTACTCCCCGGCAATGGCGCCATTTGTTTAACCCAAAAATCGACGATCTAAATATGTCTCACACACAAGGTGGAGACAAAGTCGTTGTGGCGACCGCACGAATCCTGGATTAAAACAACAATTAATCCATGACAATCAAATCAAGCAATGAAATTAAATGTGTGGAGTTAAAACTTATTATAACTCTACAACAAGATGTGTATAGGTGCAAGTATGTGTAGAGGTCGAACACAGGGAGCAGACAGGTAGAACGGGGAAAAATTGCTCAAGAATGTGAATGTGATCAAATGTCTATCTACACTATTTTTTGTGGGTTTTTGATTTTATATATTTTTTATTTAATTTTTGATTTTATATTTTTATATTTTGATTTTTAGTTTTTTGATTTATATTTTCTTTTTATATTTTATATTTTTTTATATTTTCTTTTTGAATAATAGAATATATAATATACAAAGTAAGAAAGAGAGGAATAAGGATTTGTAAAAGTAAATAAAAATACTCAAAAATCTGAAAATATAATGATTTTTGTCTTTTTATAATTTTATAATGTTTTTGTGATTTTTCTAGTTTTTTTCTAATTTTTTGGTATTTTTAAAGTCAAAAATACTGAAAACAGTGAACAAATTAAAAAAGCTGGAACTAAAATGGAGAAATAAAATATCAAACAGCAACAAAAATTCTCCAAATTAAGTTTCAATTAAAGATAATAATACAAAGATAATTCAAGAAAAGAAAACACAACTTTTAGATTTTTTATGAATTTTATAAATTTTTATGAAGGTTTTTGGTGTTTTCTAATTTTTATGAGTTTTCTTTTATATTTTTTAGTGCCTTTTGGTCTGGAGCTAAAAGATACTAATATACACCAAATATATTTTTTTGGGAATTTTCTGAGATGTTCTTATAATTTTTATGGATTTTATGATGCAAACAGTGCTGAAAATGACTATTTTTTGAATTTTTATAAATATTAAAATGCATGAAATATGCAACACAAAAATATGCCATGAAACTACTATGCAACAAGAGCCTATTATGATTTTTTTGGATTTTTTAGGTATTTATAGCTACATGAATTAAATAAAAGAAACAAAAAGAAAAATCACACTAGCAGGGGCATTTTTAGAATTAGCAAAACATCCAGGGGTCTGCATGTAAATTCTCCAGAAAATATATACTTGACTAAAAACTCCTGGACCAATTATAAATACTCAAAGTTTCAATCCCTTCCCCGCAAAATCGCCAGAGACCACGTGCTTGAGACACGAGACCTAGCAAGGGCACAACTGCAATTATCGAAAAGCCTAGGGGCAAGAATGTAAAATTTCCACAGAATGTACAATGCAAAAAAAATATATATAAACTGAAGTGAAATAAATGAACACCTAGGGGCTTCTCTACAAAAATGCCAAAGGACCACGTGACTAGTACGTGCGCCACTAGCAAGGGCTATTCCTTAATATTCAAAACTTGGGGGGGGTGAATATGCAAAAATACCAGAAATATGCTACTGCATCTAAAGGTTTTTGGGTCTAAACTAAATACAAAAATAACCCGGTCATCCCCTGCAAAATTGCCAAGTCACGTGCGCGAAGCACGTGACCTGGCAGGGGTCGAAATGTAATATCACAACACCTAGGGGTATACAGTGCAAATGTTACAAAAATATTCAAACGGCAGATGAAAGTTCATAGTCTAAATATTAAATACACAAAATTGTCGGGGTGAATCGCAAAATACCTAGGCAGGCGCTGATCGAACGACCGATGGAGGTTCACTTAAGATGCGTGGCACGATTTCATGCGCCGATGACGTTTCAGCTTTAAAGGCAGTGATTAGATCGTTGCGAATGATCGGATGGCTGCTGAGGGATACGATCTAACGACTGCTGTGACTTCTGGGCGGTCGAAAGAGATCCGACGGTAAAGAGGCTATCGGGAAGAATGGGGAAGAACACCGGCGAGCCGAGCTTCCCCGCCCCCGATCCTCCTCCTCCGTAGGTCTTAGAAGCTCCAAAATGGCCGCTCCGTTTCTGCAGGTGTCCTCTAAGTGCTGGAAGCGCCAGGACGCCTGGAGGGTCACCGAAGCTCTCCCACGACGACAGAGAAGCTAGAGAGCTCCAGGTACCTCTGACCTTCCTCAAAATGGCTCCAACAGGTTCGATGCTCCCAGATCCTGCACAAAGACAAGTTAAACCGCGAGGGCAAACTACCTCGTCAGTTGGCGGAGTGGATGGAAGTGGGAACAACGAAATGGAACCTCACCGGAGTGAGCTCCGACGAGGGGTGGCTTAGGTGATTAGGTAGCTAATAGGCAAGCGGAATGGGTCGGGTAGAAACCTAGGCTTACGGTGGAGATAAAAGTGCGGGAAAAACAAGATAAAATGAACCTCAATGGTGGTCAGACCAGAGAAAGAACTTCACGGCCAAACTTGGCCGGAGATGGTGCTGGAGCGCCTCACGGCCGCCTAACCACGCCTCGAGGTGCTGGAGGACCTCCTGTCACCAGAGCACGTCCAAGAGATGGAAGAAGACGATCAAAGAGGGTTCAAAGTTCAAAGGGAAAGGATAGGAGGTTTTTGAAGAGATAACCGACGAACTTGGAAGATTGAGGTGTCATAAGCGCCACAGCGATGCAATCCCCATTGTGAGCCTAGGGCGTGTAAGCTCGATCATAGGGGAGAAAAAGTCAAGAAGGAAGCAAGGCCAAATGGTGAAAGACGTGCTCTCCAAAATTAGGAGAAAACACCAAAAAAAACAGTCTGACAACCATCAGAACGTTGGGCAGTGAGTTGACCCAAGTCAATCTGTGCCGCAACTTGGTTGGTCCACGTGGACCAACCAGGAGAAAACATCCTGAAAAGTTTTCTAAAATCGAAAAGAATTATTAAATGATATTATTAAATTAAACTTATAAAATAAAAAATGTTTATTATTTTATAAAGTATTTTTTATGATTTTTATTTATTTTTTCGAGATTAATAATTACATGTTACCTTTTATGGCTTATATAGGTATATATATTAATGTTTTTTCTATTTTGTTTATTTCATGTATTTATTTTGGTTTATTATTTTATATATTTATA
Organism: Ottelia alismoides; assembly: GCA_037367405.1. Lineage (NCBI taxonomy): Eukaryota > Viridiplantae > Streptophyta > Magnoliopsida > Alismatales > Hydrocharitaceae > Ottelia > Ottelia alismoides. The sequence goes on from JAZKJV010004101.1 coordinate 1,031,430, forward strand.
AAGTATTTGTATACACTTAAATATATTTTTATTTTATTTTTCTAAAATATTTTGTACACTTAATAAAGTAAAAATATTAATTATACAGGTATACCTATAGGTCTTATACCTATGTATTATATACAAGTATTTATTTTTGTTATTTTAATTTTGTTTTATTCCTATTTTAATGTACACATACATTATAAATAATATTTACAAAATTATAAAAATATAAAATTATAAAAATAATGAATAAATAATAAATTGAATATTTTAATCGGTATATCTATATAACAGGGGTCCAAAACTCAACTTTCAAACCATAGCTCTGCCAAATGCGAAACCACCGCCATTAAATAGCTTATTTTAAATTATATACAATTAAAAGTGAGTTTTATGCATTTAGAGTTTTTATTAGGGAGATACAGGTCTGGGAAGTTGGGATTCGGGGATTTTATTCAGATCATAACTTTTTATTTGTGTATTACTTTTGGATGAGATCAATTTTGTATTTTTCTATATGAAATTATCTACAACTTTCATGTTCAAAGTTTCTTTATTTGAAGTATAAAAAGTAAAACCAAAAATAGGTCCCAAAATGAATAAAGAATGAATTAAATAACATGTATTTTTATTATATTTTTGGCCCTTATCTCCCCCTACTTTATTCCTTATCGACCTAGTCATCGAGATGCCTAGGTCTCGGGGTTTCGGGTCGTAAAATATTTACAATATTTTATTCTTTTTCTTTTCTTCTCTTTATTCTATAATTTGGGCTTTAAAAACCGCATTTTATACAATATTTACACAGTGATGCATGAATGCTAAAATGCCTAAATTAAGCCTATGTACACGCATTTACTAGGGTTTTAAGGCCAAAATGATTGAATAAAGATGATGAAACGTAGATTCACCAGGATCATACAGGTTCATTGCTGAATCGGAAGACATGAGATCACTCATGAGATATTAGGAATAACCAAATTCTATGCACGGTCGTCTCACTTTGGAAGCTTGACTGAATTTGTAGGTTTGATATATACTTTTGGAAAGTATATGATCAACACCTGGGTATGATATATGCTTTTGGAAAGTATATGATCGATACCAACTCCAAATAGTCAAATGAGAAACTTAATGATAAAACCCTGAAGTAGAAAGTGTAAAATTGATCTTATACTTCAGGTTTATTCTGGGTCTTCCAGTATGCAGGATGTACAGGTATTACGAATGCCTGAGGGTGATGTAATCATAAATGATTGTATAAACATGACTCTTCCATTTTGAGGGAGTGATGAAACGGGTCTGGATTTAGTGACTCCTCTCATAGAGAAGTAATATGATCTTGGTCCAACTGATGGACATTAATCTGAATGTGATTCGGATGTAATGAGAAGATTAGATTTGTGGTCTTGATTTAAACAAGAATCTATGGGAGGGCGGCAAGATCTGGATTTGAGATGTGATCTCAATATCCAAGTTACTATATGTGGAACAATACAATCGCCATGTCCTTATCTCCAAGTATCCGCGGAGAAAGTGCATTATCCTTGAAAGAGTTCATGGATAATTTCACTGTTGATATATGTATCCGAGCATAGTGAAAAATGGATAATTAAATGTGATTTAATTATCATGAATAATATGAATTTGATTCATATTATTAGGAGAGTTATCTAAGATAATTAAATGTGATTTAATTATCAAAGATGTGAATAATGGGAATGTGATTCATGTTATTTGGGCACATGAGAAAAGAGATGCAAGATGATTAATTGTGATTTAATTATAGTGGATAAGAATAATGTGGATAGCACTATCCATATTATTCAAGTATATTATAAATGTGATTTAATGATTTATATTTGTTAATTAAATATTGACGTGAATTGGATTTGCATTGGATGATTAATTGAAAATATATAATTTACACTTAGTTTTGGGATGTGAATGAGATTCACATAATTTCAATGGCTTGATTGAATTTTTTTACAAGATAATTGTGAATTATTTTTTTTTGTGAAAAATATTTACAACAAGAGTTGTTGTAAATCCTGGAGATATCATGAGATAATGAGATCTCATGAGATGATTGGTAGCCGTCCCCCCTTTATAGGGGATGTGGTTAGTCTTCTTATTATCTCTAAGACTATTCAAAGTGATTTAATCTGGGATTAATTATGTTGATATATCAATATAAATTAATTCAAATTAAATCAATTGTTGTTGTGTTTTTACAACATCATCTTAGCCATTGAAAGAGACACAAATCAATCTCAACCATTGATTGTGTGTTTTCCATGGATTGAGATCCATGGACTCCCAAAACCCTATATAAGAAGAGGCACCCCTTGCTCCTCGAGGGACACATTTATGAAAACAACGAATGCTCTCTTCCTCTCTCTCAACACGTCATGTGTATCTCTCCCTCTCTCTCTTATGGACGTCTACCATGGAGCCATTGGGAGAGTAATCATTGCCGCAGCATTGTCGTCATGTTGTCGAAGTACTTGCTCGTGGATCTCCATCTCCTTCGGTGCACCTCGATCGTGAAGAAGATGTCAGATCTTGTGTGACACGATCAAGAGATTCGTCGCTTGGATCATCAACTTGGATTACGAGAAGGACGCGTCTCATCAACGTGCTCGCAAGCGTCTCCTCCGTCGAATCAGACTTGAGACAGGAGGTCTCTTAGTTTAGAGACTTGATCGCAACCATGCTTCAAGAGGTAAATCTTATACCTATTGTGGTTTAGATGAAATGATCCGAGAAAGGTTCTCGGATCACGTTGTCTCATCACATTTAAAAAATTTAAATTCCACTGCATCGAGCAACTAGTGCGACTATATGTGTTAATCTATCTGTGTTACCCCAAATCTGCACCACATTCTTATCCAAAAAGTGTTTTATTCATATAGTTCACATCCCGAATTCCCACGCCTCCTTCGCTTATCTACCTTGTGAGCTCCTCCCATTCTACCAGATGTATACCTGGTCTATGCTGCTTCCTATTTGACAAGAAACACCATCTCATCATAACCTCTATTTTCTTTCTTACCCCTGTTGGCATCAACATTGTTGAGAAGAAAAATATAGGAATTGTTTATAGCACATGTTTAAAGAGAATCAACTTCCCACCCTTAGATAGAGTAATTTCCTTCCATCCCTCCAGTCTTTGCTCAAATCTCTTGAGGATCATGTCCCATTCCACTTTTCTGAGCCTGCCCGCCATTAAAGGTAGCCCCAAGTAAGAAATGGGTAGCTCACCCAAAGGGCAACCGAATAGCAAACCCCTTGTGCTACTCTCCTCCTCATCCATCCCAAACGGAATCACCATTGACTTATTTCTATTGATCTTGAGATTAGATATGCTACTGAAGATATCCACCAGCTGCCTCGCCCTTCTGTACATTTCTTCAGTGCTGCCCAAGAAAATCATTATGTCGTCTGCATATTGCAAAAGCAGAACCGAGATAGAACCTACACGGAAATCTTCACACCACCCTTCATCGACCGCTCTTCTAAACATCACTGCTAAAGCATTCGCTATCAAAACAAAAAGCATTGATGCTAACGGGCATCCTTGTCGTACACCCCTTTGTATGATATATTAACAAGATCATTACTCTGCTGCAAAACTGTAGGGAAGAATGTTGGAGAAGAACCACTCCAAAGCTCACTCTCTCTAAACTTTGTTGCAGTACCTGTAGACCTTCTTTCTTCTCTTTCTCCCCATCTCTAATTTCTTTCTTGTGCTATGAGAACATACGCTGAGATATGTTTGCATGCACCCTATGGCCTTTATTTGTAGTTCATCAAGAGGCTTGTACATCCATTAGAAATCTTTAAATTAATCAATCAACTAAGAGAATCACTACTAGAAATATGGATAATGACAGTGGTCAGGTTCCACCTGTAAAACTTTGTATCCATATAAATTAGTCATCGCAAATAAGATTGGTGAAAACAACATTTGTGGCGGCTCTAGGATGACAGTCGCAGTAATCAAGTGCCGCAAGAGTAAACCCACTACAAGTACTCTTCAAGACATAAGGTGAGTCTATAATATTACGGCGAGGTAACCAACCGTCATCAAGTATTATTTAATATCTATGGTGGACGTATGCAGACCCTACGTCCACTGCCAGTACTACATAATAATACTTGCAGTGGACATCCGACCACCGCAAAACGGTGACTTAAAAAAACAATAGCTAATGCAGCTTTCAACAGCTGCCCCTCTCAAAGACTAACAACACAATCATAAACATCTCATTTAAACACAATCATACGTGGTTCTTGACTAAAAAGACAATCACCAATTGAACTTTTCATTAAACATAAAATTGCTGCAACTAATAAAAAATAAATGCTACACAAACAACAAAATAAGATAGATACAAAAAAAGTTATTCAAACATGTGTCATTAACTAACAAAACAATCACAAATAATTTACAAGTTCTTTTCATATGTTGATTTGGCACACACACGCACACACACTAAGGGCATAGAGGGGAATCACCGACCGGGGGAGGGCCATCATCACGGTCACATCATGGAAGAATAGGAGTTGAACTGCAACCCCCCTCCTCCTCGCCCCGCCCTACTTCCAGTCAGCCCAAAAAGTAGTTGTTTCATATCTTGAATTGTTTATGTACTCTACCTAAGGGAGTCCTGCAATTGTTTTTCCCTCTCGCGTGACTAATGAATACCATTCATTCACCTTTATTCCTTTATTGTATCTTTAAATTTCTAGATAAGCACATGTAAATACAGATAAATTATACAAATTAACAATCATTATTCATCTGTAAATAAAGCATAAATACTTGTATTTAATTCCAAAATAAGAGAATAAAGAAAAGAAAGAAAAATAAATGAAGTATCAATGATACTAGATGACCTTGAACCCCGAGACCAAGTCAATAATGCTTGGTCATTAATGAATAAAGTAGGGATAGAAAAGGGTCAACACACTACACAAAAAACCCTAATTTTCATTCTTAAATTAGCCATATTTACTTGATTTTATTCTTCATTTCATACACTTTAAATAATAAAATATTTACATGAAACTTGTACGTAAAATTACATAGAAATTATAAAAATAATTGCACATGAAAATAGTATACTATGCAACTGGGACACAGATGAAAAATCCGCAAATCAATTCACAGATCAATATCTTCTTCACAAACAAAATTCATCTAGCTCACCTCCTTTGCATTTAAAATTAAAATATCTATCTAATGAAGGTGGTTTCATTTAAAATAAAGTTATGATACAAAAGCCAGCTTTCTAGGGTCCCATTGTACCAGATACCTGTATATTCTATTCATATAATTTTATTCTTTTTATGTGTACCCTTTTATATTTTTAAATAATTGTAAAAATTATTTGAAATACATTAAAAATATAAATATAAAATAAAACCATTAAAAATATATTAAAATAAATCAAGAAATAAAATATATAAGTATATTATACCTATAATGTATATACAAATATTTATTTAAGTATGTAAATAAAATCAATAAAATAAAATTATGTATTTAATTATATTATAAATATATAAAATATTTGCATATGATAATAAAATAAAAAACAAAGATAAATACCCAAAATAAAGATATTTATATCTATGTATATACTTATAAAAATGAACACCTAATAAACAATGTTATAAAAAATAAAAATATCCAGAAAATAGCTTCAAAAATAAGAAACATTTTTCATATTTTGAGTTAATTAATAAGATCATTTAATGATTATTATTAAATTAATCAGTCATTTAAGTCATGTTTTATCTTCATCTGGCTAGCAAGGACTAATGAGGGACAATGGTTCATTGACCTTAGGTCAACTATACCCTTGGCTTAGGTCTGCACCTGTTAGACGACCAACCCCCTTCCTCTACCTTTTTTTGGCATTGAAACACTGCTTGATTTACCTATTTATCTACACGAAACTTCTCCATCCGACATCCCTCTATGACACCCTATCATTGATATCATTGTTCGATTATTGATCCGTGCATAAAAACCCTAGATCAAAGTCCCTCTATATATAACTCCTCCTCGATTTAAATTTGGCCCCACTTTAATCCCTAAAACCTTGGATTCCATCACCAGAGCTGGCCCTTTGTGACAGTAAGTGTGCCCTTTTGAATTCACAATACAGAGAGGGGAGGAGAGCGGTGATCCACCATGTCAGAGCCATGCTCAAGGCAGTTCTGCTCCTTGGCCCCCAGGTCTGGTTTGAGTTGTTTAACTCACTTTCTATGTAGATTTTATTCCACGTTTTCATTTCTACAATTTATTTCAAAAATTTGCTTGATCATTTTAGCTTAAATTCCATAGTTTAAGTCCGTAGGATCACTAGAGCTCCAATCACTATTCCACTGTCGTCAACCCATGTTCTGACTGTCTGACACGACCACAAGCTTTCCCTTCGCACTCTCCACTTCCTTGACCACTCCATCCACCTCGATCCACCTCAAATCAAGTCACCATGTCCCCCTACTCCACCTTCGTTGGACACCCTAATGAGAACAATAATCGAGGGGTCTAAAATGTGCCTCACAAAGTGAGGACTCAGTCGCTATGATGACCTCTCAACAACCGTGCTCAGTCAACAAAAAACACACACAAGAAATAAATCAATCAAGCAAGGGTTCAAAATTTATTATACTTTATAATAAAATATATAGTAAAGAAGTACAGTAGGGGTTATATACAGGGAGAACATATGATAGACTGCAAAATTGGCTAGAAAAGACAATAAACGTTTTGGTATTTAGGGTTTTCGATTTTTATGGTTCTGTAATTATTTTTTTGGTAATATTTGTCTCTATAAATTTTTATGGGTTTGTAATTATTTATTTTTTAAGAATTTTTGTCTCTATTTTTTTGGATTTTTAATTTTATAATTTTAGTTCTTTTTATGAAGTTCTAATTTTTAATTTTTTCATATAAAATATTAATATATATAACTATATATATAATATAGCGCAATATAAATATAATTACAACTAAAAGTAACCAAAATTAGCAGAATAAAATAATTTTGTGCTTTTTATATTTTCTGATGTTTTGATGACTTTTCCAGAATTTTTAATAATTTTTATGTACTTTAAAGTCCTAAATACACAAAATAAAGAATTTTTTAATTAGGTCGAATGTTTTGAAGATTTAAAATAGCCAAAAGCCTCGAAATTTTCCAAAATTATTTTTAATATTTAATAAAAAATAGACAAAATTCAGAAATAGAAACAAATATTTTTTATTATTTTTTATTTTTGTATAATTTATATAAGTATTTTTGAGCTATTTAATTTTTAGTTGTTTTCTTTTTCTATTTTTACGGGTTTTGGTCTACATCTCAAAATACCGTAGTAAACAAAATCTTTTTTTTGTAATTTTTCAAAACATTTTAAAATTTTTATATAATTTTAAATGCAAACATGGACAAATAGCTCAGGTTTTCTAATAAATATAAAATACGCCTTAAATACATAAAAAATATATATTAGATATAGATACCATGTATTTATGGGAATTATTTATGAATTTTTGAAGGCCTAGAGCTATTTTCTAACAAAATAAAATCAACAAAAATAATATACAATCTAGTAGGGGTATTTAAGTAAATATTTAAAGTCTGTAGACCAAAATCGAACAACTCAAAAAAGATTAGGACCAAAAATGAAATTTACCCAAAATATATCCAATAATATATTTGAAGGGGTATCTCTGCAATTAATACAATGTCCAGGGGCCATATGCAATTTTACAGAAAATATTACATTATTAATTCAAAAATAATGACTAAAATGAAATAAGCAAAACCCAGGGGATTAGGAGCAAAATACCCAACTGATGAATCTCCATTTCATCACCTTTATTCTATCATTTTTCATTAAAAACCCTACCTAAATGCATGTAAATAACATTATTTTCTAGAAATTAACATCATTATTTATTCTATTTATTGTATAAAAAATATAGTTTTAATGCCAAAATTATAAAATAAAGAAAAGAAATGAAAAAGAATAAAATGCCAAAGGTATTTTATGACCCTAAACCCCGAGACCAAGTCAAGAATTTATTTGGTCGATAAGGAATAAAGTAGGAGAGATAAGGGTCAAAAACACGATAAATATCCCATTCTTTTATTCATCAATAATACATTTTTAGAACCCATTTTATTTTCTAGTTATTTATACTTCAAATAAAGAAAGATTGTACATGAAAGTTGTAGATAAAAATACAAATAAAAATACAAAATACATTTCATCCAAAATAATTTACATTATGCATTTAATACTCTAAATAAAAATCTAAAATCCAAACTGCACATACCCATATCTTCCCCCATTTGAATTCAAAACGTTTCAAAATCATCTTTAATTGTATATAACTTTTAATAAGCTATTTAATGAAGGTAGTTTCATTTAATTTGGAAATAAGATACAAAAGTTAGATTTTGGACCCCTATTTTAATATACAAGTATATAAATAAAAGGGAAATTATTCTTTTGCTTCTTTTATTCATATATTTTATGTAAATATTTTTTCTATTCTATGAAAAATATAAAAATAAAATAAAACCATAAAGAAAACACAAAAATAAAATAGTGTGTATAAATATATAATGAAATACTTATACTTATACCTATATGTTATATACCCCTATTTATTCAAGTGTACATATTATATCATAAAAATATAATAACAATATATTTATGTATATAAAAATAAGTTATCAATATATAAATTATATAAATAAAATAATAAAATATACAAAATATAGATGAGTATACTTATAAATATACACCTAAAAAGTAACTTATAATAAAATAACTCATAAAAATAAATATAAATATTTGAAAACTACAGAAAATAATAAACACTTCGCATTTTATAACTTAAAATTAATAAATTCATTTAGTATTTATTATTGAATTTATAAATAATTTCGGACTGTATTTTCTTGTTGGTCCACGTGGACAAACCCGGGGGAGTCAATAGTTGACCCCGGTCAACTCTTCTCCCCAGGCACTAGCCCTATCAGATGCTCGTTTGACCCTTCGCTTCTTCGATTTTTGCAGCTCAAGACTTGCGATTTATTGAGAAGATTCCATCACGACTTTTTCTCCTCGATCCTTCACCTATCACACTCCATTGATTTCTTGGATCGAGGAGCCATGTCGAGAGCTATTCATCTAGATCAAATCATCCATGTATATAGTCGAGCTTTGCCCTATTTTTGAAATTTGAATCACTTTTATCCCAACATTCTTTCCTCCTTTTGCACTCAATGGATTGATGAAGGTGATAACTTCTTCTCCCAACTGATCGAGGAGACGGAGTAAAGGCGTATTCAACCATTTTTAGTGAGATCCATTGTTATCGAAGTCCATCTCATGGATCCGGCCATTTGAGGTCATTTGTCTTTGCTTATTAGAGTCTATGTAGCCTTGGGTTTAATTTCACATTTTTATTTTACGCTTTGATCACTTTATTTAGACTAGAAAACCCCATTCCTAGTTCGTTGGAGTTCTTCTTCAGCGAGCCCTCCACGTGCTCCGCATATTTTGCAAGTTGCCCAACACCCACATCTCCTTTCCCGACGCTTCTCCTATGCCCCACACACCTCCATCTCGCATGATCTCCCCTAGATCAGATTTGGGTGCTCCACCACCACCACCTTATCGGAGCACATATATCCCCTCCATCTCAATTCCATTCCACCCCCTGACGGGTCACGGCAATTTTCCCTCGACCCAGCATTCTTTTGTGTAGGTGGAGGGAGCTTCATGACCTGTAGAAGGAGCTTTATGATTCAGAAGAGGATCCCAGGCTGCCTGAGCCTCTCCGATGCCTTGGGACCCCTGTAATGTATCTCAAAGTTTTTCGAGACCTCCTATAGACAAAGACCACCTTTGAGAATGTGTATAGCATTTGAGCAGTCGGGAAGACCGTCGGTGCAACGCGAATTGGTCGATCGAAGCTCGCTAGAAGGATTGTTCTTCCCTATTCTTCAGGGAGAGCAGTAACCGTTGGATCAACCCTCACCTCTAGCTTTGATCAGGACTGTCCAATCTCCACACGCCTCGCCCATCCGATTGAGATCTAGATTTGATCTCCATCGCAGATCAGCGAAGTGTCATCGCGCTCCTAACGGCTGGCACGTGGTTAAGTTGGGCACTCATCACCATTCGATCCAGCTCTTGCGGGGGTATTTTGCACCTTCTCCCCCTAGTTTTCCTCTATTTATTATTTAGTCTTGTACTTTATATCAGTATTTTAAAAAATTTGTAACAATTGCAAGGAACCCCCTATAGTTATTGGATAATGCGTGTGGATCCTAGCCATGTCAGCTCACGTTCGGTCCCACATGAGGAGGTGATTTTGTAGTGAACACCCTGCGAGTTTATGTATTCATTTTTATCTAGAAACTTTTTATATAAATTGTATTATTTTAGGTAAATTGGATTATATTCCCTGCCTTTATTTTTAATTGCAAAAATGCCCTTGCAATTTGAAAGAGAGCCAAGAACGAGGGATCCTTCCAGGCACGTACTCCACAAAAGGATGGAGCACAGTCGACATAGTGACCTATGAGAACCTCGGGCTCTTTCTCAATAATCAATCCACACAATATAAATCAATCAATGAAGAAGCAGGTATGAATCAAAACTTATTATAAACCCTACAAATAAATGAGCATATAGTGACAAGCAGAGTAGGGTGTCGAACACAGGGAACACACGATGTAGCACTTAATATTATTTATAAATACATAATGAATAGATAATATAGATATGTATATATATGCACAATATTAGTCCAAGAATGTGGGTTTTTTTATTACATATATATTATATTTTTTGTTTTATATTTTTTATGGTTTTAGTTTTTGTTTTTTATTTTCTTTTTATATTTTTCAAATTTAATATTTCCTTTTCTTTTTAAAGAGGTAATCCAGAATATATAAAGTTATATATGTAATGTAAGCTAATATAACTATAAAAACTACTAAAAATAAATAAAATACATGAAATAAAATCTTTTGGGTTTTAAGTAATTTTTTACTGTTTTGTAATTTGTTAACATAATTTGGCTGATTTTATGTAATTTTAAAGTCATTGATATCCCAAATCGAAGATTTAATAATTGGCTGAGATTGAAGTGAAGATTAAAAATAGCAAAATAAGTCCAAAATTCTTTAACTCACTTTTAATAAATAATCAATAATATAAAGAAAAATCAGAGGTGGAAAATATATTTTTGGGATTTGGGGGATTTTTTAGTTTTTTTATAAAGGACTTTGAAGATTTTTAATTTTCATATGCTTTCTTTTGTTTTTTTTGGGATTTACGATTTAAAGGTATAGACACTATAATAAGTAGACATTATTTTTTTGGAAATTTTTAGATGTGATTTATGATTTTTTGGGTTTTTAAGATAAACAGGGACTCTCCGTGCTATAATTGATTTTTAGAATATAGGAAAGGGGCATAAACACAAATTTAATTATATAGCATGAATAAGCATGCATTTAGGTGCGTGATCCTATTTTTTTATGGTTTTTCAGGCACAGTTGGTATTTTTAATAAATAGCTAATCAAACACAAAATTGATTAAACTAGTTAGAGTTTTTTTTTGAGATTAAAATAAAACTTAAGGTGTAAAAGGCAATTTAACCTAAACTTTGAAATTAATATTCAAACTCTATATATTAAATGACAATTAAAAGAACCCATGAGGGTGATCATGCAATATTTACAGCATAAAATGTGTGCATGCACATGACTTTAACAAGGACTAAGTTGTAATATTTGAAAAGTTTCAGTGGCACGTGAACTTTATCCATTACTTTTTAAACTACGGATAATATTTACAGGACCTTTTAGTAACTACAAAAATTATGGACAAGGTCTGTGAAAATTACCCACTAATCGCTTCGGATCTAGCCGTCCAAGTGGTGCCACGTGTCAATCATGCGACCGAGCGACTGCACAGTTTCGCTTCGAATATTCAGTCCAGATTAAATCTGGAGGTGTGCTTTAATCAGACGGCACCTAGAGCTCTTTTAAGAACACGAAGAATACCCGATAGGGTGAACTTCGATCGTTGATTTCGTGCATCTCGGGGGTCCAATCTCCTTGCTAAGTGGGCATTTCTTTCCTCTTGTTCCTCCACGTCGATTGACGGTCTCAAAATTGCTCCTGGTCCTAGCGATGGGGACCTGGACACTTCTCAGCCTGGAGCTTCTCCTGGTATCTAAGAAGTCCCATATGCCCTCCTCCTTCTACTGTACCTACATAAGAAGAAGCCCCGACTCGAGGCGAGTGCCACGGTCCAAAAGATGAGATCAGAGACATCATGGATTCGCGAAAGAGTACTGCTCCGGCGACACGACAGAAAGGGGTTGTGATTCCTTGAATCAGAGCAAGATTTAAGGGGGATTTATGGGGAATCGACGGAGAATGCGAAGGGATTCGAGGTTGGGGGGATAAGCGAGTCAAAATGGCTAAGGTTTTACGATGAAATCAACCTAGAGCCCTAACTCCAGGTTAATGAACAGATTCAATTTATGCCTAAGACTTGAATTAAAGCCTAAAGTAAGAACGGAAATGGAAACTATGCTAAAGTTATTACCTATAATAGCGAGAGAAGAGGCTTAATTGGCCAGGAAAGCTTGGAGCAGAACCTGCCAGAGCAGCTCCGGCGGTGGGTGGATGCGCCTCAACGTCCGTCCTCCTCGTTGCAGATCGACACTAGGAGCTTCCAGTCACTAAGATGGAGGTGTGTGAACGGATCCGAGGGGCTAAAATAGGTTGAAGATCAATCAAAAAGCAAAAGGTTGTCGTGGAGTGTTTGAGCGAGTTTCGAGGGGATTTTGTGTGAGATCGATTGAGAGTTGGTGGAGATTCTAGGAAGGGCGTGAATGAAGGACGAGATGGCTACAGGAAGGTAGAAGTCTCGAGGGCAATGGGTGAGATTGGCGGCGCATAGAATTGGGGGAAATGACGCTCTCGTGAAGTTCTTACAGAACTCAGAGAAAGTGAGTTATAGTTGACTTGGGACAACTAGTGGAGGCGCATGGTTGGTCCACGTGGACCAACTAGGAAATTCCAAGGTAAAAATACCTTGGAAAATGGATAATAAATAGTAATTTTTTTATTAATTTTATGTTATAAAATGAATAGTGTTTCTAATTTTCTGTAGTATTTTTTACTTATTTTTATTTAGTTTTTCGAGGTTTTTTATTAGAGATTGCTTTTTACAAGTATACATATAAGTATTTTCATCTATATTTTGTATATTTTATTTTTATTTTGTATTTTCTAATTTATTATTTTTTTGATAATTTATATATTTATGACTTACTTTTATGTTCATAAATATATTTTTATTATATTTTTGTGATAAATTATCTACACTTAAATAAATGGATATGTTTATTACATATATCTATGTATTGTATATTCAACTATGTACTTAGTATACATATTTTATAAAATTATAAAAATATAAGATTATAAAATTAATAAAGAATAGATAATATGAATATTTTATCCTGGTATATTCTACAATAGGGGTCCAAAAACTAACTTTCACCCCTTAACTCCAAAAAATATGAAACCACATTCATTAAATAGCTTATTAAGAGTTATAGACAATTAAAGGTGATTTTGATACATTTTAGTTTTTCTTTGAGGGATATGGGTCTGTGAAGTTGGGTTTTAGGTTTTTTATATGTATATCAAATGTACTATGTATTTTATTTTTGTCTGAAATAAATTTTGTATTTTTCAGTATATTTTTCTCTACAATTATTGTGTACAAAGATTCTTTATTTGGAGTGTAAAAAATAAAGAATGAAATAGGTCCTAAAAAGTAGTTATTAGCCTATTTTGTAGAGTGATCCGATTGTGGTTTCTGTACAATTAGCCACCCTATCTCCCCACTCTATTCCTTGTCGACTAAGTCATCATGATGAATGAGTCTTGAGGGCTAGGGTTACTTCAGTACCCTTGACACTTCTCTCTTTCTCTTTTCTTTCCTTTATTCTTTTATTTTGGTAATAAATACATTAAATGTACAGTATTTTATTCAGTATTTTATACAATTACTGAATGTTTTTTTAACAAATTAATGATAAATTCATGCATTTAGCTAGTGTTTAAAGGCCAAAATGAAAGATTAAAGGTGATGAAATGGGGAATCATCACTAGTTCATTAATTTTCTGGTTATTTTCTATTTGTTAAAATTAGCATCAGTGCTCCAAAAATTCTTAAAAAATAGAATTACATGTCTGCTTTCTTTTAGATTCATGATATCTTTTATTTTCTATTTAGGCATTTTAATTGTTTATTAAAAATCAAAAGAGCACTTTTTTGGCCTTGTTTGAATTAAAAACTACTAAAAATATAAAAACATTTTAAAAAATTCCAAAAAAGTATATTTTGTTTATTATTGTATTTTCTAACTCCAGACCAAAAATTCCAAAAAATAGAAAATGAAAAGATAAAAAAAGCTGCAAAATCCAAAAAAAGGAAAAAATCCTCAAAATATTTATTTTTATCTTTGAATTTTCTTTATATTATTTTTTCTAATAAAATTGATTTAAAGAATTTTGGGAAATTTTTGCTATTTTTATCATCAAATCAATTTTGCATATTTATTAGTACCCCTTTCAGATATTTTTATTTTAAAAATAAATAAAAATTAGCAAATTTATTTAAAAAATCACAAAAATAGTAAAAAAAATTTAAAATACACAAAATTTTATTTCTCAATTTTCTATTTTTTGTTGTATTTATAAATCTATTATCTATATTGTATATATAGCCTTATATATTCTTATATTATATATTTGAAAAGAAAAATAAATTAAAAATTACAAAATATAAAAAGAAAAATATAAAGATATAAATTAAAAAAAACTAAAAATTAATAAAAGAGTTAAAATACCAAAAAATATAAAATCAAAAACCCATACAAAAACACTTAGACAAGAGGAACACAAAATTTGGATTTCATTTTCCCGTTCTATCTAGTTTGCTCCCTGCTTTCGACATTCTACACATACTTGCACCTATACACACAATTGTAGAGTTATAATAAATTTTAACACCACAATAATTTATGCTTTTATTACTATATACATTTGTAGGTTAATTGTTAAATTATTAGGGTTTCGTGAGAGGTCGCTTCGATGACTGTTGATATGCCTTGTGGATTGACAAGACCTCCTCAAAACCCTAGTTTTCAAATGGTGTCATTGCTTAGGTGCAACATCATATAAATTGGATTTCTTTGTTTATGCCTTCTTGTCTCTTTTGTAAATATTTTCCTTTATTTCTTTCCATTTTATTTGATATTATTTTGTGAATTGTCTAACCACCCTCTTTGTTTGAATTTGTTGCAAGGGACCACAGATCGAGGGAGGCTCTTGATGAATCTCCATTTCATCACCTTTATTCTATCATTTTGGCCTTAAAAAGTCCTAGCTAATGCATGTAAATAGCCTTAATTTGCACAAATTAACATTCATTCTTTGTTGTATAAATACTGTATAAAATATTGTTTTTAATGTCAAAAATATAGAATAAAGAAAAGAAAAGGAATAAAATGCTAAAGGTATTTTATGACCCTAAACCCCGAGAACTAGGCATCTTGATGACTAGGTCGAAAAGGAATAAGTAGAGGTAGATAAGTTCCAGAAATACAATAAAAATCCCATTTATTTTTCATCTATTATTCATTTTCGGGACCTATTTTATTTTCTACCTCAAATAAAGAAACTTTGTACATGAAAGTTGTATATGATAATATATAGAAAAATACAAAACTGAATTTATACACAGATAAAACATAGTGTAAAAGTTATACTCTAAATAAGATTCTAAAATCCCAATTTCTCATACCCTTATCTCCCAAATAAATCTCAAAATATCAAAAACAACTTTAATTTTTTTATAACTTTTAATAAGCGATTTAATGAAGGTGGTTTCATATTTTTTGGAGCTCGTATGTGAAAATTAGGTTTTGCATCCCTATTGCATAATATACCTAAATAAAAAATTCATTTTATTTATTCTTTATGATTTTTATAATTTTATATTTTTGTAAATAAAAAATTCATTTTATTTATTCTTTATGATTTTTATGATTTATATTTTTTAAATTTTGTAAATATTATTTATATCTTATGTGCATATTAAAACTAGAATAAAACCATTAATAACACATTAAAATAAATATGAAAATAAAATACATAGATGAATACTTATACTTGTACCTACATTTTTAATATACCAATTTATTTAAGTGTATATATTATATAAGAAAAATACAATAAAAATATATTTAAGTATATAAAAATAAGTTATAACTATATAAGCCAAGATTATAACATAATAAAATCAAAATGTACAAAATTACAATAAAATACTTAAAACATAAGTAAATATACCTATAAATAAACCCTAAAAAGTAACTTGTAATTAAATATCTCCAAAAATTAAATAAAATCATCATAAAATACTATATAAAATAATAAACATTTTTATTTTATGTTTAATTTAATAAAATCATTTCCTATTTATTATTTATTTTCCAATTATTTCAGGAGGATTTTTCATGGTAGGTCCACTTGGACCAACCAAGTTAGGGCGCGGAGTTGACTTGGTTTAACTGGCTGCCCCTCATCCTGTAGCTGCCATATATTACTTTGGCCCTTCTTCATTGATTTTTCCGGCCCGATTCATGCATTATTTTGGGAAGATTCCTCTTCCATTTTCCCCTTGATGCGAGCTCTTTCATGGGGCTCGATGCCTCGAGGATTGATCCACTGTTGCGGCCCTATGACCTCGTTCTTCACCCCCACTTGGTCACGCTGTACATATTCCCCCTCCGACCTTCTCTCCAATTTGAACCTCCTTTAACCTTTTTTGGCCCTCCTTCGAAATCTGGATCGAGGTACGTGATAGGTCTCTCTCCAGCTCCTTGGGAGCGAGCTCAGGTGTGGTCTCAGGTGGCTTCCACCCATCTCCGGCAACTCCGCCGTCGTGAGGTCCACTTCATCGGCCCATCTGATTAGAGGTTATTTTTAATGCTTTTTAGGTTAGTTTTAGTCTCTAGATTCATTTCCTATATTTACTTTATTATTTAGTTGCATGTATTAGCCGTAAATATCCCCATCGTAGTTCTCCAGAGCCTAGCTCCGATGAACCCTTCCATTGTTCCCCGTCGTTCTCTAACCCGCTGACCACCTTCATTCGCCTCCCCTTTCATTTCTCTTTGCCCTACCACCTCTCACTCAACTAGATATACCATGGATATGGATCTCAGAGTTCTCCTTCCTCTGCTCGTCGGAGCTTCCGTCGCTTCTCTTCCCCCGCTTCCATTCCCCAATGATCGGGTCAACGTAGTTTGCCCTTGACCAGGGTTTGTTTCCCGTGCAGGTTTGGACTTCAAATATCCAACTGAAGGGTATTTGGAGCCCGCCGAAGATACCTAGAGCCTCTTGGTTTCGCCGCCCTCGTTGGTGAATCCTGGCGATCTTCGTTCCCTTTTGAGCCCTCCTACAGACAGACGATTAAAGGTGAGGCAGGAGCTCTGGGCTTAGAGATTTTGTCGATTGAAGGCCACCTTGGCAAGAGTTCTTCTTAGTTTTTCTGGTGGCCTCCATCATAGTTCGATCGTCTCCTGTTCGTTGCGTGCTTCAACCACCATCGGATCTTGTTGGGCCTTCACCGTTGATCTCCATCTAGAGATCTAATCTGATCTATCAGTAGTAGAACCGATATCTTGCAATGTGAAGCCGACACGTGGCTTAATGGATTCCATCCAACCATCGACCCGCATGCCTTCGTTGGGAATTTTGCGCTTCTCACCCAACACATTTTGTTTATATTAATTAGTATAGAATCTTTCATCTGTTGTCTTAATAAATATGGAATATTTACAAAAAGTCCCTCAAACTTTCTGTATTTACAATCTGGTCCACGCCAGCTAACTTCACGTGCCATCCCATGTGAGGTGGGAATTTTGTAGGCGGGTCCCTAGGAGTTCTTATATTTTGTTTTGGCCCAAGGACTTTTTTTCCGCTATATAATTTTGTGAAAATTGCAGCAAGGCCTCTGACTTTTATTTTATTTGCATTTCTGCCCCTACCAACAATTGATTTTTTACGTGTTTGCTTTATTTATTTAAAATAAAAATCGTGCTCAGAAAAATCTAAAATAATATGTATAGGTTTCTAATTACTTGTATTTTCAAGCTCTAATTTTATTTTGCATTTTAGGATTTTTTAATATTTATAAAAATCATTTCAAGCGCATTTTTGTCCTTTCTACAATATAAAAAACCTAAAAAAATATATAATATTTTTTTTAAAATTCAAAAAAAATAATATTTAGTGTTTATTTCTAATTCCAGAAACCAAAATCCCTTAAAATATAAAAAGAAATATATAAAAATAAAAAATCTCCGAAATTGAATAAAAAAGATTAAAATTTCCTAAAATCCAAAATTATAATTTTTCTATGTTATAATTTTCTTTATATTATGATTTATTTTTTAAAATTTATTTAAAGAATTTTGGACCTATTTTGTTATTTTTAATCTTCATTTTAATTTTGGCTCTTTATTTTATCCCTTATTTTCGATATTGTTGACTTTAAATATATATATTATAAAAATTCCTTACAAAAATTAAAAAAAAGTAAAAAATAGTTAAAACCCAAAAATATTTAATTATGTAATTTTTAGTGTTTTTTAGTTATATATATATCTATATTATCTATTATTGTATATATAGTCTATTATATTTTATATTACTTTTTTAAAAGAAAAAGAAATTACAAAATATTAAAATATAAAAAGAAAATATGAAATATAAAAAAAACATAATCTAAATATATAAAACATATATATATAATTAAATCCCACATGAAAAAGATGAAGATCACACAATCACTTTTGTGCTTAATCGCACGATTTGTTCAGTTTGCTCGCTGTGTTCGACCTCTATATATACTTGCACCTATACACATACTTGTTGTAGAGTTTTAATAAATTTTAACTCCATAATTTATTTTGCATTACTTTATATTTATATGTGGGTTAATTGTTGACTAATCGAGGTTTCTTGTGGGTCGTCACAGCGAATGTGTCTCCACCCTATGCGAGACATATTTTGACCCGTGACAAATCCCTCTTCAACTCTCCTAGGAGCGCCTACGGACCCATGTGAAGCGGAGTTGATTTTCTGACCTACACGATAGGAGAGAGCAGCAAGTGAGGACTTGGAGGAATTTTGAAGAAAATAGCAATTTTTTTGTATTTTATTCATTTTGTAATTTAAAGTAAGAGAGATAAAGATATTATTGGAATAACTTGGACTCTCTAGGGATCTTCACACTTCTCGAGGTCTAGTGCCCGAGTGATTGTTCTCTTGGGGACCTCGTCAGATTTTGCAGCATTTTCTTTGCTTTTCTTTTTTTACATGATTTTATTTTTATTTATTTTGTGTGATTGAGCCCTAGCTTAGGAGTTGTTTGTTGATAGATTGAGGTTCAAACCCTAATTATAATTGCATGTACCTATACTTTACCTTTTGGACTTAATCAAATTAAATTGTTGATTATTTTGAATTGAGACCGTGCGCTATGAGAAACCTCATACAACGCTTGCATGACCCATTGTGGTCGACAATGAGAGGTTTCCAAGACCGAACTCTTGGTTTCTTGTCTAGATATTCAACTATTGTTCTTTATGGTAATAACAATTAGTACTCTAGGTAGTTTTATCATATTACATTTGCATATAAATAGGTTTCAATTCTACTCAACATCCTTGTATGAAAAGAGTTGGAGGCAAGGTGAGCATTTCTACTTAGCATTCATCATTGTTTTCATCTTGCATTGCTTTCCGACTCTCTCCCTTTGATTTTGATCACCTATAGGTACTAAAAGAATTGATTCCTCATTAGAATTTGTGCATTCTTATTAAAAATACAAATAATGATAACCAATAAAGACGAGACTACTAAGTTTACTCGACCCTAAAAATCAAAAAGAAAAAAAAATATTTGTCTTGGGGAGAGTAACTCCCTCATTGTATGTGCATTTTATTTAGATACGTATACACGAAGGAGTAGTGCCCCAATCCTAGGTCTTCCTATGTGATTGTACACGTTAGTGAAATTCACCTAACTCTAAATTTTGACAAGATAAAATACTGAAATTTCATGGTCCTCATTGTGTTGAGTAGGTGAATTGAGGGATTTGCTTTGTGTACATTTGTTTATGTTTGTCTGTATGTATACTTGATCTTATTTGTGCATTTGCGCCTTTTTCTTGCATCTCTTGACTTGATTATCATGCTCTCCTGATCATTTTCTTTTATTTCCGAGATGGCCGACTGGAGTGATTTTTATCCGAACTTTTGGATTCCCCGTACCCTCCAGTCGTTCCACCTCCATTTTATCATGAGGACTTTGCTCCTGATTTTTTCTTTTGTACATATCTACCTCAACCACTGTGTCAGACCTCAGATTTTTACCCACCACCACCACCCTCACATCTTCCACCATTCCACTCACCCAAGACTGACCTGTTGGAGTCACCTCTCATGGAGTCCACTCTTGAGCACTTGACCCAGATGATGGAGCAAATGAAGAAGAGGAATGATGACATCACTAGTATAAATAAGATCTACAATGCCACTTCACCATTTGATAATAAGGGTTCATTCGAGGATGCCTAGGAGAGCTTGCAATCACCCAAAATACAAAAAATGAGAAAATTTTAAAAATACAAAATAAATTAAGGAGACACACAGTTGAGTCTTCTTGTGAGGAGAGGGTACACCTGCCAGATCCTTTGACCACACATACTCACACCATAGTTCCCACCTATGACCCAAGGATGACATGTATAGACAACTCTTAGTCATCCTTGTGTAGATGATGATTCCGATCTTCTCTCTTGTATTTGGACCTATGATGCTCAAGTTGTGAAGGAAATAGTGCAAGGTCATAAATGTAATAAAAATGCGAAGAAATAGAGGACAAATATCTCAAATAGGTCAATGGAGGGACCTATTTGCAATAAACAAAACTCGGAGGGGCATATATGCAATTATTCCAGAATCGCAGGCCCCTAGTTGTAATTTCCAGAATTCAAATGGGTGTAGATGTAATTTTCCCAGGCACACACGTGAGGAACAAGCCCAAGGATTTCTTTGCAATTTCATACAATATTCGAGGCATTCCTGTAATTTTTCCAGCACCTCACATGCAGGGCATGCGAGGGATAGGCTCGAAGGGAGGAGGAGGCTAGGGACTAACATGGTGGGCGATGGTGGTTCGGCTAGTGGTTCGGTATGCACGAGCCTGCTGGTCCGAGGATGTCTTCGTGGCTCATTCTCAGACGTTGGATGACCACCACAAGGGTGCCATCCAACGACACCAGCACTTCTTAGCTCGATGGAGGAGGGGAGGCGTAATTGGAGCTCCGGCGAGCTTGCCAGGACTCTGGCATGCCCCTCCTCTATCTTGGAAGCTTGCCTGAGCGTCGTGACCACCTGGCGAAGGTGGCTGTCCGTAGATGAAGCCGCTAGGGTAGCTGGAGCGAGCAGTCAATGAAGCATTGCCGGAGTTGGATATTGACACCGGGGAGGTGGTTTGGAGTCTGAACATTGAGAACCTGCATGGGTTAGTGTATAGACAAAGCAATATACACGATGTGTGTAATTGATGTGAGGCGAGTGGAGGCCGTGGTAGTGACGGGAGCAGTGGCCGTGAGGCTTCTTCTCCGATGAGGTGGAGAAGAAGGTGGGTTAGAGTGGTAGGGCTATGGAGAAGGGAAGGATGTGCGCGATGGTGTCGGCATGGATGTAGGTGATCGGGTGGAGCTTAGGGGATGGTCTGATGGTGGTGGAAGTGATCAGAGGTGTGTGGATAATTTGGAGAAAAAAAAAGAAATTCTTGAGGAAAAATTCACCTGCTCGGAGCAGGCGATGGGCGGAGCGATGTCGTGGACTAAGGCTCCTTAGGAGCCTCCGGTCGTCGCCCGATGAGGCCACCCATGTCCTCAGTGCTCAGCAGTGGTGAATGTGCCTCTAACATGGTCGTGCTGGCTATGGGTCAACACCTGATCTGAGGGCCATGATGGCCCCTCGTTCTCCTCTGTCTGTCACAGAAAGGAGGCGAGGAGCTAGGTCCTAGACCTTGGAATGGTGGACACCGGGGAAGTGCAGCGGAGGTGAATGTTTTATAGGGGGAGGAAGGAGGTCCGTTATGGCGGGGATGAGTTTTTGAACGACGATGGTGGGCTCAGCGAGTAATGGAGAGGATGTTAATGAGGTTCACGAAGATGGCGGAGGAACGTGCGTTACGGGGGAGGCGTTATGTTAACAAGAGATCAGACGGCTCAGGAAGGGTCGGGTGACGGAAGGAGAAGCAGGCCACGTGGGCGACCCAGAAGGTGCCACGTGCCCCAATCAGAAATTTAGAAAATAAAAAAAACAAGAGAAAATAAAAAAGAAATAGTTAGAGACAAAATTAGTAAAAAGTCAAAAAATGAAACTTGTAGATCTTGATTAGATCTACAAGTTTCATGTTGGATAAAATGCCAAAAGAGGTCATTTGTACAAAAAATATTTTTTAGGTATTTTTAAAGGGTTAAAAACACTGATTTTTTGTTTTGATATTTTTTATTTTTTAAATCTTTTAAAGGTTAGGAAAATTTCAGACAATTACTTAACCTAGTTTTATAGCTTTTTAATAAGAAAATAATTACAAAGTAAATAATAGTAACTAAATACAATAATTATAGGTTAATTGTACACAATATAATACAATATAATAATGAGGAATTATTAGTGATTTTTATTGGAATATTTAAGCCAGGGGATTAAGAATTGATTTTTAGCATGATGAATACGATATTCATCATACCCCTATACTTAAACCATGCTCGTCCTCGAGCATATAAAGAATGAAGGAGTCGGATTAATTCCTGACAGTGCATGTGGATGTTTTAAGGCTCGATTTGTCAAAGACCCTTAATTTATGTGATCCTAAAATTCTGGGCTTATTCATGCTCTAGTCAGAGAATCCAACTTTTCTAATTATCAGACTCTCTTTTTGTACATATAATATAAGGATATGAAATTTAGTGTATTGCATTTCATGAGAGTCAAGTCGAGGCATCACCCGAAGTTCCAGTCCTGGAGACTCTTCTCTAGACCTAATCCTCAACACTAGGGAATAAGTCTATTCTTGCTTGAGTCAACCGTCTCATTAGTTTGTCAGACTTGAAAATGTAGCTGGACGATCAGATGATGGAGGTCATAGGATTGTGTCTATTTTTCTCTCCCTCACATTGGAACAATGGGCCTCTCGAGTGCCTTATTACTCAAAACATGTATTTTCGCTTGTTGATCATTGTGTCCGTCAAGAGAATTCAGAGTCGTCTGCACTTGTTTTTCTAGGAGTACACCATGGAGTGTCTCATTTAAGTATCTAAGATACCTTCGATCCCCAGACTTGTATCACTATACGATGCAGAGCCCTTTTACAGTGCCGATGAATCCCTAATTCTCACTCTTTATTCTTTTATTTTAGCTATTTATATGAGCAAAACATCATGTAAATTTGTGTAAATACAATAACATAGAATTTTAGCATGCATTTGTTAATATTGCATAATTAGCATGTATTTGTGCAAAAATAAAAGAATAAAGGAAAAGAAAAAGGAAGGAGGTATTTAGAATAAATACAGAGTGACCTGAACCCCAAGAGAAGGTCAAACCTTGACTTGATAGCAAAATAAAATCGGTAGAGAGATAGGGTCTACTTTGTGTTGTGCATAGTACCTATGTGTGTAAATATTTATTTTTGAAAAAATTAAAAACTAAATTATTAGTTTGACCTCCTTGTATATATTTATAAAAAAATATAAAATCAAAATGAAAAGCATAAAAATTAAATAAAAGTAAAAATAAAATCCATTTTCAATGTACAAAACACATGTACGTACATCACATCCTATATTTATTCTATATCATTAAACAAGTCATAAAAATAAAATAAAAATGATTTTGCATCCCTAAAATTTTGTTATAAATAAGTAAAATATAAAATTGGGGTATTTCTGTAAAAATAACAAAACAAAATACTTATACATAATACATAGGTATATTATACCTATATAATACTATATACTGTATATACACTAAAAATCACAGAAAAGTTCTTTGATAAATAATAAACATTTTTCATTTTTCTCATTTTTTAATTTACATTCATTTATTATTTTTAATCTAATTTTCTTTAATTTTCTTATCTATTTTGTCCTTTAGCGCCTTTGTCCTTTTCCCAAGTAGCTGTTTATTGGGCCAACAGGGATTCGTTGACCCCAGTCAACTGGTCCCCGCCAGCCCCATTTTCATCGAGTCGGGTTTCACCCGATCTGATCCCATTTTTAGTAACCCGGCTCGACCTCCATTCATTTGAACTTTCGCTCCGAATCGAGAGTGCAGATCCCTATTCCATGCCTGATGCCATATCCCGGGATCCACACATCGATTTGCGGACCACGTCACCTTCTTCTCGGACCTGGAACACTATATAGTTGCACCCATGTCATCCTTTTCCCGCACCTTTGGCTAAGCTACCACCTCCTACGTACCCGTCCACCTTTCCCAGAGTGACAGCGAGCGAGAGGGAGGGTGAGGGAAGCTTTTGGGAGCGTGAAGCCCCAGGTTCGTCGAGGGAAACCTCAGCTCCGCCGCGAGGAGCCAAGCCTCTGGCTACGCCGGCCATTGAGGCCAAGACCACCGTGGACCTCTGTCCGCACCCCCAAATGCACTTCGACCATCTTGAGGTGCTCCATTTCCCATTCATCTTCCATCGACTCCATCATTTTTTCCACTGAACAGAGTCATCTCGACCATCCCTTGTTTTGCATATCTCCACCATACCCCGACATCCATACGCCTCGCTCCAACCTCCCTCCCCCCCCCCCCCGCTTCTACAAAATGCTCCGCATCCCTCTCTCGATTCCAATCACCAGATTGGAATAGAGCCACGGGTCCATTCCCTCACTCGCGCGCGACCTGACCCATCCACCCTCCGCCTTTGTTTTTGATAATGGTGCGTTCTAACCTTCGTCGGAGCCATTTCTCCGAGCAAGACCTTTCTCCTATAGGCAGAAGCACAACCAGACCTCATCTGGAGGTCAGAGGTACCATTGGACATCTCCAGGATGATAACGACTCCCAAGGACCTCTCTCTTGGTCTTGGGACCTTCTACGCCTTCCAGCAGCTACGGAGCATCTTCGCTGACCTATTCCACATCCCAGCAGCTTGTGACGATGTTGGATCCATGCGAAATCGACGATTGAAACTTGCCGGAGGAGAGTTCTTCCCCGATCTTCCAGGTGTCGCCTTTACCGTTCGATCGAAGCCAACTCCAGTTCTAATCATGACCATTCATCTACAAGAGGGCCTCCATCGCCAGATCCATCTGAGGATCTCATCTCCGCCTTTCATCGCTGAGGGGTATCCACCAATCCTAGCCATCCGATCATAAATGGAGCGCCATCAACCGTTGGATTGTATTTAATAAGGGGTAAATTGTTCTTAGGACCCTCTCTATTTTGTTTTTATTCTATTGTCCTGCAAATATTAGTCGTAGTTTAAAATAGTTTGGTTATTTTGCATATGGACCCTGGTTGTTTTTGATATTTTCATTTCAGTCCTGTTTGTGTAAACTCACGTGGCATATCACGTGCTATTCTGGTGTATTTGCATTATCTATCATGGACTTCATCCATGTTATGTATTGAATGAAAGTTTTCTGATATTTGCATTTATACCCTTGTCGTGGTTTAATAAGCATGTGTGTTTATTCCCTAAACATTTTGCGCTATCGGACATGAGTTTTCTTATTTGTGTTACTTTTTAGCCTAAAACTTTATTTTAGTTGCAACAAGGTCCCTGTAGTCTATATGTCTTGTGTTTAGTTAAATAATTACCACATTAATTCCAAAAACTTTATAAATATTACTGTTAGCTCCTGCTAACATGTAATATTTATTGTGATTTTTGGGATTAATTTCGTTGAATATTTTATTTTCCAAAAATAAAAAACTCTTAAAAGGCTTAATGTCTATTTTATAAAATACATAAAAAAATATAAAACTTGTTTTAAAAATTCAAAAAAAATTAGTGAGTGTTTGTTTCCTTTACTTCCAGTGCTAGTTTTGCTTTGAAAATCATCATAAAAAACCTAAAAATCACAAAAGTCCTAAAAATTTCTAGAAAATTCAGAAAAATACACTTTACTTGTAGCTCTTTTTTATTTAGTTTTTCATAAAAAAATACAACCCAAAATTGGGGCACTTTAAGTATTTTTAATTTGCCATTTTGTCCCGGCTGTACACTGTTTTCCTTTTTAGCCTTTGTTAGATTTTTATAAAATACCAAAAACATCATAAAAATCTAAGGAAATCACCAAACATACTTTAATATTTGAAAAACACAAAAACATTTTTATTCCTAATTTTTGAGCATTTATATCTGAATAAAAATTAAAAAGGTTTGATTGTGTGCATAGTTTCCTTATTTGCTGGTTTTTGCTCATTAATTAAAAATCCTAAAAAAATACAAAATTAAAAATCAATAAAAATATGCATTTTAGTTTCTGAATTTCGACTACTTCGAAGGTTTTCTCGTGCTCCTTGTGTTCGACCCTTGTTGCTATACTAAGTTAAAATAAATAGCAGAGACCGCTAACATTTTCGGTATGTTTTGATTGATTTATTTGATTGAGCGGTTTCTATTTTTTGTTGAGCTTTGGCCTTGTGATCTGGGTTGCAACGACCCTTTTGGTTATTTCCTAACCCGTATCGCTCGGGTCGCTCACCACATTCTGGTGGCATGCTCTGCGAACCGAGGCACATATTCTAGGTTTTGGCGTCGGGCATGGATTAGGGATCCACACTCTCAATTCGGAGCGAAAGTTCGAATGAAATGGAGGTCAGGCTGGGTTGCTAAAAATGGGAGAAGATTGGGTGATACCCGACTTAACGAAAAAGGGGCTGGCAGGGACCAGTTGACCGGGGTCAACGAATCCCTGCTGGCCCAATCAGCGGCTGTCTAGGAAAAGGACAAAGGCACTAAAGGACAAAATAGATAAGAAAAATAAAAAAAATAGATGAAAAATAATAAATAAATTTAAATTAAAAATGAATAAAATGAAAAATGTTTATTATTTTTCAAAGAACTTTTCTGTGATTTTTAATTATTTTTATGAACATTAAATTAGTGTATATATAGTATATAGTATTATATACATGTATAATATACCTATGTATTATGTACAGGTATGTTAATTTGTTATTTTTACATAAATACCCCAATTTTATATTTTATTTATTTATAACATGATTTTAGGGGTACAAAATAATTTTTATTTTATTTTTGTTATTGTTTAACGATATAGAATAAATAGAGGATGTGATGCCTGTACATGTGTTTTGTACAATGAAAGATGGATTTTATTTTTACTTTTATTTAATTTATGCTTTTATTTTGTTTTTATATTATTTTTAGAAATATATACAAGGAGGTAAAAATTATATTTAATTTTTAATTGTATCAAAAATTATTATTTACACATATAGGTACTATGTACAACACAAAGTAGACCCTATCTCTCTCTGCCTATTGTATTTTGCGATCAAGTCAAGGCTTGACCTTCTCTTGAGGTTCGGGTCACTCTGTATTTATTCTAAATACCTCCTTCTTTTCTCTTTTCCTTTATTCTTTTATTTTGCACAAATACATGCTAATTATGCAATATTAACATATGCATGCTAAATGCTATTTTATTGTATTTACACATATTTACATGATGTTTTGCTAATATAAATAGCTAAAATAAGATAATAAAGAGTGAGAATCAAGGATTCATCACCCCCCTTTACTTAAACTTTGCTATTCCCTTAGCAAACACTTATTTGGGAAAGAAGTGAATAGAGAACAAAAGAAAAGATGGGAAATCAAGGTTGATTATTAAACTTATCTTCATTCAATTGAAGTATGAAGCTCAGTCAGTCCCTTGATTATTAGTTTGTCGAAACCTTATTGGGATCTTTGTTTAAGACTCAACAACCTCTAAGTTCCTCCATTCTATGATCAAGACTTCTCAATAATCCAGATAAGAACAAGTGTACATACGCAAACTCTAATGACTATGCATCTTTCCTTGTATCGTGTAAGTGATATCTAGCTCCCCACCTCAGAAATGACAAAGAAACAACCTCCCTCAACAAGGTAACTCAAATTGCTCAGTCTAGCAGCTCTTTCCTCGAGGAGAGGGGTATTCCCTTCTAAGTTCAAGTTGAACTAGCTCATGAAGAGGGGGAAAGAAGAGAATGGATAAAAATGTGCATAGGTACAACATATATACATGGTGCATCATATACATAAGGACTTTTTCTTCTTGAGCCAATAGACTATCCCCCTTTTGAAGCATTATTGAAACCCACAACTCCTGTATTTAGACCTGAAAAATGCCAGACCAAGTTGAGGCGCACATCCCTCCCTAAAGGAAGACGAGAGGTTCTGCCTAGAAGTACTACCCTCGTATGCTACCCCAAGCCAAAGGATTCTGCCTCCTCAACAACTCATCCGTGGAGAGCTATATGTAAGGTACTGGACCAAGTAAAGCCATTGTCTGCGAGATTCATGTCTGCGTTGTTAAGTGTTCTACTTAGGCTCATTAAGATGACATGTGAACATAGCCTAGTGGACTCAAAGAATTAAGTCACTAATGGACATGAAAAGTCTTAACCCCAAATCCTATAAGGTTCCTCTGAGAGTTAGGTGGATTAAGGTCTTGACCAAGCTCCATTTTCTAATAAAATTCCAGACCAGTTTAAATGTCAACTATGATTCAGAAGAATATACAGAAATATGTACAAAAATGTTTTTAAGCAAAATTTTTGCAAATGTTTGAATGCATAGATGTAGAAGTTTTGCAAACTATTTACAAACACTTACAATCAGGTTTTTACAAGCTTTTTATTTTTCAAACATTTTTCAAAATATTTATACAATATACATAATTTTGATACAAAAATATTTACAAATATTTTACAATCAAAATATTTTTACAAACATTTGTACAAAAATAATTTTATAAATAACTATTTATAAACATGTATGTGAAAGAAAGAATTTTATGTACAAGAAAAATTTTAAAATTCTTGTGACTTTTAGGTTGTGGATTTTAGCCATTTTATTTATTAACACACTCACACAAAGTACGAGTTGTGGCTAAAGTATATATACAATATATAAGACACCCCCTATACTTAGCTCGAACGATGTCCTCAGAGTGATCAAAGAGCAATGAAGAAGACATAACCCGTTCTTAGTATTGGGAAGTGAAAAGAAAGGTTGTACTACAACGACGAGTAAAAGAATACAATGAATGGATGTCGGTGATCCCCCTATACTTAGGATCAAGTAATCCTAAGTATAGAAGACTGTACACAATGGGGAAACCGAGGGTTAGAATGTATAGGGTCTACCTCCCCTATACTTAGCGTAAAATATCCCTAAGTATAGGCAACAAAATAGAGGTAAAAGGAATCAAAAGAATAATAAAAAATCTGACACCCCCTATACCTAGGGTAAAGTACACCTTAAGTATAGCATAATCATAAGATACAAATGGAGTGTTGGACCAAAGAATGAGCGATATGGACATCTGGATCTATACAAGGTCGAAAGAAGGTGATAATCAGGCATGAGATGCAAATGATGTGAGTCAAAGATCACATCTCATGCAAAATGAATAGGGTCAATGTTAATGATTAGCAGATCATATGATCTAGATATGGCTTCAAGCGCAAACGGTTAACTAGAAAGGTGGAATCCGACGAAATCTCAGATATATGAATGCTGCCATTGTCGTGCACCTTTTGGACCAAGTATGGTCCCATCAACTTGCTCTGCAACTTCCCTGGAAATAGTCTCAACCTAGCATCGAATAACCATACTCTTTGGTCTAGCTCAAACTGCTTATGTTTGATATGAGAATCATGCCATATCTTTACTCGCTCCTTATATTGTAGGCTAATCAAAAAGGTTGTATCTCTAAACTCCTCCAAGGCTGCCAATTCTGCCTTTCTCTGATCACCGATACTCTCTGGATCCAATAATATCTCAGTGACAGCCCATAGTGACTTGTTCTTTATCTCCACAAGTAATGGCATGGATTTCCATTAACCAGACG
Organism: Ottelia alismoides; assembly: GCA_037367405.1. Lineage (NCBI taxonomy): Eukaryota > Viridiplantae > Streptophyta > Magnoliopsida > Alismatales > Hydrocharitaceae > Ottelia > Ottelia alismoides. The sequence continues at coordinate 1,061,749 of JAZKJV010004101.1, forward strand.
AAAGGGAGACGTACCCAAAGGTGACTTGAAGGAATTCTGATATGCCCACAAGACCGAGTACAAAAGATGTGACCAATCCTTTCATTCTGGGCGGATGATCTTCTGAAATATCATCTTGATCTCCTTGTTCGATACTTCAGCAAGAGCATTAGTTTGAGGATGACATGGAGTCTCTACTCGATGGTCTATGCTGAACTCGTTAGCAAGGGCCTTTACCTTATCGTTAATAAAATGAGACCCCCATAAGATATCAGAACTCTAGGCACCTCGAACTGTGAAATGATATTCTTCCTAAAAAATCTGCAAATAGTCTTAGCATCTGCGGTTCGGGCGGGAATGGCCTCAACCCAACGACTAACATAATCAACAACCAACAGAATGTACTCAAATCCCTGACTCTTAGGGAATGGACCCATGAAATCAATGCCCCACTTTTAAAAAACCTCACAGAAATGAATGGGTTGCGTCGACATTATATCACATTGTCCACAAGTACCCATCCTCTGACAGTCAGTACACCTCTTCACGAATTCATCATAGGCTGGATTGGAGCACTTTCTATATTGTTCTCCTCCCAGAATGATGTCCTCTTGCCTCAAGCTTGTGGCAGTAAGTGAAGACGATGTGGTGCTCCTCCTGAGGAATGCACCAACGATGGACACTATCCCCTTATTCATGATAAAGGATGGGATCCTCCTAATGGTACAACTTGGCCTTCACAAGGAAGGTCTCAAGTCGCTATCTGGGCCAACGTTGCGGAACTTTCTTGGCGACAAGATAGTTCACAATGTTGGCGTACCATGGAAGCGAGGTGATAGCAAGGATTGCCTCATCTGAGAAGGTCTCTGTGATAGGCTCAATCTGCTCAGATTCCTCAAGATGTTCCAATCGAGAGAGATGATCCGTCGCCACATTCTTGACTCCAGGCTTATCCTTGATCTCAATATCAAACTCCTAGAATAGAAGGATCCATCTGGTCAATTTAGCTTTGGCATCCTTCTTTACCATGTGGTACCTGATGGCGGCATGATCAATGTAAATAGTCACTTTCGATCCAAGAATATACGATCTGAACTTATCCAAGGAAAATACTATAGCTAGCATCTCTTTCTCCGCGACTGTGTAGTTTTTCTTGGTGGCATCTAATGTATGCCTAGCGTAGTGAATGGCAAACGATAATCTATCCCTCCTCTATCCTAGCACAACCCCTATGGCAAAATTAGAGGCATCTGTCATGATCTCGAATGGGAGAGACCAATCAGGTGGCTGAAGGATAGGAGCCTCGACAACTAGATTCTTGAGAGTCTCAAAGGACGTAAGACACTTATCATCTACAATGAACTCAGTGTCTTTCATCAGCAGGTCAGTAAGCGGTCGGGCAATCCTGCTAAAATCATGAATGAATCGTCGATAAAAACCGACATGCCCCAGAAAAGAACACAACTGCCGCAAGTTGGACGGTGGATTGAGTTTCCTGATGATATCCACCTTGGCCGGATCAACCTCCATGCCCCTGTTCGAGATGATATGGACAAGCACCATCCCCTGAGTCACCATGAAGTGACTCTTCTCCCAAGATAGAACAAGAAGGACCTCTATGCAGTGCAGAAGTACGCAATCTAGGCAGTTAAGACAAGCATCAAACCCGTCGCTGTAGACCGAGAAATCGTCCATGAAGATCTCCAATCAATCACCCACCATGTCCAAAAAGATGGACAACATGCACCTTTGGAATGTCTCCAGGGCGTTAAATAGACCAAAAGGGCATCTGCCTAAAAGCATAAGTTCCAAACGGACAGGTAAATATCGTTTTGTCTTGGTCTTTGGGTGCTATGGCCACCTGATTGTAATCGGAGTACCCATCAAGGAAGAAGTAATGACTCTTCCCAGCTATCCTCTATAATCTGATAAATAAAAGACAGGGGGAAATGATCCTTCTTGGTAGCCTGATTCAATCGTCTATAGTCCACACCCCTCCTACAAGTTGGTACCAGGGTAGCGATCTCCTCTCCATACTCACTCACAACTGTGGTGATGCCTGCCTTCTTGGGCACCATATGCAATGGACTAACCCACTTAGAGTCGGAGATGGGGTAGATAAAATCACTGCTCCACCATTTGGATATCTCTTTCATGACCACTTCTCGAAGAATCAGGTTCAGCAATCGTTGGAACTCACGCGATGGCTTAGCATCCTCTTTGAGATAGATATGGTGGGAGCACATGACTGGACTTATCCCTTGGAGATCAGTTTTGCTCCACCCTATCTCCTTGCAGTTACTTTCAAGAAGCTCAATCAAACGAGATTCTTGCTCTCCAGTCAAATCCGCTGAGATAATGACTGGGTACATCTCATGCTCACCCGCAAGGAATCTATACTTCAGCGACTATGTCAAGGGCTTCAATTTCGGACAACTAGGAGTTGGAAAATCTGGCTTATGGAATGTCTGTGTGAAGGAAACCAGATCTGAATGTGAAAACTCTCGTTGATCATGAATATCTTTTGAAGACGGCCCTGATAGTGTGTCTACAATCAGTGCTGGCTCAATCTCCACCCTAGCTGTTGGCTCTGAAAGAATCAGACAAGGTAACAATTCATCAAAATCATCCCAGTCTATATCTGAATCCGAGGGATCTGAATTGTAATCACAAGAAACGTAATCTGCTTCGCTATCCTGAACGCGATCGTCAGCCTTGGAAGTTTCCTTGGCCAGGAATGTGCTCTCCGAACTCTCATCTGCTGGAAGCTGTAGATCTGTAATGTCTGAATGTGCAACAAGAGCTCGTGAAATGGGGTCGAACCAAACAGCTTCATCATCAGTGATCACAAAATCACACTCCTGGTTGACATCTCGCTCTGCCTCTGACATCTGCTTTGCATCGCTGAAGTGATCTGAGCAAGCTGAATCTCGCACTCTGGTCTCATTGATCATCTATATTTGTATACTCTTTCCCTTTACACAAAAGTACACTTCCCACTATCATGGTCAGACATCGCCTTGGCTATGGCCAAGAATGAACGTCCTAATATGATGGGGGTATCGGTCACAAACTCAGGGATCTCCACGTCCAACACAACAAAGTCCACATGGAATTTCAAGCCCTGAATTGTGACGACCATGTCCTTCAACAACCCCTTCGACCTCTTGACAGATCTATCAGCAAACTGAAGGACTATCCTGCTCTGTCGATGAGGGCCAAACTCGAATCAGTCGAGTAAGGCTACCGGAAGGAGGTTGATGGAAGAACCGTTGTCTAATAGAGTTCGGTCGAATCTCTGCTCATGAATGTAACATATGACATAGGGAGCTCATGCATCTGGCCTCTTGGCTGGAAGACGGTTTTGGATGGTGAAGTAGGTGGCACGGATAAGCACATGGATCTCTGTATTATGGTTCCTTCTCTTCCTGTGGATGGTAGTCTTCTCTCTCAAGTTCATCTGGAAGAGACGGATGTGCTCAAGTGCGTCATGTAGAGTCAGTTGGATATGGAATCTGTCTATCATGTGATGGATAAACTCTAACTGATGTGCTCTTTTTGGGTTTTCTTTTTTATTTTCATTTTCTAAGCGGGGTGCTTGAGGGAATAGTTGGGCCCTCCTCAGATAGAGGGTTAGGAAGGGTTCATGTGTAGAGCCCATAACAAGATCAACATGCAACATAGATGGACTCGAAGTAGATAAAGAAAAACCTTTCCTTTATTACTTTTTGGGTTATTTTAACATTGTCCTATGATATAATAATAGGAGGAAACACAACTGGAGTAGACATGGTGGAATCAGCACCACCCACAACATCGGTCTTCGTGGCATCAGTACCGCGCTCTAGCTCAACATCAGGAAGAATGGTGGCATCAATACCACCTACTGCATCTAGAGAAGCAACAACCTCAGTACCATCAATTGGATCATCATCCTTGGTGGATTTAGCACCGCTATCCTCCTCGTCTGGCGCTCCTTGATAATCATGGAGTCGTCGCTCAGACGAGGCATCGTCGGCTGGCATCCTACCGCTCCTAAGTGTCACAAAATTAGAATCAAATATGTATGAAGAAATATCACCTAATGAATCACGGTGGTCTCTGTGAACAGTACCTGCTCAGACTTCCTCTTTAGGTTTTTTGGATTGATCTGAGCAGATATGGTGTCCTTGCCTTTTAATATGTCCCTCATCTCCTGCCTGAACTCGTCCATCTCCAGCCTAAAGGATGCCTGCTGATCTGAGAGTAGGCAGGCTAGATAATCAAGGGCTGGATTGTCATATACGAGTCCATGAGAACCGGACGAGTGACCTCGCTGGGAATGAGGCTGCGGCAAGAACTAGTGAGGGGGAGGCTAAGTGAACTGCTGAGGTTGTTGCTGCTGCCTCCACTATTGTCCCTGCTAATAGGGACGAGGACCCGATTGGCAATACTGGGGTTGTTGCTGATGGTACTGGTTGCTCTGTCCACCCAGAGCTGAAGGCAGCTGTTGGGACGAGGTACCTCTGGTAGACCACCTGAATCTGGGGTGATCTCGACGGATCCTGGGCTGCTGCCGGTCATACCAAATCCTGTTGACTTCCATCAATGGCTCCTGCTCGTATGGGGACGGGGGAAAAACTGCCAGGGGCTGATCCGGATGATATACCGCCATCTGAGTGTCTTGAGATGACGGTAGATGAGTGTAGTACTGCTGCAACTACTAAACGAGCTGATGAGCCAAAAATCCTAATGATCCGGATCAGGTAAAAGTATCACTCGGGTCGTTGCGACCCGGATCGATAAGAATCTCAGCTCAATCAAGAAAATTAAGTGCAGACAACCAAAATAGAATAAAACTCAAATAAAAATAATAGCGGTCCTATCTATTGGATTAGCCTGGTATAGCGACCAGAGTCGGACTCAGGGAGCACGTGATGGCCTCGCGGCCTACGAAGTAGTCTAAAAAAAGAAATAAAATAAAATAAAAGTATTTTAGTGGATTTTTAATCTTTTTATATTTTTTTTGATTTTTTAATGAATTAAGAAACTAGAAAAGCAAGTAAACAAGCTAATACAACTAATTATTTAATCACTCAAAATCACCTAAAAATTCAAACAAAAATGTTTTTATGTTTTTTATATTTGTTACTATTTTTGGTTAATTTTTGGTATTTTTCTGATTTTTATTGGATTTTATAAAAATCAAACAAGGTAGAAAAACAAGGGTATTGTCTAGTCAGATGTCAAGGGCCAATTTAAAATGCAAAATGGCTCTATTAACACCTAAAGGTAATTTTCCTGTATAGTAGAAACTACAAAGAAAATTTAGACACCAGAATTATAAATTTTTGATTTTTCTTTTATTTATTAGAATTTTTATGGTTTTTTAGAGGTTTTGTAATTTTTATGGGTTTTATGAAGTGAAAAATTACCAAAACTGGTCAAAAAATCAAACAAAGCAAAATAAACACTACCTAATTTTTTTGTAATTTTTAGAGTGTTTTAATATTTTTGTGATTTTTAAAGTTAGACAGTAACAAAAAAGTGTGTTTTTGAATTTTTAAAAATATCAAATGAAATAAAAAATGTCTCCAAAAATTGGAGAAAATTTTACATCATGGCAGGAGCCATGTGTCCAATTTTCATTGGATTTGGAGTTATTTTGCTATTTTATTAAAAATAAAAATAAGGGTACAGTGCACATGGACCTGTACGCAAATAGCAGAAAGTCTAGGGGTCCGGTGCAATTTCTTCAAGAAATCACGTGCGAGGCACGTGAGCTGGGCACTCAGGGACCTATTTGCAAGAAACTAAAGTTCCTGGACTATTTAGTAACATGTACTAAAAGTCCAGGGGCTTCAGTGTAAAATACCCACTAAATAACGCACATGCACAATAAAACCATTCATAGGGGTATTTATGCAAATACTAAAAAGTTACTTTCATTCAATAACATCCTAGAACAATAGGTCTATACATGTAAATAACCCAACATGCACGTGTCGAAGCACGTGTTCCACTACAGGCAAGGGTATAAATGTAAATACCAAAAACTACAGGGTCCACTATGCAATTTACCAAACAGAAATAAAGTTTCTAAAATATTTACAGGACTACAACAGAACAACTAAGACACTAAGGGCCTAAGAAGAAATTTACCCTTTATTTAATCGAGGGCCGGATGCGCGCCACGTGTAGATCGGACGGTGGAGAAGGGGCGTGCCTCAACGCAGGGTCCTCGGTCCTGATCGACGGTTGGGGCCTCGCCACGTGGAAGATCAGGTGGCTGGGAAGCAACGTGAGAAGCCCTCACTGATTGGACGGTCACGATCACTCCTCCAAGAGTCGAACGGTGCTGGCGGCTCCACATATGGATGTCTGAGATCTGAACTGGAGCTGGAGGTCAATCGGATGGCTCTGGAAGGTCCTCGATGAACTGGACACCGGCGAGGTTCGCCGGACTCGTGTGGGTGCTGGAGGCCTCCTCGCGGGCTACTACAGATCGGAGAAGAGTCGCCTTGGGCTCCCGCGTCGAATGGAATCCTCCGATGGCTCGACGGAGCTCCTGGGAACTCAGGCGAGGCCGGCGGAGGTCGAGCTGCTGCACCAGATGGTCGAGGCCCCCAGATGGGCTCGGATGACCTTGAAAAACACGGCAACAGAATCGCAGGTCGAGGGCAAAGTGCCTCGACCCGGTTAACAGTGGTGTGGGTGGTCGGCGCGTCGAGGCGTAGGGGTTCCGGCGAGGCGACGGCGGAGGAACCTGATACCCAGTTCCTTTGTGAACTGGGGTGAATGAGTGGGCGGAGAAGATGCGCGCAGAGAAGGCGATCGTGATGGGCGACTCCGATGGTCGGAACGAAGGCGAGGATGGTCGGAATCAAAGCGGAACAGCGACGGAGCGATTTGGGCGAGATGCGAAATTAAAGATATAGAGAGGGAAAGAGAGCTACCTACTGGATGGATTCGACTGTGGAGGAGCAGGGGGTGCTCCAGGTCCTTGCCTCAAGGACCGTCGGTGTCCGAGGCTCGAGCGTCACCTCCAGGCGGCGCACGGCGGCGCAACGTCGCCGGATCGATGGACTTCCACTCCTTGCTCGCTGCAACAAGGCCTGGAGCGAGCTGTCACTCTCGCAAAGGTTATGGAGGTCCTAGGGTGGCATGAAATGATCCAAAGATGAGTGAAATGTGAGGCGGAGCTCGGCTTATATGCGATGGAAGGTCTGGGAAGAAAGGGTCGGGTCCAGCTCGGTGAAGCACGGACCCCTAGGCAAGGTGTCGGGCGAGGTTCCCGGATAACTGGGGAGTAATTAGGACCCGTGATTTGGCGGAATGGTGATCGGGTCAAGGAGGGATAATTGGGAGAAAACGGGTCCGGGAAGAGGATCCGCGGGTCTGTGATCCAAAGGGGGGAGTTGACTGGTGGGTCAACGTCCCTCGTGGACCAATCAGAGCCCGCCAACTCATAAATATTTACAAATTCAAAATAAAATAATAAGAGGCTGAATTAGGAAAAACTAAAAACATAACAAATGTTTATTTTATTTTTCTCTATTTTTGGTGATTTTTAATTAATTTTTCAAAATAAAAATAAGGTATTTACCTATAGTGCTATATATAGGTATATACACAATATTGATTTTTGATTTTTTTTATTTTTAATTAGTTATTTTTGTGCATTTTTATCCCCATTTTATAGTTTATTTATTTATAGCATGAAATTAGGAATAAAAAGGTATTTTTATTTTATTTTTATTATTTATATACAAGGGTGAAATAATTAGCTATATACTTATATATACGAAGTATATGTACAATGTTCTCTTTGATTTTTAATTTTGTTCTTTTTATTTTATTTTTGTTTTTGTGGTTTTTATTTTATTTATTTACAACATAAAAGATAGAATATATACAAATTTTATGGAAATTAATTAATTTATTTATAAGGCTAAATAAATATAGATAAGTGTTCTATGTACAAGGTGAATATATACAAGTGAATATTTTTATTTTTCTTTTTAATTTTTCTATTTTTATTTAAATTTTATATTTACAAATATTTACAAATATATACAAGCCCATTTTATTCTATTTTTGGAGGAAAATATTTTTATGTTATTTACAGGTATATTTACACCCATGAGCTCCCTATCTCTCTCTACTTTGGTTTTTATGCGGTCAGGCCCATGTTGAGCCCTCCCTTGGGATTAGGTTGCTCAATATTTATTCTAAATATTTCCCTCTTTTTCTTTTTATTCTTTATTCTTTTATTTTTGCACAAAAACTTGCTAATTATTACTTTTTACACAATGCATGCTTTTGGTAATTATTAGTATTTACACATATCTACATGTATTTGCAAAGGTTTTTGAAGCTAAAATATAAGAATAAAGAGTGATGAATGAGTATTCATAACCCCCCCTATACTTAACTTTGCTAGTCCCTTAGCAAACACTTATTTGAGAAAGAAGTGAAAAAGAGAAAGAAAAAAAAGAAAAAGAGGAGAATGTACATGGATCAAGGTTGAATATTAAACTTGCCTTCATTAAATTGGAATATGGAGCTCGATCTGATCTTTGGATTATTAATGTGTCGGAACCTTATTTGGACTTAAGCTTAAAACTCAACAGCCTCTAAGTTCCACTAATCTATAATCAAGACTCCTCAACAATCCAGATCAGAACAAGTCACCAAACACAAACCTTGAAGATCATGAATCTTTCCTTGTCCTGTGAATGTGAAGTATAAGCTCTCCACCTCAGAAATGGCAACTTGACAACCCTCCTCAACAAGGTAACTCTATGACCCCAATCTGGCCACTCTTTCCTCGAGGAGCGGGGTATTCCCTTCTAAGTTCAAGTTCAACCGGCTCAAGAAGAGGGGGAAGAAGAGAATGGACCATGGCCAGTGTAGCCATGTATCCTTGGGAGCTCAACCAGTGTAGCCATGTCTCCCTGCTGCAGGCTACATGAGGTGGGACATAAATCTCAAGCTTTACTTATTTGCACTATATACATACTCCGGTGGGATTATCATTTTCTCTCAGACCCACCACTTTTTTGGAGTTATTTTCTTTTTGCTTTTTTTAAGTGCATCTATACAACATATACATGTGCAGCATATATACAAGGAGTTTTTCCTCTTGAGCTAGCAGACTATCCCTCTTTTGAAGCATTATTGCATCCCACAACTCCTGTCGTTAGACCTCATGGCAACCATACCAAGTTGAGACGCACTTCCTTCACTAAAAGAAGAAGAGAGGTTCCGCCTAGAAGTACTACCCTCATATGCTACCCCAAGTCAAGGAAGACTTCCTCCTCACCACCTCATCCGTAGAGAGCTCGGTGCTAAGTGTTGTGTTCAAGTAAAGCCATTGTCTATATGAGTCATGTGTGTGTTGTTAAGTGCTCTACTTAGGCTCATTGAGATGACATGTGATCATAGCCTAGTGGACTCAAAGAAATAAGTCACCATGAACCTGAAAAGCCTTAACCCTAATCCCTATAAGGTTCCTCTTAGAAATTAGGTGGATTAAGATCTTAATCAAGCTCCATTTTCTAATTTAATTCCAGGCTAGTTTAAATGTCAACTATCATCCAGAAAAACTATATACATATATACAACGATGCTATTTACACAATATTTTCACACATGCAAAATTTTTGAAAATTGTTTTGAAATCATGAATGAATGAATGCATGAAATGCAAGTTTTGCAAAAGTATTTACACACATTTACACAAGATTTTTGCAAACTTTTGATTTTCAAAACATTTTGGAAAACATTTGTACTATATACATAATTTTGATATGAAAATATTTATACAAACTTTACACAAACAGTTTTTGAAAACATTTTTACAAAAATAATTTGTACACTAGCTATGTATGTGCAATAAAAGAATGTTTATTTACAGGAAAATTTTTTAATTTTTGTGGTTTTTAGGGTTTTTAGCCAATTTTATTTATTAACGCACTCACACAAAGTACGAGTTATGGCTAAAGTATATATGGAATATATACACACCCCCCATACTTAGCTCGAACGATGTCCTCAGGTCAAGAGCGATGAAGAAGACATAACTCGTGCTATGTATAGGGAAGTGAAAAGGAAGGCTATATACAAAGACGAATGAATGAATAGAATATCAAGAGACTCTCGGCTTTTCCCCCTATACTTAGGATCAAATAATCCTAAGTATAGCAGGTTGTAAACAAAGGGAAAACCGAGTGGAGAATGTACAGGGTCTACCCCCCCATACTTAGGGTGAAATATCCCTAAGTATAGGCAGCAAAAAAAGGGGTAAAATGAATCAAAAGAAATACCCAAAGGTCCTACATCCCTCCTATACTTTGGGTAAAGTACACCCTAAGTATAGCATAATCAAAGATGACAAACGGGATGTGGGACTAAAGAATGTAATGATACGTACATCTCGATCTATACAGGTCGGAAGATCAGTGAAAATCAGGCGTGAGATGCAATAGATGTGAGTCAAAAGACCACATCTCACGCAAAATGAATAGGGGCAACATCAACGACCTGCGGCTCATGATCTAGAAATGGCTTGAGCCGTTGGCCGTTCACTCTAAAGGTACTCTCAGAAGACAACTCAGATATATCAATGCTATCGTTGTCATGTACCTTTCTCACCAGGTAAGGTCCCTTCCATTTGCTCTGTAGCTTCCCTGGAAATAGACGAAGCCTAGCATCAAACAACCATACTCTCTGCCCAGGCTCAAAATGTTTGTGGCTGATGCGAGAATCATGCCACTCCTTCACTCTCTCCTTGTAATGTAGGCTGTTTGATAAGGCGGTATCTCTAAGCTCCTCCAAGGCTGCTAACTCTGCCCTCCTCTGGTCTCCTACGCTATCTGGATCAACAAGTATCTCAGTGACTGCCCAAAGTGACCTGTGCCTCAGCTCAAGAGGTAAATGGCACGGCTTGCCATATACGAGGTGAAAGGGAGATGTGCCCAATGGTGTCTTGAAAGACGTCCTATATGCCCACAAGACCGAGTCCAAAAGCTGTGACCAATCCTTTCGGCCAGGGCAGACGACTTTCTGCAAAATAGTCTTGATCTACCAGTTCGACACCTCGGCTAGACCATTCGTCTGTGGATGGTAAGGAGTAGCAACTCAATGGTCTATGCCGAACTCACTAGCAAGGGCCTTCACCTGGTCGTTGATGAAATGAGACCCCCCATCTGAAATCAATACTCGAGGTACCCCGAACTGCATGATGATGTGCTTCCTCAAAAATCTGCAAACTGTCCTGACATCAACGGCTCGGGCGGGGATGGCCTCAACCCAACGACTCACATAATCAACAGCTAACAGAATGTACTCAAATCCCTGACTCTTAGGGAATGGACCCATGAAATCGATGCCCCATGCGTCAAAAACCTCACAGAAGTGAATGGGCTGCATCGGCATCATATCACGCTGTCCACAAGTGCCCATCCTCTGATGGTCAGTACACCTCTTCACAAACTCATCAGAGTCCTTGAAGAGGGTAGGCCACCACAAGCCGGATTGGAGCACTTTCTGTGGTGTTCTCCTCCCAGAATGATGTCCTCCTACCTCAAGCTTGTGGTAGTAAGTGAGGACGATATGGTGCTCCTCCTGAGGAATGCACCTACGCCAGACGCTATCCCCTCCTTCGTGGTAAAGGATGGGATCCTCCCAATGGTAGGACTTGGCCTTCGCGAGGAAGGTATCAAGCCTCTGCCTGGGCCAACCTTGTGGGACTTTCTTAGCAACAATAAAGTTCACAATGTCGGCATACCACGGGAGTGAGGCGATAGCAAGGATCGCCTCATCTGGGAAGGTCTCACAAATGGGATCAATCTGCTCAGAATCCTCAGGATGCTCTAATCGGGAGAGATGATCCGCCACCACATTCTTGACTCCAGGTTTATCCTTTAACTCAATGTCGAACTCCTGGAGTAGAAGGATCCATCTAGTCAGTCTGGCCTTGGCATCCTTCTTTGCCATGAGGTATCGGATGGCGGTGTGATCAGTAAACAGGGTCACTCTAGATCCAATAATGTACGATCTGAACTTATCTAGGGCGAACACTACGACTAGCATCTCCTTCTCTGTGACTATATAATTCCGCTGCGCGGAATCCAATGTGCGGCTAGCGTAGTGGATAGCAAATGAGACTCCATCCCTCCTCTGTCCCAGCACGGAGGCATCCGTCATGATCTCGAATGGGAGAGACCAATCAGGTGGCTGGAGAACAGGAGCCTCAATAACACACTGCTTGAGAGTCTCAAAGGACGAAAGACACTTGTCATGGACAAGGAACTCGGTGTCTTTCGTCAGCAGGTCAGTCAACGGCCAGGCAATCCTATTGAAATCATGAATGAATCGTCGGTAGAAACCGACGTGCCCCAAGAATGACCGTAACTGCCGCAAATTGGACGGTGGTGCGAGTTTTCTAATGACATCTACCTTGGCCGGATCAACCTCTATGCCCCTGTTGGAGATGATATGGCCAAGCACCGTCCTTTGAGTTGCCATGAAGTGACTCTTCTCCCAAGATAGCACCAAGTGAACCTCTATACATCGCTGGAGTACTTGGTCTAGGCAGTCAATACAGGAGTCGAATCCGTCGCCGTAAACCGAGAAATCATCCATGAAGACCTCCAAGCACTCCCCTACCATGTCCGAAAAGATCGACAGCATGCATCTATGAAAGGTCGCAGGGGTATTGCATAGCCCAAATGGCATGCGTCAGAAGGCGTATGTGCCGAAGGGACGGGTAAAGGTGGTCTTGTCCTGGTCCTCAAGAGCGATGGCCACCTGGTTGTAGCCCGAGTACCCATCCAGAAAAGAGTAGTGGCTCTTCCCTGCTAGTCTCTCAATGATCTGATCAATAAAGGGCAGGGGGAAATGATCTTTCTTGGTGGTCTTGTTGAGTCTCCTGTAGTCAACGCAGACCCGCTAAGAAGTGGGTACTCGTGTAGCAATCTCCTCTCTAGACTCGCTAATCACAGTAGTGATGCACGTCTTCTTGGGCACCACATGCAAAGGGCTGACCCACTTGGAGTCGGAGATGGGGTAGATAAAATCGGCGCTCCACCATTTCGAAATCTCCTTCATGACAACCTCTCTCAGATTCGGGTTCAGCCGCCGCTAGAACTCACGCGACGGCTTCGCCTCATCCTCGAGATAGATATGGTGGGAGCACAGGGCCGGACTTATCCCCTGGAGATCTACTATGCTCCATCGAATCGCCTTGCAGTTCTTTTCAAGAACCCCCATCAAACGGGATTCTTGCTCTCCAATCAGATCGGCGGAGATGATGACTGGGTATATCTCAGGCTCACCCACAAGGAATCGATACTTCAGCAAAGTAGGGAGCGGCTTCAGCTCTGGACAGCTGGGTGCTGGTGGATCTGGCCTCTGGAAAGTCTGCGTGAATGCTGTCAAATCTGCATGGGAGAACTGAAACTCTCTATCAATCTTAGAAACTGGAGAAGGCTGCCCTGATGGATTGTCTCTGCTCTACTCGGCATCTACCTCCTCCTCAGCTGTAGGCTCAGTGGAAATCAGGTCTGGCATGTAATCATCACAATCTGCCCAATCAGACTCTGACTCTGAGGAATCTGTATCATCTAAGGTGGCATCAGTACCACCATCATCACAAAAATCAGTGTCGCGTTCGAGAACCGGCTCTGCTGCCCCAGAAGTATCCTGGACCAGGAATGTGCTCTCCAAGCTCTCCTCTGATGTCGTCTCTGCATCAGCGGGATCTGAAAATGAGAGGATGGCCTGTGCTGCTGGGTCTGCCCATACTGCCTCATCGTCTGTGATCACAAAGTCACAGTCCTGGTGGATGTCTAGCCCGGCATCTGTCATCTACTCTGTGTCTGAAGTGGTCTCTGAGCATGATCTGTCTCTGGCTCGGCTGTCCTCGACCGTCTCTATTTGTACACTTTCGCCTTCGACGCGAAAGTATACCTTCCCACTATCATGGTCAGTCACCGCCTTGGCAGTGGCCAAGAACGAACGACCGAGAATGATGGGGGTATCGGTCACGGACTCAGGGATCTCCATGTCCAACACTACGAAGTCCACGGGGAATTGCAGGCCCTGAATCGTGACGACAACGTCTCGTAACAACCCCTTCGGCCTCTTGACAGATCGATCAGCAAACTGAAGGACTGTCCTGCTCTGTCTTAGAGTGCCCAGCTCGAAGCGGTCGAGAAGGGCTGCCGGAAGGAGGTTGATTGACGATCCGCTATCTAATAGAGTACAGTCGAACCTCTGCTCTCTGATGTGGCATTTGACATAAGGGGCTCCGGAATCTGGCCTCTTGGCCGGAAGTCGGCTCTGGATCGCGAAACACGTGGCTTTTATCAGCACATGGATCTCTGAATGGTGGTTCCTCCTCTTCCTCCAGACTGTGGTCCTGTCTCTCAGTCAACGCTGAAGAAGGGGAATGTGCTACAAAGCCTCCTGAAGAGTCAGTTGTATGTGAAACCGATCTATCATCTGCTGGCTGAACTCTTCCTGATCTCTCTTTTTTGGATTTTCTTTTTTCTTCCCCTTCCCCATCTGAAGGGCTCTAGGGAAGGGGATCACGGGGTCCTTCTCAGATGAAGGACTAGGAAAGGGTCTAGACGGCTCGACGGCCGGATCCACACATACATCATGCACCACAGTGGGACCAGAAAAAACCAAACCCTTTCCTTTATTCACAACAGAGTTCCAAGATACATCAGAAGTAGGAAAAATAACAGGTCTCTCAACAAAAGCATGGGTGACCTCAGCACCACCATCGGCTGGATCTGCTGGACGACTCGCGGCCTCAGTACCGCTCTCTGGCTCGACATCAGGGGTGGCCTCAGTACCACCTCCTCCAACTGGTGAAACGGCAGCCTCAGCACCGCAGGTGGAATCAACATCCTTGGTGGCATCAGTACCACCGTCATCATCTCTAGCAGCCTCAGTACCGCTCTCCTCCTCCTCGTCGGGCGCTCTGGGTGGATCCTCATGATGTAGCTCAGATGAGGCGCCGCCTGCTGGCATCCTACCGCTCATAAGTGTGTCAAAATCAGTATCAAAAAGATATCCAGTCATATCATTAAATGCATCACTAGGAGTGGTATACTCAGTACAAGCTACCTGCTCAGATTTCCTCTTCAGGCTGTTGGGGTTCGGCTCAATCTGGGCAAGGATGGCGGCCTTCTCTCTCACAATGTCCCGCATCTCCTGGCGGAACTCGTCCATCCCCCGTCGAAAGGTAGCCTGCTGATCCGTGAGAAGGCAGGCTATATCATCCAAGGCGGGGCTCTCATGAGAGCCCGACGGGTAGCCTCTCTGGTAGTGAGGCTGCTGGAACTAGTGCTGTGGCTGAGAGGGGTACGGGTGATGCTGCTGCTGCTGGTGAGGTTGATCTCGCCTCCAAGACTGTCCCTGCTGATAGGGACGAGGACCATACGACGACTGCTGCTGCTGTGGCTGTGGGTACACTGGGGGCTGCTGCTGCTGCGGCTGGTGATCCCTCTGATGGCCGTACTGGCCACCCTGTCCTGACGGCTGCTACTGGGGATGGGTACCTCCGGTCCCTCAACGGAATCCGGGATGGTCTCGTCGGATATCGGGCTGGGGGCGGTCATACCAAATCTCGTTGACATCCGTCAACGGCTATGCATCGTACTGGGGTGGCAGGAGTACTGCCAGAGGTTGATCCGGCTTCTGGAGATGGTGGTGACTGGTAGGTGGGCTGCGGCTGCTGGTACGGCTCTGCCTGTACAAGATGGACCTGTCTAGGCTGCTGGTGAGAGATGGAGCACTGGGACGAGCTGCTGTTGCTGCTGCCGTGATCACCTCGTAACTGAAGACGGGGCTGGGAAGCCGTCTGTGCGTCTTGGAGACACATGAGCTGGGTCTTCATGTCACTCAAAGTCTGTGCCATCTGCTCCATCTGAGTGATTCCCTGGCACTGCTTCTTCTCAATCAACTCCATCCGATCCAGCTTCTCGCTGATGATCCCCTTGTCCGCGGCTGATGACTCTGCCTGTGCAGCTGCTACTGCGGACGAACTGGAAGGACCGACATCGACTCGTGCTATCCTCTGGTACTGCACGGTCTGTGCCTGCTGGGGTCTGCCCTGAGTGTACAACCGAGTCTGGGACATCACCATGTAGTTCGCAGCCATCTCCTCGTAGATGGCCCAGACCTGGTCGTGATCCTTGGCGAAGTAAGACCCGCCACAAGAAGCGTTCACCAAGCCCTGAAGCTCAGGTGTCAGCCCGCTGAAAAAGCTCTGCACAAGGTTCGGCTTGGAAATGTCGTGGTGCGGGCATCTATCAGTCAGCTCTCTGAACCTCTCCCATGCCTCGTGGAACTGCTCGTTGGGGAGCATGGAGAAGTTGATGATCAGGGCTCTCGCGGCATTGGTCCGCCCGAGTGGATAGTACTTATGCAAGTACTCGGTGCGGAGCTGCTCCCAAGTGTAGACAAACTTCCCCAAATGTTTCAGCCAGGTGGCTGCTATGTCTGCCAAAGAAAAGGGGAAGGCAATCATCCTGATGGTATCCTGGTCCACTTGACGATCGTGGACAGTACTGCAAATCATGAGAAACTCCTGGAGGTGGAGATTGGGCTCCTCGGTGGCGAACCCATGGAAACGGGGGAGGAGCTGCAAGGTGTTTGGGGGGGAACTTGAAGTCCCCCACGATGGCTGGTAAGACAACCCAGTGATGCATCAGGGTCGATCCGGGGTTGTGCAACTCCCGTATCGGTCTTGGTGGGTCTCCTTCTCCTGCCACGACGGCTGCCGCGACGGCGGCGGCCGCTGCGGCTGCATCATCTGGGACTCTCGGCCTGTCTCTACGCTGCTCTCGCTCTGCTCTCATCTGCTCCATCTCTCTCCTCATATCCAGCATAAACGCTCCCTGATCCCTCAACTGTTGTTGCATTGTCTCGAGGGAGGCGATCAGGGTGGAGTTGATCGCACCCTGGTCCAAAACAAAATGCTCGGGCTGTGGACCTCTAGAGCGATCATCAGAACTGCCGGCCATGATCTCTGCAAAATCAAATAATCCACACTCAGGTGCCGATAAATCTGAAAGTCTCTCCTCTGGCACTGGCCTCTCGGAACAGAAAGAAAGGGGGTCGAGGGGCAACAGGGTGGAATCATACTCAGGTTCGGAGAGCCGGTTTTGGCTCTTGCGAACCAACCTAGATGAATGGGTAGACGCGTCCGAAAGCGGTGTAGCCAGAGGCTGCCTAAGAGATCGTCTGCCCATCATCTTGATGTGGCGAGTAAGGCGATGAGATCTGGAGAAACTACGATCACAAGCAAACCCCCAAGTTCACCAACGCAACGCGAGCTGAAGACTGTGAAGGCTCGGTCAATTTATCTTGTCAATTTTATTTTGGTGAACAATCAAAATATCATAGCGATTACGTGACCTGTTGGGATACCCGATACTTTCCCAACCAACTGTCTCGCACAGAAGAGTCGGTAATAAGTCGAGAAGAGTATCGGAGGGCTCTACCTAGTGTTCGGGTCACTCTCTCGCACAATCAAACCAAGCAATGAGGGGGTTGCTCTCCCCAAGACAAGTTTTTAAATCAAGTGTCTTTTAGTGATCTATAGTTTTAGCAGTCCCAATTTTATGATTTTTCTTTTTAGATCTTTTTCAATAAAAATCAAAACGCCTAACGAATTTTTCGGTTCTCCTGGTTATTAAGTCAAAAATAGAGGGAGAAGATGAAAAAGCCGATGCGCGATGAAATCAATGATGCATGCAAAGTAAGGAAGGTGTACCTGACTCCAGCACTCTACATGCAATATGATCCGCGCAGAATTGAAAGACAGGAAAGAAACTACCTATATGGTGCAGCGGGAAAAGCCGAGTCCTAAGCAGGAAACTTCTACACGAAAGAACCGTCTAGCTGGTCACCAGCCTTCGATCCAGAGAGTCTGGTCTCGATCTACCCCTCCTCCTCCCGACAAATCGGGTTCAGGAGCAGCGCTTGGCAGGGCAGACTGCGGCACGTAGGCTCGAAGGAAATGAGTCAGCTATTTTTATTAACTTTTTATTAGTAGGTCCAATTAACGAACTATAGGCACAAGCAGTCTATTAGGTGTTTGGATCCTACTCAGTACGGCATAGTCAAGCAGAAACTCCTAAATCTAGGGGCTCGAGAAAAACCGCGTAAAATCGTAAAAGGCAGCGAAAAACAAAAACAGCGAAAAAGCTGCGAAAAACCTAAGGGTCCCCAGAGCTCACCGGTGCTCGGCGAAACAGACCCGAGAGAGAGTCCAAGTCCTGCTGTCCCTGTATTATTATAATTCAAATAAAATGTGCTAAAATAAACCTAAACTACTCCTCTCTCACTCAGCTACTCTCTCGCTCTCTCCTGCAGCTCCGTGCAGAAAGGAGCCACCTCCGAATCCCGCAGTTGCGGTGGCTTCTCGAGAGTTGCCGCCTCGGTCCTCGGGCCCTCGCAAGAAAATATCAGAGTGTCAAGCACCAAATAAGATAATCAAATAAGTGCAGGAAAAATAAATGAAATGAAACAGGGGTATATGTGCAAAAACAGAAATAAAATAAACAAGCAAAGATAAAAATAAAAGAAAAGAAAAGAAAAAGAAAATAAAACAAAAATAAATGAAAAATAAAAAGCCGCGAAAAGCCGCGGACTCATAAAGAGCTGCGGAAAGCCGTGAAAAAGAAAACAAAAAGAAAATGAAAAAGAAACGACTACTAAGCCCTGCACCCCAGCAACGGTGCCATTCTGATGAGCCAAAAATCCTAATGATCCGGATCAGGTAAAAGTATCACTCGGGTCGTTGCGACCTGGATCGATAAGAATCTCAGCTCAATCAAGAAAAGTAAGTGCAGACCACCAAAATAGAATAAAACTCAAATAAATATAATAGCAGTCCTAGCTATTGGATTAGCCTGGTATAGCGACTAGGGTCAGACTCAGGGAGCACGTGATGGCCTCGCGGACTACGAAGTAGTCTAAAAAAAGAAAAAAAATAAAATAAAAGTATTTTTGGTGGATTTTTAATCTTTTTATATTTTTTTGGATTTTTTAATGAATTAAGAAACTATAAAAGCAAGTAAACAAGCCAATACAACTAATTATTTAATCACTCAAAAATCACCCAAAAATTCAAACAAAAATGTTTTTATATTTTTTACTATTTTTGGTATTTTTTTGGTATTTTTCTGATTTTTATTGGATTTTATAAAAATTAAACAAGGCAGAAAAACAAGGGAACTGTCCAATCAGTTGCCAAGGGCCAATTTAAAATGCAAAATGGCCCTATTAACACCTGAAGGTAATTTTCCTGTATAGTAGAAACTACAAAAAAAATTAGGCACCAGAATTATTAATTTTTTATTTTTCTTTTATTTATTAGAATTTTTATGGTTTTTTAGGGGTTTTGTAATTTTTATGGGTTTTATGAAGTGAAAAATGACCAAAACTGGTCAGAAAATCAAACAAAGAAAAATAAACACTACCTAATTTTTTGTAATTTTTAGAGGTGTTTTAATATTTTTTGTGATTTTTAAAGTTAGACAGTAACAAAAAAGTGTGTTTTTGAATTTTTAAAAATAATCATCGAATTTGCAGTTATTTTGCTATTTTATTAAAAATAAAAACAAGGGTACAGTGCACAGGGACCTATACGCAAATAGTAGAAAGCCCAGGGGGTCTGGTGCAATTTCTCCATGAAATCACGCGCGAGGCACGTGACCTGGGCACTCAGGGACCTATTTGCAAGAAACTAAAGTTCCTGTACTATTTAGTAACATATACTAAAAGTCCAGGGGCTTCAGTGTAAAATACCCACTAAATAACGCACATGCACAATAAAACCATTCACAGGGGTATTTATGCAAATACTAAAAAGTTACTTTCATTCAATAACACCCTAGAATAATAGGTCTATACATGTAAATAACCTAACATGCATGTGTCGAAGCACGTATTCCACTACAGGCAGGGGTATAAATGTAAATACCAAAAACTACAGGGTCCACTATGCAATTTACCAAACGGAAATAAAGTTTCTAAAATATTTACAGGACTAAAGCAGAAAAACTAAGAAACTAAGGGCCTAAGAAGAAATTTACCCTTTATTTAATTGAGGGTCGGATGCGCGCCACGTGTAGATCGGACGGTGGAGAAGGGGCGCGCCTCAACGCAGGGTCCTCGGTCCTGATCGACGGCTGGGGCCTCGCCACGTGGAAGATCGGGCGGCTGGGAAGCAACGTGGGAAGCCCTCACTGTTCGGACGGTCACGACACGATCACTCCTCCAAGAATCGAACGGTGCTGGCGGCTCCTCAAATGGATGTCTGAGATCTGAATTGGAGCTGGAGGTCAATCAGACGGCTCTAGAAGGTCCTCGATGAACTGGACGTCGGCGAGGTTCGCCGGACTCGTGTGGGTGCTGGAGGCCTCCTCGTGGGCTGCTACAGATCGGAGAAGAGTCGCCTTGGGCTCCCGCGTTGAATGGAATCCTCCGATGGCTCGACGGAGCTCCTGGGAACTCAAGCGAGGCCGGCGAAGGTCGAGCTGCTGCACCAGATGGTTGAGGCCCCCAGATGGGCTCGGATGACCCTGAAAAGCATGGCAACAGAATCGCGGGTCGAGGGCAAAGTGCCTCGACCCGGTCAACAGTGGTGTGGGTGGTCGGTGCGTCGAAGCGTAGGGGTTCCGGCAAGGCGACGGCGGAGGAACCCGATACCCAGTTCCTTTGCGAACTGGGGTGAATGAGTGGGCGGAGAAGATGCGCGGAGAGAAGGCGATCGTGATGGGCGACTCTGATGGTCAGAACGAAGGCGAGGATGGTCGGAATCAAAGCGGAACGACGACGGAGCGATTTGGGCGAGATGTGAAATTAAAGAAATAGAGAGGGAAAGAGAGATACCTACTGGATGGATTCGACTGTGGAGGAGCAGGGGGTGCTCCAGGTCCTTGCCTTGAGGACCGTCGGTGTCCGAGGCTCGAGTGTCACCTCCAGGCGGCGTACGGCGGCGCAACGTCGCCGGATCGATGGACTTCCACTCCTTCCTCGCTGCAACAAGGCCTGGAGCGAGCTGTCACTTTCGCAAAGGCTATGGAGGTCCTAGGGTGGCGTGAAATGATCCAAAGATGAGTGAAATGGGAGGCGGAGCTCGGCTTATATGCGATGGAAGGTCCGGGAAGAAAGGGTCGGGTCCGGCTCGGTGAAGCACGGACCCCTAGGCAAGGTGTCGGGCGAGGTTCCCGGATAACTGGGGAGTAATTAGGACCCGTGATTTGGCGGAATGGTGATCGGGTCAAGGAGGGATAATTGGGAGAAAACGGGTCCGGGAAGAGGATCCGCGGGTCTGTGGTCCAAAGGGGAGAGTTGACCGGGGGGTCAACGTCCCCCGTGGACTAATCAGAGCCCGCCAACTCATAAATATTTACAAATTCAAAAAAAATAAGAAACTGAATTAGGAAAAACTTAAAACATAAAAAATGTTTATTTTATTTTTCTCTATTTTTTTGGTGATTTTTAATTAATTTTTCAAATTAAAAATAAGGTATTTATGCTATAGTTCTATATATATGTATATACACAATATTGATTTTTGATTTTTTTATATTTAATTAGTTATTTTTGTGCATTTTATCCCCATTTTATATTTTATTTATTTATAGCATAAAATTAGGAATAAAAAGGTATTTTTATTTTATTTTTATTATTTATATACAAGGGTGAAATAATTAGCTATATACATATATATACAAGGTATATGTACAATGTTCTCTTTGATTTTTAATTTTATTCTTTTTATTTTGTTTTTGTTTTTATGGTTTTTATTTTATTTATTTACAACATAAAAGATAGAATATATACAAATTTTATGGAAATTAATTTATTTATTTATAAGGCTAAATAAATATAGGTAAGTGTTCTATGTACAAGGTGAATATATACAAGTGAATATTTTTATTTTTCTTTTTAATTTTTTTTGGATTTTATATTTACAAATATTTACAAATATATACAATCCCATTTTATTCTATTTTTGGAGGAAAATATTTTTATGTTATTTACAGGTATATTTACACCCATGAGCTCCCTATCTCTATCTACTTTGGTTTTTATGCGGTCAAGCCCATGCTGATCCCTCCCTTGGGATTAGGTTGCTCAATATTTATTCTAAATATTTCCCTCTTTTTCTTTTTATTCGTTATTCTTTTATTTTCGCATAAAGACATGCTAATTATTACTTTTTACACAATGCATGCTTTTGGTAATTATTAGTATTTACACATATCTACATGTATTTGCAAAGGTTTTTGTAGCTAAAATATAAGAATAAAGAGTGATGAATGAGTATTCATCACCAGCTCCGCCTGGATGTGGTGAACCTGACAGTACTGGGCGGTGTCCTGGGAAGAGTTGCTACTGCTAGGATCAACCCGTGACCTGAGAAAGGATTGAGAAGCCAACTGTGCCTCCTGGAGGCACATGATATGGGTTTTCAGGTCACTGAGAGTCTGTGCCAACTGGTCGATATTCATCATGTCCTGGCACTGCTTCTTCTCTATAATTTCTATGCAGTCCAACTTCTCGCTAATGATACCCATGTCAGCTACCGAAGACTCTGCCGGTACTGCTGCTTGACAAGTACCTAAAACCTTGGTGTCAGTCCACAAAAGAAGCTCTGCACTAAGTTGGGCTTGGAAATCTCATGGTGTGGACACCGATCGATGAGCTCATGAAATCGATCCCACACCTCATGAAACTGCTCGTTTTGGATCATTGTGAAGTTGTTGATCAGAGCTCGATCTGCATTGGTCTATCCATGTGGATAGTACTTGTTTAAGTACTTGATACAAAGCTGCTCCCAAGAAGTAATGTATCTCCCTAAATGCTTGAGCCAGTAGGCTGCCCTGTCGACCAGAGAGAAGGGAAATGCTATCATTTTGATGGTGTCCTCATCCACAAATCTGTCATGGATTGTGCTGCAGATCATCTTGAATTCTTACAGGTACACATGCAGCTCCTCGGTGGCTAGCCCATGGAACTTCGACAAGAGCTGGATCGGCTGGGGGCCGAGCTTGAAGTCGCCTCGAATCTCAGGGAGTTGAATCCATCGATGAGTGAGGGTTTCACCAGGGTTGTGCAACTGCCTCATCGGTCGTGGCTGTCTAGCTGGCTCTGGCTAATACTTCGGGTGTCCATCTGCTCCTCTTCTAGGTGCTGGAATGTCTCCATCAACTGCTTGATGAGACACTCCTTTGTCGGCTCACATATGCGCTAACACACGGTGCACCTCGGCCATAAATGCTCCCTGATCTCTGATCTATCTCTACATCGTCTCAAGGGAGGCTAGGAGTGTGTTGTTGATGGTGTCCTGATCTAGAACATATGTAGAACCTTGGGGTTGTTCATCGGTGCGTCCCTCGCTAATGGCCATCTCACGGGTCTCTGCAAAGGTACACGACCCTAACTCAGGTAACGTCAAATGAACAAATAGCTATGTTGTTCCCCCTCAACCACCCTTCTTCCAGCAGTCCTGAGGATACTAAATAGCTTTTGCTGGCCATCTAGCCTGACTCCTTGGTACTAGTTAGCGCTTGGTCTAAGTGGACACTTTGATAATGGTTGGGAGAGCTCGCCATTAGTGGAAGCTCGTTTGTAATTTGACTTTTGTAGGATAGAACTTTTCTTTGAACATTTCTTTCTTTTCTTTTCTTTTTGGCTAGCTCCACTTCTTTTACCAAAAGTTGACGCACGCTGATCAACAATTAAATTAGGTTTCATCATGCCCTGGCACTTAGGTAAATATCAAAGAGATAGCATATGAACTTTTCACATACTAGCTGGGGTTTTGCTGACACTCAGGTTTATTGAAGCCTTCATTAACTTTATCCCATCCTCAAGTATAATTAGATCGATTCTAGACTCAAGTCTCTAGTCCTAGTTCCTCAGGTGATAACTCAACTCGTCTCATCAATCATAAAGTTGTGAAAGTGATTGTGATGATCATATTCTTTAGAAGGTAGAGATGAAGAGTGCAATATAGTGCTCAAATCTTTCAAACTAGGGAAGTGTGGATATTTAAGTTAAAACCCTTATGACTAAGGCATGTTAACTCAGACTCTCATGATCACAGAAATCAAGTGTACTAAAAAATCCTTAAGTTTTAAGTGAATTGTGGATTTGTTAGAAATACACCAACTCCTTTGTTGATTGGTTTTGTGTGATTTTTGTTTTTGCATATTTTAAATGGATTTTCATTTTTCATTTTTTTTAAATCCTTTGAAAGACAATGATTGACCCAGGCTCATATGAATAGTTGTGTCCACTCTCAGCTAATATGAGTGTAAGTGCGGACCCTTAGACGGAACCATGTTACTTGAGGACAGAGCCATATACAGTGTCCTCTAAACAACCCACTCTGCTAAGGGAGACCAAAGTTCCCTCACTAAGAGTAGCTACTCATTTTAAGCCTAGTAGTCAGAGTCTTTTAAAGAAAAAGTTTTTAATTTTTCAGATTTTTGTGGATCTTTTGCAGAAAGTTTTTTTTACAAAAAAAATTACAAAAAATTAATTTTTATAAAAAAAATAAATCCCTCGATTTTAAGGAAAGTTTTTTACAAGATTGTTTTTACAAAACTCAGTTCACGAGTTAACTTAAACCAAGCCCAAAAAGAATTTTTTCAAAAATTTCAAAAATATACAAGCTATGGCTAAAGTAGATATACATTAATATATTATATACCGCCTATACTTAACTTTTGCTATGGCCTCATAGCACAAGTGATATGAAGCCATAGCTCGGTCAAATATAGGGTGATATAGCACTGAGGAGGAGGGTCCCCTTATACTTAGGTCAAAAATTGACATAAGTATAAGAAGACTCAGAGAGGGAGGGATGAATGAGTTGGATCCCCCCTATATTTAGGCTAAAACTAGCCTAAGTAAAGGATCTGAATTAAGGGGGTGATTTGGTTAGGAAGAGCATCTATACAGAGATATAAGGGGATGAGGGATGTAGTGGTGGGGGGTTGAATTTTTACATATGGTTAAGAGAAAGATGAGGGGAGGGATGTTTGTGTGAAATATACTTAGAAATTGAGGTACAACGGGGGGGTAGATCATCTAGTGATCTACTTTTTTATATTTATTTCTTTTTTTACATCACACGAGCCCTCAAATGAGGACCACTAAAAAATGCTCATGCAACACATTTTTTTACAACATGTGAATGCAAGAAGAGATGACTAAACTTCCTATAATTCTCCATCATTTCTTTTGTGGCCTTCTCAACGGATGTCCCAACTTCACGC
Organism: Ottelia alismoides; assembly: GCA_037367405.1. Lineage (NCBI taxonomy): Eukaryota > Viridiplantae > Streptophyta > Magnoliopsida > Alismatales > Hydrocharitaceae > Ottelia > Ottelia alismoides. The sequence continues at coordinate 1,087,029 of JAZKJV010004101.1, forward strand.
CTCCATGGAGATCAAGCATCCTCGACCTTCATGGGCCCTGCAACAAAAGAGAAATATTAGAAAAATAACGAGAAAAATAAGCAGCAGAAAATGATGCAAAAATGCATGATGAAAAGAATTGTAAATTTAAAAAATATTCAACACCAAAAATACAATAAAATTCGACAAACAAATAAAGGTGAGCTGTGTCCTCGGCAATGGTGCCATTTGATGAATGCAAAATTTGCCTCTTTATTATAGGAGATGAAAAACAGTTTAGCAAAGACCACAATCATTTGAATGTTGTGGAATATTTATACTTGGCAAGTCTACCAAGGTCGAACACAGGGACACGAGCTACTTTAATCTATTTAGCGATTTTTGATCAATTAGAAGCATGTGTGAATAAATCATCATTTTCATGTCTTCATGCATATGTGCACAATAAAATGCAGAACAATGCAGATATATGATGCATGCAATTCTTAGTTGATTTTTCAATGCAATTATAAGAAATGTAATGTTTAACGTATGAATGAATGCAAGGGATAATCATGCAGATAATGGATTACAAAAATTCGCTAGAGAAAATGAGCAGAAAATGTGATATAGATTCAGAGTCGTTTTCCGCATAAAATTACGAGCAAACACTTATTTAATGGCAAGGCAATTGAGAGCAGTTGACACTATTAAAAGATCATCAAATTTCATATGGTGTTAGATGAGAAAATTAAATATGTCATTAGATAGATGAGGAAACATGGAAACAAAACGATACTAAAATCATGCAATTTGGACCTATGATGCTCAAGTTATGAAGGAAATAGTGCAAGGGCATAAATGTAATAATAAATACAAAGAAATAGAGGATAAATATCATAAATAGATCCCTAGAGGGACCAATGTGCAATAAATAAAACCTGGAGGGGCATATATGCAGTTACTCCTGAAAAGAGGGCCCCTAGTTGTAATTTCCAAAGGCAGGATTGGTGTAGACGTAATTTTCCCAAGCGCGCACCTAAGGCACACACCCAGGGACTTCTTTTCAATTTCATACAATATCCTAGGCATTCCTGCAATTTTCCCAGCACCTCGCATACAGGGCACGCGAGGGCTAGGCTCGGAGGGCGGAGGAGGCTAGGGATTGACGTGGCGGGAGATGATGCTTCGGCTAGTAGTTCGATACGTACAAGCCCATAGGTCCGGGGATGTCTTCATGGCTCATTCTCGGTTGTTGGATGGCCGCCACAGGGGCACCATCCATTAGCATCTGCACTTCTCTACCTAGCGTAGGAGGGGCGGCGTATTTGGAGCTCCGACGAGCTCGCCAGGGCTCCTCCATGCCCCTCCGCTATCTTAGAAGCTCGCCCGAGCATCGTGACCACCTGACGAAGGTGGTTGTCCGCAGATGAAGCCGCGAGGGTAGCTGGAGCGAGCGGTCGATGAAGCATTGCCTGAGTTGGAGATCGAGATCGGAGAGGGGGATTGGAGTCCAATCATTGAGAACCTGCATGGGTTAGTGTATAGCCAAAGTAATGTGTGTGATGTGGGTGAGTGATGTGAGGCGAGTGGAGGCTGTTGAAGCAACGGGAGCAGTGGTCGCGAGGCTTCTTCTCCGACGAGGTGGAGAAGAAGGTGGGTCGGAGTGGTAGGGCTATGGAGAAGGGAAGGATGTGCACGAGGGGATCATCGTGGATGTAGGTGATTGGGCAGAGCTCAAAGGATGGTCTGATGGGGGGATGTGATCAGAGGTGTGGGGATAATTAGGAGAAAAAAAAGGAATTCATGAGGAAGAAGTCATATGCTCGGAGCAGGCGACAGGCAGAGCGATGGCTTGGGTTGAGGCTCCGTGGAAGCCTCCAGTTGTCGCACGTCGAGGTCAGCCGTGTCCTCGGAGCTCAGCGGCGGTGAATGCGTCACTAATATGGTCGTGCTGACCATGGGTCAACACCTGATCTGAGTGTCTTGATGGCCCCTCGTTCTCCCCCGTCTGTCACAGGGAGGAGGCAAGGAGCTAGATCCTATACCTTGGAATGGTGGACACCGTGGAAGTGCAGTGGAGGCCGAGGTTTTATAGGGGAGGAAGGAGGTTTGTTATGGTGGGGGTGACGACGATGTTGGGCTCAACGAGTAATGGAGAGGATGTTAATGAGATTCACGAAGATGGCGGAGGAACGGGCGTCGTGGGGGAGGCATTATGTCAATGAGAGATCAGACGGCTCATGAGGGACTGGGTAGCGGAAGGAGGAGCGGGCCATGTGGGCAGCCCAGAGGGCGTTATGTGGCCCAATCAGAAATTAAGAAAAATGGAAAAATAAGGGAAAATAAAAAAGAAAAAGTTAGAGGTAAAATTAGGAAAAAAACAAAGCATGAAAGTTGTAGATCTCGATGAGATCTACAAGTTTCTTGTTGGACAAAATGCCAAAAGAGGTCATTTGTACAAAAAGTATTTGGGAGGTAATTTTAAAGGGTTAAAAAAACCAATTTTTGGTTTTGATATTTTTGTATTTTTTAGATCTTTTAAAGGGTACAAAAGTATAGATAGTTACTTAACCTAACTTTTATACAATAACTACAATATAATTACAAAGTAAATAATCGTAATTAAATACAATAATTGCAGGTTAATTATACATAATATAATACAATATAATAATGAGGAATTATTATTGATTTTTATTGGATTATTTAAGCCAGGGGATTAAGAATTGATTTTTAGCATGATGAATACGAGATTCATTAGAGAGCGAACTCCACCTAGGACCTTATCTTAGTGTCATATGCGTAGATGACCCCAAAGGTCAAAGAACATCATGCATACGACCCAAAGTGTATTGTAAACAGAATGTAGACCCAAAGTCCTTTTACTTGTTCATACTTGTTCATGACTAGGGTGTAGGCCATAGTGTGCATCTTACAGAAAACCCATTTAACATACAACTTGCATAATCAGCATGAGATCATAAAGAACTTGCTTAACTTGACATAGTTTCTTAAACAGGAATCATATTAAACATGAAGGCTTTGCACTATATATCCCATAAATTGCATACTTAAAAAATAAGGATGAGTGGATCATACATTCATAAGTAAAAAATAAGACTTGCTTAACATACTCTGAAACTATACTTAAAAATCTTAAAATGCATAACTATTTGAAATATTAAAAACTTGCAGCATAAACACATTTACATAAAAATATAAAAGGCCTTTAGTTTATGAACCACTCACTCGAAATTTTTATTTTCACTGAAAATCTGGCCCTTGTTGAGCATGTAATGATCACTGTAATGATTATGTATATGAAAGATGTAACTATATTATGACATCAAGAAAATGATACATGCACACTATTGTGTTTGCATATCTATTTGTCATTCTAATCATTGATCGAACGCTGAATACATGGTTTAATTTGTGTTCGTTGTAATACGTGTACTTAGCCAATCAATCAGAACCGAGAGAAGATCTCTGTGAAGAGTGTCTCGGCTTTAATTTATATCCCGGGCAAGTCCGGGGTCGAATACAGGGAGGCAAAGGAACAACTTCAGGTTAATTTGGAATAATTAGGTCTAGGTTTTCAAATGGTGATTTTTTTGTATTTTTTTAATATGAAGTTTAATATGCGTTCGTTGAAGTGTGTGTACTTAGCGAAACAATCAGAACTGAGAGAAGATCTCCGTGAAGAGTGTCTCAGCTCTAATTTACATCCCGGACAAGTCCGGGGTCGAACACAGGGAGGCAAAGGAACAACGTCGGGTTAATTCAAAAACTTAGGTTTAGATTTCCAAATGGATTTTTTTAATTTTTTAATGCAAAAGCAAATGAAAATGCAAATGCGAATGAATTAAACAATAAGAAAACACAATACTAGGCCAAATTAATTTTAATGTGAAATTAGTCAGATTTAGCCTAATTGTATTTTTTCTTACAATCGTAATCTAGAGATGAGTACAAAACACATTTTTTTAGCTTTAGGAATGAAAATTCAATAATTAAAGATGTACACTTTTATGAGTTTTTTTAGCAATTTTCATACAAACAGAATGCAAAAATTATGAAAAATTTACAGGAATTAAAACATGATGCAAGGATGCCACTATATTTTTTGGATTATTCTGACAAAATATGATTTTTTTGTGGATTTTTAATAGAAGTAGAGTGACAGTGAATAATTAATTTCTAGTAAATCCACATTATCAAATTATCCAGAGTTCGAATTATCTCAAAAAGATATTTAGATGAACAATCAAGGAGAACTGAAATTTTGTAAAAATATGATATGTGGATTTAACTAATAATCAATTACGAAAATTACTTTACAATTTATATAAGGCACAAGATAACTCCAATTAATGTGAAATTTGGATAGTAGTTAAAGCACATTTCAAACAACATTTCTAATTTTTATGAAATTTTTTGAGCAATTGTGAGTGAGAGAATTTAAGTGCTTAGATTGGGTAAAATATGAAATATTTTAGTTAAATAATTTTAATTAATTACCCACAATTCACAAAAATATAAATAAATATTCAGATGGTAGACAATTTGTTTCTCAACATCATGCTATTTCTCATTAAAATTAAAGACGCAATAATGAGGTCCAAATTAAAACATGAACAAAGGATAATCAACGCAAATCCAGAAAACAAAACTTATAAACAAAACATATACATGGACTGTTTTGTAATTACAAAAACATAGGAGAATAAAAATGCAATCTTTACAAAATAAAAAAAATAAATAAAATGGCATGCTTCTTCAACGATGCTAGGGCGCAGGGGGAACTCGGGTCGGGCGGTGCCGCCCGCGCGCGGCGAAGGCGAGGAGGGTCGTGCGGCCATGCGGGAGGTCGGTGGTGGCGACGCGATCGTTTGATCGTGGAGGGGCGGAGGGCTGCGGCGGTAGATGACAAGTTGCGCGGCCTGGAGGGGAGCCACGCTTGGGTGGCAGGCGACGACCACCGCGCAACGTCGCAGGGTGACGAAGGCACCGCACGACGGTTCTAGAGGAGCTGCAGTGGCCATGGGGTGCCACCGCTGGTGGCAGCGGGCGACGGGAGGGTGGTGGCGGTGCCGCCGGCAATTGTGCAGGGAGGCGGCGACGTCAACCTTCTGCGACCTTGTTTTTTAATTTTTTTTTAATTTTTTTATATTATTTTGTTTTGCTATTGTATTAATTTTTTTGTTTTAGATTTTAATTTTTAAAATTTTCTTTAAACAGGGAATGAAATAAATGTAAAAAAAGAGAAATGTGATGAAAGTTGTGTATGATAAAGGTATAAACAAATGAAGGTGTTTAGAAAGTGAATGTGATGTGTTAAAAATGTAAAGATAAAAACTATGACTAGATGAAAATAAAAAAATTACTTACGGTGTAAGTGGATCGCTTGGAGAGTGCTCACGAGGAGCATGATCTTCGCTCAAATTGCTAGCGAACGATGAGCTTGGGTAGCGCGTGGGTGCGGCTGCGATGTTGGCCAAAAAGCCAACGGATCTCACCGGAGAGAGGGTTGTCGTTGTTCGACCGCGGTTGTGTCGCTGTCACCGATTCAACTTTGGGAACTATGCTCTCTTCACATAAAGATTGATCAAGTGCAAATTGAGGAGGATCAGATGTATAAAAAGAGATAGGAAATGGAGGTTAGAATGGAGGTGGAGTAGAATGGAGGTTATTAAGAGAATGGAAATAAAATAATAAAGTAAATAATAAGATAAAGTGGGCTACTAAAATATAACTAAATATAAAGAAGAAGAAAAAATAGTGGAGAATTTAGAAAGGAAGACATACAACATGTACATTTTTTTGCTTTTCTACTTTATATTTTGTTATCTTTTAAATAAGAGATATTTACAACAGAAAAATACAATAAAATACTAGAATCAAAATACAACACAACGATAGTTTTTTTGGATTTTTTAGTAATTAAAAAAGATAAAAGAACAAATGAAGAAAGAATGAATATATACATAATGTACAATGTACATCTAGGTCCAAGAACCCAACTTTTGCAAATGATCTCTAATTTTCATGAAACAACTTCCATTGGATAGATAATTTTCTAACTTGAACTTTAAAAGTGAGTTTGGTGAATTTGGAGTTCATACAGAGCGGGAATTTGGTCAGGAAGTTGGACTTTACAGCTTTTTTATCTTTGGGATCTAGGAGTATTTATTTGAGGTAAAATTTATTTTATATTTTTGTATTTTTATATATATTTTTATAAACAAGACAGAGAAAGAATTATCCAAAAAGGAGTTGAAATGAAATTATTAAAAATACATGAAGTTTTGGGCTATTTATAGGTGAAAAACTCCTTTATTTTTGTGGGTTTTTATTGTTAATTTATTTTATACAAACTAATATACAATAATTAGTGTGTTTTATTTACAAGAGTTATTTTATTAATTTATTGATTTTATGGACACTTATTTGAGATTTTACTCTGTGATTTTGCTAAGATCAAGATATTGAGATGATGAATCGTGGATTCATCACCCCCTATACTTAAACTTTGCTAGTCCTCGAGAAAATAAAGAATGGATAAGTTGGAATATCCCCTGACTGTGCATTTGAATACAAAACTTGATCTGTTCAAGAACTCTTGGTTTTAGAGATCCTAAAATTCTAAGCTGAACAAAGCTCTAGTCAAAAGATATCCAATTTCCCTAATCATCAGACTCTCTTTGTTTACATATATATTAGGGGATATGACTTAAGTGTTGACCGTTGTTACAAGAGTAGAGTCACAACGTCACCCAAGGTTCCAGTCCACGAGAGTCTCCTAAGAACCCGACCCTCAACACTAGGGAATAAACAATTTCTTGCGTCCAATTCACCGTCTCTTTAGTTATCAGACTTGGAAGTGTAGATGATGGCCAGATGATGGAGGGTAAAGGATTGTGTCTTTTCTTCTCTTTCTATCATTGGAACAAGGATTCTCTCAAGTGCCTTATTACTCAACGCATATTTTTGGTGTTGATTAGTGCGCCCGTCAAGAGAAGTTGGAGTCGTCTACACTTGTTTTCCTTGAAGTACATCGGGATGTGCCTTTTTTGAGTACTTATTGTACCTTCTTCACCCAGACTTGTAGCATTTACAATGTAGAGCCCTTTTTTGGTGCAAGCCCGACTCTTGGACCTAATAGCGGTGGTCCAAGTGGATACTTTGAAATGGTTGGGAGCACTCACCTTTGATGGAAGCTCTTTGATATTTGACTTTGTGGAATGAGAGCTTTTCTTTAACATTTCATTGCTTTGTAATATTTTTGGATAGCTCCACTGCTTTTACCAAGAGTTGGCGCACATTGATCAACATTTTTTATTTTATCACACCCTAGCACTTAGGTAAATGTCAAGAGATAGTACAAGAACCATGTTCATATACTGGCTAAAAGGTGCTGACACTCAGGTTTCATGAAGCCTTCATTGATTTTATCACATCCTCGATTATCATCAAATCAGGTCCAAACTTAAATCCCTCATCCCAGTTCCTCAAGTGAAATTTCAACTCATCTCATCATAATTATAGTCGTGTATGTGAGGTGTTGATCATATTCTTAAGGTAGAGACTAAGCATGCAATATAGCACACAAATCTTTCAAACTAGGGAAATGTGAATAATTAAGTCAAAGACCCTAATAACTAAGGCTGGTTAACTCAAAAACTAAGGACCTCATAAACCAAGTGTTCTTGAACTTCACTAGTCTTGAGTGATGTGTCAGGGATTAAACCAACTTATTAGTTAGTTTTTTTGTGATTTTTTAGAGTTTTTTGTTGTTTTTTTTTGTTTTTGTTATTTTTTAAAAAAACAAAGGAAAAGAAGAAAGATTTTTTGTTAGAAAAAGTTTTGCTTTTTTTCAAAAGGTTTTTTTTTGAAAAGATAGGTAAATAAGAAAGGTCATCTTTAAAAAAAAGTTTTTTTAAAAGCAAATAAGGAAAAAACTTAAGTTTTCTTTGAAAAGGTTTTTTTTAAAGAGATTTTTTTTGAAAGAGATTTTTTTTACCCACCCCATAATTATTGTATAATATATACAAAAATACATGAAAGTACGAGCAATGGGTAAAGTATATATGTAGCATGCCCCCCTATACTTAGCATGTGTTATGTCCTCAGAGCACGAGAAGCGAGAAAAAGACATAGCTCGTGCTAAGCGTAGGACAGCTAAAATAATAAAAGGTATAGAAGTCGACCCGCCTCACTTATGCTCGGGTCAGCCTAAGTGTAGAAGAAGAGCAAAAATAGGGCGATCAAGGTGCGATCAAGGTCAAGAGGTGAAATGGATGAGTATATACACATGGTGGGCATCGGCTCCCCTATACTTAGGCTTTGGTCAGCCTAAGTATAAGACAGGAGTAAGTGTCAGAACTGATGTGATCTGGAGAATATACAGATAATAGATGATATACAAGAGTGAGTCTGATGATATACAAGAGTGAATGAATCTTCTAAGCCGCTGAATCTTGATGCTGCATCTTCATGAAGAGTAATATGATGTATCTGCTCTGTACTCACTCTGCATGAAGTTGATGATCTCGACTTGGACTAACTGCTTTTTCGAATCTACAAAATGCTTCAGTAGTTGTCCATTTACCACATGAGATTGTGCACCATCTGTGAGATCAACTGTCTCTACACTTCCATTCTCGTGCACTTTTATAACAATAAAGGGACCCGCCCATTTAGATTTGAGCTTCCCATGGAACATCTTCAACCTGGCATTGAACAACCATACCTTTTGTCCAAGGACAAAGTATTTTCACCTAATGTGCTGATCATGCCTTCTCTTTACTTTATCCTTATAAATCAAACTGTTGTCATATGCACTATTTCAGATTTCCACAAGCTCGTTCAAGTTCAAGTCTCGACCAAGCTTCCCTAGGTGACAACTCCAATTAATCTATTTAATTGTCCATTCAGATTTATGAATTAACTCTATGGGCAAATGGCATGGATTGCCATAGATCATCCTGAATGGTGAAGTACCCAATGGTGTCTTATAGGTTGTCTGATAAGCCCACAGAACTTGGTCCAAGAGCTGAGACCAGTTCTTCCTATAGGGATGAACCAATTTATGCAAAATACTCTTCACCTCTCAGTTCGAAACCTCTTCCATGCCATTGGACTGAGGGTGGTAAGGATTGTAACTCTATGCTCAAATCCATGGTACTTAGCTAAAGATCTCATATCTCTGTTCACAAAGTGTCTACCCCCATCAAATATCAAATCTTTTGACACCCCAAACTTAGCAATATTGTGGTCCTCACAAACTTACAGACAGCCTTGATGTCTGCGGTTCCGATTGGGATAGCCTCCACCCACCTAGATAAATAATCAACTGCCAACAATATGTACTCATGTCCTTGGCTGTTGGAAAAGGGACCCATAAAATTTATGCCCCATGCATCAAAGACATCACAAATAATCATCGGTTGCATGGGCATCTTATCTCTCTGTCCAACTGTCCCTCCCATCCTTTGACAGATCGGGCACGACCGTACAAAATCAGTAGCATCTCTAAACAAGGTCGGCCAATACAATCCACATTGAAGTACTTTGTGAGCGGTTCTCTTCCCCGAATGGTGTCCTCCAGCCTCAAGTGAATGACAATATGTGAGGATACTCTGGTACTCCTCCTAAGGAATACACCTTCTCCAAACACAATCCGATCCTTCGAAGAAAAGGAAAGGATCATCCCAGTGGTATCTCTTCGAATCTGACTTAAGTCGGTCAATGCTGCTCCTAGTCCAACCATGGGAAACCTGCTTGGAGACAAGATAGTTCACCATGTTGGCATACCACGGGAGTGAGTCAATAACACAAATTGACTTGTCTGGGAAGATCTCGCTAATCTGCTCATACTCAGGAGAATCCTTAAACTCAATCCGAGAAAGGTGATCAGCCACAACATTCTTCACTCTAGGTTTATCTTTTATCTCCAAATCTTGGAGGAGTAAAATCCACCTAAGAAGGCATGCCTTCGTGTACTTCTTTTCCATTAAATATCGAATGGTTGTGTGATTAGTGTAGATTGTCACCTTAGAGCCCAAAATATATGACCTAAACTTCTCGAGGGCCCATACTACAGTGAGTATTTCCTTTTCAGTCAGTGTATAATTCTTCTGTTTAGGGTCTAATACTTTTCTCGCGTTGTGTATCGCAAATGGGATCTCCTCCCGCCGTTGTCCTAACACAGCTCCTATAGCGAAATCTGAAGCGTCAGTCATGATCTCAAAGGGGAGAGACCAGTCAGGAGCTAATAGGATAGGCGAGGCACAAATCTTCCTCTTCAAGAGCTCAAAGGCCTCCAGACACCTGTGATCTACAACGAACTCCGTGTCTTTCCCTAAGAGCTCAATCAGTGGGCAGGCGATCTTAGAAAAATCCTAAATAAATATCCTATAGAATCCAACATGCCCTAGAAAATACCTCACTGACTTCACGTTGGTAGGTGGATCGAGTTTCTTGATCACCTCCACCTTGGCAGGGTTAACCTCCATTCCCCTTTTCGAGATGACATGCCCCAACATGATACCCTTCGTCACCATAAAGTGACTCGTCTCCCAGGAGAGTACCAGATTGACCTCTCTATACCTCGTGAGGACTCGGTCCAAGTACGTTAAACATGTATCAAAAGAATCACCGTGGACCGAGAAGTCATCCATGAACACTTCCAGGAAATCTCCCACCATCTTTGCAAATATGGTGATCATGCACCGCTGAAATGTGCTCGGGGAATTGCAGAGCCCGAATGGCATGCACTTGAAGGCATAAGTGCCGAATGGACATGTGAATGTGGTCTTTTTCCTGGTCCTCAGGGGCAATGGCCACATGGTTTGTAGCCTGAGTACCCGTCAAGAAAACAGAAGAACTCATTCCCTGCTAATCTCTCCAAGATATGATAAATAAAAGGTAAGGGAAAGTGGTCTTTCTTGGTTGTAGCATTCAAGCACCTATAATCGACACAAACGTGCCACGATGTGGGTACTCGTGTCACGATCTCTACCCCCTCCTCGTTGGGCTCCATTTGATGAACCGCTAAATTGGCCCTTTAATAGTGTTGAATTAAGACTTGAAGTTGTCATCGCAGTCGGGCCGAGATGGGTCATCAAAGACCATCTCATTTAGATATATCAATCAAAATAACATGGTCGTAATTTTTTTACTTGGCAAGATACCAAGGTCGAACACAGGGACACGAGCCTCTCTCGTATTATTCAGATTTTAATCTATTTAACTAAGTGTTGAGTTAGAGAACATATAGGTCAAAGCATGCAAAATACACAACAATGCATTAAAACAAAACATGCATTTTTTTATATTTTATTTTCATCATGCAATGAATGCTATGAAAATGAAAAGCAAACAGGCCCTTGATTGAAAATCATGAGCGACTTAAACCATTAGTCAATTTCCAACATAAATCATGCAATAACTCATTTGACATTTACTGCAAGGTTTGTCAATAAGGCATAAAAGACACTTGAGGTGTTTAAAGAAATACATTGCAATCATAGTGTCAAAATAGGAGAACAAATATGCCATTAAAAAGTTCGTCAAACAAGCTTCAAAATGAAACTGAAATCAACTCAATCGGACATACAAAGCTCAAGATATGCAAGAAAGAAAGCAAGGGCATAAATGAAATAAAACATGAAAAGATAATAACAAACAAGTCCCTAGGAAGGACTAAAGTGAAATTAAAATAAATATTGAGGCCTTCCCTGTAAAAGTTCCACACAGACAGGGGTATTTTTGTAATTTTGTTAACCTTTGAGGGTTTCAATGCAAATTACCCCTACGCACGAGGTCTGCACGTGACCTGGACTTGTCTGCAAATAGGAAAAGATGGCTGGGCCTCCTTGCAAATTGCCCAGGAGGCACGTGTTGTGCACGTGCTCTCCTAGGCTCGGGTGTCTCTAAGGTTCGGGCGAGGCTCGGGTTGCTTCGGCTTGGCTCAGACGGTTCGAAGCTCCATGCAGGCTCGGCAGCTGGCTCGGATGCGGCTCGGGAACTCCCAGCCTAGAGGGTCGAGGACGAAGGCTCGGGGAGGCTCTGGAATCGCCACTTGGCTGAGTGTGGACCATCCGATCACGAAGATCGAGTGGCTCCTGAAGTCGTATGCGTGGCTGCTCGTACACCGTTGGATCTTCGAAGATCCAACGGTATCTGAAGTCGATGGCGTGGCCTCATCTGGACCGTTGGATGGTCGCTGCGAGAGGACCATCCAACTGCAGCTGCTTCTCCTCCCTTATCTGCAGCTGGTGGCGGGTTCAGAGCTCCGGTGAAGGAGCTCCTCCTCTGCCGCCGGTGTTCGAGCCCTGTAGGCTTCCTCGAAACTCCATGAAAGCGTGTCGAGGTAAAGGGAAGCTCGGTGAAGACGTCGGGCAGCTTGGCTCAGTCCATCGGAACCCTAATGTCGATGGCGAGTTTGACGAAGATGGCTCCGGTGGAGTCCCCGGCTATTGAAGGATTTTGATGACCTGCGATGTTAGCACATATAGATGAAGTGTACGTAGACGTGTGCGTGAGTGAAATGGGAGCTCGGAGGGCGAAGAAGGTAGGAGCTCGGAGCTCCTCCACCGTGAGGGCGGAGGAGATGGTCGGAGTTGATCTGGGGTTTCGAAGGGAAAGATGGGTGATCGGAAACATGCACGTGAAAGGTGGGTTGATGGCGAAGCTCGGGAGAGTGACTATGGAAGTGGGGATCGAATGGATCGACCTAGATAATTAAGAGAAAATAAAGAAAAATATAGGAGGGATCAGAAGGTTACCTGAGGTTGGGAGGAGCGATTGTCTTGTGCTCGAGGTCATCGGAGGACCTCGGGGTCTTCGATGGACCTCCTCAGCCGGTGGAGGCAGCTCGAGCGGGCTGATCATGCCACAACTCCGTCGTGATCGGCGGAGGGTCTCACCGGGGAGTGGAGGTCGTCATTGCTTAATCCAATCGCCTCCCCCTGTCACAGGGAGGCGGAGGAGGGCTGGGCCTCCTCCCGCGTAAAGGTGGACGGTGGTCTAAGGCGGAGAGGAGGGTGTATTTGAAGTGAGAAGGTGGCGGGTTCAGCTGGTGACATCATAGAGTTCAAGGAGAAAGTGGAGTGACTGGAGAGGTCCTCGTGGGTTAATGGACATCTCGCGAGGACCATGGTTAAGTGGGCTTGATCATGGGGTAGTTAGAGAGTGATGGAGTCATCGGGAACGGCGGGGGAAATAGGAAGGGGCAAGCGCATGTGCAAGGTGGAGATCGTGGGGAAGAAGGGGCGTCATGAGGTTGACGAAGACCTATAGCCGTTGGATCTTGAAATCCAACAACTGACGATTGGGCGCGAAAGGACGGGTGCGATTAGATCTGGGGGCGATGCGATCAAAGGCGAGTGGTGCTCCACATGTCGTGGTCTGGCCACGGCACTGGCGAGCGGTGGTGATTGATTTGGGGGTAGATCGAACGGTAGGGATCGCAATGGTGATGGTCGGTGGTGATTAAAGAAGCGAAGACAAGATCGGAGGGCACACAATGCGCCACGTGGGAAACGGTGGGAGAGGCGTGATCGAACGATGCAGATCAGAGGCGGGAATGGATCGGGTGGCTGAAAAGAAAGGTGCACGTGGAGAAGGCTGGGTCGTTGGATCAGAAGGAGATCCAACGGCTGAGGCGCGGGCGGATGATGCAAAGGGGAGCGGGCCACGTGGCTCACCCAGAACGGGCCATGTGGCCTAATCAGATTATTCAAAAAGAAAAAATTGATTTTTGAGGGTCAAGATGGCCTAATTTGAGAAAACTCTAAACATGAAAGTTGTAGATCTTGATGAGATCTACAAGTTTCATGTTGACCAAAACTAGAGATGAGATCATCTGAAGATACCAAATATTTTTAAGGGCATTTTTAGGGCAAAAAATACCACAGATTTTAGTTTTGTGATTTTTTTGTGGTTTTTAATTTATTCAAGACTCTGATAGTTACAGGACATTATTTGGGTTTTATTGACACACGTTTAAGCAAGGGGGTTAACAATGAGAAATTAAGAAGATGAAATTGGGTTTCATCAGTGACCATCTGAATTCCCGACTTCTTCGGGACAACATAAAGCGGGGCCACCCACTTAGAGTAAGAAATAAGGTATATAAACCCTGTCTTGCACCATTTCTCATTCTTTTTCTTAACCACATCCCGTAGATTGGGGTTAAGTCTCCTCTGGAACTGACGGGAAGGTCTCACATTATCCTCAGTAAAAATGTGGTGCGAGAAGAGAGCGGGGTTGATCCCCACGAGATCCGACATTGTCCAGCCTATTGCTTTGCGATTCCTCTCTAAGACCTCTAACAACCTAGACTCCTGTTCTAAAGTCAAGTCTGAGATAATGATAATAGGATATCTCTCTTTGGATCCCACAAGAAAGGCATACTTGAGTGTAGGAGGTAGTGACTTCAGTTCTGGCAATGTGGTGTCATCAAGCAAATCTGGATGAACTGAATCTGAATCTGGTTCTGTGTTGCATGAAGGTGAGCTAAGTTGTGTAGTACTCGCCACCAAGTTAGAAGTATCAGGAGTCGGATAGCCAAAGAAACGCGGTAGTTTAGCCAAAGCCACGTCCGACTCATCATCTATGCCCCATGATCATTCCGAAGGGGACGAAACTGATAGATACAGATGGATCTCTACGTCATCACAGGAATAGGTAGATGCATCTCTAACAAGATCAGACAACACCTGGAAAACTACATCATATACTATTTCCTTTCCAGATGAAAGGATCTCGCTTTGTCCTGAAGGAATCTGTCCCCAAATCCGAACGATGCTAATCATTCTGCAATCTGCCTCTTAAGATGTGTACTCTGTGCTACTCTCTGAATCGGGTTGCTGACACTTGGTTTGCTTCATCTCAAGATTCACTTCTCCACCTGGAGAAAGGAACTTCATCATTCTCGTACCATAATCAAAAGCTGTGTCTGCGGTCCTAAGGAAGGGCCGCTCGAGAATGATTTGAGATTCTCTCCAATGATTGGGGGTCTCCATGTTCAAGACTGTGAAGTCAACCTGATAGTTCTGCCCCTCAATAGAGATAACTACGTTCATCACTTCTCCCATAGGTCTCTTCACTGAACGATCTGCAAATTGGAGTAAAGCTCTGGATTTGCAAAGTGGTCCCAACTCTAATTTCCGATATAAGGATAAGGGAAGTAAGTTGATCGAAGAACCGTTATCCAAGAGTGTGCGTGCAAACGCAATGTCATCAATACGACTCTCCACATGTTGAGCACCCACGTCTTTCTTTTTCCTTGGCAATGTTTGATTCTTGAGACAATGGGTTGTGGCTACTGACAAGACATGTGTCTTTATATTTTGGTTCTCTTTCTTCCTGCTAACCCTTGTGGTTGTGCATCTCACCTTAAGGTATTTCTGGAATGCAGGATGGTTAGCCTCATACTCATCAAATGGCACCTTTACAATGATATTTTCTTTACAAAACCGTGCCATATCAGGGTCATCTTTCTGAATCTTTTTGATGTGCTTTCCTGCCGTAAGAGTACGCGGGAAAGGTATTGAAGCTAGGGAAATCGAAGATGAAGAATCTGAATCATGAATTGAAAGATCATTCTTGGAATTAACCGAAATAGAGTTCTTCATACAAGAATCTTTTTGATGCAACATGGAATAAAAATCTAGACTATCTACAATAGGTTGTGGAATAGAAGCTGGAGTGATATTCGCCACAACCGAGATGCAAGGTCCTCCATAGACCAAGAATAATATCCATGCTGTCGATGATGCATACGTGCTCTCCTTCTCCTCTCAGCTCCTTGAGTAGAAATCCTCGAATGGTGCTGATTGGGCTCTGGAATATGCTGCCTCTCCTCCTCGTCCTCTAAAGACTCCTCAGGTAGAGCTCCAGAGATGCCCCTCCTCATATCCCTCACCCGGTCAGGTACAGTCACGGTCCTTCCGCTCCTGAGTGACATGTGGTTAGCCTAGTCACACGAAAGAATCTCATGTTTAGATCTAGGAGATGCTGAATAGTATACCTGACCGAAGTGTTGCTGAGAATTAGATCGGTTCAGGATATTGGGATTATCCTAAACTTGGGCTGAGATTGAGGTAGAGGGTGCAGTTTACTCGTTTCGCCATCTGGACATGCGGTTGACAACGACCCGTAAATCATGAATTTTGTTCATGAGTATCTGCTACTAAATATCCACAGGATCAGACAAAGAAGGAAGTGGATAAGACTGGGAAGAATAATGGGAAGACTGGCCCTGCTGGCCAAGATACTGCCTCTGATGTTGCTGGGGTATCTGCTGAGATTGTGGGCCCTTCTGGCCCACCTGGTAATGACCCAGTCGGCCATACTGTTGTACTGTTGTCGCTGCTACTGGGGTGGCTGGAATCCAGGGCTCTGCTGTAACGGAGGTGGTGCGGAGGTGAATGCGGTGTTGTGAAAGCTCGAGGGATGCTGGTAGATCTGTCGGTCTCCCGTACTTCCCTGCCTGGCAGGGTCCTGAGTATACCATACCCCATTCACCTCCCAAACCGGTGGAGGCTCCTCCTGAACTTTCTCTGCTAATGGAGGTGGCTGCTAGAAAGAGTGGGTGTAGGATTGGTCATGTTCCCACGGCTGGGGATGCCATGACACCAACTACTCCTGAATATGGTGAACTCGGTATACGGGAGCAGCGGGTGCAGTCACGGTGGGTATCCTTATCTTAGATACCTTCTCAGTCAACTCCTCCATCTGTTTTGGAGGTTTGGAGATACTCCGGTCTAACTCATCAATCCTCCTGTCAATCTTCTCGACTACAGTATGCTTGTCTGCATGGAGTCCCATGCTAGGGATTACGTTCTTAGAGAGATCGACTGCAGCTGATTTTCCCCCTCCAAATGAAATTGAACTGGGGGACGATGTATAGGCCTTGCTGGCCATCTGTGAGCAGCTAGTTTCAGCCATCTGCTCGAATACCTTCCAGACAGTATCCGATCCTCGTGATGTATAGCTGCCTCCAAAGGCAACGCTCACTAAACCCTGCATCTCAGGGTTGAGACCAGTGAAGAACGACTGGACCAAGATATTGTCATCTACTCCATGACAAGGACACTTCTGCAGGATGTCATTGAATCTTTCCCATGCATCACAAAAGGCTTCTTGAGGTAATTGGGAAAAAACTCGTAACACATGTCCTCATCATGTTAGTTCTACTTAGCGGGTAGAACTTCTTCAGAAACAGGTCCTTGAACTAGGCATAAGTATTGACGGTAATTCCCAAGTTCTTTAACTAGTTGTCGGCTTTTCCAAACAAGGTAAATGGAAGGGTTGTGAGTCTAATATAAACCTAGCTAACATTAGGATGTCTAAGGTTAGCGCAGACGAGCTCGAAGTCCCTTAGGAATGCATATGGTTCTTCAGAAGCATTCCCGTCAAAGTGTGGCAGCAGGTTCAGAAAATACGATTTCAATTCAAAATCAATAGTGGGTTCGGCCGGACTCAAGTAGTTCTGAATTCCGTGTTGTCCAGGGTTGTATGTCGCATCCATTGGTGGTTCGACCCCAACATTGAGCTGTCCTAACTGAGCTCTCAGTAATGCGTGTTGTTTCTCAGATGCATCTAATCTGGCTAGTACCATTCTCATCGGGTCCTCGGGTGTTCTTCTTCCTCTTCTTTCTTCTTTGGAGGTATTTTTCTTGTATCTTCTTTAGGTCCTACGTCAGCAATGTGGTCTTGATTATAAGAGGATTTATGAATCAAGATATTATCACCGAGGCGAAGGTCTTCCTTGGTGAGGTGGGAAGAGAGAAAGGGAACAGTTTGATAGTAACAATCCCGAGAGTGGGTGATCCTGGGATCAAGAGGGTCATGAGTCCAGGTTGGTCCAAGTTGCGCTTGGACCTTTGAAGACATACTTCTTGGAGGGTTCAACGAGAGATTCGTAAAGTCCGAATAAATATCCCCCCAATTAGTCATCTTCGATATCAAAAGAACTGATTAGAACACGATATTCAATGAGGCGCTAGTTCTATGGTGCACGTAAATGTGCGGAGTGAACTCACACAATACAAACACAATTCAAACCCTCGATTTCACCAACTCCATACGAGATAGTTGTAAGGGTTCGGCTGATTTATCTGGTCAATTTTAGTTGGTGATAAATACAAACTTGGAAAGATTAACGAGCTATTAGGTGCCCGTATTTTCCTACAGACTGGTCCGGTTCTTACGACTAGTTGGACCTACTTTCAGCCAGTATAGGAGTAAGTACGGATAATATAAATACGGCTACCCGTTCCTTGAGGACTAAGGCATCCTCTAAACCTCCCACTCTGCTATGGAAATCCGGAACTTTTACCGGCTACCCGTAGATCCTCATTGAAAAGAAGCTATTCGCTTAAAAAGAAAGAACCAGTAGTAAGTAAGAAATCCTGACTTGGCTCTATCCTAGGGTCGTCTCTCTCTCTCTCTCACTTGTAAGTAAATCAAACAATGAGGGATTTATGCACCCGTGAATAGGGGTTCTTTTTATTCAATTTTTTAATCGACCTGCTCAATTCAGTCTCAATTTTAGAGTTAGGTTATCACTTGAAAATTAATCTGAACACAAAAGCACGCCTACCATTCAGTCCCAATTTCTTTTTTGACCTTAAGTTGTAAAATAAGAGGAGAATCGGAAATTAGAATGCAAACATGAATCGATGATGCATGCTCAGAAGAAGGTATACTTACAGTGAATCCCAACACTCTTCATGTGTTATGCAAAATTGAATTTGTAAATTTTACACCAAATGCATGTAGATCAAGAAAACCGCACCTAAACAGTATACTATTAGCGGGGAAGAATTATTGAATTTGAGCTAAGTAATACGTGTCTATACGCGTCTCATTATGAATCTTATTAGATGTGTGAATCTTATAAGATGTGTATGGCCTAAATTACAATGGGCACAAATAAATTTGATTCTGTACTACAGTGTGCCTAATCCTTAAATTCTCCACTCAAGTCGAGCCCCACTCTTACCAGAGAGTGAAACAAGACTCGACACATCACAGAGTAAAGTCCAAGTCTCTTTACACGCGCGAGCTCTCAAAGAAGAGCTGCTATAAAGGAGCAAACTAACTAAATTATTACAACATGATAATTAAAAAAAATACAAAAATAAAAAATGCTCTCAAAATAAATTAAATTCCTAGCTCTTCAGCAGTCGGCACATGCTACGTACGTCGACCTCTAATGCACTCCAAGTCCACCGAGCCCTCGCAAGGTAAATAAATTTTTTGTTAGAGAGATCAAAAACAAAATATGTACAAAAATATGAAGAGAAATAAATGAGAGGAAAAATGAAAAAAGGAATAAATACAAGGTGGTTCGGGGATCAGACTACCTGAGTGAATGAAAATTTAAATCTATTTTTTCAAATTAATCCCTAAGTTGTTTGCATCCTGACAACGGTGCCATCTGATACATCGCTAGATACGATGTTTAATATGTGTTCGTTGAAGTACATGTACTTAGCGAAACAATCAGAATCGAGAGAAGATCTTCGTGAAGAGTGTCTTGGCTTTAATTTATATCATGGGCAAGTCCGGGTCGAACACAGGGAGGCAAACGAACAACGTTGGGTTAATTAAAAAACTTATGTCTAGATTTTCAAATAGATTTTTTTTAATTTTTTAATGCAAAAACAAATGAAAATGCGAATGCGGATGAATTAAGACAATAAGAAAACACAATACTAGGCCAAATTAATTTTAATGTTAAACTAATCAGATTTAGCCTAATTGTATTTTTTCCTACAATTCTAATCGAGAGATGAGTACAAAAACACATTTTTTTTGGAATTTTAGGAATTTAAATGCAATAATTAAAGATGCACAATTTTAATGGGATTTTTTCGTAATTTGTCACACAGACAGAATGCAAAAATTATGAAAAATTTACTGGAATTAAAACATGATGCAAGGATGCTACTATAATTTTTTCGATTTTTCTGACAAAATAAGAATTTTTTGTGGATTTTTTTAATAGGAATAGAGTGACAGTGAATAATTAATTCCTAATAAATCCACATTAATCAAATTATCCAAAGTTCGAATTATCTCAAAAAGATATTTAGATGAACAATCCAAGAGAATTGAAATTTCGTAAAACTATGATGTGTGGATTTAACTAAAAATCAATTATGAAAATAACTCTACAATTATTTCAGGCACAAGATAATCCAATTAATGAGAACTTTGGACAGTAATTAAAGCACACTTCACGACATCATTCCTAATTTTTGTGAAATTTTTCGAGCAACTGTGATTGAGATGAATTTAAGCGCTTAGATTGGGTAAACTAGGAAATATTTCAGTTAAACAATTTTAATTAATTACCCACAACTCATAAAAATACAAATAAATATTCAAATGGTAGACAATTTGTTGCTCAACATCATGCTATTTCTCATTGAAATTAAAGATGCAATAATGAGGTCCAAATTAAAACATGAACAGAGGCTTATCAACGCAAATCCAGAAAACAAAACTAATAAACAAAATATATACATGGATTGTTTTGCAATTAAAAAAACATAGGAGAATAAAAATGCAATTTTTACAAAATAAAAAAATAATAAAATGACCTGCTTCTTCAACGATGCTAGGGCGTAGGGGGGGACTCGGGTCGGGCAGCGCCGCCCGCACGCGGCGATGGAGAGGAGGGTCGTGCGGCCGTGCGGAAGGCTGGTAGTGGTGACGCGATCGTCTGATCTTGGAGGGGCGGAGGGCTACGGCGGTAGACGACGAGTTGCGCGGCCTGGAGGGGGGCCACGCTTGGGGTGGGGGCGGCGACCGTCGCGCAGTGCTATAGGGTGACGGAGGCACCGTACGACGGTTCTGGAGAAGCTGCAGTGGCTGTGGGGTGCCGTCGTTGGTGGCAGCGGGCGACGGGAGGGCGGTGGCGGTGCCGTCGACGGTTGTATAGGGAGGCGGCGTCGTTCACCTATTGCGGCCTTTTTTTATTTTTTTGATTTTTTATTTTTTTGTTTTGCTGCTGTACTAATTTTTTGTTTTAGATTTTAAATTTTTAAATTTTCTTTAAATAGGGAATGAAATAAATGTGAAAAAAAGAGAAATGTGGTGATAGTGGTGTATGATAAAGATATAAACAAATGAAGGTGTTTGAGATGTAAATGTGATGTGCTAAAAAAATGCAAAGATAAAAATTATGACAAGATGAAAATAAAAAAATTACCTATGGTGTAAGCGGATCGCTTGGGGAGTGCTCACGAGGAGCACGATCTTCGCTCAAATCACCGGCGAGTAATGAGCTCGAGCAGCGTGTGGGTGCGGCTACAATGTTGGCTAAAAAGCTAATGGATCTCACCGGAGAGAGAGTTGTTGTCTCTCGACCACGGTTGTGCCGCTGTCACTGATTCAACTATGGAAACTAGGCTCTCCTCACATAAAGATGGATCAAGTGCAAATTGAGGAGGATGGGATGTATAAAAAGAGATAGAAAATGGAGGTTACAATGGAGGTGGAGTAGAATGGAGGTTATTAAGAGAATGAGAATTGAATAATAAAGTAAATAATAAGATAAAGTAGGCTACTAAAATACAACAAAATATAAAGAGGAAAAAAAATAGTGGAGGATTTACAAAGGAAGACATACAACATTTACATTTTTTTCTGCTTTTTCTAATTTATATTTTTTATCTTTTAAATAAGAGATATTTACAATAGAAAAATACAATAAAATACTAGAATCAAAATACAACACAATGATGATTTTTTTGGATTTTTTGGTAATTAAGAAAGATAAAATAAAAAATGAAGAAAGAATGAATATATACATAATATACAATGTACATCTAGGTCCCAAAAACCCAACTTTTACAAATGGAATCCGATTTTTATAAAACCACTTCCTAGGATAGATAATTTTCTAACTTGAACTTTAAAACTGAGTTTGGTGAATTTGGAGTTCATACAGAGCAGGAATTTGGCCGAGAAGTTGGACTTTACGGCTTTTTTATCTTTGGGATCTAGGAGTATTTATTTGAGTAAAATTTATTTTATACTTTTGTATTTTTATATAATTTTTATGATCAAGATAAAAAAAGAATTAGCCAAAAAGGAGTTGAAATGAAATTATTAAAAATACATGAAGTTTTGGGCTATTTACAGGTGGAAAACTCCTTTATTTTTGTGGCTTTTTATTGTTAATATATTTTGTACAATCTAATATACAATAATTAGTGTGTTTTATTTACAAGATTCATTTTGTTAATTTATTGATTTTCTGGAAACTTATTTGAGATTTTACTCAGGGATTTTGCTAAGATCAAGATATTGAGATGATGAATAGTGGATTCATCAATCATTCTTCGAAAACTACTACGTTATTTATCATAACTCAAATAAGTGGAATATACATTTATTTTTTTTATTCTATGTATCGATTGTAGGTTATATGTTGATATGCATGTTTAGATAGTTTAATGCAAGCACTGTTAATAGAAAAGTTAAAATAGTTAGATGTAGATAAAAATGAATGACTAAATGATCCCTTTATCCAAGTCATATAAATAGCATATATAAACCTTTCGTTTCTTTTTTCATCTGTATATATATACATACATATATATACATTGTAAATTCCCTTTATCATCATAATGGGTTATATTTACTTGCTAATCAAGACATAAGTATTCATAGTCTTTTGCATACTTTAGTTATATAATTCACAAAAAGTCTCACCGGATGAAATTACTACGAATATACAATTTGGTAATAGAAAACGATGAACTAACTTTACAAAATATATGATTTTTTACAAAAGTTATAACAGTTTTCTGCAGTTAATAAATGTTTGCTCACGTACCCTCATTGATACTTTTACGTATGTTATGAAAAATGCATGGACATGAAACATGAAAATTTTCATGAACAAGAAAAATGAAAGAACGACAACTGGAAATGTGAAGTCCTCAATTGGGGCATCTCTCTCCCTCTCTCTACTTATTTGTTTATACGATGGATTCTTACTAATCTTCATGTCATATAAATGCCACCACTTTAATATCACTATAAAGGTTTTAGTTTAAATTAGAAAATATAAGCTTCATAACATCCATTATTAGAAAATATAAGTTGTTTAATGTTCCTATACCCATACATATCTGAAGGTACTTCTACTTCATCGAAACAAAAATTGCAGTGGTATGATATGCACAGTCGAGTATTTAAAAAATAAGATTAAGTATTCCTTACATTAAAACCCAAAAAAATGGTAATTGTCATATTTTATAACGAATACTTGTACTCCACTACATGATTTCAACAGATGCTTCCTAATAAGGAGAAGAAAAGTATCTCTTCCAGGTAAGTCATGAAACTCCTTCTTTCTCTGCGTATGTCCCCTCTCTCACGTTCGTGTTTCCCTATTTGGTGATTCCTCTTGATGAAATCATTTAATACCTAGCTAATAGTTGTTTCTTTCTTTACTAACATGTATCCCGCAACTGCAAGGTGCTCTCTGGACTTCAAATTTGGACACGCAAACTTTGGACGACAACACTTGCACGTAGGATTTTCTTATCTCCTTCTTAATTTAATATTTAATTTAAGAAATAACCAACTTCTCATTTTGGGGTTAAAATATTGTCATTCCTTCTCCTCTTATTGCATACACCAGTTCAAAACCTATATGTATATATCTATTTTATTGCAGAATATATATCATGAAATATAGACGCTATTACAAATCATATCATGGATTAAAGGATCATATATCATTTATTTTTTGTCATATATATAAATGTTGTTAGTAATTAAAATGGAAATCATATTTTTATTATAAAAAAAGATCAATTTTTTTTATTAACGTTGTATACTACGACTATTCCAATTACTTCTATAATAAATTAGTATAAGGTTGGAATAAAAATGTATCTCTTGCAAGGCATTACACGTGTAGCACTTGCCTGCTTTGGACGATTTCCTTGTGCATATCAACATATAGTATAGGTTTAAAAATTCATATTTTGCATCCCACATGGAGAGAGCTGGGGAGCACTGTAAGTCTTCTAACCGAGCATTCCTAATTTAGGCACTAAGGTGAGATTTCCATCTCAGTGTCGCCATGCATTGCTTTTCCAACTCTCCCTCTATTTTTGGATCACATAGAATCAAAGAAAATACAAAAATATTAGGCACTTGTATTGAATCTACTCAAAGCAAGTGATAACACAAAAAAGGGACCGTTAAAAATATTTGACCTAAATAAAATTGATTAATTAGACTCATTGCCTTGGGTAAGGAAAGCCCTCATTTGTTTTCAGGTAGCATTTCAAGGTCTCCTTCCCAGTGAGTGAGCGTTATCATAAGGAATAGAGCCCAAAACCCAGTCTGTGACTGCCTTGTGTATCGCTTGGATTTCCGAAGTATTGGTGCTTCTTTCATACGTAGACGAGTAGAGCTTGTGTAGAGCATCGACCTTGTCTGAAGTATTGAGCTTGGGCCACACCTTCACGGGGGGTCTATCTCATTATCTTGTATTCGAGTAGGTCCTTGCACGCTCACAGGTGATTCCATTGCGATCATGGTCCGAAGTAGTGGTTTCGCCAATCAGCTTCCTCCAGCTATTTCTTTGGCTGAGCAAGGATCCAGGAAGGGTTATAAGGACCTTAAATAGTGCATATTATAGGTTACAAAGGATGAGGACAAGTACGAGATACTTTTCCGATAGTACTCTCACTCCTGTAGGTGTAGCGCTCTAAGGACTTGTTCAAAGATAATTACCTGAAAATCAATTCTAAAAATTACAAAGATAATTATCGAACCTTCACGGCTTCACGGGTCGAGTTGGTGAACCATTATTTTGAAGTTTGATTGATTAGTCTTATTAAGGTCGAGATCAAAAATATTATGTATTTGCGTCATTTTGCTTTCATCCTCTTTGACCCTTGCTCGCCTTGAGCAATTCTACTATTTCACATTCCTTTTATTTCTTGTTGACATGTGTATCCTTCATCCACGTCGATCTTCCTCTTGATCTCCGAGATGGCGATGCATAGACGGCTTAGTCGAAACTCTGTTGACACCCAAATCAACTCCATACGCTCGTCTTCTCCAATAATTCAGGGTGATTCCCGAGAACTCAATTCGAACTTTACGAACTGATATTCAGACTCCCTGTCTTTCCCAATAATACATAATCACTCTTGTCCTGAACACTGTCCGTTTTGGATGGACATTGATTTCACTCCTTATACATTTCCATCTTTAACAAAGTTCTTTGTTGACCTAAACACAGAACGTTTCTCTTCATCGTGTGTTGCAATTCAGACTAATCAGGGTATTCTTCCATGTGCATACCAAGAACTCGATTCTGAGCCAGAGATACAAGCAGAATCTGAAATGGCCGGTGGAAGAGGAGAGGGACAGCAGTCCCATCAAGATGAAGAAGCAAATCAGGGGGTGAGCAGTATACTACACAAAACAAAGTTAACAATCAGCTGCTCGCATCCATTTAGGCAATCCAATAGCAGCTCACCAAACAGGCCCTAGCCCATACTGCCTTCCAGGACATGTTGAATGACCTGAGGCGGAGGATCGATGAGAGAGAGGCCAGAAGAGATGATGATATGAACAGAGGTGATGAGTTTCATGAGGGAGATGCAGAAGATGACTTATCAGTAAGTGGACACCGTTATGATATAAGGGAGGGGAGGAACTGCATCCGAAGCCTACGTTGAAGCAAACACATAATCCTAGAGTGGACCGTATCATAGAGTGGATCCAAATTCCACAAATTCATGCCCGCCTCGAGCTGAAGCCACATTTTCTCTCTCTGCTCCCTACTTTCCATGGGAATACAATAGTGAAACCCTATATACATGTATAAAAATCCGGTTGCATCTGTGCCACAGCTCATTACCCCAACATTCCTCTGGGGAAATCAAGATGATTGCCTTCCCTTCCAACCTCAACATCATTGGGAGCCACTTGTCTAAGGTAGACATCATCGAGAAAAGGTCACAGGATCGTGAGAAGCTTTCTGTCATTGATAAGAGAACACATGGTTTGGAAAAGCTCGATCTGATTTCCCAGCAATTGGAGTAGATCGTTCGAGCATTGAATGCCAATTCTTGCAACTCTGTGTCTACCACTACAGAGACCCTCGCTGAGAAGAAGGAGCCAGCACCAATACAACCTCCTCAGCTGAGTCTCCTACAACCTCAACTCATCCAGCACGTATATTACGTGTAGGTCCCAGAGTAGCCCTTGCAGTCTTAGACCCAGATGGTTGTTTATCAACCCGAGATGTTGCCAGCCTACCCCAAGTAGTTCTTCCCACCTCCGCCACTGATTTAGAAAGTCAATGGTGTGTGGAAAAATGAGGCACAACTGACCTATCCTTAGGGACATTCTCCAGGTCAGAACATGGGAAACATAACCTATCACTACCACCAGCAGCAGGGTGGAAGACCATACTGTTGGACATGCGAGCCCATGGAGAGCCATTATACAATAAATGTTATTGTGGATATCATTCTCTAATCTGAAATGAAGAATACATAATTTCCATAATAGGTCCCTTAGTACAATTAG
This sequence comes from Ottelia alismoides, assembly GCA_037367405.1. NCBI lineage: Eukaryota > Viridiplantae > Streptophyta > Magnoliopsida > Alismatales > Hydrocharitaceae > Ottelia > Ottelia alismoides. The sequence continues at coordinate 1,113,588 of JAZKJV010004101.1, forward strand.
GATTATGTACAATGTCCATCTTGATGATCATACAGCTATTGATTCAAATATTGAATCATAGAGGCTGGTGCTTGGATGAACATCTAATGAGTTAGATTGAGTACTCATCAAGCACCATCAAATGATTTGTTAAGAGATGATCTCCATCCTGAGTAAGAGATGGCAATCCTTTCTCAATTAGGCCGATATCTGACCGACCTCTTGATGTAGGTCCTCTGCATAGGAATAGAGATTCGGAGGTGTCAAATTAGTTAGGTCAAAGAGTTGACTTAACGAGATCGAGATAAACAAAGTCCTATATCGTATACTGTCATGATATAGGCACGCATCCTATGATCGGAGACAGATGTGTTACTATATGTCTGAGTATGTACATTTGGCATACCAATAGGTTGATGACCTAATCAAGGTCTATACACCGGCTCGTTGGTGTGAATATAAGGGCATATGAGTAATATGATCTCCCAAAGGGATCATACAGCTTCATTACTGAACCGGAAGACATGAGCTCACTCATGAGATATTGGGAAGAATCAAATTCCATGCACGGTCATCTTGCTTTGGAAGCATGACTGAATTTGTAGGTTTGATATATGTTTTTGGAAAGTATATGATCAACACCTGGGTATGATATATGCTTTTGGAAAGTATATGATTGATACCAACTCCCAATGATCGAATGAGAAACTTAATGATTAATCCCTGAAGTAGACAGTGTAAAATTGATCTTATACTTCAGGATTATTCTGGGTCTTCCAGTATGCAAGATGTACAGGTATTGAGAATACCTGAGGGTGATGTGATCATAAATGATTGTATAACCATGACTTTTCCATTCCTAGGGAGTGATGAAACGGATCTGGATTTTAGTGACTCCTCTCAGTAGAGAAGTGATCTGATCTTAGTCCAAATGTTGGACATTGATCTGAATATGATTCAGATTGAATGAGAAGATTATATTTGCGGTCTTGATTTTATCAAGCATCTATGGGAGGCCCGAGATCTAGATTTGAGATGTTATCTCAATATCCAAGTCACTATACGTGGAACCAGGGGCGGAACTAGCATATAGCCTAGGGGGGCCATGGCCCCTCCTTAATTATTACATTTCTCTTATATAATGTTATTAAATTTTGATATGGCCCCTGCTTAAGAAAGAAACCGTAAGGCCATAGTCTGGAAAATTTCATATCTCTATGGGATAAACCCCTCATTATGCTTGCATCTCATATACCTTGAAGAAGACAACAACCCTTCCCATGAATTACAACATCGATTGAATCCAAACCTTCGGGAGGTTGTGATGAATGAGAACACAAAATGGTGTGTTGTGGGATTCATACATCCCATCACCGATTCAAAATGGGTGAGTCCCCTGCATGTTGTGCCCAAGAAGTCAGGGATCACCATGGTAAAGAATGACAAAGGAGATGAGATTGGAACCAGAGTTCTAACATTATGGTGCATCTGTGTGGATTACAGACGTCTGAATTTAGCAACCAAGAAAGATCATTTTCCACTCCCCTTTATTGACCAGTTAGTCGAAAGACTGGCCACGAAGGAATATTTTTGTTTCTTGGATGGATACTCTGGTTAAAATAAAGTCTCCATTACTCATGAAGATCAAGAGAAGACAACCTTCACATGTCCATTTGGGACATATGCCTTCCGCAGAATGCCGTTTGGGTTATGCAACGTAGCAACAACATTCCAATGATGTATGTTGGCAGTATTTGCAGATATGGTTGAAAGTTTTCTCGAGGTCTTTATGGATGATTTCTCGATCTACGGAGACAACTTGGTCAGGTTTATCTTATTTAGAACGAGTTCTGAAATGATGTTGTGAAGTGAACCTTGTGCTCTCATTGGAGAAGAGCCATTTTATGGTGACCCAAGCTATTGTGCTCAGCCATGTCATCTTGAAGCATGGCATGGAGGTAGATCCGACGAAGTTGGAGGTGATTTTGAAGCTAGAGCCACCTACAAATTTGAAGCAGGTTAGATCATTCTTAGGGCAAGTCGGCTTCTATCCACGATTCATCAAGGATTTCAACAAAATCGCCTGACCCCTGACCGAGCTCCTAGGCAAGGAGGCAGACTTTATCGTAGATGTCAGAGTCCTCCAGGCCTTTACTGAGTTGAAAGAAATAATCACTCAGGCCCCTATCCTTCAACTACCAGATTGGTCTCTACTATTTGAGATCATGACAGACGCTTCTGATTAAACTATTGGGGCAGTTTTAGGACAGAGGAGAGATCATATTCCATTTGCCATCCACTATGCCAGCAGAACTGATGAATCCACCATTCATCGCCTTTATTCTTTTATTTTAGCCTCTTTTCCTTAGTCAAATGCCTGTAAATACCACTAATTCCATAAAATTACCATTTTACATTCATTTGTTAATTATGCATTTTTAACACTTTTTGTACATAAATAAAAGAATAAAGAAGAAAAGAAAAAGAAAAGGAGGTATTTATGCAATAAATACAGACTGACCCAAATCCCGAGAGAAGGTCAAGACTTGACCTGATCGACCAGGAATAAAGTAGGGGGAGATAAGGTTGTCTATCAGAAAATCCAAAAATGTCTGGTACATATTTTTCATGTATATTTGTATAAAACTTACATTATTTTATTTGTATATAATTTGACCTCAAATCACTTATTTTTGTAAATAAAAGTTGTGAATAAAATTGTGTTGTAAATAATAAAAATATTTGTAAAATAAAATAATGTATATATTGGAAATAATTACACCCAGAAAAAAACCGTAATGCGATAACTGAAACATCAATTCCGGCTCCATACGAGCTCAAATCGAACCAAACTCACTTCCATAATACTATAAATTAAATTATCTTTCAAATGGATGTAGTTTCGTATTTTTTGAAGTTACGGTTAAAAAGTCGGTTTTCTGGGGTGTATTGTGCAGTTTACCCATATATTTGTGTATATAATTATTAATATTTATTTTTACTTAATGTATATATTATAAATATTGTTTTCAATAAAAATAAAAATTAGAAAAAAAAATTAATTAAAAAAATCTTGTATAAAAATTGTTTCCTTATTTGCACCTTTGTACATTATATTATATGTATATAATATATATACCACTAACTTCCTTAAATAAAAACCATCAAAAAATTTAATTACCTAACATTAATTAATTAATTTAAATTAATTCCGAATTTTTTTATTTAATTATTTGATTTTATTTGATTGATTTGATTTTATAACATGCCTTATATATTAGATTTGATTGCATGCCTTTAATGGCCACCATTAAGGTGGCCAATTAATTTCCAATTAATTAATTTATTTATTTAATTTATTTATTTCGAATTTCGTAATTAATTATTTAATTTATTTATTAATTTAGTTATTTTATTAATCAACCCAATAAACACCTTCCTTTTTTGTAAATATTTTCCTTTTTTGATTTTTTCTCTCTTTTTAATGGGCTCCTCCTCCCTCATTCAAACTTGATCAATCTTTGGAGAGAGGAGCCCGATCTCCGAGAAGCTACTCGTAGCAGAAGGGTGCTTAGCCTCCGAGCCGTCCGGTGACAGCGTGTTGGGTCTCGTCGAGGCCATCATAGCATTTCCGATCCCAAGGTGAGATCCCAATTTTTCTTCTCGTCATTAGTCGTAGATAAATCGTAGGTGTAATTTTAGGTCCCCACTTGATTATTTTCTAGGACTTTAAAAATCACCAAAATTTTCCATCAAATATTTTCCGCTCGACACCGATCTCTCTTCTCACGTCTCGATCCTTCCATATTCACGTTCCACCTCACGCAATCTTCCACCTTCGGTCACGCACGGTGACCGAAGTCACGGATCTATCCTCATATCGCCGAGATCCATTTCCATTCACATCTCCTAATTTTGTGCATAAATAAGAAAATAAAAATATATATATAATTACTTTCCCTTCTTTCTCTAACATTTGTGTTGCAAGAATGAATAATAAAAAAATATAAAATCAATTATCTTTTTGCTTTTCTAACCTTTGTTTTGCAGGAATAAAGTAAAATAAAAATTTAAATATTTGTGTTATCTCTAATAGTTTGTTTTGTAGGAAAACATAAAAATAAAAAAAAAAGAAAAAGAAACAAAAATCATCTTTTTCATCTGTTTACATTTCTGTTAAAAAAAGAGATAAAAAGAAAAGTTTTTATTTACTTCTTTTTACATTTACAAAGAACAAAAAAATACAAAAAAATACAAAACAAAAAAAATCTCTCCAGGTCGGGGCCGACTCCAACGCATTCCCCAAGTCATCGCCGGCGGCGATCTACCTCCTCGCGGGCTGCTCCCGCCCTCCGCCGCAACGCTTGGAGCTCCCTGCTCCCGTCCTCCGCGCGTGGCCTTCCGTGCGTGTGCGCGTCAGCCCCTCCGCCGGTCGCGCGCCCAACGTCCCCAGCCCTCCAGCGCGCAGCCCGAGTGACTCCGCCGATCACCCAGGCGGCGGCGCCCCTCGCGTGCCGCCTCCCGCCGCTCTCTGGTTCCACCGCGCAGTGCCGCGCGCCTCGCTCCCTCTGCGCAACTGCCCTCAACCCAGTCGTCCTCCACGCCGCCGAGAGCGGCTGCGCCTCCGCCTCCGCAGGCGCCCACCACCGCACCTGGCGCGCGAACCATCTACGGCCTCCTGCCGCCCGACCACCTGCAGCCCTCCACCGCGAGGCCGCGGCTCGCCCCTTCATGGCGCACGTCGGCGTCGTGCCCAGCACGAGCCTCTCCAACCTCCACGCGCGCGACGCACGTCCAGACCCAGCGCCGCCTCGCCCCTGAAGCCGTGCCGCGCCCCCTGTCCTTTCCCATCATGGTGGGCGGCGGCCCTGCCCTCCTACCTCTTCTGTTGAGAAAGAAACTTGGAAGAACCCTAGGTTTGGATTAAAAAATTGAGAAATTTACAAGATCAGCCTCAGAAAGACCAAACATTGCACAGATACCCCTGCTCTGGAAAGTCATGTGCTTGGCACATGTTTGATGGGTAAATTACAAGTATTCCCTCTTATTTTTATTCTGTTACTTATTTTATGCAAAAACTTCTCATAATTGCAATTTGGCCCTTGCTTGTCCGTACTTAACTTGCTTGTCTTTTTTGTGATCAAATAAATGTTTATATGAGCCTTAAAATTTTGTAAACAATTTGTGTAAGCTCCTTCTATGGTCTTTTTCAGTGTATAAATTTTTCATTTCATTTTGACTTTATTTGATACATTCAAAAAATCAAAAACTTTGTCTTTTTGCTTGCTTACACTTTGAAAATTCATAAAAATTCAAAAATTAGTCTAAAAATTCACAAAAAAATATTGTAGCTGTATTTTGACGTCTTTCAATTTCTGTCAAATTTTTGTTCTTTAACTTTTTATAAAACTCCAAAAAAATTGCAAAATATGAAAAATATTATAAAAATTGTAGAAAACTATAGAAAATTCCAAAAATAGTGATTTCAGTTGTTGATTGTAGATATTTCTTTATAGTTTCTCTTAAAAATAATCTCCAGGATTTTTGAGCATTTAAGGAACTTTTAAATTGAAAAATACTCCTGGCTGTGAATAGTCTCGTTGTTTTGTATTGTCTCAATTTTATTAAATTCCAAAAACATCAGAAAATTGCGAAAAAATTACCAAAAATATTTTAAAATAGATAAAACACAAAAACATTTTCTCTAGGACTTTTCTGTATATTTTTGGCCATTTTGAAAAATATAAAAAGATTGCATGTGCTTTTTATCACTTGTGAATATTGTTCATCTTTTAAAAATTAAAAAAAATATATAAAAGTAAAAAACCACTAAAAATAACTTTGAAATCTGACTACTTAGTTTTTTCAATCGTGCTCCTCCTTGTGTTCGACCCTGGTCGCTATACCAGGTAAAAGGAATAGCAAAAAACCGCTTACATTGTTTCATCGATTCTATCTTTTCTGAGTGGTTTTAATTATTTTTCCATTGACCGAATCCCGTGGTTGAGAATGACGACATCTTTTTGCATATCATTTACACCTCTCTCGACCGCGTCGGTTTTTGGCTCATCAAGAACTCTAGATGAAGCTCAAAGAAAGTACACTATCACTGAAAAAGAGCTGCTGGAAATAGTAGTTGCCCTAGAGAAATTCAGATCCCATCTGCTTGGATCCAAATTTATTGTGTATACGGATCACTCGACCATCAAGTATATACAATCTAAGAAGAATGCCAAACCATGGTTAATTAGATGGATCCTTCTACTTCAGGAATTTGACCTTGAAATTCGCAATAAACCTGGAGTTAAAAATATGGTGGCCGATCAATTGTCAAGACTACCAGAGCCAGAGACCTCTGAGAAGAATCTATTGCCAATTACAGAAACTTTCCATGATGAAGCTATTTTGTCAGTTACCTCACTCCAGTGGTTCGCCAAAATTGTGAACTTTCTTGTATCCAAGAAGACTCCTCAATATTGGCCTAAGCTATAAAGAGACAAATTCTTATCAAAAATCTATTTCTACTAGTGGGAGGATCCATATCTATTTCCTGAGGGAGTCGACTGCATAATGCATTCCTCGGTAGGAAGTCCACGGTGTCCTCGAGCATTGTCACTCTAGAGAATCAGGAGGACACCACTCTAGAAGAAAAAGGCAGCAAAAGTTCAACAATGTGGCCTCTAATGGCCGACTCTATTCAAAGATGTAGAAGACTTTGTTAAGCATTGCATTGATTGTCAGAGACGGGGCAGTACCATTGGGATGAGAGACATAATGCCACTGAAATTCATTCAAATTTTAGATGTGTTTGACATGTGGGTCACTGATTTCATGGACTCATTCCCTAATAGCTAGAGATTTGAGTATATTATGCTCGTTGTCGATTATGTAAGCCATTGGGTGGAAGCTATCCCAACCCAAACCGCCGACGGTCGTATCGTCCATCGATTTTAAAAGACCGCATCATTGCAAGGTCCGGGATCCCCAAAATACTGATATCTGATGGGGTTAGCCACTTCATCAATAGAGAGGTGAAGAAGCTAACACAGGAATTCTGCATTGAACATCATGTCACCTCTCCATACCACCCACAGTTCAATGGCCTTCCCAAATGTTCAAACAGGGAGATAAAGACAAATTTGCAGAAGCTCATACACCCATAGGAAGAATTGGTCGTAGTTGTTGAATTTAGTAATTTGGGCCTATCAGACCGTGTATAAGTCACCGTTAGGAATGTCTCCAAACCACCTAGTATATGGAAAGCCATGCCATATGTCCGTAGAACTTATTCACAAATCATTATTGGAAATCAACATCTATAATTTGGATTCCAAGAAGGGAGGATAGAACAGAAAGTTGGATCTGAATCAGCTCCTTGAATTCCGCGAGTATGCATATGATAATAGCTAGATGTACAAAGAAAAGGTCAAGAAGTGGCATACAAGCACATCCACCGCAAGACCTTTGAGACAGGATAAAAGGTCGTGTTGTTCGATGCAAAGCTCAAACTATTCCCAGGGAAATTGAAGAGCAATTGGACAAGGTCGTTCGTAGTAAAACATGTGCGTGACAATGGAAGTATAGTCATATCCGGTTTGTCAGCTGACACACAACCATTCGTGATCAAGGACAACTGCTGAAGCCTTATGATGAATCTTCATTTTGGCCTTAAAAAGCCTAGTAAATGTGTATAAATATCCTTAATTTAAGCATTTTATCATTCATGCGTCATTGTGTAAATAGTGTAAAAATTTTGTTTTTAATGCCAAAATTATAGAATAAAGAACAGAAAGGAAAAAGAATAAAATATTGAAGATATTTTATGACCCTAAGCCCCACGAGACCTAGACATCTCGATGACTAGGTCGATAAAAAGAATAAAGTAGGAGAAGATAAGGGTCAAAATACAATAAAAATTCCCGTTTATTTTATTCATTTTTATTTATTTTTAAGGTCTATTTTTAGTTCTACCTTTTACACCTCAAATAAAGAAACTTTGAACTTGAAAGTTGTAGATAATTAAATATAAAAATATACAAAATTTATTTCATAAAAAAATAATATACTGTGTACAAAATACAGTCTAAATAAAATTCCAAAATCCTAACTTCCTAGACCCATATCTCTCAAATAAAAACTTAAAATATATAAAAATCACCTTTAATTTTTTATAACTTTTAATAAGCTATTTAATGAAGGCGGTTTCATATTCTTTGGAGTTACGGTGTGAAAGTTAGGTTTTGGACCCCTATTGTATAACTATACCGATAAAATAGTCCTTTTATTTATTATTCATTATTTTTATAATTTTATATGTTTATAATTTTGTAAATAATATTTATAATATATGTACATATTAAAACAGGAATAAAATCATTAAGAAACCATTCAAATAAAATACTCATAGAAAAAACATAGGTAAAATACCTATAACAACACCTGTATAGATAATATACCGATTTATTTAATTGTACATATCATATCAGAAAAATAAAATAAAAATTAAGTATCTAAAAATAATTCATAAATATATAAAATAATAAACCAAATTAATAAAATAAAAAAACAAGATAAAAAAATACTAAAATATATAGATGAATATACCTATGTATAGAAAAGCAACTTGTAATTCTAAAGCTTTAAAAAATAAATAAAAATCATAATAAAATATCTTATAAAATAATAAACTTTTTTTATTTTATAACCTAAAATTAATAAATTCATTTACTATTTTAAAATGAATTTTCTAATTTTTTTTTCTGGGCTTTTTCCTAGTTGGTCCACGTGGACCAACTAGGAGTGTCGGAGAGTTGCTCGCGGGTCACCTCTCTGATCAGCCCCTTTGCCTCTTGTCGGACGTTGGTTTTCACCCTTTTTCTTGGATTTTTCGAGGATGTGTCTTGAACCTATTTATGTAGCGGTCTTCTTGGCTTTTTCTCCTCGCCAATCGAGCTTACACGCCTAGGGATTGTATCGAGGATTGCATCGCTGCAACGCGAGATTCGCTTCGATCTTTGGAGCCCGTTACCTCTTCTACAAAACAGCCCCCTGATCCACCCTTCACTTTTTGAACCCTTTTTCCCCAGCTTTGACCTCCTCTCAGGCGTGCTCCGGATCAATCTCGGTGACAGGGGGTCTCCAGCACTTGGTAGCAGGTCAGGCGAGGGCGGAGGAGCTTCCACCTCCATCTTCGGCCAACCTTGGACGTTGAGGTTTTGCTTCTCAGTCCACTGGTGAGGTACTTGTTTTCCATCCAATCTTTTGTGCACTTGCAACCAAGAAATAGTTGTAGGTTCATTTATATTATGCATTTTAGTGTTTAACCCGTAGATTCAACCTAAAAAACCTCGTCGAAGCTCCGCTCCAGCCACCACCACCGCCGCCACGATCCACTCTGATCCATTCCACCACCAAATAAGGCTCCCGAGCCCACGTTTTCTTGTTGGAACCTCACGTGCAGGGTCAGGACCCAAAAGACCCCCAAGGGGTCGATTTTTGCAGAAACTTGAGGTTCCTGGAGGACAGATCTTCCCCGAGCTCCTTCGACATCGACGGTGCTCCAGGACTTCAATTGGAGGTGCCATTCGATGCGGGGAGGCCTGGGCCACATTTTGTGTCTCCGTGAGCTTTTGAAGTGGTCGGAGGGACATGCAGCAGGAGATCAAATCCAGGAAGAACATGAGTTCTTCCCTGTTCTTCCAGGCTCAGCCATTGCTGTCCGATCGTCTCATGTTTCCAAAACTACCAACAGCCATTGGATCGAGCTCCTCCTTCACCGTCAGATCATCTGGAGGATATAATCGTGGCCCTCAGTTGCAAACTGGCATCGGGCCTCCCAGTGCCTTCACGTGGCAAGTGATTGCATACCCGTCGCTGGATGCCCGCCTGCCTTGGGTATTTTGCATATTCCACCAAAGCAATTTTTGTATTTAATATTTAATCTACAAACTTTCATTTGTCATTTAAATTGTTTTGTAATATTTACAAAAATGCCCTCAGACTTTCTGGATTTACATTTCGGTCCTATCTACGTTACCAAACATGATGCATCATGTGAGGTGGTGATTTTGCAGCGGGACCCTTGGGGAATTTCGTATTGTTAATTAGTCCAGCAACTATTTTATTTAGTGTAATAGTTTTAGGTTATTTGCAAGGTAGGCCCTGCACTTTTTGATAATTATATTTTTACCCCCATCAGCATAGCTCACGTGTCTATGCACGTGGGCTTGGCCTTTTTGCTACAAGGCCCCTACGGGTCTTGAATTTCTTTATTGGTCCTGAAACCTGAATATTACAATATAAAGTTGTGGTGAAATTACACTTTGGCCATGTATCTTTCTGCTTATTACTTTTATACCCTTGCTAGTAGTGTAGTTTATCTTTGTTGTTTGTATTTATTTTATAAAGAAATTAAACTCTAAAAATCCCAAAAAATAGATGTAGCTTCTTGTTGCATTGCTCTTTCATGTACATATTTTTATTTTGCATTTTGAAGCTTTTTATTATCTATTAAAATTAAAAAACACCCTATTTTCTCCCTGTTTGCACCATAAAATACATAAAAATTACAAAATCTTTTTTAAAAATTCCAAAAAACTATATTTTATATTTATTTACCTATTTTACAACTCTAGACCAAAAATCACTAAAAAAAATAAAAGAAAACTCTAAAAAATGGAAAACCGTAAAAACCTTAAAAAATTATAAAATCCATAAAAAATCCAAAATTGTGCTTTCTAGTTCTAAATTTTCTATATACTACTATTATTATTATTTTAAAATTAATTTGGAGAATTTTTGCAATTGTTTACTATTTTTCATATCCGTTTTAGTTTCAGATAATTATTTTGTCCCTGTTTTTGGGTTTTCTTGACTTTAAAAATCTATAAAAATTTGCAAAAATTCCTAAAAAACAAAAAACAGAGAAAATTTATCTAAAACCCAAAAATAATTTATTTTCTTTATTTTGTTTATTTTTGTTAATTTTTATATCAACCCTAGCCTATATTCTATATATATCCTATATATAGCTTTATACTTATATTAATGGAAAAAGAATATAAAAATATAAAATATACAAAGAAAATATAAAAATAAAAATATTCGAAAAATTAGAAACCAAAAATAAAATCAAAAATCAAAAATTAAAACCCACAAAAAAGGCACTTATAGAGAAATACATCACACTCATTTTTTAGCATTGATTGCCCGATCTATTCTGCTTGTTCCTTGTGTTCGACACTCTACACATACTTGCACCTATACATATCTTTGTTGCAAAGTTATAATAATTTTTAACTCTGCATCTTCTTTTCATTGCTTGGTTATCTATTGTGGGTTAGTTGTTGATTACTCGGGTTTTGTGAGTGGTCGCTTCAACAACATCATGGTCTTGCCTTGTGTAGACTACTTTAGACACTCGCAAAACATGTGTTTTCAAATGGTGCTATTGCCGAGGGCAACAACGCATAGATTGGCATTATTTTTTATTGTTATTATTTGTCTATTTTTGCAGCTTTATTTATTCGCTTCTTTATTTGATATAATTGTTTGACTTGTCTAATCACCCTATCTTGTTGGCTTTGTGCGAGGTACCATGGATCGAGGGAGGCTTCTACCCAAGGCGCATGCGCACCCATGTGAAGGCGGTGTGAGATTCTGACCTAGCATCAAAGGAGGCTTGGAGGACTTGAGAAGAAACTCACATTTTTAGCATATTTTGTGTATTTATTTGTGTGATTTTTATAGTGAGAGAGATACTTTAATTGTAATATACAGGACTCTCTAGGACACTTCACACTTCACGAGGTCCAGTGCCTGAGGAATTGTTCCCTTGGGGGCCTCGTCGGCTTTTTCGCAGTTTTCATCGCGTTTTTTCCTTTATTTTTCGATTTGTTTTCTTTCTTTTGTGTGATTGAGCCCTTAGCTTTAGGAACTGATTGTCGATAGTATTAGGAATAAACACCTAATTGTATTTGCATGTGCCTATAGTCTATGTTTGGATCTAGTCAAATTATTAATTACTTCTTATTTGGATTTGAGATCGAGCACCGAGAGAAGTGTTGTACAACGCTTGCAAGATCTGTTATGGCGGACACTGATGCGCTTCCGAGACCGGACATTTGGATCTCTCTTCTAGATATTTAGCATCTGGTTCTTCACGTTAATAGCAATTTCTCATCCTAGGACGATTTCATCGGTTGCATTGCATATAGTTAAGTTTCAATTTTGTTGAACATCTTTGCATGTAGAATGCTCGAGGGAAGGTGAGTATTTACGCTTTAGTGTTCATCATCATTTTTTCCGCTTGCATTGCTTTTCCGACTCTCCCTTTGATTTTGATCACTTAGGTGCTTAAAGGAATTGATTTTCCAATAAGCTCGTGCATTTCTTACTAAAAACCCAAAAAAAGTGATAATCAATAAAATTGAGACTGCTAACGTTACTCGGCCCTACAATCAATCAAAAAGATAACATTTGTCTTCGGCCAAGTAATCGCCTTATTATCTTCGTTTTACATTGCTTGTGTACATACTAAGGACTAGTGCCAAAATCCCATCGAGCCTCCTAAGTGTTTGTACAATATTTTGACTTCTCACCTAACTCTAAAAAAGACAAGACAAATAGACCGCACTTTGGCGATCTTCACCGAGTTGAGTAGGTTAATTGAGGAGTGTGTTTGTTTTGTGTGAGTTTGTTTGTGATTGTTTGTGTGCATTCTAGATCGCCTCTACGCATTTGTGCCTTTTTCTTCACTACTCTTGACTTGACAAGCGTACTCTCATGGTCGTTTTCTTTTGATTACGAGACGGTCGGTTGGAGCAATTTCTATCCGGCCTTTACGGATCCTTCGTACCCTCCAGCCGGTTCACCTCAATTTTTTCGGGAGGACTTTGCTCATGAATTTTGTATATATCTTCCTCAGCCACAGTATCAGACCTCTGACTTTTATCCACATCCACTTCCATCATCACAATTTCCACATTCACATCCACCCGAGACTGACATGTTGGAGTCACCTCCAAGATTTCCGTACTTGAGACCTTGACCCAATTTCATGGAGCGTATGAATTCGAGGATTGATGACCTCACCTGCCTAAATAAGAGTCATATTGATGCTTCACGATCTAATGATTTGGACTTGATCGAGGATTCTTGTGAGATCTTGCAATCGCCAAAAATATAAAAAAAATGAGAAAATTTAAAAAACACCAAAAGAATTCGGGAGACCTTTGGTTGATTTAGACTGTGAGGAGAGGTACCATCTGCTAGATAATTCATCCACACACTCATTCACATTTAGTCCCATTTTTGACCCCGAGGATGCCACTGTACAGACTGCTCTTGGTTATCCTCGTGTATATGATGATTTCGATCTCCTCCCTTGTTTGAAGGAAGTCCAAAATTTAAAATAAAATGTTGACTGAACCTGAAGTGGTGGTCGTTATTCATGATATCATTGATGCCCCACTTTGCCAGGCCATGACCCAATTATCTGCTTCCATCATAAGAAGAGAAAGCGGAGGAGCAGATCTGAGCATCATATTTTGATCATGGCCACTGTCCATGCCATCACACACCGTCCCATTCCTAGGAAAAGGAACACAGCTACACCTTTCATTAGTTGCACCATCTTTGACCATACTTGTCATCACACTCTCCTGGACGGCAGTGCTTCGATTAGCATCACACTCTTCTCGTTGGTACAATCTCTTCACTTAGAGCCTCTAAAGAAAATCAGGATCAATAAAAAAGCCGAAGGGTATCCTTGAAAACGTTGTCATTTAGATTTAAGGCATGAGCTACACTATTGATCTTATCGTATTGCCCATGGAGACCTCCGTAGGGGAGCACTCTCCGATCATCCTGGGACGACCTCTCCTCGCCTCTACGAGAGTCGTTATTGATTATGGATCAGGAGAGATTCGCTTCCATCCAACTAACGAAAGCGAAGTGACCATCACTGCACCTACTGATCAAAGACCTGCACCTGATGTGACTTTACCTATCTTAGCTGACCCTGAAGACCATGACCTTGACAAGATGATTAGAGATTTTTGATGTATGTTGGATTTCATTGAGACCTGATAATTCCTCCCCATGAATGAAGACTCGGAAAGCATGGACCTCGGAGTTCCTTATTCTGGTGTTTGGCGATGTATTGATGACATCCGCGGCATTTACGCGATTAGCACTATTGAGTGGAGGGCAGATTTAGAGACTAGACAGGATGGACATGACTCGACTACTTCCATTGATGAGTCAGTTCCAGTTCACTTAGATAAGATTAAGTCCGAATTCGAGTTGATTGCGTTTATTCAGGAATTCAAGCCTTTTGATATAGATGATGATCTGGTAGAGACTTATGAGGACGAACATGATTCGACTACTTCCACAGATGAGTTCGTTCCTTTTAGTTTTGACTTAGGAGAGACCTCGCAGGACGACTTTGACTCCACATCTTCCGATGATGATGAGTTCATCCCTTTTCACTTCGATATCAGCGAGACACCCAAGGTCGGACCTAGCCATACTACTTCCACTAACTTGCCTATGCCTTCACACTTTGTGATTGAAGAGGATTTTCACCAGGTAGATCCTGATCGACTTTCGTCAACTGCGGACCCTGATATCGACCTCCATCTTGTAAAATCCATTCCTCAGCGGTCCCGCAAGAAGGTTCGCTTTCGACCTTCTTGATTTTATGTAGATCCACTTTGTTGTGTATTCGTATTAGTGTCTCTCCATCCATCTTCCGTATGGCTCATCCACCCCATTCTCATGTATGCCTTGATTAGGACGTACTTTGTCCAAAGTATGGGGGGTGAACGAGCCGAGTGTTTAGTCTTCATTCCATCTCATTACTCATGTTTTTGCCTATACTTAGGGATTATTTTAGCCTAAGTATAGGGGGAGTGATGTGTACATACTATTCTATCGTCTTCCATCTTCAGATCTCTTTCCTTCTTTTCTTATTTTCTTCTTTTCCTTTTCCTTTTTCTTTTTTTACTGAAAAGGTGTCGCTCATTTTTGTCAGTCTTCTATACTTAGGACGTACTTGTGCTAAGTATGTGGGGGTCTGCACCCTGATTTCTTTTATTCTGTGATCCTCTCCATTGTCTCCTCTTCTCGTCTATACTTACGGATATCTTACCCTAAGGATAGGGGGAGACATTCTGAGTATGATCTGTTCATTCCCATCCTTGACCCTCCCTGCTTTGTGAATAGTCTTCTATACTTAAGATTATTTGATCCTAAGTATAGGGGAACGGTCAACTTCTCATTTGTTCATTCATTTCTTCGTTCATTTATTCTCTAGACTTTTCTATACTCAGTACGAGTTATGTCTTCTTTTTTCTCTCTGATCTATGAGGACATAGCTCAAGCTAAGTATAGGGGGTCGTATATACTCTGTATATACTTTAGCCATAACTCATACTTTCGTATTTTTATTAATAATATGGCTAATGATACTTATTAAATTCATTAAAAACACTTAATAAAAGATTTTTATTATTCCTCAAATACTTTTTGTATTTACTGATTAATAAATCAGGCAAAAATATTTTTTGCAAAATGTTGAAAAATAGTTGGAAAATCTTTTTTGAAAAATCTTTTTAAAAATCTTTTGAAAAATATTCAAAAAACATTTTGTTCAATATTTTCAACCTTTGAAAATTTTATTTTGTCTAAAAAAATTATTTTATTTGTGTGAAATAAAAATATTTGAAAAACGATTTGCTAATGGTTTGAAAAATGGTTGCAAAGATATTTTGAATATCTACATATACTGTGTGAAATATCTTTGCAAAATGATTTACAAATCTGTGTACATGTTTGTAAAAATTCTATGTAAAAATTATTTCAGACTATAGTTTTCAAATTGTTTATAAAATCATTTTCAAATAAATTTGAGGAATATATACATCGCATTAAAATTCTTTATTGTATATATCTTTAAAAATGATCACTTATCCCTTGTAAATTCTTAAAACCTAATTCTTATAAGTATAAGATGCATCACTGTGTAAATATTTGTACCTAGTTTTTTATCCAAAAACATTTTTTATAAAAAATCACAAAAACTTTTGTAAACCCACAAAGATCAAAAACATTTGCAAAGTCTTTTTGAAAAATCCAAAAAATGCATATTCATCATCCTTTTTAAAAAAATCCATAGAAAGTTCAAAAATTGAAAATTGCATCACAAAAATATGTTTGCTTTAGGATAACATTAGCATTTTCGGATTGAGTTTGATAATTGAAAAAGTCGAAGTAAAGTCCAAACATTGGAGCTTGGTTGGACCTTAAATCTACCTAATCAATATGAACCTTATAGGAGCTGGAATTTAGGTACTTCATGTCTAGTTGACTTAATCTTTGAGGATCACGAGAATTGGTTCAATGGATTCTTGATTGCCTAAGTAGAGTATTTCGAAGCACACATACGACTCTTGTTGATAATGACCTAACTTAGACACATGCACTTTACTTGGCTGAACTCAGTTGGAGTGGTGAGAGATTGGAGATGTCGGTATGAGATGCACACAAGTGGAAATATTTGTCCTCCTTTAGAGAGGGAAGTGCACCCCAACCCGTCCAGTGATGATGAATTCTGAAGACAGGAGAGTGTGGGTTGCAATAATGCTTCAAAAGAGGGATAGTCTACTGGCTCAAGAGGAAAAACTCCTTATGTAAATGCTGATGTATATAGTATTTAAAAAAAACTCCAAAAAAATGGATAGGCTTGAATGAAAATAAAATGTTTGTCGGAGTAAATATACTTGTATAGTCAATAAGCAAGCTTGAGCTTCAAAGTCAAATCATGTGGGCTTGCAGCTGGATGACTTGACTACACTGGTCTTGCATCCTTGTAAAGGTAGCTACACTGGCTACCGTCCATTCTTCTCTTCACGCCATCCTCTTGAGCTGGTTATCACTTGAACTTATAAGGGAATACCCACTCCTCGAGGAAGGAGTTACTGGATTGGTGAATCATTGGGTTTCCATAATGGAGAAGTCAGTCTCTTTGTCATTTCAGTTAGGGAGAGACATCATCACTTACATTGTACAAGTCAGATTCATAGTCATAAGGGTTTGCGTCTGAGTTGAAGTATTCTGACCTGGCTATTGAGGAGACTTGAGTAGAATTTTGGGATACTCGAAGGCTGTTGGATTTCAAATCTGATTCCCATTAAGATTCCGCCCGCACTAAAATTCCAAATGTCTAACTTAAGCTCCAAACTTTGATTTTGTGAAGACAAGTTTAATAATCAAACTAAATCCAATTTCTTTCTTTTTCTTTTCTTTGTTTTTCTTTTTCTTTTTCTACACTTATTGCATAAGTGTTTGCTAGGGACTAGCAAAGGCAAGTATAGGGGATGATGAATCTCCATTTCATCATCTTTATTCTATCATTTTGGCCTTAAAAATCCTAGTAAATGCATGTAAATACCCTTAATTTAGGCATTTTATCATTCATGCATCATTGTGTAAATAGTGTATAAAATACTATTTTTAATTCCGAGATTATAGAATAAAGAAAAGAAAAGAAAAGAAAAGAAAAGAATAAAATATTGAAGATATTTTATGACCCTAAACCCTGAAACCTAGACATCTCGATGACTAGGTTGACAAAGAATAAAGTAGGGGGAGATGAGGGCCAAAATACAATAAAAATTCCCTTTATTTTATTAATTTTATTCATTTTTGGGATCTATTTTGAGTTCCACTTTTTACACCTCAAATAAAGAAACTTTGAAAATGAAAGTTGTAGATAATTAAATATAAAAAAATACAAAATTTAATTCATACAAAGATAATATACTGTGTACAAAATACAGTCTAAATAAAATTCTAAAATCCCAACTTCCCAGACCCATATTTCTCAAATAAAAACTCAAAATATATTAAAATCACCTTTAGATGTATATAAAATTTAGTAAGCTATTTAATGAAGTTGGTTTCATATTTTTTGGAATTATAATGTGAAAGTTAGGTTTTGGACCCCTATTGTATACTTATACCGATTAAAATAGTCATTTTATTTATTATTCATTATTTTTATAATTTTATATTTTTATAATTTTGTAAATATTATTTATAATATGTGTACATATTAAAATAAGAATAAAATCATCTAGAAACCATTCAAATAAAATACTCATAGAAAAAACATAGGAAAACTACCTATAACTACACATGTATAGATAATATACCTATTTATTTAATTGTATATATCATATCAGAGAAATAAAATAAAAATAGTTTTAAGTATATAAAAATAATTTATAAATATATAAAATAATAAACTAAATTAATAAAATCAAAAAATACAAGATAAAAATAAAATACTAAAATATATAGATGAATATACCTATACATAGCCCTTAAAAAGCAACTTGTAATTCTAAAGCGTTAAAGATAAATAAAAATCATAATACAATACCTTATAAATTAATAAAAAATTTTGTTTTATAACTAAAATTAATAAATTCATTTACTATTTTAAAATGAATTTTCTAATATTTTTCAAGGCTTTTTCTTGGTTGATCCACGTGGACCAATCAGGAGCGTCGGAGAGTTGACCGCGGGTCAACTCTCTGACCAACCCTTTGCCTCTTGTCAGACTTTGGTTTTTACCCTTTTTCTCGGATTTTTCGAGGCCGCTCTTGCACCTATTGATATAGAGGTCTTCATGGCTTTTTCTCCTCGTTAATCGAGCTTAAACACCTAGGGATTGTATCGAGGATTGCATCGCTGCAACGCGAGATTCGCTTCGATCTTTGGAGCTTGCTACCTCTTGTACAAAATAGCCTCCTGATCTTCCCTTCACTTTTTGAACCCTTTTCCCCTAATTTGGCCTCCTCTCAGGCATGCTCCGGATCGATCTTGGGGACGGGGGGTCTCCAGCACCTAGTAGCAGGTCAAGCGAGGGCGGAGGAGCTTCCACCTCCATCTCTGGCCAACCTTGGCCGTCGAGGTTTTGCTTCCTGGTCCACCGGTGAGGTACTTGTTTTCCATCCGTTCTTTTGTGTATTTCCAACCAAGAAATAGTTGTAGGTTCATTTCCAGAATGCATTTTAATGTTTAACCCGTAGATTCAACCTAAAAACTCTCGCTGAAGCTCCGCTCCGGTCACCACCACCATTGCCACATGCCACTCTGATCCACTCCATTTCCAAATAAGGCTCCCAAGCCCGTGTTTTCTTGCTGGAACCTCATGTACAGGGTCAGGAGCCAAAAGACCCCCCAAGGGGTCGGTTTTTGCAGAAACTCGAGGTTCCTGGAGCCTAGATCTTTGCCGAGCTCCTTCGACATCGACGGTGCTCCAGGACTTCGATTGGAGGTGCCATTCGACACGGGGAGGTCTAAGCCACATTTTGCGCCTCTCACGAGCTTCCGAGGTGGTCGGAGGGAAGTACAACAGGAGATTAAAGCCATGAAGAACAAGAGTTCTTCCATGTTCTTCCAGGCTCAGCCGTTGTCGTTCAATCGTCTCTTGTTTCCTGAATTGCCAGAAACCGTTGGATTGAGCTCCGCCTTCACCGTCAGTTCGTTTGGAGAATCTAATCGTCGCCCTAGGATTCGAACCGGTATCGGGCCTCCCATTGACACCATGTGGCAAGTGATTTCCTACCTGTGCTCGACCGGCTTGTGTATTTTGTATATTCCACCTAGGCAATTTTTTTATTTAATAATTAGTCTAAAAACTTTCATCTACCATTTAAATTATTTTGTAATATTTAAAAATGCCCTCAGACTTTCTGGATTTACATTTCGGTCTTAGCAACGTCACCTCACGTGACGCATCATGTGAGGTGGCGATTTTGCAGCAGGACACTTGGGGAATTTCGTATTGTTAATTAGTCCAGTAACTATTTTATTCATTATAATAGTTTTGGGATATTTGCAAAGTAGGTCCTGTGCCTTTTTATAATTACATTTTTGCCCCTGCTAGTGTAGCACATGTGCCTGTGCACGTGGGCTTGGCCTTTTTGCAATAAGGCCCTACGGGTCTTGAATTTTGTTATCGGTCCGAAAACTAGAATATTGCATTATAAAGATTTGGTGAAATTGCACTTTGGCCTTGTATCTTTCTCCTTATTACTTTTATACCCTTGCTAGTAGTGTAGTTACTCTTTATTGTTTATATTTATTTTATATAGATATTAAAATCCCAAAAAATAGATGTAGCTTCCTCTTCCATTGCTCTTTCACACACATATTTTTATTTTGATTTTGAAGCTTTTTATTATTTATTAAAAATAAAAAACACCATATTTTCTCCCTCTTTGCACCATTAAATACATAAAAATTACAAAACTTTTTTGAAAAATTCCAAAATATATATATATGTATTATATTTATTTACCTATTTGATAACTCTAGACAAAAAATCACTAAAAACTATAAAAGAAAACTATAAAAAATGAAAATAACCCTAAATAATTTAATAAAAATTTATAAAATCCCTAAAATATCCAAAAATTGTGCTTTCTGGTTCAGAATTTTCTATATACTATTATTATTATTTTAATATTAATTTGGAGAATTTTCGCTACTGTTTACAATTCTTCATCTCCATTTTAATTTCGGATAATTATTTTGTCCCTGTTTTGGGTATTTTTTACTTTAAAAATCTATAAAAATTAGCAAAAATTCCTAAAAATAGAGAAAATTTATCTAAAACCCAAAAATATTTTATTTTCTTTATTTTTTTATTTTTATTATTTTTATTAATTTTTATATCAACCCTAGCCTATATTATATATATCCTATAGATAGCTTTGTACTTATATTAAAAGAAAAAGAATATAAAAAATATAAAATATACGAAGAAAAAAATAGAAAAAATAAAAATCAAAATACAAAAATATAATATCAAAAATAAAATAATCAAAAATTAAAACCCACAAAAAAGGCTCTTATAGACAAATACACCACACTCATATTTTAGCATTAATTACCCGACCTATCCTGCTTGTTCCATGTGTTCGACAATCTACACATACTTGCACCTATACACATCTTTGTTGTAGAGTTATAATAAATTTTAACTTTGCATATGCTTTTCATTGCTTGATTATCTGTTGTGGGTTAATTGTTGATTACCATGGTTTCGTGAGCGGTCGCTTTAGCGACATCGTGGTCTCACCTTGTGTAGACTAATTTAGACACTCTCAAAACCCGTGTTTTCACCTTATCTCGAACATGACACATTTTTGTCCGTGGTTGACTCGATTCAGGTGGTCCACGATGAAGAACTCACAGCCACATCATTGACTCAGGAAGACGAGGCAAGCAAAAACATTTTTTAATAATTAATCATTTTTCTTCTTTTCTTCTTTTCCTCTTTTCATTCGGTATTCTTCCGTAAAGTTGCATTCATCCCATACATCATTGCTATATTTAGGACATGCTTCATCCTAGTATAGGGGGATGAGTGCATTCGGGTACTCATTCTTTGATCCCTCGCCTGTCTCCTCAACTTTTGACATTCTTTCTATACTTAGGGATATTTTACCCTAAGTATATGGAGAGATAGGTGATGAATCTCTTTTCATCATCTTTATTCTATCATTTTGGCCTTAAAACCCTAGTAAATGCGTGTAAATAGGCTTAATTTGGGCATTTTATCATTCATGCATATTTGTGTCAATAGTGTATAAAATACGATTTTTAAAGCCAAAATTATAGAATAAAGAAAAGAAAAGAAAAAGAATAAAATATTGCAAATATTTTATGACACGAAACCCCGAGACCTAGGCATCTCGATGACTAGGTCGACAAGGAATAAAGTGTGGGGAGATAAGGGCCAGGATTCCAATAAAATTCCCTTTTTATTTTATTCATTTTCCTTCATTTTTGGGACCTATTATTAGTTCCACTTTTTATACTTCAAATAAAGAAACTTTGTACATGAAATTCGTAGATAATTAAATATAAAAATTACAAAATTTATTTCACACAACAATAATGTACAGATAAAAAGTTATGGTCTAAATAAGATTCTAAATTCGAACTTCCCAGACCTGTATCTCTCAAATAAAACGAAATGAATCAAAATCACCTTTAATAATATGTAACTTTTAATAAATTATTTAATGAAGGTGGTTTCATATTTTTCTGAGTTACGGTGTGAAAGTAGGTTTTGGACCCCTATTGTATAATTGTACTGATTAAAATATTCATTTTATTTATTATTCATTATTTTTATAATTTCATATTTTTATAATTTTGTAAATATTATTTATAATATATATGTATAATAAAACTGGAATAAAAACTAAATAAGACATAAAAATAAAATACTTGATTAATTACATAGATGAAATACCTATATCTATACCTATAAAAATATACTTCTATTTATTTAATTGTATGAAATACATCAGAAAAATAAAATAAAAATATATTAAAGTGTATAAAAATAAGTTATAAATATATAAAATAATAAATCAAAATAATAAAATTAAATATACATAATAAAAACAAAAAATTAAAATATATAGATAAATATACCTATATAGCCGTAAAAGGGAACATGTAATTTTAAACCTCTAAAAAATAAAAAAAATATAATAAAATAACTTAGAAAATAATAATTATTTTTCATTTAATAACCTAAAATTAATAAAATCATTTATTATTTTAAAATGAATTTTGAAATATTTTCTCCAGACTTTTTCCTGGTTGGTCCACGTGGACCAACCAGGAGGGTCGGAGAGTTGACCCGTGGTCAGCTCTCCGACCACTGCCTGCGACTCTTCAGACCTCGTTTCTACCCCTTTTTCTCGATTTTTTCAAGGGCTTACCTTTCACCAAATCATGTTCACTCCTTGATGACTTTTGTCCACCATTCTTCGAGGATACATGCCCTAGGCTTTTCTTGGGGAGTGGAGCTTCGATACGCACGATCCGCTCCATCTTTGAGCCCCGTCAACCCTTGTTCAAGAACCTCCCATCTCTTCCATCTCAGATTTGAACCTCCCTTGACCGTGTTATGGCCCTCTTCTTGCAAGCTCCGGATAGAAGCCTGTGATAGGGGCTTCGCCAGCTTCTTGGCGAACAGGTTGAGCACGTCTGAGGCCGGCGTCCACCACCTTTGGCAGTCCACAGTTGTCAAGGTAATCTTCCCGGCTCACCGGTGAGGAACCGCTCTTTTCTTGTATTTTTATAGGTTACCTTATTCTCTAGGTTTAACTTCAAGTGTTGTTTTATGTGTTAACCGCGGTAATTACCCACAGCATCTTCCTTCGAAGTTCGCCGGAGTTGTACTCCGGCGACTTCCTCTACCATGTATCTCTTGTCCCCGACACTCCCTTCCTCTCTCATCTGCTACCTCTTTGATTCCTCGTTGCGTTCCACCCAACGCTCCCCCGATCGACCCCCGATCTGGTCGTTCGGTCCTCAACTCCTTCATGCTACCAAAGGACCGCCGCCCCGCACCTCGAGGCAGTTTGCCCTCGATGTTGTGTTTCTTCCTGTGCAGGTATCCGAAGCCAAAGCGAGTTGGAGGCGATTTTGGGTCGGTCATATGTACCTGGAGCCTCCCATGCTTCTCCGACCTCTTGACGACACTCTGTCCATCCTCGGATCTTTTGCGCCCTCCAGTTCATAGGAGATATCGCCAGGAAGCATTTCAGCCGCCAAGAAGCAAGGAGGAAGGTAGGAGGACGGAGTTACGAGTATCCTTGTTCTTCCAGGTACCCTAATCGTCGTCCGATCTTCTCCTTTGCCCAGCCAGTATAGCAACTGTTGGATCTAGTGCATCTGTGCCGTTAGATCTCTTGCCTGGATCTAATTTGGCCCGTCGAAGCCGAAGTAGTATCGTGCATCCTCGTCATGACACGTGTCCAAGTGACATCCCGCCACTGTCGGATTACGCAGGCATAGGTCATTTGCACTCGAGCCCACACCATTTTTATAAAATTTATTTAGTACCAAATCTTTCCTTGGTCATTTTATATTTTTTGTAGAACTTGCAAAACCCCCCTGTAGTTCATGTATTTGCCATTGGGTTCGCGCCACGTCAGGTCCCGTGCCTCGTGCACATGATTTGGGTCTTTTTGTAGCGGCCCCCCTGAGGGTTTGCATATTTAGTTTTAGTCCTCAAATGTTTTATGCCTTTATTATATTTCTGGATAATTTGCATTCCAATCCCTATATTTTTGAAAATTATGACTCGGTCCCCGCCAGTCACGTGTTCTGGCACGGGGTCTTTGGTGATTTTGCAGAGATACCTCTAGGTTTTTAGTTATTTGTGATTGGTCTGTAATTATTTTTAATTGGTTATATATTTCTAGGAAAATTGCGTGTTGGCCCTCGAACTTTTGAATATTCACAAAAATACCCCTACTAGTGTGTATTTTCTCTTTGTTTATAGTATTTATTTAAGCATCTATAAAATTCAAAAATTCCCCAAAAAATAGGCATAAGTTCCTGTTGTATTGCTCTATCATGCCATAATTTTATTTTTCATTTTTTGTAGCATTTTAATATTTAAAAAAAAATCAAAAACATGCATTGTCATCTTGTTTGCATTAGAAAATACATAAAAATTATAAAAACTTCTTGAAAAACTCCTAAAAAAATATATTTTGTGTGTTTTTCATCTTTAACCTTCAGATCAAAAATCACTAAAAAATATAAAAGAAAAATCAAAAAATGAAAAAACACTAAAAATTTCTATAAAATATATAAAATCCATAAAAAATCACAAAAATATAGTTTCTGCTCTGAAATTTTCTATATTTTATTATCTTTAATTTAAAATTAATTTGAAGAATTTTGGTTACCGTTTGATCTTTTTTCATCTCCATTTTAATTTCAAACAATTATTTTATTCTCTGATTTGAGTATTTTTAACTATAAAAACACCAAAAATAGAAAAAAATATTGAAAAATCACAAAAACATTAAAAAATTATAAAGAGCACAAAAATATTCTATTTCCTACATTTTGACTATTTTTACTTATTTTTAATAATATATTACCTCTCTCTCCCTTATTATATGTATATTTTTATTTTATAATTCAAAAGAAAAAGAAATAAAAAATATCAAATATAAAAAGAAAATACAAATCAGAAAATTTAAAATCAAAATATAAAAATATAAAATTGAAAATAAAATAAAAAATATATAAAATTCAAAACCCACAAAAAAGTTCCAACTTGGCTAAGTGTGTGAAAGGATATTGGGTGCGTGATTTTTTTTCTCGCTTGCTCTACGCCTTGCTTCCTGTGTTCGACCCCTACTTGCTTGCCATTTTATAATTTTAGTAGGGTATAATAATTTTTAACTCTTGCTTTTAATTGCTCAATTATTTGTGTGGGTTAATTGTTGATCAACATGAGGATTTGAGTAGTCGCTTCAGCGACAGTGAGCCTGATTTGTCAGGCCATTACTTAGCGACTCCCATCTTCTCATTTTCAAATGGCGACGTTGCCGGGGAGCATCAGCTTGTAGAGAAGATTTTTATCTTGTCACTTGCTTAGTCATTTTTGAGTATCTCTCTGTATTTGAATATTAAATTGTGAACTATCTGACATCTTTTTCTTGTCTTCTTGCGAGGGACCACGGACCGAGAAGGATCGCCTAGGTGATTCTACGCAGCCTTGGGAAGCGGAGTTGGTTATTCTACCCTAGCCGGCAGCAGAGAGCAGGAGGATCTTGAGAGGGAGAGAGGATAGTTTAGGTTTTTATATTTGGTGAGAGAGATTTATTTGGTTATTAATTTGTAATAATATAGGTACTCAGGACTTTGGACACTCGGGCCCAATTTCCAAGTGTTTGTTCACTTGGGGGCTCACCGCGGTTTTCGACGGATTTCATCACATTTTTTATTTTTGTTTCCCGATTTTGGTTTTCTTTATTTTTTGGAATGAGCCCTTAGTCTTTATGCTAGCTTGATCGTGTAATCTAAGGTCAAACACCTAATAATCATTTCATGTACCTATAGTCTTTACGTTTGGACTTAGAAATTAATTAATTGCTATAGTACTCGGTCTCAAAGCTACGTGCTGCTAGAGGTTGTATACAACGCGTGCAGGACCTGTTGTGGCGGGCACTGATCGGCATCAGAGATTGAACTTAGGCTTCATTCTGAGTACTTAGCATTTCATTCTTCATGAGTATCAATTGCCTGCTTAGGATGATTTCCATGTGCATATCAGCATTTAGTATAGGTTTACAAATTCTTGTTTTGCATCCTGCATGGAGAGAGCTGGGAGGCACTGTAAGCCATCTAATTGAGCATTCATCATTTAGGCACTAAGTTGAGATTTCCATCTTAGTGTCGCCTTGCATTTCTTTTCCGATCTTCTCCCTCTATTTTTGGATCAATTAGGAATCAAAGAAAACACCAAAATGTTATACGCTTGTATTGAATCTACTCAAAACAAGTAATAACACAAAAAAAATAAAAAAGGAACTGTTAAAAATACTTGACGTATATAAAATTGATTAATTAGACTCATTTCCTTGGGGTGAGCAAAGCCCTCATTTATTTTCAGGTTGCATTAGAAGGTCTCCTTCCTAGTGAGAGAGCAACTTTGTAAGGATTAGAGCCCAAAACCCAGTCTGTGCCTGCCATGTGAATCGCATGGATTTCTGAAGTATTGGCACTTCTATCGTACGCAGAAGAGTAGGGCTTGGTCGGTAATGATGTTCTCTATTGTGTAGAGCATCGACCTTGTCTGAAGTATCGAGCATAAGCCACGCCTTCACGTGGGTGTATGTCTCATCATCTTGCGTCCGAGTAGGTTCTTGCACGCTCACGGGTGATTTCATTGCGAGCGAGTTCTGAAGTATTGGTTTCGACTATCGGCTTCCTCTATTTCTTTGGTTAAGTAGGATCCGATAAGGGTTATAAGGACCTTAAAAAGTGCAGACTACGTGTTACAAAGGAGGAGGACAAGTACGGGATACTATTCTGGCAGTACTCTCACTCCTAGAGGCGTAGCGCTCTAAGGACTCGTGCAAAGACTAATTGCCTGAAATCAAATCTAAAACTGACAAACATATTTGCCGAACCTTAACGGCTTTACGGGTCGAGTTGGTGAATCCATTGTTTTGAGGTTTGATTGATTAGTTTTAAGGTCAAGATCAAAAACATAGCGCACTTGCGTAATTTTGTTCTTCTTTCTTATTGACCCTTGCTCATTGTGAGCCATTCTACTATTTTGTGCTCTTTTTGTTTATCATTGACCCCCGTATCTTTCATACAAATCGATCTTCCCCTTGACCTTCGAGATGGAGACGAATGGGCAGTTTGGTCGAATAATTGGGGGCGATTCCCGAGAACCCGGTTCGAACTCTGTGAACCAATCTCCAGACTCCCCTCCTTCTTCAATAAATCAGGATCACTCTTGTCCCAAACTATGTCCATTTTAGATGGCCATTGATTTCACTCCTTATACATCGCCATCCTTAACAAAGTTCTATGTTGACCTTAACACAGAGCACTTTTCTCCATCTGGTGTTGTAATTCAGACTGATCGGGGCATTCTTCCATGTGCAGACTGAGAACCTGATTCCGAGCCAGAAAGTCAAGGAGAATTTGAGATGGTCAGTGGAAGGGGAAAGGGACCGCAACCTCAACCTGAAGCAGACGTCAACCTTGGGGAAGGGCAGTATACCACGCAGAATAATGTCAATAGCTAGCTTCTTGCATCCATACAAGCAATTCAGCAGCAGCTAACTAACCAAGCCCTGGCCCATACTGCCTTCCAAGACATGTTGAATGATTTGAAGAGGAGGGCTGATGCAAGAGATGCCTGCAGAGAGGACAAGTCGAATCATGACCAAGAGTTCAACTTTAGAGGTGCTGGAGATGAACTTTCAGTGGGAGGACCCGATTTTGAAAGAGTGTATGCAGGACCTCTGCCGTCGAAGCCTACTTTGAAGCAGACATACAACCCTGGAGCGGGTCGTATCACTGAATGGATCCAAATTCCAAAGATCCACGCCCACTTCGAGCTGGAGCCGTAGTTTCTGTCTCTGTTGCCCACATTTCATGGGAACACCACTCAGGAATCATATATCCATCTCAAGAAGTTCGGCCGCATCTATGCTACTGCTCACAACCCTGGAATTCCATTGGGGGTGGTCAAGGTGACCGCCTTTCCCTTCAGCCTCCAAGATTAGGCCTTATATTGGGTCGACCACTTAGGGAAAGTAATCATGACCTGGGAGGAGCTAAAGTCTCCATTTCTCCACAAATTCTACCCTCTTGTCGCTTGAATCAGATGCGTACCTGTATCTCCAGTTTTTGTCAGCAACCCTGCGAAACTATCCGTGAAGTGTGAGAAAGATTTAAAGACCTCCAGGAGAAATGTCCCCACCACGAGATTCCAAAGACTAGTCTCGTTCAGCATTTTTTCGGTGGGCTCACATTTGAAAGCCAAAAGCTTGTTGACACCGCTTGCGACGGCTCTCACTTTAACAAGGATGAGGACGTGGTGTGGAATGTCTTCGAGGAAATGGCTGAATGAGAAGCCGCTCAATCCTCGTCATGTGTGTACATGAAGATGCCGGCCGCCATCAGCAAGCCTGTGAACATGGCTACTCATACCTAAGACAAGGATGAGAGCCCCAACCTAAGCATCATAGGGAGCCACCTGTCTAAGGTAGATATCATCGAGAAGAGGTCGCAGGACCTCGAAAAGCTATCAGTGATTGAGAAGAGTACCCGGGGCTTGAAAAAGCTCGGTATGATCTCCCAGCAGCCGGAGCAACTCGTTCGAGCCTTGAATGCCAACATGTGCAACAATGTGTCTGCCACTGCCGAGCTGTCAGCTGAGAAGAAAGAGCCTTCACTGAATCAAACACCTCAGCCGACTCCACCGCAGCCCCAGCCTACTCAGCAGGTGTATTACGTACAGGTTCCGGAGCAGCCCCCGCAGCCCCAAACACAGATGGTTGTATATCAACCAGAGTCCTAGCCAGCTTATTCCGAGCAGTTCTCTCCACCTTTGCTACTGATCCAGGAAATCAATGGTGTATGGAATAATGAAGCACAATTGAACCGTCTTCAGGGACATTCTCTAGGTCAGAACATGGGCAACCACCCCTATCACCAGCAACAGTAAGGTGGGAGACCCTTCCAGCCCTCGTATCAGTATCAGCCTCCATCTTAGGGTAAACCTAGAGGCAGAACTATCAGAACGGTCCTTAGCAGTCCGGATATCACATCAAGGATATCATCAGCAACCGGCTACCAAGTTTCATCAGCAGAACTCACAGTATTCCTCCAACCCTCCTCCTCACTAGTTTTCACCAAGATACCAGTCATAGTCTCACCCTTCATATATGCATACTAGGCCCCATCAGGGGGACTCTTCTGAGATTGTGCTGGTTAACCCGACCCTTGCTTGCCTTGAGCAGTTGATGAAAAATATGTCTGAGACGAACCAGAAGATCAACGACTTGACGGCTGCAAAAACATTCATCCCTACTCAATTCGAAGCTAACCCG
The DNA here is from genome assembly GCA_037367405.1 of Ottelia alismoides. Classification (NCBI taxonomy): domain Eukaryota; kingdom Viridiplantae; phylum Streptophyta; class Magnoliopsida; order Alismatales; family Hydrocharitaceae; genus Ottelia; species Ottelia alismoides. The sequence goes on from JAZKJV010004101.1 coordinate 1,143,047, forward strand.
AACAATTTCCGATGCAGGGAGCAGATAGTCGATAGTGTCCAACTCAATTCAGGTGAATTAAATTGCTTTTTTATCTAATGTTGTTACTCTCAAGAGTGGTAGAACACTCCAGCCGTCGGCGACGATGAAGGGAAAGCATATTGCATCTAATGGGGAATCGTCAGTACAGACAACGCAAGGGCCAAGAAGCATTTTTTGAGCAGCATCACAAACCAGAAAATAATAAAAAATGAAGAAAATAACAAAGTACAAAAAGATAGCAGCAACATCGATGGAGATAGGACAGGATTGGAGACACCTGCATATGCTCCAGAACCAGTACCTGACATGAGGAATCTTCACCTGCAGCAAGTCCAATGCCAGCACCAGAAGCTGAGCCTACAGTTTTTGGTCCACACATTATAGATGATTCCATTCCTTTTTGCCATCTACCTGTAGACAACAATATGGACACTGTTTTGAATGACATTATTAGAGATTCTGTAAATATCCCTTTCCCAGAAGCAATGAAAAAACACAAAAAAAATAAAAAATTTGAAAATTGCTTTGTCCGACCATGCCATCATTGAGATTATTCAGAATCTGGTATTAAACTTACCATTAATGAAAGCTCTTGAGTACATGCCTACTATGAAGAAAGGATTGAAAGATGTGTGCACAACCAAGCGTTGGCCTCATCCTCATAACTCCAGAAGTAAGGGTGGCAAGTCTGAAAAGCACATTCTCTCCATGGCCACAGTTAATGCTATCAGCAACCTCCCGGATAAGAAGACAGATATGGGAGCACCTCTTGTGCGTTGTCAGATGTTCAATCAAGAGTTTGAACGTACATTGCTCGACAGCGGAACCTCTGTCAACTTGATGCCAGCCTCACAGCTCACATAATTTAGGCTAGGACCGCTCAAACCCATAAAGATGATTCTGTAGTTCGCAGACAAATCAGTTAAGAGGCCTAGGGGCTTGTTGGAGAATGCAATAGTCACAGTTCAGGGGAAGCAGTTCCCAGTCGATTTTGTAGTATTAGATATGGACGTCCCTGCTCCACTGCTCCTGACCCCAATCAAACTTGGATGACCATTCCTGCGGACGTCTAACGCAGTGATGAATATGGGTCTGGATAAATTACTTTCAGCACTGGCAGTGAAACGATCAAGATAGAGACTCTGTCTGACGCAATACCGCCAGAAGGAACATCTGCATCATGTGCATGGGTGATTGATTATTCTGAAGACTGCGACTTTCTGGCAGAAATTCAAGAAACCAACCTATTTTTGGATGACAACAAGATCCATGAACTCCTCTGCCCCGAGGAGGGATCGGAGACCGCAGTCAAATTTCCCCTGATCGATCAGGATGAGGTATTTGCTGACATGCTGAATGAGATTTCCGTGGGGGTGATGCACCTTCAAAGTCAAGAGCAGATTATTAAAGAGTCCTGCAATGAAGAGGAGATTATTGAAAATTTTTGCACACTTTTTGATCTAGAAGATAAACCATGTATGGTGTGCATCGAATAAACAGAAGAACCACCACCTGTTCTTACAACTGAAGTTACCACTGAAGCTGCTCCGACTCTGCCAGAGCTGAAACCCTTGCCCTCCAATATGAAATATGTTTTTCTTGTGGGAGAACCTAACATGTATCCGATAATTATCAATGTGCATCTGACCGCAGACAAAGAATCTCGCCTGATGGAGGTTCTTGAACGCAACCGCAAGGCAATAGGCTGGAGAACTTCATATCTCCATGAGATCAATTCATCTTTGTGCTCGCATCGCATTTTCCTTGAGGAAGATTGCAAATCCTCTCGAGAACTTCAGAGAAGAGTCAATCCTAATCTGCGAGAGGTTGTTATGAAAGAGATCCAGAAATGGTATGATGCGGGATTCATTTATCCCATCTCCGACAGCAAATGGGTGAGCTCTCTGCATGTGGTGCCCAAGAAATCAAGGATCACCATTGTGAAGAATGACAAAGGAGAGGAGATCGCGACCAGAGTACCCACTTCCTGGCGAGTGTGTGTATACTACAGAAGACTTAATCTCGCCACCAAGAAGGACCACTTTCCTTTACCGTTCATCGACCAGATTTTGGAGAGATTGGCCACAAAGGAATACTTCTGCTTCTTGGATTGATACTCTTGGTATAATCAAGTTACCATCGCTCCTGAAGACCAAGAGAAGACCACATTCACCTGTCCTTTTGGCACATATGCCTTTAGACGGATGTCGTTCAGGCTTTGCAACGCCCCAACCACATTTCAAAGGTGTATGCTCACAGTCTTTCTTGATATGGTGGGCAATTTTCTTGAGTTCTTTATGGATGATTTTTTGATCTATGGGGACTCCTTCGATCAATGTCTGAATTATTTAGACCGAGTCTTACGGAGGTGCTGTGAAGTAAATCTGGTGCTCTCGTGAGAATAGAGCGATTTCATGGTGACCGAAGGAATTGTGCTGGGTCGCGTTGTTTCTAAATGTGGCATGGAGGCTGACCCAGCCAAGGTGGAGGTGATTTCTAAACTCTAGCCACCTACAACAATCAAGCAAGTCAGGTCATTTTTGGGCAATGTCGATTTTATCGATGATTCATCAAAGATTTCAGTAAATTGGTCAGACCATTGACTGAGTTGCTCGGCAAGGAGAATGATTTCATTGTGAATGACCGTATGCTCCTTCCCTTTAATCAGTTGAAAGAACTTATCACTCAGGCCCCTGTCTTGCAGCCACCGATCTGGACTCAGCCTTTTGAGATAATGACCGATGTGTCAGATTATGCCATTGGTGTCGTGCTCGGACAGAGGAAAGATAATGTACCATTTGCAATTCACTACATTAGTCAAACACTTGATGAGGCCCAACGAAACTATACAGTCACCGAAAAGGAGCTGCTAGCGGTAGTCTTTGCCTTGGAAAAGTTAAGACCATATCTCCTCGGATCCAAAGTGATCATTTACACAGACCACTCGGCCATCCAGTATTTACAGTAGAAGAAGGACACCGAACCACGTCTTATCCGGTAGATCCTTCTCCTCCAGGAATTTGACCTTGAAATCAGAGATAAACTTGGGGTAAAGAATGTGGTAGCCGACCATTTATCTAGACTTCCGGAACCAAAATCTCCTGAGATGAGCCTACAACCAATCACAATGACCTTTCCAGACGAGGCAATTATGTCAGTCCCCTCGCTTCCGTGGTATGCATATATTGTGAATTATCTCGTGACCAAGAGAATCCCACAGGATTGGTCGAAGTTGAAAATAGACAAATTCTTGTCCAAAATTCATTTCTACCAGTGGGAGGATCCATATCTATTTCGTGAGGGGGCAGACTGTATCTGGAGGAGGTGCATTCCTCAGGAGGAAGTTCCAAGTGTCCTCACGTTGTGCCATGATCAAGACATCGGAGGACATCATTCAGGCAGGCGAACGATAGCAAAAGTCCTTCAGAGTGGCCTTTGGTGGCCTACATTATTCATGGATGCAGAAGATTATGTCAAGTGTTGCACTGACTATCAGAAGATGGGCAGGACCATAGGAATGAGAGACACGATGCCTCTGAAATTCATTCAGATATCAGACGTCTTCAATGCATGGGGCATCGACTTTATGGGCCCATTTCCCAACAACCAGGGCTATGAATACATCCTGCTTGCTGTTCACTATGTGTGTCGCTGGGTGGAAGCTATTCCCACCCGAACCACCGATAGTCGGACAATCTGTCGATTTTTAAGAGATCACATCATTGCACGATTTGGGATTCCTAAGATTCTAATATCTGACGGGGGTAGTCATTTCATAAACAGATAGGTGAAGAAGCTAACTCAATAATTCTGCATTGAACATCGTGTTGCTTCATCTTACCAGCCATAGTCCAATGGCTTAGCTGAATGTTCAAACAGGGAGATCAAAATAATTTTACAAAAGCTTGTGCATCCGGATTGCAAGAACTGGTCTCAGCTACTTGATTCAGTTCTTTGGCTTACTGAACCACGTACAAGTCACCCTTGTGAATGTCTCCCTACCACCTTGTGTATGGTAAGCCATGTCATCTGCCTGTTGAGTTGATTCACAAATCTTTTTGGGCTATCAACATTTGTAATTTGGATTCTGAGAAAGCCAGGAAGAACCAAAAATTGGATCTGAACATATTATTGGAATTCAGAGACTATGCATGTGACAACAACCTGATGTACAAGTAGAAGGTCAAAATATGGCATGACAAGCATATCTGCCACAAGTCCTTCGAGCTAGGTCAGAAGGTGTGATTGTTTGATGCGAAATAAAGATCTTTACAGGGAAATTGAAAAGCAAATGGATTGGGTCGTTCATACTAAGGCATGTGCGTGACAATGGAAGCGTATTGATATCTAGTTTGTCAGCTGACGCATAGCCATTTGTAGTCAATGGAAAGTTCTGAAGCCTTACCTTGAACATCATACGTTTATGTATATCGTTGACTCTATTCAAGTGATCTATAAGGATGAACCTGATACGTCCGAAGTAGCAGTAGAAGATAAAGCAGAGCAAAACAGTTTTGAATTATTTTTTTCTTCTTTTCTTCTTTTCTTCTTTTCATTCTTTCCTCTCCTATTCTACCGATAAGATTTCATCCCCTTCATTATTGCTACACTTAGGATGCACTTTTATCCTAAGTGTAGGGGGGATGTACAACTCGAGTTGTTCTTCTTCCATCTTCATCTATTTTCTTCTTTTCTTCTTTTCCTTTTCTATTTTCTTTTTCTACCTAAAAGGTGTCGCCCCTTTTTTATTAGTTTTCTATACTTAGGACATACTTTACCCTAAGTATAGGGGGTATGCACCCCGATTTCTTTCATTTTTCAATCCTCTTCATTGTCTCCTCTTCTTGTCTATACTTAGGGATATCTTACCCTAAGAATAGGGGGAGATAGTCTGAGTATGATCTATTCATTCCCACCCTTGACCCTCCCTGCTTTGTGTACAGTCTACTATACTTAGGATTATTTGATCCTAAGTATATGGGGATGGTCAACTTCTCATTCGTTCATTCATTTCTCCATTCATTTATTCTTTAGATTTTCCTATACGCAGTACGATTTATGTCTTCACTTTTCTCTCTGATCTATGAGGACATAGCTCAAGCTAAGTATTAGGGGGTCGTATATACTACGTATATACTTTAGCTATAACTCGTACTTTTGTATTTTCTTCATAATTATGGATAATTATACAATTAAATTCATTAAAAATACTTAATAAAAAGATGTTATTATTATTCCTCAACATCTTTCTCTATTTACTGATTAATAAATCATGTGAAAATGATTTTTTGCAAAATATTTGAAAAATAGTATGAATATCCTTTTGAAAAATCTATTGAAAACCATTTGGAAAACATTTTGTTCAATATTTTCAACCTTTGTAAAAATGTTTTGTTTGTAAAATTTATTTTCTTTGTGTGAAATAAAATATTTGAAAAACTATTTGCAAATGTTTGGAAAATGGTTGAAAAAATATTTGAAAAATCTATCTAAACTATTTGAAAAACCTTTGTAAAATGATTTTCAAATGTGTGTACATGTTTGTAAAAATTATTTTGGACTATAGTTTTCAAAAATTGCTTGAAAAACCTTTTCAAATAAGTCTGAGGAATATATACATCACATCAAAAATTCATTATATCTATATATTTATAAAATTGACCACTTACCCTTGTAAATTCTTAAAATCCACTTCTTATAAATATAAGAAGTTTCCCTGTGTAAATATTTTGTACCTAGTTTTTATCCAAAATCTTGGTTTTCAAAAATACCAAAAATATTTGCAAAATTAAAATACCAAAAACAATTTGAAAAATCCTTTTGAAAAATACAAAAATGCATATGCATCATTCTTTTCAAAAATATATAAAAAGTTCAAAATCTTTGAAAATTGCATCACAAAAATATTTTCGACATTTTGCATCGCATTTTCAGTGCATGAGCATTTTTCGGATTGAGTTTGATAGTTGAACAAGTCTAAGTAAAATTCGAAGATTGGAGCTTGGTTGGACCTTAAAATCTACCTAATAACAGGAACCCTATAGGAGCTGGGATTGAGGTACTTCATGTCTAATTGACTTAATTCTTTGAGGATCACGAGAGTTGGTTCAATGGATTCTTGACTGCTGACGAGTCGCGGACCTACCCTTTTAATGTCGTATAATTGACGGTTTCGTTGCAGTCAGATAGATCCGCGTCGATCAAAAATTAACCGCACAATTCGATTAAATTGTCGAATGAAATTATGTGTGGTTTGATGTTTGTTTAGCCTGGGCAAGCCCCAGGGTCGACTCAAGGAGGCAAAGGAACAACTCGGGATCAAGTTAGACGAATGAGATCGCGATTTTCCAAGTGGGATTCTTTTTGTATTTTTTTATGAGATTAAAAATGCTAATGCACAAATGCGGATGAACTAGGTTATTAAGAAAATCAACAACTTAGCATAATTTAATATAAATCTGAAATTAATCCAAATTGGCCAAGTTATATTTTTTCTGTAAACCTACCACAACAATGAATGCAAAATGTATTTTTTGGAATTTTTTTGATTTAAAATGCACACATGAAAAATGCAAACTTTTTTGGGGTTTTTACACAATTTTTCATGCAAATGACATGCAAAAATTAGTAAAAGTTTACTGGAAGTTAACTATAATGAATTAATCTACACTAATATTTTTGAACTTTTCTGACACTTTATGATTTTTTTATGAAACTTTTACTGAAACCAAAGCGACTATGCGTAATTAATTCCTAATAAATCCAAGAAATCAAATTATCAAGAGAGCTATTTATCTCAAATAGATATTTCAATGAAGATTCCAAGAGAGTTAAAATTTCGCAAAAATATAATTCGTGGATTTAATTAAAAATCAATTACAGAAATCACCCTAGAAATTATTTTATGCACAAGACAACTCCGGATTGGACGAAATTTGGATAGTAATTAAAGCACACTTAGAGGCATCATTCACAATATTTTCGCAATTTTTGGAGCAATAAATGTCTATGTGCGAATTTCATAGCATAATCGGGCAAAATATCAATGATTTTCAATCTTTGATTTTTAATAAAATATCGAATGCTCCCAATAATGCAAATAAATAGTCACAAGATAAAGAATTAGTTTCTCTACACAATGATATTTTTTTGATAAAAAAATGATGCAAAACTAGTGTCCAAATTAACGTGACAATGCATGGTTGTCTTCGCTCTAAAATAATTAAAATAAAATATGTCTCAGGATACTTTTGCAATTTGATAAACATGAAGTAAATAAAATGCAAATTTCACAATTATAATAAAATAACAAATTAAAACCTTCGTTGCTCCCAATATCCCTAGGGCCCCGTTTGTTATGCAGGAATAGAGGAGGGAATGGAATCACCATTCCTTTCTCGATTCCATTCCTTTGTTTGTTAAATCAACTTTATGCAGGAATAACGATTACAAAGGAAACATGATTCCCTCATTCATGGGAATTGCCATTCCTAGGTACCCCCCCTAGGAATTGGGATTCCATTCCTTACCAATGCTTATGAATGTATTCTTCTTCAATATTTTTTAATTAATATATCATTGTTACTAATATATGATTATCGACATGAATATGCGTTTTTCCTTTTTTGGATATTTTTTGGACACCGACATGGATATGATTTTTTTGGACATAGATATATGGACACTGGCATGGATACAAATATATGGATGCAAAAGATTGGATAAGTTACTAATATATGCATATATGGATATTGGCATGGATATGTGATATTGTTTGCAGATACAGATATAGATACAATTTATTTTTTTGGATATAGATACAAATATGGTTACAAGATATTCCAGTTGATACGCATACATATATGTTAAATATATCTATTAGAAAGATAAAATATATCAGATATGATTTGTTTACGGATACGGATACAAACACGGATATGTTTTTTTTGTTTTTTTTCCTGATATGGATATGGACAGAGATATATGTTTTTTTCTAATATGAATATGGAAACGGATGCATTTTTTCTAAGATATGGATACTGATTATATTCTAGCAGATACATATATGGATATGGATTTTAATTTTTCTACGAATACATATATGGGCATGGATGATGTTTTTTTATGAAAGCGGATATGGACATGGAAACGGGTTTTATTTTTTACAATAATAGATGTTGATACAGATACCATCTTTAGTTTTTCAGGATATGGACACAAGTTATATTTTAGTGGATACATATACGGACATGGATATGTATTTTTATTTTATTTTCCAAATACGGATACCCATGACATTTTCAATTTCTTTAGAATATGGATATAGATATGGTAATAAAACATTGTAGTGGATACATATATGGATATATCAAATATATCAATTGTATTAAAAAATCAAAGTTGTTTCCATTTAAATTTGATTATCTATTCTTTATATGAAATATATCGATTATATGAAAAAATAAGTCTGAGAATACCGATTATTTTTTCTGCTTAACGAAATATATCAAAGGAATGTTATTTTCTTTCTTTTCATTTCCCTTTCCAAATATAAGAAAGGAACATGTCTCATAATAAAATTTTCAATTCCTAATAAGATCCAAACAACGGAATGGAAAAACTTTTTCCTTTCCATTCCATTGTTAATTCCATTCTTGTCTTGATTCCATTCCATTATAATTCCTTTCCAATCAAACAAACGGGGCCTAGGGCACAAGACGCGCAGGAGGTGGGCTGGGTCGGTGGCCACGCATCGTGCGGGAGGCAGCGGCCTGGGACGGTGTGGAGGAGAGTCTGCGGCGGCGGCTAGGGCTTCTCGTGCGGCGGGAGGGCAGAGGGGCGGCGGGATGTAACGCAGGGCAGCGCCGAAGATGGGCGCGCGTGCTGGAAGGAGGAGGACGGACCGCGCAACGGGGCGCGGCGGAGGCGACGGCCGCGCGGAGAGGGAGGATGCGCGGAGGCGCGTGGGCGGAGGGCGTCACGTGGCGCGCCATGCAGAGGGAAGGCTCCGCCGTGTCGAGGGCGGGGTGGCACCGACGCTTGGAGGCGGAGGTTGCATGCCTGGGCGGCGCTCGCAGTTGGGCGGCCGCCGCGGGGCTGGTCGCGGTGATGGGGTGGCAGTGCCTGGCTGCTCGCGGAGGGTCGGGGATGCGCTACAGCGCGGGGCGGCGCCGGAGCTGGATCTGGAAGCAAGGGGGGCTCCTGGAGCGGCGCACGGGTCGGCGCGCTGCTGGTGGGCGATGGCGGCGTGGAGGACGCGGTGATGGTGCGGGCGGAACCCGCGGAGGAGGGCCGGTGCTGGGGACGAGGCGGTGACGGCGGCCGTGGGCGGTCATCCAGAAGCTCCTGTTTATTTTTTTCCTTTGCAGATTTTTTTTTGTATTTATATTTTTGTAAACAGTAAAAAAATTCAATGAAATGAAAATGCAATGAAGAGGTGTGTGTGTGTGTGATGTATGGAGATGAAATAAAATGAGGATGAGTGGTTGTGGTGAATGACAAATGATTGTGATTTTTGTTTGATAAACAAAATAAACAAATGTTAGATAAAAAAATGAAATGACAAGGGAAAGTAGAGGGATGCTTACCTGTGATTAGCCAAAAGTGAATCCGCATCGTGCGGCTTCCGTTGTGGCCTCAAGAGCTTGGCTTGAGAATCTCGAAGCTTGGCAGCCTCACGAGTGGGGCTACTACGGCGAGAGATCGCCAGATCACACCTGAGAATAATCTCGAGGAGGTTGTTGCTCAACCGTGAAGAAGCCACATCTGTCACTTGAAACTCCAAAGGGGGCTCGATCCTCTCCTAACGAAAGCTGAATGAGGGAAAATAATGGAGGTGGTGGTGAATAAAAAGAGGGAGGAGAGGGAAGTTGGAGAAGGGATGGAGAAGATGGAGGAAGTGGTGATAGTGGTGGCTTGGAGTGGAAGGCAAGTAAGGGAAGAGGTAAAAGGGGGATTAAATAAATAAAGTAATAAAATAAAATAGAAGGCTACTAAAAATAATTAAAATAATAATAATATAATAATAATAATAATAATAATAAATCCGAAAATAATAAAAAAAACAAATCCGAAAAAAAGGGTGACATGCGGTGGATCCAGGAGCGGCCACATGTCGCTCCTAGAAAATTCCAAAAATTAATTGTAAAGAAAATAAAAAATAAATAACAAAAGGGATTAAATCAAAAAGTAGTCAACACAAAAGTTGCTCGTCTCGACGAGATCTACAACTTTCGTGAAGGGCCGAAAATCAAAAGAAGTGATCTATATAAAAATGTATTTTTGGGTGGTACCTTATAGATATAAAATACTGTATGTTATCTTTTGTAATTTTTTTTATCATTTTTAAAAGAGAGAAAAATAAAAATAAAAATAGAGAAAATATAAAAATAATTTTTACAACTTAATTTATTTTTTTTGGATTTTTAGTAAATCAAAAAATGAAATGGTAAAATACAGGGGCAAAACGGTCAATATATACAATATACAAAAGGGGCCCAAAATCCAAGTTTTCCATATGAGCTCCAATTTTAATGAAATTAGTCTTGTTTCGAAGGTCTTTGAATGTATATTACTATAAAAGTGAGTAGACTTAATTCGGAGGTTGTATGAGAGACATATGTGCATTTTAAGGTCTGAGATCTTCAACTGGGTTTGGGGTTTTATTGGTCATTTTTACAAGTTAGTATTTTTTTGATATTTTTCTTTAATTAGTGTTAGTAATATATACACTATAGAGTTGGTTTTATTGGATTCGGTGTTAGTATAAAATATATACAAATAAGGTATTTTATCTAATATACAGGTGAATATTTACAAGTGAAATTTGGCTTCTTATTTATGCAAATATGAATGCTAAAATGCAAATATTACACTTGCATGCATGAATGCTAATTATGCAATATAAGTGGAAATATGCATCTAATTACTCGAGAACAAAGCTCTATTTTCAACTTTTAGAGTGATGAATCACAGATTCATCAACCCCCTATACTTAAACCTTGCTAGTCCTCGAGCAACTAAAATGAAATGCAAGAGTGAAATGATATTGGGTTCCATACCAAGGTCATGAACAAAAGTTGAAAATGGAGTTTAACTCGACCTTTGGATTAATTGTGTGGCGGAACCTTATTGGGACCTGAACTTAACACCTAACAGACTTCAAGTTCCACAAGTCTTCTATTCAAGACTCCTCAATAGTCAGGTCAGAACAAATCTTCAAACGCAAATTTCTGATGACTATGATTCTTACTTGTACTGTGTAAGTGTAAAATAACTCTCCACATCAGAAATGGCTCAGAGCCAGCCTCCTCTAACAAGGTAACTCAAATAACCCGATCCAATAACTCTTTCCTAGAGGAGCGGGGTATTCCCTTCTAAGTTCAAGTGCGACCAGCTCAAGAGGAGGGGGTGGAGAAAAGAATGGACGGTAGCCAGTGTAGCTACCTATCCCGGGATGCCTGACCAGTGTAGCCAAGTCATCCAGTTGCAGACTTCTTGTTAGTATACATACTCCGATAGGTATTTTATTTTATTTTTTTACTTGGACCTGACTGATTTTTTTGGAGTTCTTGCATTTTTTCTTTTTCTTTCTTTTTTTTCTCCTTTTTTTGAACTATATACAAGGTGCAGCATGTACATCATGAGTTTTTCCTCTTGAGCCAGTAGACTATCCCTCTTTTGAAGCATTATTACAACCCACAGCATCCTGTCCTTAGATGTCAACACCACCTGACTAGGTTGAGATGCACTACCCTCCCTAGAGGCGGACGGATGTTTCCACCCGTGTGCTACTCCAAGCTAAAGGATTCTACCTCCTCACCACCTCATCAATAAAGAGCTACGTGCATGGTGCTTGTCCAAGTTAGGTCATTATCTAAAAGAATCTTGCTTGTGCAGAGATATTCTACTTATACTAATCAAGATGACATGTGAACATAGACTTGTGGACTCAAAGAATTAAGTCAGTTGACCTGAGAAATCTTAACTCCAGTTCCTATAACGTTCCTCTGAAATTAGGTGGATTAAGGTCAAATCAAGTCCATCCTCAATATCTACTCATAACTTGGTTCAGAACCCACTAGCTTTTCACCTTACATATGCAAGATATGCAGATGAGATGCAGATGACATGCTATGTAGATGAATGTAAATGCAAGAATCTTTTTCTTTTTTCTTTTTTTGAATGCAAGGATGATATGCAAGAGTAAATAAGAAGCCTATTTTTTTGTTTTTTTAATTTTTTGTGTGTTTTTTTGTGTTTTTTTTCAAAACTTTAGTATACCTCCTATGTTACAACAATTTACAAGAGTTTATAAGTATTATACAGATTGTACAAGTGTTATACAATATACAAGTATACATTTTACAAGAAGTTTTTTTTCATTTTTTTAACAAAAGTTTTACAAATATTATACAAAAAAATTCAATTTTTACCCACCCGTAATTATTGCAAAATATATACAAAAAGTACGCGAAAATACGCGAAAGTACGAGCTATGGGTAAAGTATATATGTAGTATATACACGCCCCCTATACTTAGCGTGTGCTATGTCCTCAGAGCACGAAAAGTGAGATAAAATACATAGCTCGTGCTAAGCGTAGGAGAGCTAAAAAACAAAAATGTAAAGAAGTCGTCCCACCCCCTATACTTAGGCTTCTGCAGCCTAAGTGTAGAAGAAGATCAAAAATGGGGCGGGCGAGGTTAAGAGGGGAAATGGAGGACTATATACACGGCGGGCATCGGTCCCCCCTATACTTAGGCTCTGGTCAGCCTAAGTATAGGACAGGAATAAGTATGAAAACCGATGAGATCTAGAGAATATACAACGAATGGTAAAGAGACTCGAGTCACTCTCCCCCCTATACTTAGGATCTGATCATCCTAAGTACAGCCATAAAATGAAATGATATGGAGCTGGGGCGAGTGATTCGAATCACTGGGGAGGGAGGGAAAATATATACAAGGAGAATTGAGAATATACATGGATCAAGAAGGTTTGTGACGAACCTTCTTGCGGGATCGAGGAGGTGGATAATATACATATGTGTCGCTGTCGGAATCGTCATCAAATGAATAATAGTGAGGTGTATGGATCGTCCAATGAGGGTCAACACACGGCTGCTTGCTTAGATAAGGCTTGAGAACAGCCAAACTGAGCTCACTTATATAAATCACCTTATCCGGATCATATGAGGACTCTTCCAAAAATTCCTTCTCCGGTGTGTTGAAGGAAACTTTCATAGTCGGTTTTCTAGAACCTGAATCATTGAGAGCGGCGTGCCTTGAGAGGTTCGGAGGAACATCTCGAGGAATCAATTCTCGACTTCCTCTCACTAGATAGACAGCTAGAAGAGGGAGCAACCGTGTTTATATGTGGAGTCAATTTAATCTTGGTTGTTTCCTTTGAAGGTCCGGGATGTGGTGCGGTGCTGACCATGGGTTCCTCATCAGACGAGTCACCATATAGATTGGAATATTCTTGAAGGGACAACACATGTCTCGGGAAGGTGCTAGTGATCTCAGTTGGCTTGGCATTATTCGTCTCTTGTGTCGGATCATCAAAATGGTCAAGGCAATCAGTAAAAATCATGTCCGACTCAATGACAGCTTCTGGTTGTGAGTCCTCCTTAGGAGCTATCACGGTGGTGGTGCAAGCAGTTGATGAAGTGGAGGTATGGGGAGTCTCTGATCCAGCGGTCGTCCGAATAGTCGGTCTCTTAAGTGTAGCGGAGAGGTGGGACTCATCTACCTCTCGATAGTCACGACTGTCAGCGGATGTGTGGGTCGCCTTAGAGTAAAGTGTATCAAAGATCGGGTGAGGTCGGAGTGCTCCCAATGCTGAAAAATCGATCTCCCGAGTCTCGTAATCTTTAATCGCCTTAGATGAGGCTAGGAACAGCTTCCCGAGAATAATCGGAGACTGGGTGAACTCTCCTCGGTGCTCGATGTCAATGACTGTGAAGTCTACCTGGAGTAGATCACCTTGGAAAGTAATGATGACTGAAATATTTCCTCTTGACCATTTGATGGATCGATCAACTAGCTGAACGATATCTCTCGACTTCCTAAGTGGCCTGAGTTTGAGCTTGTCAAACACAGAGGTCGGGAGGATATTTATCGGTGAGTCATCATCGATTCTTGCATGGGTAAAGATAGTGTCTTTGATTTCACATTCAACTCGGGACAACCGCTTCACTCGGCGGCTCTTGGTCTTTCTTCCTATCACCAAGGAGGTGGCCATAGACACTATGTGTCTTTCAGTCCTTGTCCTCTTATTGCCCGACCTCTTGGGCATCAATTTACTTCTCACAAATCGTTTGAGGTCGGGAAAGTGATCTATGGCCTTTATTAAGGGAAGATTAAAAATCAGTTCTTCATTGAGTGCTTCCCTTAGGGCAGGATCCAATTTTTTTAGGTCTTTTTCATTTTCAATTTTTATGTGATTTTTTGGTTTTTCAATTTTTTTGGTGTTTTGGATGGATGAATGATCAGACTCAAGATTGGAAGACAACGGGTTAGTAGAAGAGGGAGATAGAATGGACTCCAGCTGTACACATTGTGTGGGTTCCCTAATGTTTGCTATGTTTTCAACCTCAAAACTACTCATGTCCTTTTCCACTTTCATTCCCAAGCTGGAAGAAATTGAGTGTAATATTTTCATGACATCTCTCAACTTGTTACCTAATGTTTCATTTTTCTCAATAAGTCTGGAAATGTCATCCTCCAAAACATTCTCATGACAAATCATGGGAGAGTGCTTCTCAATTGGACGATACTGCTGAGACATTGGGGTCTCATACTCAACATACCTAGACTCTGGCATGTAATGCTAGGTCGAGTATGGACTATCCAAATGGCAAATATTGGTCGGAGCCTCATATGATGGAGTCAATGAACGGGGGACTGGTAAGTCTAGCTCATGAGTCCACTCTTGTGAATGTATAGGCTCTCCGAATGAAGGCTGGTTAATGGAATCTTGATCACTAAAGACAATCAAGTCTAGGAAATCATGATGTGCAGGCCTCTCAATTCGGGTTGTTTGATCGACCATGTTATGCCCTAAGGTCAAGTCGGGATGCGTATATGTAAATTGTTGTATGGTCCCTACTTGAGGTGAGAATGAAGTATGTGGGGGCATATAATTTTGCCAATCATTTTGCCAATCATCTGTCTCAGCAGTGGCTTGCTCTTCATTCGATTCGTTGATTCCTGCAAGCTCTCGAGAATAAGGACAGTCAGCCCAAGATGGAAGTGGATATGGAGTGTTGGAATATGGAGTAGGGAGAAATGCGAAGAAGTGGAGAAGTCAGTCGAAGTTCTGACTTCATAATCGGGTTGAGATGGAACCGACCATGGGTAAGGGTCACCCGTGGATGGCGGAGTATACATGGAAGAAGGTGAAGGTGAAGATGAATGGTATATGGTCGAGGACGATTGACCAAAGGTCTCAAGGTATGGGGACCAATATCCCGACATCTTGAAGAGGAAATAAAGAAGATTGAGGTAGAAAACGTGCAATCACACAGGATAACACACACAGACAGACACAAAGACAAATGCAAGAGCAAACCCCGAGTTCACACTCAACACGGTGAAGGACCTGAAACCGAGTCCAATTAATCTTGTTAATTTTAAGTGTGATTTTTCAAGCAAGATAGCAAGGATTACGCGGCCTAGAGGGAAGTCGGCTCAGAGCCGGATGCATCTTCCCTGTTTAACCTGTCGCTTAAGATACCGCCGGTCATTCCTTTCTTCGCTCCTATCCCAAGTTGATGGATTCAAAGACCTGCCCCTATCTACCTGCAAGCAGTCGGAGGCTGACAAGGCCGGAACTTCACCCCGGAGGGTTACTGGCGACTTGTCGCGAAGTACTGCAATTTCGCCCCTATCTACCTGAGACAGGCAGAGGCTACTTGGTACTAGTCAGTGAACCTTAATAATTCAACTTGTGATATTTGCTAGGATCAGTCGGAACGTGATATGGAAGGCGGAGATTTGGGCTCTACCTTAAGGTGTTCACACACACTCAAGTACCCTCACTCAGCCTGAAAACAAGGTCGGGGATTAGTCTCCCGCAAACAGATTTTCCAATTTTATTTATTTTTTGGTCAATAATGTTAGCAATCCCGGTTTTAAGTTTAGTTCTCACTTGTTAGTTAAACCACACAGCACGCCTAACGTCCAGTCCCAATTTCCATTTAAATTAACGTGAAAAACAGAGGGGGAAATCGAGAAAAGCCGATGCACGAAAAACGATGATGCCTATGCTGAGTAGAGAATACTTACAGTGATCCCTTCGCTTTTTATGCAGGATGCAAAATAGAATTGAAAACTTTTTACACTATATATGCAAATGCAAGCGACAAAATCTGCTCCTAGACAAGCAGTTCTATTAGCGAGTGAAGAACAAGTTGATTTGACTAGTTCTGCGGTCTAGGTGCGTCGTTTAAGTGTAATGTGTGGTCCTACAATGTTACGAGCACAAGCAAATCATAGATTGGCTCGAGGAGCCGCTAGTGCAGATTCCAACAAAATCGACAACGACGCCATTTAACGAGTCGGAGACCTACCCTTTTACTGTCGTATAATTAACGGTTTCGTTGCAGTCAGATAGATCCGCGTCGATCAAAAATTAACTGCACAACTCGATTAAATCGTCGAATGAAATTATGTGCAGTTTGATATTTGTTTAGCATGGGCAAGCCCCAGGGTCGACTCAAGGAGGCAAAGGAACAACTCGGGATCAAGTTAGACGAATCAGATCGTGGTTTTCCAAGTGGGATTCTTTTTGTAATTTTTTATGTGATTAAAAATGCCAATGCACAAATGCGGATGAACTAGGTTGTTAAGAAAATCAACAACTTAGCATAATTTAATTTAAATCTGAAATTAATCCAAATTGGCCAAGTTTTATTTTTTTGTAAACCTACCATAACAACAAATGCAAAATGTATTTTTTTGGATTTTTTTGATTTAAAATTCACACATGAAAAATGCAAACTTTTTTGAGGTTTTTAAACAATTTTTCGTGCAAATGAAATGCAAAAATTATTAGAAATTTACTGGAAGTTAACTATGATGAAATTAAGCTACACTAATATTTTTGGAATTTTCTGACACTTTATGATTTTTTATGAATATTTTACAGAAACCAGAGCGACTGCGAGTATTTAATTCCTAATAAATCCACGAAATCAAATTATCAAGAGAGCTATTTATCTCAGATAGATATTTCAATGAAGAATCCAAGAGAGTTAAATTTTCGCAAAAATATAATTCGTGGATTTAATTAAAAATCAATTACAGAAATTACCCTAGAATTTATTTTATAGCACAAGACAACTCCGAATTGGACAAAATTTTGACAGTAATTAAAGCACACATAGAGGCATCATCACAATTTTTTTGCAATTTTTGGAGCAATAAATGACTATGTGCAAATTTCAGAGCATAATCGGGCAAAATATCAATGATTTTAAATCTCTGATTTTTAATAAAATATCTAATGCTCTAAAAAATGCAAATAAATAGTCACAAGATAAAGAATTAGTTTCTCTACACAATGATATTTTTTAGATAAAAAAATGATGCAAAACTAGTGTCCAAATTAACGTGTCAATGCAGGGCTGTCTTCGCAATAAAATAATTAAAATAAAATATGTCTCAGGATACTTTTGCAATTTGATAAACATGTAGTAAACAAAATGCAAATTTAACAATTATAATAAAATAACAAATGAAAACCTTCATTGCTCCCAATAGCCCTAGGGCACAGGACGCGCAGGAGGTGGGCTAGGTCGGTGGCCACGCGTCGCGCTGGAGGCGGCGGCCTGGGGCGGCGCAGAGGAGAGTCCGCGGCGGCGGCGGCTAGGGCTTCTCGTGCGGCGGGAGGGCGGAGGTGCGGCGGGCTGTAATGCGGGGCGGCGTCGGAGATGGGCGTGCGTGCTGGAAGGAGGAGGATGGGCCGCGCAACGAGGCGCGACGGAGACGACGACCGCACGGAGAGGGAGGACGCGCGGAGGCGCATGGGATGAGGGCGTCACGCGGCGCGCCGCATGGAGGGGAGGCTCCGCCGTGTCGAGGGCGGGGCGGCACCGACGCTTGGAGACGGAGGTTGCGTGCCTGGGTGGCGCTCGCAACTGGGCGGCCGCCGCGGGGCTGGTCGCGGCGATGGGGCGGTGGCGCCAGGCTGCTCGTGGAGGGTCGGGGCTGCGCTACAGCGCGGGGCGGCACCGAAGCTGGATCTAGAAGCAAGGGGGCTCCTGGAGCGGCGCACGGGTCAGCGAGCTGCTGGTGGGCGATGGTGGCGTGGAGGACGCAGTGATGGCACAGGCGGAACCCGTGAAGGAGGGTCAGCGCTGGGACGAGGCGGTGACGGCGGCCGTGGGCGATCGTACAGAAGCTCCTGTTTATTTTTTTTCTTTTGCAGATTTTTTTGTATTTATATTTTTGTAAACAGTAAAAAATGCAATGAAGAGGTGTGTGTGATGTATGGAGATGAAATAAAATGAGGATGAGTGGTTGTGGTGAATGATAAATGATTGTGATTGTTGTTTTCTAAACAAAATAAACAAATGTTAGATAAAAAAATAAAATGACAAGGGAAAGTAGAGGGATGCTTACCTGTGATTCGCCGAAAGTGAAGCCGCATCGTGCAGCTTCCGTCATGGCCTCAAGAGCTTGGCGTGAGAAGCTCGAAGCTTGGCAGCCTCACGAGTGGGGCTACTACGGCGAGAGATCGCCGGATCGCACCTGAGAATAATCTCGAGGAGGTTGTTGCTCAACTGTGAAGAAGCCGCAGCTGTCACCTGAAACTCCAAAGGGGGCTCGCTCCTCTCCTAACGAAAGGTGGATGAGGGAAAATATTGGAGGTGGTGGTGAATAAAAAGAGGGAGGAGAGGGAAGTTGGAGAAGGGATGGAGAAGATGGAGGAAGTGGTGATAGTGGTGGCTTGGAGTGGAAGGCAAGTAAGGGAAGAGATAAAAGGGAGATTAAATAAATAAAGTAATAAAAAAATAGTAGGCTACTAAAAATAATAAAATAATAATAATAATATAGTAATAATAATAAATTCAAAAATAATAAAAAATTAATCCGAAAAAAAGGGTGACATGTGGCGGCTCCAGGAGCGGCCACATGTCGCTCCTAGAAAATTCCATAAATTAAATGTAAAGTAAATCAAAAAGAAATAACAAAGGGGAGTAAATCAAAAAGTGGTCAACACGAAAGTTGCTCGTCTCGACAAGAAATAGAACTTTTGTGAAGGGTCAAAAATCAAAAGAAGTGATCTGTACAAAAATATATTTTTGGGTGATACCTTATAGATATAAAATATCGTATTTTATCTTCTGTAATTTTTTGTCATTTTTAAAAGAGAGAAAAATCAAAATAAAAATAGAGAAAATATAAAAAAAAATATTTACAACTTAATCTAATTTTTTTGGATTTTTAATAAATCAGAAAATGAAATGGTAAAATACAGGGGCAAAACGGTCAATATGTACAATATACAAAAGGGGTCCAAAACTCAAGTGTTGCATACGAGCTCCGATTTTAATGAAATTGGTCTTGTTTCGAAGGTCTTTCAATGTATATTACTTTAAAAGTAAGTATACCTAATTCAGAGGTTGTGTGAGAGAGATATGTGCATTTTAAGGTCTAAGGTCTTCAACTGGGTTTGGGGTTTTATAGGTCACTTTTACAAGTTAGTATTTTTTGATATTTTTCTTTAATTAGTGTTAGTAATATATACATTATAGAGTTGGTTTTATTGGATTCGAAGTTAGTATAAAATATATACAAATATGGTATTTTATCTAATATACTGGTGAATATTTACAAGTGAAATTTGGCTTCTTATTTATGCAAATATGAATGCTAAAATGCAGATATTACACTTGCATGCATGAATGCTAATTATACAATATAAGTGGAAATATGCAGCTAATTACTCGGGAACAAAGCTCTATTTTCAACTTTTAGAATGATGAATCACAGATTCATCAACTGCCCAAGTAGAGTATTTCAGAGCACATGTACGACTCTTGTTGATAATGACCTAACTTGGACACCTGCACCTTTCACATGGCTCAACTCAGTAGGAGTTGTGAGGGGGTTGGATTTGCCAGTATGAGATGCACACAAGTGGAAACATTTGTCCTCCTCTGGAGGGAAGTGCCCCCCAACCCATCCAGTGATGAGGAATTCTAAAGACAGGAGAGTGTGGGTTGCAATAAAGCTTCAAAAGAGGGATAGTCTACTAGCTCAAGAGGAAAAACTCCTTATGTATATGTTGTTGTAAATAGTATTTCAAAAAAACTCCAAAAAAAGTGGACAGGCCTATATAAAAATAAATTGCCTGCCAGAGTGTGCATATGTTGTATAGAAAATAAGCAAGCTTGAGCTTTAAAGTCAAATCATGTGAGCCTGTAGCTGGATGACTTGACTACACTGGTCTTGCATCCTAGGATAGGTAGTTACACTGGCTACCGTCCATTCTTCTCTTCACACCCTCCTCTTGAGCTGGTTGTCACTTGAACTTAGAAGGGAATACCCCGCTCCTCGAGGAAGGAGTTGTTGGATTGGGGAATCATTGGGTTGTCATACTAGAGAAGTCAGTCTCTTCGTCATTCTAGTTGGGGAGAGCCACCATCACTTACACTGTACGAGTCAGATTCATAGTCGTAAGGGTTTGCGTATGAATTGAAGTATTCTGACCTTGCTATTGAGGACACTTGAGCAGAGTTTTGGGATTCTCGAAGGCTGTTGGATTTCAAATCCGATTCCCATTAAGGTTCCGCCCGTACTAAAATTCTAAGGGTCCGACTTAAGCTCCAAACTTTTATTTTGTGAAGACAAGTTTGATAATTAAATTTAATCCAAATTTCTTCTTTTTCTTTTTTCTTTTTCTACACTTATTGCATAAGTGTTTGCTAGAGGCTAGCAAAGGCAAGTATAGGGAGATGATGAATCTCTGTTCCATCATCTTTATTCTATTACTTTGGCATTAAAAACCCTAGTAAATGCATGTAAATAGGCTTAATTTGAGCATTTTATCATTCGTGCATATTTGTGTAAATAGTGTACAAAATAAGGTTTTTAAAGCCAAAATTATAGAATAAAGAAAAGAAAAGAAAAATAATAAAATATTACAAATATTTTATGACACAAAACCCCAAGACCTAGGCATCTCGATGACTAGGTCGACAAGGAATAAAGTAGGGGGAGATAAGGGCCAAGATTCCAATAAAATTCCCTTTTTATTTTATTCATTTTCCTTCATTTTTGGGACCTATTTTTAGTTCCACTTTTTATACTTAAAATAAAGAAACTTTAAACATGAAAGTTGTAGATAATTAAATATAGAAAAAAAAACAAAATTTATTTCACAAAAAAAATGTACAGATAAAATGATATGATCTAAATAAGATTCCAAAATTCCAATTTCCCAAAGCTGTATCTCTCAAATAAGAACTCGAAATATATCAAAATCACTTTAATTGTATGTAACTTGAATAAGCTATTTAATGAAGGTAGTTTCATATTTTTCTGAGTTACAATGTGAAAGTTAGGTTTTGGACCCCTATTGTATACTTGTACCGATTACAATATTCATTTTATTTATTATTCATTATTTTTATAATTTCATATTTTTACAATTTTGTAAATATTATTTATAATATATATAATAAAACTGGAGTAAAAACTAAATAAAACATAAAAATAAAATACTTGTATAAATTGCATAGATGAAATGCCTATATCTATACCCATAAAAAATATACTTCTATTTATTTAATTATATAGAATATATCAGAAAAATAAAAAAATATTTAAGTGTTTAAAATTAAGTTATAAATATATAAAATAGTAAACTAAAATAATAAAATTAAATATATAGAATAAAAATAAAATATTAAAATATATACATAAATATACCTATATAGCCCCTAAAAGGGAACTTGTAATTTTAAACCTCTAAAAAAAATAATAAAATCGTA
Organism: Ottelia alismoides; assembly: GCA_037367405.1. Lineage (NCBI taxonomy): Eukaryota > Viridiplantae > Streptophyta > Magnoliopsida > Alismatales > Hydrocharitaceae > Ottelia > Ottelia alismoides. Next base: position 1,165,070 of record JAZKJV010004101.1, read on the forward strand.
ATAAAATAACTTATAAAATAAAAAATTTAATTTAATATCCTTAAATAAATAAAATCGTTTTTTATTTTAAATTGAATTTTGAAATATTTTCTCCAGGCTTTTTCCTAGTTGGTCCACGGGACCAACCAGGAGGGTCGGAGAGTTGACCCGCGGTCAACTCTCTGACCCACTGCCTGCGACTCGTCAGACCTCGTTTCTACCCCTTTTTTTCTCGATTTTTTCAAGGGCCGACCTTTCACAAAATCATGTTGACTCCTTGATGACTTTTGTCCACCATTCTTTGAGGATACGCAAGATCCGCTCCGATACGCAAGATCTGCTCCGATCTTTGAGGGCTTTTCTTGGGGAGTGGAGCTTCGATACGCAAGATCCGCTCCAATCTTTGAGCCCTGTCAACCTTGTTCGAAAACCTCCCATCTCTTCCATCTCAGATTTGAACCTCCTTTGACCGTGTTTTGGCCCTCTTCTTGCAAGCTCCGGATAAGAGCCTATGACAGGGGCTTCTCCAGCTTCTTGGCGAACGGGTTGAGCGCGTCTAAGGCTGGCTTCCACCACCTCCGGTGGACCACCGTTGTCGAGGTAATCTTCCTGGGTCACCGGTTAGGAACCGCTCTTTTCTTGCATTTTCTAGGTTACCTTAGTCTCTAGGTTTAATTTCCATTGTTGTTTTATGCGTTAATTGCGGTAATTACACGCAGCATCTTCCTTTGAAGTTTGCCAGAGTTGTACTCCAGCGACTTCTTCTACTGTGTATCTCTTGTCCTCGACGCTCCCTTCCTCTCTCATCTGCTACCTCTCTGATTCCTCGTTGCGTTCCACCCAATGGTCCCCCAGATCGACCCCCAATCTGGTCGTTCGGTCCTCAACTCCTTCACACCTCCAGAGGACCGTTGCCCCCACCTCCAGCACCCCCAATCATTGGGTTCGTGCACGTGAGTCTCGTCTTTTTTGTAGCGGACCCCCTGAGGGTTTGCATATTTAGTTTTAGTCCTCAAACTTTTTATGCTGTTATAATATTTCCTGATAATTTGCATTCTGGTTCCTGTATTTTTGAAAATTACGATTAGATCCTTGCTAGTCACGTGTTCTGGCATGGGGTCTTTGGTGATTTTGCAGAGATACCCCTAGGTTTTTGGATTGGTCCGTAATTATTTTTAATTGGTTATATATCAAGGAAAATTGCATGTTGTCCCTCGAACATTTGGATATTCACAAAAATACCACTACTAGTGTGTATTTTCTCTTTGCTTCTAGTATTTATTCCAAGCATCTATAAATTTCGAAAAATCTCCAAAAAAATAGGCATAAGTTCATGTTGTATTGCTATATTAGGACATAATTTTATTTCACATTTTTGTAGCATTTTAATATTTATAAAAAAATCAAAAACATGCATTGTCATCCCTGTTTGCATTAGAAAATACATAAAAATTATAAAAAACTTCTTGAAAAACTCCCCAAAAAATATATTTTGTGTGTTTTTTCATCTTTAACCTTCATGCCAAAAATCACTTAAAATATAAAAGAAAAATAAAAAATATAAAAACACTAAAAATCTCTATAAAAATATATATAATCCATAAAAAAAACACAAAATATAGTTCCCGCTCCTGAATTTTCTATATTTTAGTATCTCTAATTTAAAAAAAATTGGAGAATTTTGGCTACTATTTGATATGTTCTCATCTCCTATTTGATATTTTCTCATCTCCATTTTAATTTTGGACAATTATTTTATTCCCTGTTTTGAGTATTCTTTTACTTTAAAAATACCAAAAAATTAGCAAAATATAGAAAAATCACAAAAATATTAGAAAATTATAAAGAGCATAAAAATAATCTATTTCCTGTATTTTTACTATTTTTACTTTTTTTTATATATTACCTCTCTCTCCCTTATTATATGTATATCTTTATTTTATAATTCAAAAGAAAAAGAAAATAAAAAATACAAAACAAAAAAGAAAATTAAAAATCAAAATATAAAAATATAAAAATCTTGGTGAAGATCCGGTTACACTGACCGACTTCACACAGGAATGAAGACTACACTGGTCCATTCTCACTTCTCTTCCCATTCTTCTAACTTCTTATCCCATTCAGTTGTAAAGACCGGAAGCACCTGACCTTAGAAGGAAACATCTGACTCCACGAGGGTGAGTTATCAGAAGAGCAGACACCTTGGTAGTTCAATAATTTTGTCTAGGGAGAGTTAATTAATTTCACACACAAACAAAAATTGCAGAATACAATGTTTTTTATATTTTTTTAAATTTTCTAATATTTTTTTGATTTTTTTAATTTTTTTTGCTAATTTTAAGGAGTTTGAAAATCCAATATATTCGAAAATAGGGACTAAATAAACAGACCGAATTGATTTGATGTTAAAAATGGCAAAAAAGCCTCAACTTCTCAAAAAAAATTTATGTATGATGAATAATATAAATAAAATTCAATAACATATAGAAATATTTTTGGATTTTTACAAGATTTTTTATAATTTTTATAAGGATTTCGAAGCTTTTTAATTTTTAGTCGTTTTCTTTTTCTATTCTAGTGATTTTTGTTCTGGATTACAAAATACTATAATAAACAAAATATATTTTTTGGAATTTTAAAATTTTTTTATGTTTTTTTGCTATTTTTAAATACAAACAAGAATAAAACATGCTATTTTTTGTATTTAATAAATAGGAAAATGCTTGAAATGCAAAAAACAAATATAGTGTAAAATAGTGCAATCAAGCATCTAAACCTATTTTTTCATAATTTTAGAAGTACGGGTGGTATTTATAAAAAAAATAGAGAACATGCACAAAAATTACTAAACTAGAAAGGGTATATTTGCAATTAAAAATAAGTTTGAGGTTGTTCGGCAAAATACCCAAAAGTTTACAACTAATATTTAAACTTTAAATATTAAAATCTAAATACAAAAACCTGTGAGGGGTTTCGTGCAAAATGCCCAGCTCACGCGGGATGACACGTGAGCTAAGTTGGACTAGCCTAATTGTAAATCGATGAAAGCTTGAGGATCTTCTTGCAAAATTTACGTTAATCATAAAGCGTACTTAATTAATTATAGGACTAAACAAAAAAAGGGGGAAGATATGCAATTAACCCCCTATATACGTGGATTGGATGATGAATCCACATTTCATCATCTTTATTCTATCATTTTGGCACCAAAAACCCTAGCAAATGCCTGTAAATAGCATTAATTCCATCATCTTAGCATTCATGCATGTGCATCTAAATAGTGTATAAAATATTGTAATTAAGGCCAAAATTATAGAATAATTAAAAGAAAAGAAAAGGAATAAAATATTGTAAATATTTTATGACCCGAAACCCCGAGACCTAGGCATCTTGATGAATAGGTCGACAAGGAATAAAGTAGGGGGAGATAAGGGCCAAAATACAGATAAAATACCTACTATTCCATTCATTCTTTATTCATTTTGGGACCCATTTTTTGTTCCACTTTTTATACATCAAATAAAGAAACTTTGTACATGAAAGTTGTAGATAATTTAATAAAGAAAAATACAAAATTGATTTCACAGAAAAATATGTACAGATAAAAAGTCATGGTCTGAATAAAAATCCAGAATCCCAACTTCCCAGACCTGTATCTCACAACTGACAACTCCAAATGTAGTAAACTCACCTTTAATTGTATATAGAATAAAATAATCTATCCAATGGTGGTGGTTTCGCATTTGGCGGAGCTACGGTTTGAAAGTTGAGTTTTGGACCCTCATTGTATACTTGTACAGATTAAAATATTCAATTTATTATTTATTCATTATTTTTATATTTTTATATTTTTATAATGTTGTAAATATTACTTATAATAATTATGTACATTAAAATTGGAATAAAAACCTAAATAAAACTTAAAATAAAATACATACATATTTGATACATAGGTATTATACCTACACTTATCCCTATATAAAAAATACTTCCATTTTATTAAACATACAAAACATATCAGAAAAATAAGATAAAAATATATTTGTGTACATAAAAGTATTTTATAATTTTATAAAATAAGAAATAAAAATAATAAAATTAAAATCACAAAATAAAAATAAAATAATCAAACATATAGATAATATACCTATATAGGGGTATAAAAGCAACTTGTAAAAATATAACTCATAAAAATAATTAAAAATCATGATAAAAGTCCTTATAAAATAATAAATATTTCTTATAAAAATAACCTAAAATTAATTAGATCATTTATTATTTTTAATTCAATTTACAATATTTTATTTACGTTTTTGTCTTTTTGCGGATGACGTGGCCCAATCAGGCCACGCCATCCGTTGACCGGGGGTCAACTCCATGACCCTAGGTCAGTACCCGCGAGATATGCGTCTGCCCCCCTCGAATTTATCGAGGCCGCATCTTTCACCGAATCCGATCGATGTCTTCACGAGATTTGTTCCCCTACCATCTCTCTTACTCACCCTAGGATTTTTTCGGGGAGAGCATCACTGCTCTTCCCGTTGCCGCCTCATTTATCACGCCGGTCGCCCAGCGATTCAAAAGACCTCCCTCAACCCCCATTTGATTTCGAACCAGTCCTAGGCGCCAAAACCCTCCAGGTGGGGTCGAGGGATAACATCCGGTGACAGGGGAATCCTCCCCCATCTCAGGCGAGGTGCGGCGAAGCACCTAGACTGCGTTCCAAGCCACCTCCGGCCATTTGGCCGTCGAGGTTTATACCTTGGGCATCTTCGCCCTTGAGGTCGTTTCTATCTCTTTTTCGTGCATTTTTAGCTTTCCAATAGCATTAGGATTAGTTAGCTACCCCCAGCTTCGTTCGACACTCCCATCCTAGCATCACACTACCACCTCGCCGGAGCTTGCTCCGGCGAGCTTCATCCTCGCAACATCCACCGTACTTCCACCTTTGTGAGCCCTGGAAACTACTCCCTGTCGTTGTGCACTCTTCTTGCAGGTTCCAGGTGCCGAAGACCCCACCTGGGGGTCGTTTTTGCTGACACACAACCCACCTGGAGCAGTCCCCGACCACCCACGCCGCAACGGTTTGCTGGCCTTCCTAGGCCATTTTTGAAGCCGCCAGCTGCTAAAGGAAGCTTCCAGGAGGATCTTGATATTATCGGAGGGGAGAAAAGCACGTCGAGGGTGAAGATTTTGGGTTCTCAAGTTCAACTAGGCTGTGTTCTTCACGCGTTCATCCTCGCATCTCCATTGTCGTCCGATCGACCGCTGTTCTCGGTGGCGTACAGCCATCGTCCGATCTCGCCCCCCTCCAGCCGTCAGATCGTGGGCCAGGATCTAATCCTGGCTGTTATAACTGAAGTGGTATGGGCCGTCATGATCTCGACACGTGTCCAAGTGGCCCCCCATCCGCCGTTGGATCACGCGCCAAGGGTATTTTGCACATTAACCCTCGCGCATTTTGTATTTACTTTTTAGTATTTAAAACTTTCGTCTATAGTATAAAAACTTTGGGTTATTTGCTTGTAAACCCCTAGCTTTTAGTTTATTTGCATTCAGGTCCTATGCCACGTCACCTCACGTGCCTGTGCGCCTGAGGGGGTGGGCTTTTTGCAAGGACCCCCCTGGGGTTTATTTATTTCAGTTTAGTCCCAAGATTTTGTAACGCAGTGTAAAACTTTGGGATATTTTGCATTGAACCCCCTGATAGTTTTGAATATTGCACTTAGGTCCCTGCCAGGCGCGTGTTTTGCACGTGTTTGGCTTGGGAATTTTGTACTAAGGCCCCTCTGGTTTCTGTCATTTGTTTTTAGTCCATTAAATGCAAGTCTCAGTTTAAAAAGTTGTGGAAATTTTGCATGTGCCCCCTGGATGTTTGAGAAATTGCATGTATACCCCTATCAGGCCTGTTTAATGATTATATGTTTGTTCTAATTAATTAGACCATCATTTTAAGTCCAAAAATTCCACAAAAATAGCTTTAAGCTTCTGTATACTTGTACTTCGACGTCCTATCTTTAGTTTTTGATTTTCTTTAATTTTCATATTTTTTAAAAATCAAAAACATGTTTTTTATTCACTGTCTAGCTTAGAAAATGCCAAAAAAATATTAAAATATCTCGAAAAATTCCAAAAAAAGTCCCTAGTGTCTATTTTAACCTATTCTAGTGTCACTCCAAAAATCACTAAAAATCTCAAAAGAAAAACACTAAAAACTCAAAAACTTCAAAAAAAATTTATAAATCAATGAAAACTAAGAAAAATACAAACTCAGTTCCTGTTTGTTCTATATTTCATCCTCTTTATTTGAAAATTAGTGTGAAAAATTTTAATGGTTGTTTGCTAATTTTAATTCCTATTTTACTCACAGCCAGCACCTATTTCACTGTTTTCCCTTATTTCAGTATTTAAAAATACCAAAAACACTTTGAAAAATATCCAAAAATCATAAAAACAGTAAAAAAAATCATAAAAATATCAAAAACATTTTATTTCTGAATTTTTGGCTATTTTTGCATATTTTTATCATTATTCTATTCTCTCTTTATTATATAGCCTTTATTTTCCAATATTGAAAAAGAAATTAAAAAAATATAAAATATAAAATTATAAAAATCAGAAAATTAAAAATCAAAATACAAATTTAAAAATTAATTAAATAAAAAAATTAAAAAAAAATTAAAAACCCACAAAAATGCCTTTGATTGCTTGCTTAGTGTAGACTTCACACACATTCACTTGCGCACATTTATTTGAATTACCCTGTTTGCTCCCTGTGTTCGAACTCTCTGCATACTTGCCCTTTGCATCATTTGTGCAGAGTTAAAAATAAATTTTAACTCCACATTTATTTCTAATTATTGATCTTTAGTGTGGGTTAACTGTTGATTAAATACAGGATTCATTTGTGAGTCGCCACAGCGACGGTTGTCTCCGCCTTGTGTGAGACACCAATTTAGACTCCATTGAATTCTGCGTTTATCAAATGGCGCCGTTGCCGGGGAGCAATAGCGCGTAGATCAGTTTTTGCTTTGTACTTGTGATTGGTTGTCTACTCTGCGGCTTTTCTTTTCACTATTTCATTTTTATTTCTATTTGTATTATTTTTGATATATCTTTTGAGCTATCTAATCCCTCTTTGTTGACTTTTTGCGAGGTACCGCAGACCGAGGGAGGCGCGTCACTCAAGGCGCCGACGCACCCACGTGAAGCAGGCTCTAGCCCACCTAGCACCAAGGAGACGAGAAGAGAAGTTTTGAAGACCGAGCTCGACTTTAGTTGCATTTTCTTTTATTGCATTATATTTATTTTGTAATTTAAGTGAGAGAGGGACTCCAAATTTGTAATAATACAGGTACCCCCGAACACTTGGACATTCAAGCCTAATTTCCAAGTGATTGTTCACTTGGGGGTTCACCGCGGTTTTGTCGGCTTTTCTTTACATTTTTTATTTTGTTTTCCGGTTTTATTTTTCATTTCTTTTGTGTGATTGAGCCCTTAGCTTTTAGGATTGCTTGTGATAGACTAAGGCCAAACACTTAATACCTTGCATGCACCTATAGTCTCGTTTGGACTTAGATAAATTTTAAACAGTTGATCATCACCTTCAATCCGTCGTGCCGCGAGCTCTCCCCGCAAAGCGCTTTCTCCTAAACTCAAGTGTGTTGGGCAGAGGAGGGGTGAGCCTAAGACCGGACATTAGGGTTGAGGATTGGTGGTTAGCTTGTGGTTCTTCCCGCTAATAGCAGTTTCTGAAACTTAGGGCAATTTCATCGGCTTTGCATTTGCATATAGATAGGTTTCAATTCTGCTGAGCATCCTTGCATGTAGAGTGCTGGAGGCAAGGTGAGCATTTACTCTTTAGCATACATCATCGTTTTGCCGCTTGCATTGCTTTTCCGACTCTCCCTCTGATTTTGCCAACCTAGGTGCTCAAAGGAATTGACTCCCCGATAGGATCGTGCATTTCATTAAAAATCCAAAAAAAGTGATAATCCATAAAATTGGGACTGCTAATATTACTCGACCCTAAAATCAATCAAAAAGAAAATCTTGTATTTGGGCGAGTAATCCCCTCATTGTCTTCGTTTTACTTGCTCGCGCACACACTAAGGTTAGTGCCCAAATCCCATCAAGCCCCCTAAGTGTGTGTGAAACTCTTTGACTTCTCACCTAACTCTAAAACAGACAAGATTAAAAGACCGCATTTTACGGTCTCTACCGAGTTGAGTAGGTGAATTGAGGGTTTGTCTTGTTTCATTTTAGTCTGTGATTGTTTTGTGTGTGTCCTAGATCGCTTCTGCGCACTTGCGCCTTTTTCTTCACTCTTTTGACTTGACCTCGTGCTCCCCCGGATCATTTTCCTTTTGATTTCGAGATGGACCCCTGGAGTGCTTTTTATCCGGACTTTGCGGATTCCTCGTACCCTCCAGCCGGTCCACCTCCCTTTTATCAGGAGGATCCTCGTCCTATTTTGTCTGATTTTTGTACATACCCGCCTCAGCCACAGTATCACGACTCAGACTTTTATCCACCTCCACCTCCACCTGTATATTATCCACCTCCACCTTCACATCCACTCGAGTCTGACCTGATGGAGTCACCTCCCTCGATCTCTATGAGTGATATCTTGAATCGGATGACAAAGCGTATTGATTTGATGAATGATGATATTGCTTTCTTGAGGAAGAATCAGATTAATGCTCCTTTCATCGGGAATACGGCTTCACTTATAGGTGATCATGGGAGCTTGCAATCGCCCAAAATACAAAAAAATGAGAAAAATGTAAAAATACAAAAAGAGTTCGGGAGACACTTGGTTGATCAATATTTTGAGGAGAGAGTCCACTTGCCAGAACCCTTGACCACACATGCATTCGCACCTAGTCCCACCTTTGACCCCGAGGATGCCGCTGTACAGACTGCTCTTGGCATGCCTCGTGTATATGCTGATTCCGACTTCCTCCCTTGTACGAAGTCCAAAAATTCAAAAAAATGTTATCTGAACCCGAAGTGGAGGCTACTATTCATGAGATTATCCGTGCCCCACTTCAGCTAGCCATGACCCAATTATCTGCTCCTCTTCCCAAGAAGAGAAAGCAGAGGAGCAGATCTGAGCGTCATATTCTGACCATGGCCACTGTCGTCTCCATCACACACTGTCCCATTCCCAAGAAGAAGAACACAGCTACACCTTTCATCACTTGCACCATCTCTGACTATACTTGTGATCGCACTCTCCTGGACGGCGGTGCATCTATTAGCATATTACACTTCTCGCTGGTACAGTCTCTTCACTTAAGGCCTCTCAAGAAGACCAGGATGATCGTTCCGTTTGCAGATGGATCTATCAAGAGGCCGAAGTGTATCCTTGAAAATGCCATCATTTCTATTCATGGCACGAGCCACCATGTTGATTTTGTCGTGTTGCCCATGGAGACCTCCACAGGGGAGCCGTCTCCACTCATCCTGGGATGACCATTCCTTGCCTCTGCGAGGGTCATTATTGACTATGGATCAGGAGAGATTCGCTTCCATCCTGTTGACGAGAGCGAAGTGTTGATCACCACACCCACAGTTGACCAGAGACCTGCACCCGATGCACGTTCACCGATTATAGCTGACTCTGAGGCCTGTAACCTACCTGATATTACTAGAGATACTTCCTTAGCGGTCCCTGATGAGACCCGACAAATCCCCCGAAAGGGGAGGAAGTCGGAAAGCATGGACCTCATTGTTCCTCCTCCTGGTGTGTGGCGATGTGTTGATGAAATCCAAAGCATTTATGTGATTGATCCATTTGAGCGGAGGGCAGATACCAAGATGATTGAGGATGTTTATGATGTTGCCCATTATTTTAGAGACCTCATAAGGAAACAAACGACCTAGGTAAGACTAGACAGGACGGACCTGGTTTGACTACTTCCACTGATATTTCCGTCCCTGGTCCTTCAAAGGTAAAGATGATCGAGGTCGGTTATGATGCGAATCTTTACAATTTTTGGCCTCATGATGAAAAAGATGATCCGGGCAAAACTCTTGAGGATGATCTGAGTTCGTATACTTCCACTGATGATTTCGTGCCTTTTGACTTTGACCTGGACGAGCCCTCGCAGGATGACTCCGATTACACTTCTTCTGAGGATAATGAGTTTGTCCCATTCCACTTCGATATCTGCGAGACTTCCAAGGCCGGACCTAGTCGTACTTCTTCCACTCACCAGTCTGCGCCTTCACACCATAGGACCACCATGGGTGAACCCAGCTAGACTACTTCCATTGACCAGTTCGTGCCTTTCCGATTTGACTCCACTGAGGGCCTTCACCGTGTCGACCCTGATCGGCTTCCGTCCACTGTGGACCCCGATGTCGACATACACTACACCAGATCTATCCCTCAACGGTCTCGCAAGAAGGTCTGCTTTCCACCTTCTTGATCATATGTACATCCACCTCTGTTGTACACTCTCCTTTGTTCATCTCTTTCCATCTCCCGTTTTTGCTCGTCTACCCATTTCTCGTGTTTGCCTTGCTTAGGACGTACTTTGTCCTATGTATAGGAGGGGTAGACGAGTTGAGTGTTCATTCTTCGTTCCGTGTCATCACTCCTGTTGTTGCCTATACTTAGGGCTTCTTTTACCCTAAGTATAGGGGGAGTGGTGTATACATCCGCATGATCTCTTCATCTTCAGATCTCTTTTCTTATTTTCTTCTTTTCTTCTTTTCCTTTTCTATCTTCTTCATCTATCAAAAAGGTGCCGCCCTTGTAGACAGTTTTATATACTTAGGATGTACTTTGTCCTAAGTATAGGGGGGTGTGCACCCCGAGTTTTCTCAATCTTCTGATCCTCTCCATTGTCTCCTCTCCTTGTCTATACTTAGGGATATCTTACCCTAAGTATAGGGGGAGACAATATGAGTACGATCTGTTTATTCCCACCCTTGACCCTCCCTGCTTTGTGTACAGTCTGCTAGACTTAGGATTATTTGATCCTAAGTATGGGGGGATGGTCAACTTCTCATTGGTTCATTCATTCATTTCTTTCTTTATTCTTTAGACTTGTCTATACTTAGTACAAGTTATGTCTTCTCTTTTCTCTTTGATTTATGAGGACATAGCTCAAGCTAAGTATAGGGGGGTCGTATATACTACGTATATACTTCAGCCATAACTCGTACTTTCGTATTTTCCTAATAATATGGCTAATAATTCTTTAAAATTCATTAAAATCATTAATAAAAAGGTGTTTTGTTCCTCAAATTCTTTTTGTATTTACTGATTAATAAATCAGGTGAAAATGTTTTTTGCAAAATGTTTGAAAAATAGTTTGAAAATCTCCGTGAACATTTATTGAAAACTATTTTGAAAATATTTTGTTACATGTTTTCAACCTGTGTAAAAATGTGTGGTTTGTAAAATTTATTTTCTTTGTGTGAAATAAAATGTTTAAAAAATGATTTGCAAATGGTTTGAAAAATGGTTGCAAAAATATTTTGAAAAACCTATATATACTGTTTTGAAAGCCTTTGCAAAATGATTTTCAAATGTGTGTACATGTTTGCAAAAATGTTTGTAAATACTATTTTGGACTATAGTTCTCAAAATATTTTGTGAAAAGCTTGTGTTAAAGAAATTTGAGGAATACATACATCTCACCAAAATCCACTATATGTATATATGTATAAAATTGATCACTTACCCTTGTAAATTCTTAAAATCCACTTCTTGTATATATATAAGAAGCACTCCCGTGTACATATTTTTAACCTGGATTTTAGCCAAAATCTTTTTGTCTTCAAAAATTCCCAAAAACATTTGTAAAACTAAAATCCAAAAAAAACATTTGAAAAATCTTTTTGAAAAATACAAAAAAAAATTGCATCGACATATGCATCATCATCATCTTTTCAAAAATCCATAAAAATTTCAAAATCTTTGAAAATTGCATCACAAAAAAATTTTCTGCATATCATTTGCATAGCATGAGCATTTTTCGGATTGAGTTTGATAGTTGAACAAGTCTAAATAAAATCCGGAGATTGGAGCTTGATTGGACCTTAAAATCTACCTAATAACAGGAACCTTATAGGAACTGGGTTTGAGGTACTTCAGGTCTAGTTGACTTAATTCTTTGAGGATCACGAGACTTGGTTCAATGGATTCTTGAATGCCTAAATAGAATATTTCGGAGCACACGCACGACTCTTGTTGATAATGACCTAACTTGGACACCTGCACCTTTCACATGGCTCAACTCAGTTGGAGTGGTGAGGGGATTGGATTTGCCGGTATGAGACGCACACAAGTGGAAACATTTGTCCTCCTCTAGGGAGGGAAGTGCACCCCAACCTGTCCAGTGATTAGGAAGTCTAAAGACAGGAGGCGGTGGGTTGCGATAAAGCTTCAAAAGAGGGATAGTCTACTGGCTCAAGAGGAAAAACTCCTTATGTAAATGCTGCTGTATATAGTATTCAAAAAAAAGAGTTCAGGTATGTACAAAAATAAAAAGCCTGCAAAATATGTGAATATGTTGTATAGAAAATAAGCAAGCTTGAGTTCCAAAGTTATAATATGTGAGCCTGCAGCAAGATGACTTGACTACACTGGTCTTGCATCCCAGGATAGGTAGCTACACTGGCTACCGTCCATTCTTCTCTTCACCCCCCTCCTCTTGAGTTGGTTGCCACTTGAACTTAGAAGGGAATACCCCACTCCTCGAGGATGGAGTCATTGGATTGGGGAATCATTGGGTTGTCGTACTGGAGAAGTCAGTTTCTTTGTCATTCTAGTTGGGGAGAGCCACCATCACTTACACTGTAAGAGTCAGATTCATAGTCGTAAGAGTTTGCGTATGAATTGAAGTATTTCTGACATGGCTATTGAGGAGACTTGGACAGAGTTTTGGGATTCTCAAGGACTGTTGAATTTCAAACACGGTTCTCACTAAGGTTCCGCCCGCACTAAAATTCCAAAGGTCCGACTTAAGCTCCAAACTTTGATTTTGTGAAGACAAGTTTGATAATCAGATAAAATCCATATTTCTTCTTTTTCTTTTCTTTCTGTTTCTTTTTGCACTTATTGCATAAGTGTTTGCTAGGGACTAGCAAAGGTAAAGTATAGGGGGATGATGAATCCACATTTCATCATCTTTATTCTATCATTTTGGCACCAAAAACCCTAGCAAATGCCTGTAAATAGCATTAATTCCATCATCTTAGCATTCATGCATGTGCATCTAAATAGTGTATAAAATACTGTAATTAAGGCCAAAATTATAGAATAAATAAAAGAAAAGAAAAAGAATAAAATATTGTAAATATTTTATGACCCGAAACCCCGAGACCTAGGCATCTTGATGAATAGGTCGACAAGGAATAAAGTAGGGGGAGATAAGGGCCAAAATACAGATAAAATACCTACTATTCCATTCATTCTTTATTCATTTTGGGACCTATTTTTGGTTCCACTTTTTATGCATCAAATAAAGAAACTTTGTACATGAAAGTTGTAGATAATTTAATAAAGAAAAATACAAAATTGATTTCACAGAAAAATAATGTACAGATAAAAAGTCATGGTCTGAATAAAAATCCAGAATCCTAACTTCCCAGACCTGTATCTCACAACTGACAACTCCAAATGTAGCAAACTCACCTTTAATTGTATATAGAATAAAATAATCTATCCAATGGCGGTGGTTTCGCATTTGGCAGAGCTACGGTTTGAAAGTTGAGTTTTGGACCCTCATTGTATACTTGTACAGATTAAAATATTCAATTTATTATTTATTCATTATTTTTATATTTTTATATTTTTATAATGTTGTAAATATTACTTATAATAATTATGTACATTAAAATTGGAATAAAAACCTAAATAAAACTTAAAAAAATACATACATATTTGATACATAGGTATTATACCTACACTTATCCCTATATAAAATATACTTCTATTTTATTAAACATACAAAACATATCAGAAAAATAAGATAAAAATATATTTGTGTACATAAAAGTATTTTATAATTTTATAAAATAAGAAATAAAAATAATAAAATTAAAATCACAAAATAAAAATAAAATAATCAAACATATATATAATATACCTATATAGGGGTATAAAAGCAACTTGTAAAAATATAACTCATAAAAATAATTAAAAATCATGATAAATTCCTTATAAAATAATAAATATTTCTTATTAAATAACCTAAATTAATTAAATCATTTATTATTTTTAATTCAATTTACAAGGTTTTATTTACGTTTTTGTCTTTTTGCGGATGACGTGGCCCAATCAGGCCACGCCATCCGTTGACCGGGGGTCAACTCCATGACCCCAGGTCAGTACCCGCGAGATATGCGTCTGCCCCCATTTTCTCGAATTTATCGAGGCCGCATCTTTCACCGAATCCGATCGATGTCTTCACGAGATTTGTTCCCCTACCATCTCTCTTACTCTCCCTAGGATTTTTTCGGGGAGAGCATCACTGCTCTTCCCGTTGCCGCCTCGTTTATCACGTCGGTTGCCCAGCCATTCAAAAGACCTCCCTCAACCCCCATTTGATTTCGAACCAGTCCTAGGCGCCAAAACCCTCCAGGTGGGGTCGAGGGCTAACATCCGGTGACAGGGGAATCCTCCCCCATCTCAGGCGAGGTGCGGCGAAGCACCTAGACTGCGTTCCAAGCCACCTCCGGCCATTTGGCCGTCGAGGTTTATACCTTGGGCATCTTCGCCCTTGAGGTCGTTTCTATCTCTTTTTTGTGCATTTTTAGCTTTCCAATAGCATTAGGATTAGTTAGCTACCCCCAGCTTCGTTCGACACTCCCATCCTAGCATCACGCTACCACCTCGTCGGAGCTTGCTCCGGCAAGCTTCATCCTCGCAACATCCACCGTACTTCCACCTTTGTGAGCCCTGGAAACCACTCCCTATCGTTGTGCACTCTTCTTGCAGGTTCCAGGTGCCGAAGACCCCACCTGGGGGTCGGTTTTGCTAACACACAACCCACCTGGAGCAGTCCCCGACCACCCACGCCGCGACGGTTTGCTGGCCTTCCCAGGCCATTTTTGAAGCCGCCAGCTGCTAAAGGAAGCTTCCAGGAGGATCTTGATGTCATCGAAGGGCAGAAAAGCACGTCGAGGGTGAAGATTTTGGGTTCTCAAGTTCAACCAGGCCGTGTTCTTCATGCGTTCATCCTTGCATCTCCATCGCCGTCCGATCGACCGCTGTTCTTGGTGGCATACAGCCACCGTTCGATCTCGCCCCCCTTCAGCCGTCAGATCGCGGGCCAGGATCTAATCCTGGCCGTTATAACCGAAGGGGTACGGGCCGTCACGATCTCGACACGTGTCCAAGTGGCCCCCCATCCACCGTTGGATCACGCACCAAGGGTATTTTGCACATTAACCCTCGTGCATTTTGTATTTACTTTTTAGTATTTAAAACTTTCGTCTGTAGTATAAAAACTTTGGGTTATTTGCTTGTAAACCCCTAGCTTTTAGTTTATTTGCATTCAGGTCCTGTGCCACGTCACCTCGCGTGCCTGTACGCGTGAGGGGGTGGGCTTTTTGCAAGGACCCCCCTGGGGTTTATTTATTTCAGTTTAGTCCCAAGATTTTGTAATGCAGTGTAAAACTTTGGGATATTTTGCATTGAACCCCCTGATAGTTTTGAATATTGCACTTAGGTCACTACCAGGCGCATGTTTTGCACGTGTTTGGCTTGGGAATTTTGTACTAAGGCCCCTCCAGTTTCTATCATTTGTTTTTAGTCCATTAAATGCAAGTCTCAGTTTAAAAAGTTGTGGAAATTTTGCATGTGCCCCCTGGATGTTTGAGAAATTGCATGTATACCCATGCCAGGCCTGTTTAATGATTATATGTTTGTTCTAATTAATTAGACTATCATTTTAAGTCCAAAATTCCACAAAAATAGGTTTAAGCTCATGTATACTTGTACTTCGACGCCCTATTTTTAGTTTTTGATTTTCTTTAATTTTCATATTTATTAAAAATCAAAAACATGTTTTTTATTCATTGTCTAGCTTAGAAAATGCCAAAATAATATTAAAATATCTCGAAAAATTCCAAAAAAAAGTCCCTATTGTCAGTGTCACTCTAAAAATCACTAAAAATCTCAAAAGAAAAACACTAAAAATTTAAAAACACTCAAAAACTTCAAAAAAATCTATAAAATCAAAGAAAACTCAGAAAAATACAAACTCAATTCCTGTTTGTTCTATATTTCATCCTCTTTATTTGAAAATTAGTGTGAAAAATTTTGGTGGTTGTTTGCTAATTTTAGTTCCTATTTTACTCACAGCCAGCACCTATTTCACTATTTTCCCTTATTTCAGTATTGAAAAATACCAAAAACACTTCGAAAAATATCCAAAAATCACAAAAACAGTAAAAAATCATAAAAATATCAAAAACAGTTTATTTCTTAATTTTTGGCTATTTTTGCATATTTTTATCATTATTCTATTCTCTCTTTTATTATATAGCCTTTATTTTCCAATATTGAAAAAGAAATTAAAAAAATATAAAATATAAAATTATAAAAATCAGAAAATTAAAAATTAAAATACAAATTTAAAAATTAATTAAATAAAAAAATTAAAAAATTAAAAACCCACAAAAATTCATTTGATTGCTTGCTTAGTGTAGACTTCACACACATTCACTTGCGCACATTTATTTGAATTACCCTGTTTGCTCCCTGTGTTCGAACTCTCTGCATACTTGCCATTTACATCATTTGTGCAGAGTTAAAAATAAATTTTAACTCCACATTTATTTCTAATTATTGATCTTTAGTGTGGGTTAACTATTGATTAAATACAGGATTCATTTGTGAGTCGCCACAGCGACGGTTGTCTCCGCCTTGTGTGAGACACCAATTTAGACTCCATTGAATTCTGCATTTATCATTGGACATCTAAAGGTGCCTTGCCACATGGCGCGCTCTCCTTGCACGATGACGGTTCGCAACCAACGTCTGAGATCTCATGGAGGAGATCAATGGTTGTGGCTCCTCTGATCTAACGGTAACTGCTCAATCTGGAGAATGCTCAAGATCAGACGATTGGCAAAGATGGTGGAAGAACAGGAAAAGAACTCGCCTTTGGTGAGCTTCAATCAGGTGTGTATCGTGTCTACAGCCATCTGGGAGTCCTATGATGGTCTTTAAACGCTCTTTCCCTCTCCACGCATCTCCCCAATGGTCCAAAGGAGTCCGGGGACCACTGATTGGTCCTTGGAGCTCGAAGCTTCTTTTGTTGATCTGGGAGGTATGCTCGAGATCAACTGGGGCTCAGACGCCCCCTTCAAGATCAGCAAAGAGGGTAGAAATAATCGCGATGTGTAGGGGAAGGTCTTGGACTTTATTGGTGGCGATTGGAGGGTGAAATAATGAGAGTTGTCGAGGTCTGGCGATGTGGTGGACTTGGGCCTTGATGTCCAGATCCACATAAGACTGTATTTTGTATTTTCTATTCTATTATTTCGTATACACAATTTATATATTTATACTTATTTAAATACACATAAATATATTTTTACTGTATTTTTCTGATGTTATTTGTACATTTAAATAAATATGGGTATTAATTAGATAGGTATATGTATAGTATGTTCATCTTTGTATGTAAATAGACCTTATTTATTGTAGTCTCTTTTTAGTGATTTTATTTTAATTATGTTCTTATATTATAAAGAAAGTTTCTAAATTATAATAATATAAAATCATGAAAAATATAAATAATAAATAAAATGAATGTTTTATTCAGGTATACTATACAATAGGGGTCAAAAACCTAACTTTTGCATGTTAACTCAAAATTAAATGAAATCACCCTCATTAATATAGATAATAAATTTATATACAATTAAAGATAATTGTTATGCATTTTGAGTTTATAACGAGAAGATATAAGCCTAGGAAGTTTGGGTTTGGATTTTTATTCTGAGCATAGAATGCACAGTATGCATTATTTCTATGTGAAATAAATTTTATATTTTTCTATATATTTCATCTACAATTTCATGTACAAATTTTATGATTTGATGAATAGATAATAAAGAATATATTGGGTCCCAAAAAATGAATTATTGGGCATTTATGAATTAGGGTTTCTTTTATTTATCGGCCCTTATCTACCCCTACTTTATTCCTTGTTGACCCACTCACCATGATACCTAAGTCTCGGGGTTTAGAATTATAAAATACCTTGGCATTTGACTTCTTTTTCTTTTCTTTTATTTATTCTGTTATTTTAGCTTTCAATATAGTATTTTATAGAATAAATAATGAACGTTTATTTATGCAAAATAATGATATATAAATGCATTTAACTTGGGTTTAAAGACCAAAATGAAAGAATAAAGGTGATGAAATGGAGATTCATTAGGTACAAGTTGATTTTTTTATCATTTCTTAGTGTAATTTAGTTCATGTTTCTTAGTATATCCTTTACTTTGATCGATTAGGGCTTAGCTTATGTTAATTTTGATTTTAAGATTTGTTGGAAATTCAAGCTCCAGCCCCAAATTCCCCTTTCCTCGACTATTTTAACCCATATCTCCACCCCATATTCGGTCATGGTCGCCATCTCTGCACTTCCCCTATGCCCTCAACCTCTACCAATCGTCAAAGCTTCAACACCCATCTGCTCCACCGTGTTGCAAGCTTCAAGTTTTAGTCGAGGACCTTCACCTCGAGCCTATCATTCTTTTCGTGCAGGAGTTGGACCTCAATGAACCCCTGGATACAAGATTGAAGATCAACTAGGAGCTCCAGGAAGGTGTAGAGACCATAGGCGAGAAGAACAGACGTCGAACGTGGTCGAAATCAACAATCGAAATCTCGTCGGTTGCTTGTTCTTGGAGTGTTCTTCGTGACATCCCAGGAGCCATTGGATTAAGGTGTGGCTCTAGATAATATCACAATCTTTTGATCAAGAGTTGAAACGAAGCATTCATCTGTTGTTGGTTGACAAAAATGGCAAGCTCTGCACCGCCTGATCCACACTTTCAAGGGGTAAAATAATTAGTAACACCTCTTCATTCTGCATTTTCTATTTGGTCCTATAAATATTAAGTTACATTTTAAATTTTCTGTAATAATTTCAATTG
This sequence comes from Ottelia alismoides, assembly GCA_037367405.1. Lineage (NCBI taxonomy): Eukaryota > Viridiplantae > Streptophyta > Magnoliopsida > Alismatales > Hydrocharitaceae > Ottelia > Ottelia alismoides. Next base: position 1,184,189 of record JAZKJV010004101.1, read on the forward strand.
AGACCCTGTACTTACGACATATTTCATTTAGGTCCATGCTAGGTCACCTCATGTGGCACCCCACGTGAAGTAGACATTTTGCACTTGTGCCATCCCAATTTATTGTATTTACTTTTAGTCCATCAAATTCAAATACTAGTGTAACATTTTGGGGTTATTTGGACAAGACACCTTGGACTATATTTTTATTGTAAAAATATCCCTACTAAGAGTGTAATTATTTATTTGTTTTCTATTTTATTTAGATATCTCTTATGCTTGTAAAATATTGGAAAAATCATAGTAAATGTTTAATATTATTCTCGTTCACAATATATTTTTATTTTAGCATTTTGCTGCAACTTTCTATTTATTATAAATCATATAGGAGTTATTTATTCCTTATTTACATATAAAAATATAAAAAATATAAAACCTTATCTAAAAATTTAAAAAATTGTATAATATATATTAGTATATTTTCTAACTCCAGAGCAAAAATCACAAAGAATGTAAAATAAAAGCAATAAAAATTGGAAGCCCCTAAAAGACTATAAAAATCAGTAAAAAATCTATAAAAAAATCCAAAAATATTTGTTCTATTTCTTTTTTTATTTATTTACATAATATATATTAAAATAGTTTAAGGAATTTTTGGATTGATTATTTATTTTTTAAATAAAAACAATGCAGCTAATTTATTATAGCTATTGTTTTCAATATTTATTCAATTAAAAATATCTAAAAATTAGCAAAATTTACTAGAAAAAATAAAAACAAAGACAAATAATTAAAACATAAAAACATTTTTTTGAAAATGTTGAGTATATGCAGTTATAGCTAAAATATAAAATCCAATATAGCTTATATTTACATATTATACTTATATATTTATTATTAACATTATCAATATTTATAAATATCTATAAATATATTTAAAACCTTAAAAAAGAACTATTGTTTTTTTTTGTATTTTTGTATTTCTGTATATATTTATTATATATTATATTACTCCATTTATTACTATTATTATATATCTTAAAAACAGAAAGAAACTAGATTTGGAAAAAAATAAAATAAAATTTAAAAATTTAAAAGATAATAATATGAAATAATAAAAATACATAAAAATTAAATATAATTAAAAGGGATTTTACCCCAGGAACCCTATAAACTTTGCCAATTACCTTATCGACCTTCGAAACAACCTAATTCCCCTTCAACCTCGCAAGCTCGCTCTGTCTTATCCCACAGCTCCTACTGTCAACTTTAACTTTATTGGGGTTAATTACTTTGGTTAAACTTGAGTTAATCCAACCAAAGAAAATCAAACGGTGGATCTTCAATCTCCTTGTCTCCTTCCTTCTCCTACGGTCCCTTCTTCATCTTTTTCTTCTACCAAATCAAACGAGAGACCTCGCGGTGGACCTGGAGGGTGGAAGACTTGGAGGAAGAGGCAAAGGTCAGGGAGGAGGACGGCACTCACACGATAGACCTAGAGGAGGAGCAGGAGGTCAAGGAGGCAGAGGGCACATGCACAACGAAACTAGAGGAGGAGCATGAGGTCAGGGAGGTGGAGGGCAATCGTACAATGAAACTTGAGGAGGAGCATGAGTGACAAACCACAAATTCGGCCCTTTAATAATGTGGAATTAATATTCAATGGTCATTGCAGTCGGGCTGAACTAGGTCCATCAAAAACCATAAAAATTGGATATGGCAATGAAATCAGATGGTCATATTTTTATTTTACTTAGCAAGAAACCAAGGTCAAACTCAGGGACACGAACCTCTCTCTTGATTATTCAGATTTTTATTTATTAATAAAGTGTTGAGTTAAAGAACCATAGGTCAAACAATGCTGAAGGACAAGACAATACATTGGGCTAATACAAAACATGCATTTTTTATTTAGTTTTTAATCATGTAGATAGATGCTATGCAACAATAATATGCCCTAAATCAGAATAAAATAATGAGCAAATGTAACAACTAGTCAATTTCAGGTTCAATTTAAAAGACAAACATGATAGACAAATTGAACAAGGCATAAGTTTAAGCACAAAGAGACACATGGCGACAAAAATAATACATCAAAATTACTGTGTCCAAAATAAGAAATGAGCATGCCATTAAAAAGATCATCAAGCGAGCTTCGAAATGAAACTGAAATCAACTCAATCAAAGTTAAGAAGCTCAAGATATGCATAAAAGAAGACAAGGGCATAACTGAAAGAAAACATGAAATATAATTACAAACATGTCTCTGGTAGGGACTAAATTGCAAATAAGAGAATGTTCGGGAGCTTTCCTATAAAATACCAACACGCACAGGGGCATTTTTACAATTATGAAAACACGCGAGGGTATAAATGCAAAATTCCCCAGGTGTGTGTGTGCTGCACGTGATATGGACATGTCTGCAATATGGAGAAGTAGGCGGGATCTCCTTGCAATTTGCCCAAGTCGCACGTGATTAGCACATTAAATCTAGGCTCGGATGCTTCTGAGGCTCGGGGGAAACTCGGGGTTGCTTCGGCTAGGTTCGGGCACTGGCTTAGGCTCTATGCAGGCTCGAGATGGCTCGGAAGTCACAAGCCTGGAGGGTAGGGGACTAAGGCTCGAGGCATCTCTCGCGTTGACACATGGTCGATCGTAGGCCATTCGATCATGGAGATTGGGTAGCTGTTGTATGCTCTTCGAGAGAAGACGTGGCTGCCTCCTTGACATTGGATGAGCGCCTGAGAGGCCCATCCAACGACAGCTGCTCCTTTCATTCTCAGCTGCAAGCGACGGCGCGATCAGAGCACCGGCGAAAGAGCTCCAGCTCTGCCACTCTATCTCGGACATGGTGGACCTCCCCAGAGCTCCTTGGACGGTTGTCGAGGTAGCTGGGAGCTCGGGGAAGGTACTGGAGCTTCTAGATCAGTCCATCGGAGCTCTGGTGACTGCGGCATGGTCGACGAAGTTAGCTCCGATGGGGCTCCGGCCAGTGCGAGATTTGAGGACTTGCATAGTTAGGAACATAGCCAAAGCGTGCGGTGCATCACGTGGAATGGAGGTGGGACGAAGTGAATGGTCGTGATGGGGGCGAAGCAAGTGGTAGCCGGGGTTCTTCTACGGCGAACCCGGAGGATTTGGGTCAGAGGCGTGAAGGGGTGTAGAAGAAGATGATGATGAACGGAGATCGACGTGTGAAAGGGGGATGCGAAGCAGAGCTCGTGGGGGGTTCAATGGAAATGAAGACGACTGTAGCAACCTAATAAATAACGAGAAGACAAAGGAATAATACAAAAGGGAGTCGAAGGGGCTTACCTCAGCTATGGCGATCGGAGGCCTGGGCTGAGCATCGTGAGGATGCCCGGGGTCGTCGCACGTGTTGGTCGGCCGGTCCAGCGAGCTCAGGCGGGTCTTGAGCCACCGCGACGCAGCTGATCAGCTGTGGATCTCACCGGGGGAGTTGGGGTCATCGTTGCTCGATCCTGACTCCTCCCCCTGTCACAGGGAGGAGGAGGAGGGCCGGACCCTTCCCCTCGTGAAGGTGGACAACTGTGAACGGAGGAGGAAGCGGGGTATTTATCGGGTGAAAGTGGCGGTTCTTGTGGTGACATCGTGGGTTTCAAGGGAAAGATGGAGCGAGCGGAGAAGACGACTATGGCAACCAATTATTTCGCGAGACTTGTGGTGTATCAAGGAACGTCGAGGGCTATTGGGATCGTGGAGATGATGGCTGGAGAAGCGGAGAAAAAAGGAAGGGTGAAGGTGTCCTGCGAGGTGGAGAACGTATGAGAGAGAGGGGACCGGAGCTTGACGACGAGTTCGTAGCCTTTGGATCTTGTGATCCAACGGCCGGGAGAGAGGCGCTAAGCAGTGGCTTAGATCTGATCAAGGGCGGCATGATTGGAGGGCCCATGATGGCACCATGTGTCGAGCGCATGTGCAGGCGGAAGCGGGCGACGTAGATCAGATCTGGACGATGATCGGAAGGTCAATATCAGGGCACCAAAGACCGGTGGAGATGAAAAGGGCCAAGGTGAGATCGGAGGGCGCACGAAGCATCAAGTGGCGGGTTCAGGGCAAGGCTCTAGCGGACGGTGGTGATCAAGGCGTGAGTGGAGATCGGACGGCAGGGAAAAAGAGGATGCGTGGAGAGAGTGGAACCGTTGGATTAGAAGGGGATCCAACGACTGGGAGCAAGGGCAGCAAGTGCAATGCGGCCGGGCCACGTGGCTCAACCAGAAAGGGCTACGTGGCCCAATCAGAGTATTAGGAATTAGAAATTGAAATATGAAGGGTCAAATGGTCGAATTTGAGAAAACTCAAAACATGAAAGTTGTAGATCTCAATGACATCTACAAGTTTCATGTTGACCAAAAATGGAGATGAGGTCATTTGAAGACAACCAATATTTTTGAGGTTATTTTTAAGGCTAAAGACACCATGGATTTTAGTTTTGTGATTTTTTTGTGATTTTTAATTTATTAAAGACTCTGATAATTACAGGACTTTATCTTGTTTTTATTGACACACTTTTAAGCAAGGGGGTTAAAAATGAAGAGTTAAGATGATGAAATCGAGTTTCATTACCCCTCCTATACTTAAACTATGCTCGTCCCCGAGCATCAAAGAGAGAGAATGAACTGGATTAACCCCCTTGTGCATGTGAGTACAGGATCCAATCTGTTCAAGTCCACTCAACTTTAGATGTCCAAAATTTTAGAGCTCAACCCAGCCTTAATCAAGAGGCACCCAATTCCTTAATTTTCCAGACTCTCTCTGATGTACATATAGACTAAGGGTATGACATTTAGTGTTGACTGTGTGCACAAGAGTAGAGTCAAATCTTCACCCAAGGTCTTGGTCCAAGAAACTCTCCTAAGGACCCAATCCACAAGACTAGGGAATAAATCAAATCTTGCATTCAGTCCACCGTCTCTTTAGTTGTCAGACTGAAAAATGTAGATGGAAGGTCAGTAATGGAGGGCATGGGATTGTGTCATTTCTTCTCTCCCTCTCATTGGAACAAGGGTTCTCTCTTAGTGCCATTTTAGGCAACACGATTTCTTTTGTGTTGATCAGTGCGTCCGTCAAGAGAAGTTGGAGTCGTATGCACTTGTTTTCCTGGGATACACCGGGGTGTGTCTTTTTGGAGTACCTATCGTACCTTCTACACTAGCATTTATGATGTAGAGCCCTTTTTTGGTGCAAGCCCGACTCCTGATCCTAATAGCGGTGGTCTAAGTAGACACTTTGAAATATTTGGGAGCGCTCGCCTTTGGTGGAAGCTCTTTGATATGTAACTTTGTGGAATTAGAGCTTTTCTTTGACATTTCATTTATTTGTAGTATTTTGGCTAGCTCCACTGCTTTTACCAAGAGTTGGCGCACACTGATCAACATTTTTATTTATTTCACACCCTGGCACTTAGGTCAATGTCAAGAGATTAGTATAAGAACCAAGTTCTTATACTGGCTAAAATTGATGACACTCAGGTTTCATGAAGCCTTCAAAGATTTTATCCCATCCTCGAGCATCATTAGATCAAATCCGAACTCAAATTCCTCATCCCAATCCCTCAAGTGAAGAATCAACTCATCTCATCGAAACCACAGTCGTGCATGTGTTGTGCTGATCATATTCTTATTGTCTGAGACTAAGCATGAAATAAAGCATACAAATCTAGAAATCTAGGGAAATGTGGATGATTAAGTCTACGACCCTGATGGCTAAGGCTGGTTAACCTAAAATCTCAAGTCCTCACAAACTGAGTTTTCTTGAACATTTGAGATCCTGGGTGAAAGTGTGATTGTAGAGGATTAATCCAACTCCTTCATTCAAAAACAAAACACACACATTTTTTTAAGCTTCAAGAGATATTAGGACTGCCTAAACTCAATTAAGTAGATGCATCCGCATTCAGCCAGTATGGATGTAAGTACAGGCCGGAGCCCGTTACTTGAGGATGGGGCCTTACGTGATGTCCTCTAAACCATCCACTCTACTAAGGGTGAACCCTCACTGAACGCGGCTACTTAATTGGGCTTAGTAGTCACTAATGACTCCTAAAGGGATTTTTGGATTTTCCCATTTTTATGGAATTTTAATTAAAGGTTAAAACACAGGTTAGACTCAATTTTCTATGAAAAGAGAAAGAAACTTTCAAAACCATGTCATACAAATAAAAATTTTCAAAACATTTTCAAAACATTTTTTAAATCATTTTCGAAAATATTTTTGTAAAAATAGTGTAACATAATATAGAAAGCCATGAAAACCACCGAGTCCACTTAGTTCAAAGAATTTTACTTTAGCCAAAAAGTTTTAAATTTTTCAAATTTTTCAGATTATAGCTAAAGTAAGTATACAGTATGTACGGTATACCCCCCTATACTTAAACTTTGCTATGTCCTCAGAGCACTAGATGATACAAGTCCATAGGTCCATTTAAATATAGAGAAATATATAGGAACTAAGAGGGGCTCCCCCTATACTTAGGTTAGAAATAACCTAAGTATAAAGGCAAGGAAAGATGAGTGGACAAAATCACAGGGACTCGGGTCCCCCTATACTTAGGCTGAGATTATCCTAAGTATAAAGATGAAGATTTGATGTTGGGAGAGACCCAAGGTGAACGAAGAAGAAGGATGGATATACAAATGAGTGGATGAATCTTCGAAGATCAATGGAGTGACTAAGGCTCAGGGGAGGGTGTCGGAGCAAACATGGCTCAATCAAGCATGCAACACACTTCAATTTCACCAACTCACACATGAAACCAACATATGTTGGTTAATTATCTTGTCGGTTTTATTGGTGATTAAAACATTCTATTTATACGCGGCAAAAAAATGTTAAGTGAAATCGACTGCGCACGAGGGTGTTGCTCTCCCAAAACAATTTTACTCCATTTTCGGTTGACTTGCAATTTAACAGTCCCAGTTATTTAAGGTTGTCACTTAATTAATGTGAGCACATAAATCAAGAAATCATCGTCTACTGTTCATTCCCATTTTCCATTAACCTAAGTGATCAAGATAGGAGGGGAAATCGAGAAAAACCATGTATTCGATAAAAACATGATCTAAGCTAAGCGAGAAATCATGCAGTGACTTGGCAAAAATACGTGAAAACTTGGGCTGCTTTTTAAAAACCAAAAATCATGTATGCAAGTCGATCGAAAAGCCGCACCTAATCATGCTTCTATTAGAGGGGAAGAATGTCTATTAAATTTGGCTAAGTGAAGCGAGATTATGTGTGTCTATATTTTAGTGTGTCCTACCTACGAGCAAGCACGTAAAAAATGGAAAAAAAATACGCTCAAAGAGCCACGTGCCTGGTCCTAGGTCGACACTCAAGTGGGGACGATCCCCACACAACCACATATACTCGTTCCTTTACAATCACGAGTCTTCGATCGAAGACTGCTGTAAAGACGATTATTACATGATGCAAAATGTCACATTTTTCTTTCTTTTTCTACTTGCTCCAAGCATGCTTCTGTGGCTCCGCACAGCGGGAAACACCATATCCTCGCCTCCTTGAATTATCAAGGGCCCTGCCACGGAAATAAAGGTTAGAGATCAAATAAAAAAGAAAAATTTTGTAATGCAAAATAGATGAACAAGTTGACCTATAAAATGAAACACTTAATTAAATAAATAAAATTCCAGATAATAGAATAAATGAGTCGTGTCCCCGGCAACAGCGCCATTTGACAAACCACAAATTCGGCCCTTTAATAATGTGGAATTAATATTCAATGGTCATTGCAGTCGGGCTGAACTAGGTCCATCAAAAACCATCAAAATTGGATATGGCAATGAAATCAGATGGTCATATTTTTATTTTACTTGGCAAGAAACCAAGGTCGAACTCAGGGACACGAACCTCTCTCGTGGTTATTCAGACTTTTATTCATTAATAAAGTGTTGAGTTAAAGAACCATAGGTCAAACAATGCTAAAGGACAAGACAATACATCAGACTAATACAAAACATGCATTTTTTTATTTAGTTTTTAATCATGTAGATAGATGCTATGCAATAATAATATGCCCTAAATCAGAATAAGATGATGAACAAATGTAACATCTAGTAAGTTTCAGGTTCAATTTAGAAGACAAACTTTATAGACAAATTGAACAAGGCATAAGTTTAAGCACTAAGAGACACATGGTGACTAAAACAATACATCAAAATTACTGTGTCTAAAATAATAAAAGAGCATGCCATTAAAAAGATCATCAAGCGAGCTTCAAAATGAAACTGAAATCAACTCAATCGGAGTTAAGAAGCTCAAGATATGCATAAAAGAAGAAATGGGCATAAATGAAAGAAAACATGAAATATAATTACAAACAAGTCCCTGGGAGGGACTAAAATACAAATAGGAGAAAGTTCGAGACCTTTCCTGTAAAATACCCACACGCACAGGGGTATTTTTGCAATTATGAAAACCCGCGAGGGTATAAATACAAAATTCCCCAAGTGCGTATATGTTGCACGTAATATGGACCTATCTGCAATATGAAGAAGTAGGCGGGATCTCCCTACAATTTACCCAATTCGCACGTGATTAGCACGTGCAATCTAGGCTCAGATGCTTCTGAGGCTCGGGGGAGACTCGAGGTTGCTTTGGCTAGGTTCGAGCGCTGGCTTAGGCTCGATGTAGGCTCGGGATGGCTCGGAAGTCACAAGCCTGGAGGGTCGGGGACTAAGGCTCGGGGCAGCTCTGACGTTGACACGTGGCCGATCGTAGGACATTTGATCATGGAGATCGGGTGGCTGTTGTATGCTCCTGGAGAGAAGACGTGGTTGCCTCCTTGCCGTTGGATGAGCGCCTGAGATGCCCATCCAACGGTAGTTGCTCCTTTCGTTCTAAACTGCAAGCGGCGGTGCGATCGGAGCTCCGGCGAAAGAGCTCCAGCTCCGCCGCTCTATCTCGGACACGGCGGACCTCGCTGGAGCACCTTAGACGGTCGCCAAGGTAGCTGGGAGCTCGAGGAAGGTGTCGGAGCTTCTGGATCAGTCCATCGGAGCTCTGGTGACTGCGGCGTGGTCGACGAAGTTAGCTCCGATGGGGCTCCGGCCAGTGCGAGATTTGAGGACCTGCATAGTTAGGAACATAGCCGAAGCGTGCGGTGCATCACATGGAATGGAGGTGGGACGAAGTGAACGACCGTGATGGGGGCGAAGCAAGTGGTGGCCGGGGTTCTTCTCCGGCGAACCCGGAGGAGTTGGGTCGGAGGCGTGAAGGGGTGTGGAAGAAGAAGATGATGAACAGAGATCGACGCGTGAAAGGGGGATGCGAGGCAGAGCTCGTGGGGGGTTCAATGGAAGGGGAAGACGACTGTAGCAACCTAATAAATAATGAGAACACAAAGGAAAAAATACAAAAGGGAGTCGAAGGGGCTTACCTGAGCTATGGCGGTCGGAGGTCTGGGATGAGCATCGTGAGGATGCCCAAGGTCGTCGCACGTGCTGGTCGGCCGGTCCAGCGAGCTCGGGTGGGGCTTGAGCCACCGTGACGCAGCTGATCAGCTGCGGGTCTCACCGGGGGAGTTGGAGTCGTAGTCGCTCGATCCTGACTCCTCCCCCTGTCACAGGGAGGAGGAGGAGGGCTGGGCCCTTCCCCTCGTAAAGGTGGACAACTGTAAATGGAGGAGGAAGCGGGGTATTTATTGGGTGAAGGTGGCAGTTCCGGTGGTGACATTGTGGGTTTCGAGGGAAAGATGGAGCGAGCGGAGAAGACGACTAGGGCAACCAGTTATTTCGTGAGACTCGTGGTGTATCAGGGAACGTCGAGGGCTACCGGGATCATGGAGATGATGGCTGGAGAAGCGGAGAAAAAAGGAAGGGCGAAGGTGTCCTGCGAGGTGGAGAATGTGCAAGAGAGAGAGGGGACCGGAGGTTGACGACGAGTTCGTAGCCGTTGGATCATGTGATCCAACGGTTGAGAGTGAGGCGCTAACCAGTGGCTTAGATCTGATCAAGGGCGACATGATCGGAGGGCCCAGGATGGTGCCACGTGTCGAGCGCATGTGCAGGCGGAAGCGGGCGGCGTAGATCAGATCTGGACGATGATCGGAAGGTCAGTATCAGGGCACCAAAGACCGGTGGAGATGAAAAGGGCCAAGGTGAGATCGGAGGGTGCACGAAGCACCAAGTGGCGGGTTCTGGGCGAGGCGCTAGCAGACGGTGGTGATCAAGGCATGAGTGGAGATCGGAGGGCAGGGAAAAAGAGGATGCGTGGAGAGAGTGGAACCGTTGGATCAGAAGGGGATCCAACGGTTGGGAGCAAGGGCTGCAAGTGCAATGAGGACGGGCCACGTGGCTCAACCCGAAAGGGCCACGTGGCCTAATCAGATTATTAAGAAATAGAAATTGAAATATGAAGGGTCAAATGGCCGAATTTGAGAAAACTCAAAACATGAAAGTTGTAGAATTCAATGAGATCTACAATTTTCATGTTGACCAAAAAATGGAGATGAGGTCATTTGGAGATAACAAATATTTTTGAGGGTATTTTTAAGGCTACCATGGATTTTAGTTTTATGATTTTTTGTGATTTTTAATTTATTAAAGACTCTGATAATTACAGGACTTTATTTGATTTTTATTGACATACTTTTAAGCAAGGGGGTTAAAAATGAAGAGTTAAGATAATGAAATCGAGTTTCACCAAGGAGGTCGGGGATGCAGAGGTCACCCACACGGCGGACCTAGAGGAGGAGAGGTCAGGGTGTAGGAGGGCACCCATGCGACGGAACTAGAGGAGGAGCATGAGGTCGGGGAGGAGGAATGCACCTGCACAATGGAAATAGAGGAGCAGGAGGTCAGGTAGGCAAAGGGCATAGAGGAGGAGGGGGAGGTCGGGTAGGTAGAGGTCGAGGAAGAGGAGGTTGCCCTCACGGTGGACCTGGAGGAGGAGGGAGAGTTTGGGGAGGCAGAGGACGGGAGGAGATTACCCTCGCGACAAAGCGAAGGAGGAAGGGGAGGTCGGGGAGGTGATGATCGAGGAGGAGGGGGTTGGGTGCTGAGTAGGGAAAGTGAGATGACGAGGAAGGTGAGGGGAAGGGACACTTAATGTAATTTTGATAAATAAGATAGGTATAATGTATAAGAATGTAACGGAATCTGATCAGTTTTAACGGGTAAATTGATGGGGGTTAACCACGAGGTCTGTGGGATAAGGATTAGCAAGTTTACGAGGTCGAGGGGGAATTAGAATATTTCAAAGCTCGAGGAGGTAATTGGCCAAGTTTATTGGCCAAGTTTATAGGGTTCCTAGTGTAAAATTCCCTAATTAAAAACACACAAAAAAACAAAAATCCAAAAAAGTACAAAAATAGTTGTTTATTTTTATTTAAAGTCAATAATTACCCTATTCCCATTGCTCTTTGTGGTTTGACATCTACTATTTGTCACTATGCATTACTTGTAGGGTATAATAAGTTTCACCCGAACATTTATTCATTGAATTATCATTATTTGGGTTGATTGTTTGCTTGATTTGATTGTTCACGAGCCGAGTGCTGAGAGAGGGTTGATACAACGATTTCTGAATCTAACTTGTCGGAAACCGCAGGCTCCTCCAAGATCGAATGTTAGGCTCCTCTGAGTAGTCGATCAACAGTGGCGCAAGTTGGAGAGGAGGGCCACTGCTCGACCTGTGATTTGGGGGAGATAGAAGAAGAGGGCTGGAATGGATGGTTCATAAGTAAAGAAGTGCGGTGTATTTGTTTATCAACCCTAAATATTCGATTAATCGATTCAAGAAATCATCCCAAACAAATTCAGAAAAATAGTTTCATGATCAGAAGGAATGGTTTGTCCGAGAAAATAGAAATTTTTTGATGATTTGGTGGATGGATGGAGATAAGATGAAGAGAGAGAGAGAGAGAGAAAATATAGAAGAGGAAGAGGAAGAAGAATGGTGGAAGATCCACCATCAATTTTCACCTCTGGTTAGATTAACCCACATTATTGACTCAAGTAAAAGAAAAATTTATGGCAAAGTTTGTGGGGGTAAGATGGAGCTAGTTTACGGAGTTAACAGAGGAATATCGATGTTTCAAATGTCAAGAAGGCAATTTACAAAGTTTATAAGGTTCGTGAGATAAAAATCCCTTGATTTAAAGAGACAAATTGGGCATTGAATTGTAATTCATTTGGATAGTTCATGCTTAATAAAATTCATTGATAAATCAAGTGACCAGGAGCATTACTTGGTTGTTTTCGGGAGTTGGGAAGCCAGGGCTTTGTTTGCGGTGGTGGATGGAAGCATTTCAGATCATCTTAGCTCTTGTCCCCGCCAGTTCTAAACTCTGAATTTGAGCATTTATCTCTCGCCTCGAGCCCCAATAGTTCACGGTCCCGTTGAATGTGAGTTAGACTTTGTTTGCGTGCTTGCATTGTATTGTGCATTCTTCGTCATTTTGTGGCATTTAATATATTCGCATGAAAATCTATAAAAAGCATATTCATGCATTTTTGTGTCATCATTACACCCTTGACCTAAATAACACATTAGAGTAGCTTGATCACATAACGATCCCAATTAGATAAACTAATCAGTTGTGCTCCTGAGTTCGACCTTATACTTATCCAATATATTTTATCCAAGCCACTTCTCGCGGAGATCTTTCGCTCAGATTCTGATCAACATGTAATTGGTCATATTACAATGAGATATAATTAAGTGCTTATCGCTTACCCGGTCAACGTGGAGTGCATGAATAATGTCCCTATGGTGCGATATTTTGATCCAATATAGGACTTACTTATCATGTACCATGTATATACTTTTGTTAGGGTAAGGCGTGGTTATCTATCTAATTCTGAGAAGGCTTCGTCTCCTAGTTTTTATGTATCTTGTACTTTAGGCTTTCATAGTGAAATCTCTATTTATTTCCCCTACATCGGTGTGATTTATCCACGTAAATAGCCGTCTTGTCTGCGTGATTTGCTTGTGAGTCAGTATTTGCTTGGATCGTATATTTACACATATCACCCAAACCATTTGTGAAACAGACGCCCAACTTCCTATCCCAAATTTCCTATCCCCTACATCTGTCTTGTCTGCATGATTTGCTTCTGTAACTTCGTATCCCAAATACAACGCTTGTTAGTGGGTTGTGGACCTGGTCACAGTTCCGTGTGTGTTTACTTGCTTTATTTATCCATTCTTCTCCACTCTCCCCCTACATTCCCTAGTGACAACATGCGCAAAGAAACTTGTGCCAACATCAGAGTTCTAATATGAATGAGTTGCCCCCCAGCTGTTCAACATTTAGCAGTTACTCGAGTTGTTGATGAAGCAAAAGAAGTTTGTCTTCCATGATAGATAAAACAATCTCTTTGAAGACCGAGACTAATCGGTGAGAATTAAGCAATCCCTTTTGAGATTTGACATCAGGTAAAAGTTCCCTTTTTTTTTAATCCTCCTTAGTTATGGTAAAACAATCACCATAGATGGATCACTACGTTGCAACAAAAAAACAACAAAATTGACAAAATAACAATTAATATATTGGCCAATAATCATTATTTGAGGTGATGATAAATATTATAGTAATGAACGGCATTTATGCGCATTATTTTCTTTTCTTAAAACCCAAAGCGAATAAGGTATTTTCCTATATTGGTATCAACAACTGCTAGAAAGATGCTTATCAAGTTATTTCCTTCTAGGAATTTATAATAAATGTTGCTATTTAATCACGGTCGGCACAATAAAACTTGAAGAATAATGCGTATCCATATGCGATTCGTCCGAAGCTATATAACAAGAAATATGGTATTGTAGCGATCTTGAGGAGTAAAAAGCAACTTTCTAAATGGATATAAATCCTCGAGTAACTTCACATGGCCGAGAGAGCTCTATAGGTTAGCTAGTTATCATTAGATCCAATTGGGTTCGAAACTAACAAGGTTTAGGATCTAATTTCATTTATGATGACTCGATGTAGGCTGAGATTTTACTGATGTTATTATAACTATAAGCATGGAGTCCAAAATACTCATCACTGTATGTTCTTTTATGAAAACACAAAAGTAGGCCAGAGATTTTACTGATATTATTATAACCCTCATATTTTTCTTCCCATAAGTAGTCATTATGAACAGATCCGATTGAATCACAGTGTCACAATGTAACTGAGATGTTAAAAGCACTTGCATCTTTACGACCTACTATGAATGATGGAAGAATTAACTTCGAGAGGTCTAATACATAAGATATTAGTACTAACTACTAACATTTCGAGTGGAATAATAGGCAGCTTAATCAGTTTATCAAACTTTCATTTATACAGTTTTTAAAATCTACTGAAAGGAGTTTTTTTGTTTGCTGTGATCAGATTTTCTCATTACTTGCCCTTTTATGATGTCTGAGGATCCATCAAGAATTTGGAAACTCCAACGAACGAAGATTATACATCAAAAATCTAATGTTAATGACATGTAAATTCTTCTTAAATAAACAGATCTTCGTCGCCTTCGTTACTACTTGAGCAGTAGTTGATTTGTTTTCTACCTACCGAGTTCATCCTACGTTTTTATTTGATAATCTTTTCAAATAGCAATACATGCCGATATAATATTTCCTTTTATAAAGTAGATCTTCCAGAAAAAGTAGATTCCATCAGCATCTCTCTCCATCTGTGAAAGATCTAATCACTCCCGCTCTGAAAGCCATTAACCTTTTTTCTATTCTGAAAGTCACCTGACTCATCAAGCTTGTCCTACTTCAAAAGGCAATATCGGAATGTTCACGTTTCTTTCTCTCAAATCTAAATCAAACGATATTAGCAATGGAGTATACATGCCTAACTAAATCCAGTAACAGTCCATGCAGGGTGAAAACAGCAGAGAAATTCCCTGCAAGGTTTTCTGAACGAAGCCCCAATCATGTGCTGACAGCGAAAAAGAAGAGAGGAGAAATCGTATTCTTCCACTTGCGTATGCGACGTTGTATATATCTATTCCAGCCCCCATCAAAACGCTCATACGCATTCCAATACACACAAATACGACGATACGAGCGTTGCAATACATACCTGCTGGTAGATATTTCATCACAATTCTCCCTATTTAAGATACAGGAAAAAAAGGCAGCCACAGGATCCCAATGGTATGAGAAATAAAAAAGAGAGAAGTAAAATGGGAGATGGAATGGGGGAGACCACAGCAAGTGCATGTACAAACAAACACACCCTCCCCCCACATTAAAACAAAGCCCAAAGAAATCTCGAGCGAAGTTGTGGTGGAGAGCAATGCAGACCTCCCACACATCACACTCCATTACTACCCCCTCCTCCCCATAACGATAACTACAAACATCATCAGCCCTTTGCAGAAGAGGTCCAGTAGCATACTCTTCTCTCCCCCCTCCAAACTTCAAAACCTTCACTCTCAGATCTCTCACACACAACTTCTAAGTCCACCTCGTTATTATTATTATTATTATTATTCGTCTGTATTCGTCGCCTGTCGATAGCCAGCACGCTTGCCAAAAAAGAATGCTCGCAGTCGCACCGCCGAGAGGCGCGGAGCGCGGGGACTCCATGGAGAATTTCGCATCGCTAGGAGGCGGCGGGGATAATTTCTCCGATACGTTCTCCGGAGGGGATTTTCTCGAGGATATAGACTTCGACGACATATTCGTGGGGTTCGATGAGGCAGACGAGATGCCGGATCTAGAGGTAGATCCCAACGAGATCTTCCGGGACCTATCGGTGTACGGCAGCAGCCAGGAGCAATCGGTGACAACGTCGTCGATGGAAGGGAAGAGCGGGGATCCGGAGGCGCCGGAAGAGATGACCGTAGCCAACA